>CM051524.1:3607500-4808333 GCA_028017165.1 Herpetospermum pedunculosum | reverse complement strand
ATGGTTTTAGAGGACATAGGTTGTAGTGTCTTTTCTAGAAGAGAATAAAAAAAATCTTATGCACGAAAACCTAAGGGTTCCTCCGCAAGGTTCGTCCACGGAGGGTGAGTCAGGGCCTAAGATCAGGCCGTTTAAACATTATACATTAACATTTTAAATTTCAAAAATTTAATGAATAGTCTAAATTAATTTACTTAGGAAAATTTATAGTTTCAATTTGATAGAATTAATTATTAGTTTTAGATTTGAAGGGATACAACTTCAAAATTTAAACTCTTTGGTCTCAATAGTATATGTCTTAAAAATATTTACAATGACAGTTTTTAACAACCATCGTATTCCTACGAGGGTGCCACTTTAGATAGTGAATTGTAAAATTGCTATCACATAGTTATGATGGTAAGAGGCGGAGCTACAACAGGCCTAGGGGCCCTGAACTTTAATTTATAACCTATTTGCAGGTTGAAAATTACAAAATTTAACAAATAGTTACTTTGGTTCAGTGGTAAGGATGCTCTAGCTCCCAAATCCTAAACCTTAAACCCTTCACACATCTGATTGTGTGGGTTTTATTCTTATCAAAATATATCAAGTCTCCTGACGTAAAGTTCTGGATCTGCTACTGATGATGGTAGTTCTAAACCGCGCTATCGCAGACCAAATTTGTTGTGATAACTCATATTTCTCAACTAAATCTTTTTCTATGAACCAGTTAATTATTATCTCTCTATTTTTTTTAAGTACCCTTGAAGAATATCTAATGATAAAATTACTTTGTCCATTTGTGATGTAGAATTATTTCATGTGTTTGAAGAGAGAGGGTTTGGTTATAATTTTATCTGAAATAGAAAAGAAAATATTTAAAAAATGTCATATATGATTAGATTATTTTATGAGTAATTATTATGATCATGAAAATATACACAATGTGTATTTTTCTCTTCTTCTTTTGGTACAACTTACAAGTTACAAAGGCATTATTTCTCTTAAAAGTGTTTGGTAGAGACTAGAGAGACAAACATGCTTAAAAATTCATTTCAATTTTGCTATAATTTTTAATACCTAACTTAATTTTCTAACCAATCAATGAGTACTTAACTAAAACTTGCTCTCTAAATGTTACCAAATGTTTGTATCAAACAGACACATTATAACATTTGAAACACACAACAAGATTCATATACCTAAAGAAAAAAAAAACTACAAAAATAATATAATATGTCATGGCAGTAATCTCAAAGTCATAACACAAAAACTCATTAAAAAATAAGCTCAATTTACGAAGGAAGGTTGAGAGAAAGAAGGAGGTGGCGCTAACCCAAAGGGTCGGTTTGGCCTCGTCAGCTGAAGAAATGTCTTCTTAGAATCGTTACACAGACCTTGTAACGGTCGAGAGTTACAAAAGTCATGAAAACCCCTCTTAATGACCTTTAATGATCCCAAAATGATCACAAATGGTCCTTATATAAAGAAAGGATCCCAAACACAATGGGTAAAGGCAATATATCTTATTAAAATTCTATCCTCATAAACTTATCATATCTCTCTCCGTTTCTCTCTCTAGAGCTAACTTTAGCGTCGGAGCCAGTGTGAATAGCCCCTACCGATACTAGTTAATCATCTTTTCTTTCAGGTATTGTAAGGTCAAACTCGTTCCACCAACAATGTCAAATTCACAGTCGATATCAAAAATCGGTATCAACGTAATAAAAATAACATCTTACAACTATAATAACATATTTTCATCTCACACCCCGTACAAAAATCCAATTAATAAATATGCTAGTTTTTAAAGTAAAAAAATAAATTATACATAAAGTCATGGGAGAATATTATTGTAACCTTTAACGTTTAAAATGTCTATTTTATTCTTTGAACTTCTAGATAATATTATTTTGGTTATAAATTTTCGAACGTCCTTTCTTTAGTCTCTATATTTTTTCAAAAATAACTATTTTAGAAATTAACATCCACGTCCATGGATTACCTATCCAATATTCTCTCGTCAATTAATGTGACTCTAATACTATTAGGAAATATTTCCTTTACATTATTTTCCTTCTTTGGTATATAGTTTACTTAGCTAGTTTATGTTGTCTTTAGCTTTTAACCCACAAATAGATTGAGGATTTGTATTAATTGATTTCTAAATGAAGAGAGAGAAAGTGAAAAATCAATTGGAAATTTCATGGTATCCGAGCAGCCAAACAAATAACCCTAGAAATAGGTCTCCCCTGCCGCCGTCGCCGCCGCCGCACGCCTGTCGCCGTCGTCAGAGTCTGCCGGACAACGTCGTGGAGCGGCCGGAGTTGAGACCCGAAAACGTGCAGTAGCTGGAGTCGTCAGCAGCTGGAGTCGTCCTCGCCGTGAAGCTCGCACCCTCGCCGTGAAGCTGCACCCTCGCCGTGAAGCTCGCCCTCGCCGTGAAGCTCGCCCTCGCCTGCGAAGATCAGACGCCTGCGAAGCTGCGCCGTCGTCAACGCCTGCGAAGCTGCGACGCTGCCCTAGCTGTGAAGCTGCCGCCTTCCACCGTCGAGATCTGACGCCGTCGTCGGGATCTGAAGGTGTTGAAGCTTGAGTTGAGGGAAATCTGAAGCTGCCATGGTGGGAGATCTGACGCTGACGTCCAGATCTGATGTTTGAGTTGAGTTGCAGCCATCGCCGCCGTGGTCGTCGCCGCCGCCGCCGCCGTGGTCGTCGCCGCCGCCGCCGTTGCAATCTGAAGCCGAGTGAGTTCCGGTCATTTTGAAATAGTTTTTTTTCTTCCCTTCTCTGCCATTTATTTTCCAATGGCTAATGGTGAAGAGAATTTTGGAAGTGAAAAAATTGACCCACACTCCCCATACTATCTTGGTTCTGGCGATCAACCGGGAAATTTAATCAGTCATGTGTCCTTGACATCTGAAAATTATATTGCGTGGTCAAGAGCAATGATGCTCTCGTTGAAGGCTCGTAGAAAATTTGTGTTTGTAGACGGAACGATCTCCAAACCCAAAGAAAATAAGAAGATGCTTGATTGGGACACTGTAAATTCAATGCTTGTTTCCTGGATCATGAGGAGCATTGACTCGAAGATTGCATCATCGATTCCTTATCACGATGAGGCAAAGAAACTTTGGGATTATCTAGAGAAGAGGTTTTGCGTTGCTAACGGTCCACGCCTTCAACAGTTGAGATCGGCCATTATGAATTGTAAGCAAACCAACTCTATGACTATTGATGATTACTACAATAAATTGATGGGCCTATTTGATGATCTTGCTCGTCTTAAACCATTACCTTCTTGCCAATGTGGTTTATGCTCTTGTGATATGTCTGGTAAATTCGCGAAGGATCGCGATGAAGAAAAATTTCATCAATTTTTTATTGGGATTGACGATGCTTTATATTCTACTGTGAGGACTAATCTTTTGTCTCAGAATCCGTTACCATCCTTAGATGGTGCCTATCAGACTTTAATTCAAGAGGAGCATTCTCGCGATATGGCTCGTAACAAAATTGTTTCTGAAGAGCATCAAACTTTTTCTTTGCAAGTGGCACGTCCAAAAGGACGATCTGATACGCCCTACAGACCTGACAAATCTCAGATGTTTTGTACTCACTGCAAACAGACTGGTCAAGATGTGTCCAATTGTTTTAAAATTCAGGGTTACCCAGACTGGTGGGAGAATCGTTCTACGGGTGGCAAAGGAACATTTGGCCGAGGTCGAGGTTCATCAGGCCGAGGTCGAGGTTCATCAGGCCGAGGTCGAGGTTCTGGTGTTCGCGCCAACGTTGCAGTTGCAGGTAGTGTTGTTGCAGAGAGTAGCAACGCACCGATACCTGCGAATGGTGATTCAGTTTCTACTATGGTCGATCTCAAGCCTGAACAGGTTCAAATTTTGTTGAATATGATAAACAAAAGTCAGCAGGATAATATGATGAGTAAGTGTGTATCTCTCTCTTCTTGGATTATTGACACAGGAGCGACTCGTCATGTGACTGGGCATTTGAAATATTTAACCCAAGCATATACTATTCTTTCAAGTCCTGTCAGTTTACCAAATGGGAATACAACATTCGCCACCATGGAAGGGAGAGTTGTTCTCGCCGGTGGACTCATCCTTGAACATGTTTTATTTGTACCTACTTTACAATGCAATTTAATATCGGTGTCGCAATTAATCGATGATGCTAATTGTTTTGTCCGATTCACTCCTTCTTTATGTGCTATACAGGACCAACACTCGGGGAGCCTGATTGGCGCCGGTGAACGGAAGGATGGACTCTATTATTTTCGGGGATTTCCAGCAGTGCATGCAGTGAAAGTTCAACATTTATCCGTTTTTGAGTTGTGGCATAGAAGACTGGGGCATCCGTCGGATAGAGTGGTAAAGTTAGTCCCTACAATTAGTTCTAGTTCTGTTAGAAAGAAACTGAATCATGTTTGTGTAACATGCCCTCAGGCTAAACAAACTCGTGATAGTTTTCCTGTTAGTGATAGCAAGACTAGTCGTATTTTTGAACTTATCCATGTTGATCTATGGGGTACAAATACCAACACACCCTCGTCCTGTGGTGCTTATTATTTTTTGACAATAGTAGACGATTTTTCACGAGCCGTTTGGGTATATTTGTTGAGTAGTAAAACTGAAGTTTCTACAGCTTTTCACTCTTTCTTTGCTATGGTTGACCGTCAATTTGAGACATCGGTTAAAACAGTGAGAAGTGACAATGGCACAGAATTTAAATGCATGCTTGCCTATTTTGATAAGAATGGTATTCTTTTTCAAACTTCATGTGTTGGCACTCCACAGCAAAATGGGAGAGTAGAGTGCAAGCATCGACACATACTTAATGTGGCTCGTGCTCTAATGTTTCAAGGCAATCTTCATATTGCTTTTTGGGGAGAATGTATCTTGGGTGCAGTTTATTTGATCAATCGTACCCCGTCCAGTGTCTTGCAAAATAAAACACCGTATGAGATTTTATTTGGCACCGCCCCAAACTTTGATGTGTTACGTGTGTTTGGATGTCTGTGCTTTGCTCATAATCAACGATCAAAAGGGCATAAATTTGCTCCACGTAGTCGAAAGTGTGTGTTTGTTGGTTATCCGCATGGTAAGAAAGGGTGGAAGCTTTATGATCTCGAAACTGGCGAATTGTTTGTTTCTCGTGATGTTCAATTTCACGAGAATGAATTTCCCTATGCTGAAACTAGCACTCTTGTCTCTTCGGATGAAAATGTGGTGAATGTTCATCCTATTTTGGATGATATGGAAAGCTCTTTTGAGGAATTAGTTTCCCCTAGCACTGTCGATCACGTAGATGACATTATACGATCTTCTAGTGTTGTTAATGATATACGGGCAGTTCAGGATGAGGGTGCAGCTTCTGATCACACCACCACCACCATCGCTCCTACAGAGGCAACCCACAATGAGAATGGGTCAACAAATGATGTGGTTGGTTTGGGCCGAGGTTTGCGAACCAAATGCACATCAGTCCTTCTTCGTGATTTTGTTACTGAACCTACAAGAATCGAGAGTCCATCCCCAAGTTCATCGGCATCCACGAGCTCCTCAGGTACTCATTACCCTATAGCACACTTTGTGAATTGTGACAAATTTTCTGCATGCCATCGTATATTTCTTGCAGCAGTAACTACAGGATATGAGCCTCGTAATTTTAATGAGGCTATGAAAGATGTTGGTTGGAGAGAAGCCATGGAGAAGGAAATAGGAGCATTGGAAGGTAATCAAACTTGGGTCATGGAAGTATTGCCCCCAGGAAAGAAAGCCGTTGGATGCAAATGGGTTTATAAAATAAAATATCATGCAAATGGAGAGATCGAACGACTCAAGGCTCGCCTTGTCATTTTTGGCAATCACCAAGTTGAGGGTATTGATTATAACGAGACTTTTGCCCCCGTGGCAAAAATGGTAACTGTTCGCACCTTTCTAGCAGTTGCCGCTGCAAAGGATTGGGAATTACATCAAATGGATGTTCACAATGCATTCCTCCATGGTGATCTTGATGAGGAAGTTTACATGAAAGTGCCACCTGGTTTTACTGGTAATACGTCAGGTATGGTATGTCGCCTCAAGAAATCTCTTTATGGCTTACGTCAAGCTCCGAGGTGTTGGTTCTCTAAGTTGGCTGCCTCATTGAAGAAATATGGATTCACCCAGTCATATTCAGATTACTCGCTCTTTACTTTTCATCAGGGGCACGTTCAACTTAACGTCCTCGTATATGTTGATGATTTGATTATATCTGGTAATACTTCTTCTGTTGTTGCTTCATTTAAGAAATATTTGGGTGAATGCTTTCACATGAAGGATTTGGGTACTTTGAAATATTTTCTTGGCATTGAAGTTGCTCGAAATCCAGAGGGAATTTTTCTTTGTCAACGGAAGTACACTCTCGATATTATTTCGGAAATGGGCTTATTAGGAGCTAAGCCTACAGGGTTTCCAATCGAGCAAAATCATCATCTAGCTCTTGCCACTGGTGTTATGTTGGAAGATCCTGAAAGATATTGACGTCTTGTAGGACGCCTAATATATTTGTCTTTCACGCGACCAGATTTGACATATGTGGTGCACATTTTGGCACAATTTATGCAGGTACCACGACAAGATCATTGGGACGCTGCAGTCCGTACTGTTCGTTACTTGAAAGGTTGTCCAGGTCAAGGAATTCTTCTTCGCTCAGACTGTGATCTCTCTCTATCAGGCTGGTGTGACTCGGATTGGGCGAGTTGTCCCTTGACTCGTCGCTCTCTTACTGGTTGGCTTGTGTTTCTTGGTGGTTCTCCTATCTCTTGGAAAACCAAGAAGCAGCACACGGTGTCTCGCTCGTCGACAGAGGCTGAGTACCGCTCCATGGCTTCTGTTACGTCTGAACTCAAGTGGCTTAAAGCGCTACTTAGGAGTCTTGGGGTAGATCACGCTCGCGCCATCCCTTTATTTTGTGATAGTCAGTCTGCTTTGCACATTGCTCAAAATCCTGTGTTTCATGAACGCACAAAACACATTGAGGTGGATTGTCATTATGTTCGCGATGCTATTCAGGATGGGGTCATTGCTACAAGTCATGTCTCTACCAATGAGCAACTTGCAGACATCTTTACGAAGGCCTTAGGGAAACGTCAATTTCTATATCTTCTTCACAAGTTGTGGGCATTTGCAATCCTCACGCTCCAACTTGAGGGGGGTATTAGGAAATATTTCCTTTACATTATTTTCCTTCTTTGGTATATAGTTTACTTAGCTAGTTTATGTTGTCTTTAGCTTTTAACCCACAAATAGATTGGGGATTTGTATTAATTGATTTCTAAATGAAGAGAGAGAAAGTGAAAAATCAATTGAAAATTTCAAATACACACTTGCATCAACACCATTCGTATACATATTTAAAAGTCATGTCATCATTCTTTAAAAGATTAACAATATAATATATCGTAAAATATCAAAATAAACCCTTTTTTTTAGAATCTAAACTAAAATAGATATTTTTAAAGTTGATGAAGTAGAACAAAATTTAAACATTACCCTCATTATTATAAAGCACATAGAAGAAGTTTGGGAGTCAAAATTTTGAAGAGAGTTGTAATTGAAGTGAAAAAAAAGGTACAATGATAATATGGAGGGAGTAAAATTCAATCTTTTTGGTGGGTTTTGAATTTATTCAACTAGTTAATTAAAAAAAAAAACAAATGTGCAAACCCCAAAACTTTAATTTAACTTTGTTGCTTGAAATTGAAGAAGGCATACATCCAATCAAAATGTTGAAGAAAGATGAGTTTGACTTGAAATATAATTGATTGAAAGAAAACAAATTATATACTAAAAAGAAGGGTTAATTGAGAGTGTTTTTTTTTTTTTTTGGTAATTAACTCCGGCGAAGGTTCACGGTGGCCCACGGTGGCCCACGGTGGTCCAATTAAAGGAAACTTGTTGAGAACATAAGGTGTTTGGGTTTTGGTCAAAGGGAGTAAAAAGTAATGGTCTTGTGAGTAATTTTTTTTTTCTTTTTTTTTTCTCACTTTTTTCCGGCAAAAGAAACTTGTGAAGAGATGGAAATTTAGACTTGCACACCCGCCAAAATTTTGGTAACTAAACTTTACCCTACATAATGCATCTTTTTTTCCTTTTTTCATTTATCTAAATCTTCTCTCTCCTAGGTCAAGAGGAAATTATTGATCCTGCACCGTGCAAACGGGGCATGAATGATTTAAAATATTTAACTGCATTATATACCGCCTTTAAAAGTCAAATTTAAAGTAATTTTAAAATTATTTCTAAAGAAGAACAACCACTTGGTGCAGTGGGTGAGCGCTCCGCCTAAGATAGCAGAGAGTGGGGGTTCGATCAACGGGTGAGTGAGCGCATCACCTAGATAGCGAGTAGGGGTTGATTGATTATATACCATGACTAAAAGGTCATGGGTTCAATCCTTGCATTAATTTAATACCGTTGCAAAAAAAAGAGGGAATTATTTCAATTATTAGGAATGAAACTCGTATTAGTGATAATCACGTGAAAGAATTTTCTCTAAGCAATTGGTACATATAATGTGGTTAACGAAATATACAAAAGAAACTTTACTATATCTAATAGTTACGAGAGTGGCAACCAATAACTAGATAATTTTTCCTTTTTCTTCTACGAAATTTAACTTTGTAAGGTGGAGTTAAAATTTGAAAAGGTATTGGTTGAATTTAAAATGAGATTTTGTTGAGATGGTGAAATTGAATTAGGTAGGCCCCATTTGATGATCATTTTGGCCCTGTTTGATAACCATTTTGTTTTTAGTTTTTGGTTTTTGAAAATTAAGTCTATAAACAATAAATCCATGTATGACTTACTATCCTAACTTTCATAATTGTTAAGGAAGCATCACAATTTTTAGCCAAATTCTAAAAACAAAAGCAAATTTTTGAAAGCTTCTTTTTTTTGTTTCCAAATTTTGGGTTGGATTTTAGAAACACTTGAAAAGATAGACAACACAACCAATGAATTCATAGGTGAATGTCTTGTTTATAGGCTTAATTTTCAAAAACCAAAACCAAAAATCAAATGGTTATAAACGGGACCTTCATTTTTAATTTTCTGTTTTTGAAATTTATGTTTGTTTTCTCCTAATTTTTTTACTATGAGTTTCACCTTTCTTAAAGAAACATTTGAATTCTTAGTCAAATTCTAAAAACAAAAACTATTTTTTTTTAGTTTTTAAAATTGAATTGATTTTTGAAAACATTGGTAGAAAGTAGATAATTAATAAAACAAAAAAACTTATAGATGGAAGTAGTCAGAGGCGGATTTACCTTAGGCCTAGGAGCTCGAACCCCCTCAACTATGACAATATACTTAATTTGTATATAATCGGTGACAATTTTTTTAAAGTTACCTCTGAGCTTAGTGGTAAGTGCAGGTCTAGTTCCCTTCACCCTTTTATTTTAGCCTTTCTTAAAATTAAAAACCAAATAGTTATGGAACGAGATAGAAATTAAGATAAGTTTATGTTAGATTTTTTTTCTTTGGTGTGTAAGTTTTTAGATTTATGGAAATGTAATAAATTATGTGGACTTGAAATAATATTGTATTTGAAGATATTGTCACTTTTTTGGATAACTTACAAGACACATTATGACATGAATAACTTAAGATGGTAAGGGACAAAGAAAGTGAAAAAAGAGATCATTAATCATACCATTAATGTCTTATAAAGGGGACAATGAAGCTAATAAAACAGTTTTGCCTTGAGAGCAATGTTGTTCTTAGTTCTCAAATTAAGTTTATTCATTAATTAACATATCTTTGCTTAGTTTTTGCACTTATTAAAAATATTTTAAGACCTTAATCAAATTATATTATTAAAAAAAACAACTCATCTTTAAAGCTACTTTATTATCTATTAAAATTTGGTAATTTCTTAGAAAAAAAAAATAGAAAATACAAATGCTCAATTATAATTTTGGTATCTAAATTAATTTGATGGTTGTGAATATGTCCTAAATTTAAAAAAAGATCTAATAAACCCTAAACTTTGAATAGTAAATCTAATAGCTCTTTGATCTTTAAAAAAAAGGTTTGAAACTTTCAATTTTGCATCTAAAAGACCTCTCGTTATAAGACGTTTTTTGAAGTTCAAAGATTAATTGAACATAAATTGAAAACTCAGAGACTCATTTGACACATTTTAAAGTTTAAAGATCTATTAGAAACAAAATAAAAAATTTAGAGATGTATTAAAATCTTTTAATTTGATTGTATGAGGTATGAAGATTTGAACCTCCGACCTCATTGAAATGGGTATATGTCAATTACGGTTAAGTTATGTTCCTCCCCTACCTTTCAAATGAAAATGTAGGGGAGGAACAAAGTTGGGCGGCGGCGCGTTTTTGTTTGATCGAGCTTCTCAAGATCGATGCTCTGATACCATGACAAAACCTTATTTTTCCTCTTGATAATATTTATTTTGTCTTAATTTCTCATTCAAATGATAGGTATTTATACAACCTTAATCTCCCAAAGTAAATATGAATACTAATTGAATACTAACTAAATACTAACTAGTTTCCTAATATAGATAATTCTCTACTATTATGCTTGCTTTAACAATTTGATAAACTTATTAGACATACAGATCAGAGTTCAAAGACCAAATTTATAATTTAACTAAAAAAAAATACATTAAATTTTTTTAAAAAATCAACATTTAAATGTCTTAAAAGTTCAACAAATCAATCGTGCTACAAAATTAGTCGAGATGAACGTAAATTCTCTCGAACACTCGTCCTTATAATAATATTAAATAGAATTTGGTTAAGAAAAAAACAAGTTGATATTGAGAAGTAGACATCTCAATATTCTCCAATCTCCCATTGCTTAAGTATCAAGGCATCAAATATTTTGTTGGGACAGTTTTTCTGTGGGTCCCGCCTTCAAGTAACCAACCAATGAAAATCGAGAGACAGTTAGGAAAAAAAAACGGAGGCCACAATCCCCTGCAGCTATGGCTCACGGAAGACTGCAAACTCCGGACCGTCAGATTAGATGACTCCCATTGGATCTCTTTGGAAAGTAAAAGAAGTCAACGGGGGAATTTTTTTGGAGGTGGGGCACAGGGAAATCAAATGGTCCCGGAATGTAGCGGATTATGAGGGTAAAATGGTAAATTAATGGTTTAAGTGAGGCGTGAGAATATTGTTATGATGGGGGGCACTTGGTTGTTGCATGGGAACATTATCCTTCCCACGAAAAATAAACAAAATAAATAAATAAATAAATAACTTTGAAATGTCTATTTTTGGTATTGAATTTTTAAGAGATAATTATTTGTTTATTGTCTAGCTCATGGATAATGTGGCGAATATATGTACTAATGTGGGAGTTTAGTAGATTGGTTGAAGTTTAAAGTTTATAATCTCGATTCATCGGTTCAAATGCCTACCTCTACATTAGGAGCGATCGGAAACTAACATGATAAATTTTATACCTATAGTAATCGATTCGAGCCGATAAATTTCAGTTCGATTTCGGTTTATATACAAACTTATTCTCACACGTATTTTCAACTTAGTCTCCTGCCTCTTAAAATTTTTTTTGCGCTTCCATCATCGTTAGTTGAAAGTTTTTATCGTCGTTCACCGTTTGCCTTTTTAACATGGGTTTAAACGCCTACCAACCGTCGTTCGCCATTAAAAAATGTTCGGGCAAAACACAGTTTCTTGATCGATTTGATTTTCTTTGTGTTTCTTCTTCTTGTTAAACTTTTGGGCTTTAATTTTTTTTCTTCCCTTTTTTTATTGTGTTTTGGGTTAATAAAATTACTTCGGAAAATTAAAGAATCTACTCAAGAAATCATGAGAAGGGACGGAACCCAGATTCAGTTTTTTTTTTTTTTTTTTTTAATCTTGTTAACCGACCCAACCCGACCTTGACCTGTTTTCACAAAAATTGAATATGGCCGGTTCGGGTCGATTTTCACAAAAATCAACCCGACTTTGACTTGTTTTCACCCCTACTCCACACATTGTTAAATAAAAAAAAAAAACAATGTTAGCATGTGAAATAGTAGATGAAAAGATAATAATAAGAGACAAAATAGTTATAATTTAGTTAAATTTAACAAGTTTAGTCCCTAAACTTTTTTAATTTGTGTCTAATTGGTTCTTGAACTTTCAAATTTTAGTTTAATAGATTTTTAACTTAAAAGATATCAAGTGCATTCCTCAACTTCCAATCTTATGTCTAATGGTCTATGACATATTCAACTTTTTTTTTTAAGTTAACGAATCTTTTAGTTATAAAACTGAAATTTGTGTCTAACAGAACAGATTTGCTTCTAGTTTTACCAAAAAAAAGTTTCATATTATTGAAGGTAGTTATCATCACTCGCTTCCCTAACCAATGTGAGACTTTGTTAGCACTCTTAATAGTTCAATATATTAATGGCATACTAGACACAAAATTGTAAGTTTAGAAATTTAGTAGCACAATTGAAAATTGAATAACTTATTATTAGAAACTATTTAAAGTTCAATGATCTATTAGATTTTGAAAGTTTAAGGACCTAGTTATTAAATACTTTTTAAAGTTCCAGACATATTTGACACAAAATTAGAAGTTTAGAGACTAAACTTGTAATTTCACTTTACAATTTTAAAAAGAGAATATATATATATATATATTAAAAAGTTTAAAGTAAGGGTATAAACTGCCGAGACAATTCATCGATTATTTTATTAAAGATTTGAAGGTTCGATTCTCCACAACATTTGTTTAACTAAAAAAGAAAATAAAAAAAAAAAACAACAAAGAAATCTTTTGGGGCGCATTGAAGTTTTTTTTTTTTTTTTGACAACATGTGGGGTGAGGAATTGAACGTAAGACCTCATAATCACTAGTCGATATACAACATATCAGTTGAGCTATGTTTTTATTGACGTATTGAAATTTTTATATACTCTGAATTTAAAAAACTGATGGATTAAAAGTAGACTGAATTATAATAACTCAATCCACAAACTTAAGTTAATATGAAATCATATAGTTTTTTTTAATAATAAATATTTTAGGTATTGCAAGTTTTATTTTATATACACAAGAAATAAAAAATAAAATAAAATTATTAGATAAAAAATGTAAAAAAGGCTTTTCAGTGAAAAAGAGTTTCTTTTTATTTTATTTTAAAAAAATTGTGTAAGGGAGAGTTGCCAAGTATCTCTCCCCTAAAAAACTAATAATAAGAAAGATAACTTTTGTTTGTCATGTGAGAACTAGTGATATGATAAGTAACATGAAATAATTATTAAGTACAGTTTTCTTCATTTATAAAATATATTATGAAATGGATAAATTTCATTTTGTAACCCAACAATGATTTTACCGCTCATTATTTGTGAGGATTATTTTTGTTTTTAATTTTATATTTCTAAAAACCTAAAATGTCTTTGTTGGCACAAGAGTTCCGACTCCTCCCTTCAGGTGGAAATCGGCGGACAGCGGTGCTTCGACGCAGACCTACAAAGAAAAAATAAAGATAAACTCGCACTGGTGATGAACTCGGTCCAATAAGCTCCGATGCTCAAGTCAATCAAAAGATAGTAAAAATATCGAACAATAAACTTGAGAGTGAATTGTCTGGGAGTGAAAAATCTTAGTTAGCTCACAAAAAAAGAGTGACCATTCCTTATATTGTGGGTAAAAGGCGCATGGAGTGCACGTGTTTGTAGAGGTCGGTCATTCCCCTCATAATGATGAGGCGAGTGATGCCATTTGTTAGGCCGAGCACCTAGGGCAGCGTCGGCGGATCACTGCGCGTCTACAGTAGCAATGGTTGTATGATTGTGTGTAGGCGCTATCTTGGATGTGACTGCCCGATCTTGCCCATACCTTAGATTTTGTATCCTCCAATATTGGAGATCGGAGTGTGACGCAAGTGTGATGACATGGCTAATGTCATGCAAAATTCACCCTTCGAGATTCTCCTATAACAACTTTCATAACCATTTTTTTATATATATATATATATATGTGTGTTTTTTAAAAGATTTTTTAAAATAGTAACTAAATTTCAAAATGTGTTGTTAAAATCTTAGCTACTTTTTAGAATTTAAAATTACTCTAATCTTGTCCACAACAACAAGTTTTATCAAACAAATGTGTGATTAATTAGTATTTGCAATTGTCAAAATCTATTCATTCCAAAATGCCAAAAAGAAAGAAAGAAAGAAAAAACTTAAAGCTTAAAGCTAATGCCTTCATTATTATTTATATATATGGACAAAACTGTTAGAATGGAACTCAACTCATTTCTCTATTAATTATTTTAAGTTTTAGTCACTAGAAAAATCATTTTGCAAATTAGATTCTCTATAATAAAAGAGACAGAAAGGAATATTTTCAATGCTATACCAAATTTCAATCCCTTAATTTACTCCCTACAATTTATTACTAATCACAATTGCTCAAATATGCTGAAATGTAATCTAATTTAGAACATTTTACATTAAAACATTAAAGACGCGTTTGATAATACATTCAATCTCGATTTTCGATTTTTTGATTTTTTGATTTTTTGATTTTTATTTTTATTGTCAACATGAGCATAGCTCAAGCGGTATACTGAACTATAAGCAAGAGGTCTCAACTTCGAATCCTCCTCTCCACGTGTTATAAAAAAAAAAAAAAAAATTAATTTTTAAATTTTTTTAAAAAATTTACATTCATTAACCAAGAATAATAATAATAATTATTATTATTATTATTATTATTATTGTGTTTTTTTAAAAAAAACAAATTTTAGATATCAAAATTTCAGTTTTTTTTTTACTCTCCAACTTTATTTAAATTGTCAACAAATTATATACAATTATTAAAATTATCTTCAAATATTTATTTATTTATCATTTATCTATTTATTTATTGAAATTAGAATCAAAATATCATTAATATTATTATTTATTTATCATTTATCTATTTATTTATTGAAATTGGAATCAAAATATCATTAATATTATTGTATATTCTTAAAAAAAAAATATTAATATATTGTTTTTTAGTATAAAAATATTATTAATATAATATATTATAATTTTATTTAAATAAATTTTTTCTAGCATATTAAATTTTAATATTATTGTGACCTATCGACTTTAACACAATTAATATATTTTATTTTTCAACACAATTAATATATTTTATTTTTCTGACTTTAGAGATGATAAACGTAACTAAAGATTATCTAATACAATAAATTCTTTTTATTTTAGGGTAAATCATTTTTTTACCTTAAATTTTTAATTTCATCAAATGATTGGACCTTGATTAAATTTGGATAAATATTGTAACTTTTACATTCTAATAAATTAACATTATTTTTTTAAAAAATAAAATATAAAATAAATAGTAATTATCCAACCACCTTAAACTTTTGTGTTTTATCCAAAACAGTTATTAAACAAGTTTGATTTTATATTTTTCAAAAATAAAAAATAAAAAATAATTATCAAATATATACAGAAAATATATACAGAGAAAAAAACAAAAATCATTAGTCTTCCTCTACCAATTTTAAAAATATATTTATAATTTTACATTTTTTTTTAATAAAAAATATTATTATCATTTTAATGAATTCAAATATAAAATTTAACTTCAAACTAACAATAAGCTAAGAATTAATTTTAAGCTATATATATATATATATATATCTTAAAAATGTAAAGAAATGTAAAAAAAAAACAAAAATATATATATATATATATATAATAATAATAATAATAATAATAACTATCATGTCTACGTCAATCTTTGTAAAGGCATGATAATAAGAGGAGAATTAGAAACTAATAAATAAAGAGGATGACGAAAATGGAATATTAAGAATGTCATTTTCATCCATCTTTGTCTCAAACTTTTGAACTCCCTTCATAGATTTGTTCAATAAAAATAAATTATAATACTTTTTCTTGGATTTGATAACTCTAATTTTTTGAAAAAATGAGAAGAGCAAATGAAAATAAAGAAATATATTTAAACACTATTGTGATTTTCAAACCTAAATTTATTTAATTTGGATCATATTGTCCTAAACAATTTGGTGAAAAAATTACACATTAAATTTTTTGAAGTGTTATTTTTACTTCAATTGATTTTGATAGTTACTTATCCACCAAACATGAACAAAAATATAATTATACCATAATAAATCATCAATTAATCTTTTGTATTCATAATAATATTTGGTAGCTCAATACATATAATTTTAACTTTGAATCTTTCATACAAATTCATTTTAATCATTGTTACCAAATTTTATATTGCATTTCAAATACAAGTTCATAGTGTGATAAGTAAGATTTTTCAAAAGTTTAATAATATAGATTCATATGAATACCGACCTGAAATTCATAGCCTAAAATAAAATATATTTTTTTAATTTTAATAATGTATTTTTAAAAAGTAATTACAAAAATAAAATAGTTCTGAAAGTATTTTAAAAAATAGAGTAGTTAAATTATGTACCATGAACACGATTTATGAGGTAGTTTGTCGATTTTCAGAGTAAAATCATGTACCATGGACACGATTTAAAAATCACATCTGTCACCCTAAATTCTAAACCGTATATCCTAAACGACGAATGGGAGCGGTAGCCATTGATGATGAAAGTATGTAGCAGGAGAGAGAAAAAAGGAAGAAGAAGATAGAAAAAAAAAATAAAAAAATATTTTTTTTAAGTTTATTAATTAAAATTTAAAAAAATATATATATTTTTTTAATAAAATTATGTGCCACGTCATCAATCCGTTAGTATTTAACATACATTTGGACGAACGGACTAAAAACGCACCAAATACAAAGCTCGGGGTAAAATTGTTGGATCTGAAACTTTGGAAACTCAAATCTACCAAACCCAAACTTCAGGGACCATTAGGGTAATTTGTTCTTTCGTTTTTGTTGAAGTGGTAGATGTGGGTCTTAAATCGTGTTCATGATACACAATTTACCTTCGAAATCGACAAGCTACCTCGTGTCTATGGTACACGATTTAACTACTATATTTTTATAAATACTTTCGAAACTATTCTATTTCTATAATTACTTTTTAAAACTACACTATTTATTAAAATAATAATAATAATAATGACAATTTGAGGATAGTTTTTTTTTTTTTTTGTTTTTTTTGGGATTTAAATGAATGATTAAGCTTAAAAAACACTCACCTTTTCCACCATCATAGCCAGAATTGAGGAGTGTGAATTTTAGAATTGAATTTTATTTACATTAAACCCTAAAAAAACAAAGAAAAAAAAAAGGGAAAAAAGGATAAGTTAACAGGCTGTCACCAAATGTTCCACACCCACCAATCCGAGTCACCAATCAAGAGCCGTGATTGGTGGCTGTGACTGTGACTCACACGTCCAAGCAAACCCCAAAATGAATTAAAATAATTTAATTACTTTATTATATTATTTATTGACCGCAAAATCAGCTGAAAACCGTGACATCGGTCGCCGGCGACCGGATTCCGTACCTTCCACGTCTTCCTTGAGGTCCCATCCGACGTGGCAGCAGGTAAAATTTGCGACGGGGCGTAGGACGGTAACTTGTATATTTACAGTCACGGTAACTAACGAATCGGTTATTTTCCGTTAAGGCAGGTTTGTTGATCAATAGAGGGATTCGTAAAGCGTCAATGCAATAAAAAGAATAATAATTAAAAACAAAAACTTTAAATTCCTATTGGAAAAGACTGATTTATTCCCATATCTTCAAATACATCCTTTTTTTGTTGTAAACATGGGAATCAGAAGTTCAGAGGGTTAAATTAGTCTTTTTCTGTTGTTTATCATGCCAATTTATTGAAATTGTATTCATTAAATTATAAATTTAATTTTCAAATTGGAATATAGCATTTATTTAATTTCTCTATTTTATATCAAACTGAGCATAACTTAATTGACACAAAGTTAAAGTTGAGTCTGTGACTAAGAGGTCATGGTTTCATCCTCGCATTAATTAAAATACTGTTGCAAAAAAAAAAAACTTTTCTATTTTAGAGGGAGTACTTCCATTTGTTGATTTCTATAACCTATATAAAATCTTAATTTTTTTTCACAATTTATTTTTTATAAAAATATTGTGTTTTGTTTTTTGAATTTCACTTAAAATTCACCTGTGTTACAAACATACTATAGAACCGGGAGAGGAGTAGACATAAATTTTATAAATAGAAAATTAAAAATTAAATGACTTAAAACACTTGCTTCTTTTTGTGAAGTTAGAGGTTCAATTTTCTACCATCACATTTGTTATCTAAGAAAGAAAGAGGATGTATTTTCACAGATAACCTCCCCAAGGGTTCCATAATGTTTTTGGACCTGCTTCGAAAATAATGTCTTTTGTCTTTTTGCTGACGTCATCAACACTTTACTTTGTCGAGCACGAGGATACTATAGTTGCTCCCTCGCGGTCGTGCTTAGCGAGGGGTATTAGCATAATTTTTCCTCACAACCGTTTTTCAACAAACGCGTGTCCGTGCTCAACAAACGTAAAAAAAACATGTATTTTAAAAAATCGGATCAATTGAAATTACGATACCCAAATAAAAGGTTATCTGTAAAAATACCCCAAAGAAAAAGGTTTATATGTTGACTTTGTTAACTTAACAAATATATGGCACCTCAAGTAAGCATGAAATAAACGTGCCACATGTTTTCTTTTTTCTTTTTATTATTGTTACCACATTTTTTTTCTTCTAACAATATGTGAGGTAGAAGATTCAAACTTTTAATCTTGAGCTATGCTCAAGTTAGATTATTATTGTCAGGTCATAGTATCACCTCATTCATTTATTAAAGACATATTTGAGGGTGATTTTAATATAGATAGAATCACTAATCTAATCTAATCTAAATGACTCCAAAACATACATTTAACCTTTCAAAAATCATTTTAATGTTTAATTTTTTTATATTTAAAACTGATTTACATATCATTAAAATGATTAATTGCATGTATTTAAAATGATTTTTAACATAACAAAAATCATTTTAATTATTTCAAAATCAATCCCAAACACGATTAAGGCAGTAAATATACCACGAAAATATTAAACCAACAAAATTAACCAAATAAATCTATTAAACACACAATTTAATTAAACAAGACTAGTTATGTTAAATACAACCTCAAAAAAAAAAAAAACTACCTAGGCTAATTAGATACATTAGACCAAACTTGAAATTTAAGTAATTTCATTTTAACTAATTTTCACGCAATTTTATTAAACTCAAAAAATATAAAATGCTTCCGGATTTTACTCGTATTTCTTGAATTTAAAATACGCCTTTATTTATATACATATTATATATATATATAACGTTGAAGTTAGTTGACGGCGTTAACGTCGGTTGTACGAATGTTTAGGATATTGTTATCGTCTTCATTTTGATCTTCCTTTTTCTTTCCGTTGAAGCTTCTGTCTATAAAAGCTCCGTTTTGTCCAAAGCTTTCACTGACATCACCACTCCTCATTTTCCTCTGTTCTTCTTCTTCTTCTTCTTCCTTTTTCTCTGTATTTCTTCTTCCCTCATAATCTCTCTCTCTCTACATTCGCTCTGGTTTTTTCTCAAGAGTGTGGACGAGAGAGAGAAATCAGTAACAATGGCGGCACTTAGTAAATGGCCTTCTCTGTCTCTGTTCTCCCTCGCAATAGTGTTCTTCGTAACAATCGCTCTGGTTCGCAAAGAAGCGACCTCTGAAATCAGGTAAATCTCAGTCGCAATGTGATGTGTTTGATTTCGTAATTCTAGCCGCATTGTGTGAATTTCTTGTTTATAGTACTGATTCTTTTCGATTTGGAGACTCTTGAATGTTCATTGTGGATTTCAAGTATGATTTAGTGTTGTTTTCTTCTTTGAATATTGAATCAATGCGGTAATGTAGATATGAGAACAAGTTATTACACTCCAGTGCTTTAATTCCGAGGAGTAAAATTACAATCTCTCTGAATTTGAAACGAACTGTAGTGGTTTGGTTTGTGATTTGATGATTCCTCTGTTTTTCTTCTTCTTCTTCACAGGACTGTGTTAGCAAGAGAATTTCAGAGCTCTAGCAACTCATCAATGGCGATTAGGTTAGTTTTCGTTTCATTAACAGAACGATCTCAGCCGTACGTTCTACCCATCTTGCTAATCACAGCCGTTTGATTCTCCTCGGATCCGTGTGATTTGATGATCCAACTGTAGCTAACGATCTCACCCGTTGAGATCCAGATCCTCGATCTGGACCGTTTGTTTCGTTACCAGTTAACTCCCATTCTGATTCCTTCCCACATTTACCCTCGATTGCTTCATAAAATTCCGGGGTATTTCAGTCATTTCGCCTACAAGAATAAAAGGACAATTTTTTTAATTTTAATTTTAATTTTTCCTCTTCGTTTCGCATTAATTCTCTCTCTAAACAAAAGCGCTTTTTCAAACGGTTTTCTCTTCCATGTGACAGAACGACAATACGGCAGGGTGCGTGAGAGATCTCTTCCGCACCCACCTTGATCGTCGAGCCACTCACTAACTTCTTCGTTTCATTTCCATTCCTCACGCGCTCTCTGATCTTCCACGCGCTCTCTGATTATTAAGATTTATCACTTCTAATATGATTGATTATTATGTTAAAACAGAATAAAAAGATAGGATCCAAAGTGGGTTTATCACTTAATTGGGTGATTCTGTTTTCAGGGTGGAGAATGATGATGTGGAGGAACTTAACAATGAGCATGCTGTGGATAATCCTGAGGAAATTGCTGCCTCTGTTGAGATGTGAGTCTTTTTCTTTAATTGGTTATCATTAGATTTCTCAATTTTGCTCAAATGGGATTTTTCATTCATTATTAGAGAGATTAGATTTGTGAAATTTGAGTCGAATTCTGGATTTTACTATTTTAATTAGTAATGGGTCATCTTGTAGTAATCAAATAGAGCACATGTTGATGTTTGCTTCTGTTTTGTCTGTATCCTAAAATCATAACAGTAGAATTTCTAAACGTTATAATAAAGAGTCGTCTTCGTGGACAAAATGCCAGCATGGTTTTGTCTTGTTCTGTTTCTGTAGTATGCATTTTCTTATGGCCGTTAGGATGTAAAATTATCACCCTCGATTGTTAGATGATTGATATAATTAAATTTATCGTAATCTAACATAAGTTCTTAGATTGATAGATGATTTAACATGGTGTCAGAGTAAGAGAAGGTCCCGTGTTTGAATTTCTATAATGTCATTTCCTCTATAATTAATATTGATTTTCAAGTCCCACAAATAAAAGGAGTGTTAGAGTATCTATATAACCGTAACCCATTAAACTTTAGTTTTTGGGTTGATTGGTAATTTAACATTAATGTCTCTGCCATTAGCTTTCCGAAAACTTCTTGGTTGTTCTCGAGATTTGTAAGTCTAGATTGTGATGGGGTTTTCCAATAATTTATCCTATGTTTTCACTAAAATGTCAAGAGAGAGTTTCATGTGAATGATTGTCCTTTTGATATGGCAGGAGCATCCGTAACAGCACTGAGAGGCGGAAGTTGGGATACTTCTCCTGTGGAACTGGCAACCCCATTGATGACTGCTGGCGTTGCGACTCCAATTGGCACCGCAACCGTAAGCGCCTTGCCGAATGTGGCATCGGGTTTGGTCGGAATGCTATTGGTGGTCGTGACGGTCGTTTCTACGTCGTCACTGATTCGAGCGACAACGATCCGGTGAACCCAAAGCCGGGGACGCTTCGTCATGCCGTCATTCAAGAGAAACCTCTTTGGATTGTGTTCAAAAGGGACATGGTGATTCAATTGAAACAAGAACTCATCATGAACAGTTTCAAGACCATTGATGCTAGGGGTGTCAATGTACACATTGCCAATGGCGCTTGCATCACAGTCCAATTTGTGACTAACATCATTATCCATGGTCTTCACATCCATGATTGCAAGCCGACAGGTAATGCAATGGTGAGAAGCTCTCCAACTCATTTTGGATGGAGAACAATGGCTGATGGAGATGCCATTTCCATCTTTGGGTCAAGCCATATTTGGATTGACCACAATTCACTCTCTAATTGTGCTGATGGACTTGTTGATGCTGTCATGGGCTCAACTGCAATCACAATCTCCAACAATCACTTCACTCACCACAATGAGGTACACTTTTTTTATTGCATTTCTTATATGAAATTAAGTTTGAAAAAGACAAATTTATCTCATGAAATTTGATCTTATATGGTATAACAGGTGATGCTTCTAGGCCATAGTGATTCCTACACAAAGGACAAGCAAATGCAAGTCACCATTGCTTATAACCATTTTGGAGAGGGTCTCATTCAAAGAATGCCAAGGTAAAAATACAAAATAGATAACTCTTAACTTTCATACTTGAAGAAGAAAGGTCGGTTTGGAATGACTTTTCAAGTGCTTAAAAACTCTTTTTTAAACACTTAAAAAGTCATTCCAAACAGGTCTGAAGATGGTTTGAATTGTGTTGAGTTTGTCAAGTGAGATTTCACCCACATAAATTTCAATGATGTGTAGATGTAGGCATGGATATTTCCATGTGGTGAACAATGACTACACTCACTGGGAAATGTATGCCATTGGTGGGAGTGCAAACCCCACCATCAATAGTCAAGGCAACAGATATGCTGCTCCAACCAACCCTTTTGCCAAAGAGGTAATCCCCAAACTCATTTCAACTTAGATTTAGATTCCAAAATTCATTATCCCAGTTGATGAATCCGGTCGATGCAATGCAATGCAGGTGACTAAGCGAGTCGAGACAGCGGAGAGGGAATGGAAGGGATGGAATTGGAGATCAGAAGGAGATATGTTGTTGAATGGAGCTTATTTCACCCCATCAGGTGCTGGAGCTTCAGCAAGCTATGCCAGAGCATCAAGCTTAGGAGCTAAATCTGCTTCCATGGTTGGCTCCATCACTTCTTCGGCAGGTTCGCTCCCTTGTCGTCGAGGCCATCCATGCTAGACTTTGTACCCCATCATTTTAACTTTTTCAACACCAATAGTTTAAAAGCCATAGACAAAAAAAGCCTTTCCTCTTTCCTCTTTCTGTTTGATTTTGAAACAAACATCCATCTTCATTATAGCCATTTAACAAGTACACATTTTTTCCAAAACTTGTTTTAAAACCTCATTCCACCATTGTTGTGTTCATCTGTTGGTTGCTCAACCTCGGCCTGCTTCAGCTGAAAACAGAATGCCATTTTAGGAGCAGGTGCAGAAGCGTTGTCCTTGTTCTTGTTCTTTTTGTTTTTTGTTTTTTGTTTTGTTTTTCTCTGTCAGTCATTTTGTGATGCAATATTGTTGGTCATTACACTATGTTTTACTCTGGGTTTTGTAATTTCTTTTTCTTTTTTTACCTTTTGAGTTCATGAGAGAGACAGCTTAAAGAAGATTATAAAAGTTAAAACAAAAGTAGTGATGTTGTTATGTTTTTGTTTTACTTAGTGGTTAATGTTAAGTTTTGGTTTGTGTTTATATACTCATTATTATGACCTCTCAATTTGTTTGTGATCTGCCAACATTTTTATTATAGCATATGCTTTGTGGGGCCTAAACTCCCATGTGTGACATGCCATATTTATCAAATTTCTCACCTAATTTCCCATAATACCCTTCTCCCCAAATTCATAATTCTTTCATACCCATATGCACTAAAGTTATTTAGTAAAAAAAAACTAATGATGGAAGCTTTGAGAACTGAAAATTAAATTTAGAATTCAAAATGTTACCTTAGCAGACAGATATCTGCCAATGTTATAATGGGGATGAAAATGATTCATACAAATCATTTAGATTTTTAGTCCTTTAGTAATATTTGATCATACTTAAATTTGACCTAAAATGCTACTTTTAATCGATGTCATTTTTGTTTTCCAACCGGAACATGACTCAATAATTGAAGTATTAGTAATCTTTTACCAAGTTAAAATTTTAAATTTACACGGCGATATTTGTAATATTATATTTTGAAAAATGAAAAAGAAAACTAAAACATAATATTTGGAAGCATAAACATCACAATAGGAAAAAAAAAAAAAAAAAAAGTAAGAGTGGAAGACCAAACAATTAGGTTAAAGTTAAATGGGTTATTTTAACTACTAATTAAAAATTGTGATGATTTTTTAATGAAAACAATTAGGTTACTAATGGTTTAGACAATTTGCTTTTAAATAATGTTGTTTTAAATAATTTCTTTTAGAATCAACTTTGTTGTTTTTAATTTAAAAACTATTCATATTTTAGAAACAACAATAAGAGAGGTTGACAAGAAAGAAATTTTGGAGTTTTACAGGAATTATAAAAATTAATATTATTGTACAATATTGAAATAACCTTCAAGATTTCAAAAGAAATAACTTTATTTATTCTAAAAAATAAGTGATTTATGATGGGAAGAAATTAAAAAAAAAAAAAAAATAAATAAATAAATTCCAAACATCCTCTTAAAAGCAAGAGTGGGTGGCACCATTGTCACATGTTTGATAATGGAAAGATAATGGTTTGGCACGTGAGACATGCGTCATTCTCAAGTTTTGTCTTTCCTTTTTCATTATCATACATTTATATATCATATGTACTAAAATAAACTTTTTTTTTATTATATTAATTGATATAATAATGAAACTATATAAAAGGGTAGGTTTGTGAAGTGAACAATATCATATGGGAAATTGTTGGAATGAACTGCAAAAAAACAAGATTTGAGTTTTATAATCTTTTGATGGGGATATCAAACATTTTGTTGCTCTCCCTCTCATTTTTTTTATATTTTTGCTCTAGCTCGTTCTCGCACTCCTTTGTTCTAGCTCTACTATTTTACTTCGGATATGACATTTTGAAATTTTCAAAAAACTTCAAATCTAAAAAATAATCAATCTGAAAATTTTAGATTTAGAAGGTTAAGAGGGTCATCGACAGTGGAGGGTCGCCGGAGAAAAGAGACCGTGGAAAGGACATTCATTCGTCGTCGAAGAAACGAGTCAAATCTCATTTTCGACCCTCCCACCACCGAAAAAATAGAGAAGAAAGAGCGAGAGGGATGAGAGGGGAGGGGAGGGGAGGGAGCAAGGGAGAGATGGTGGAGGGAGAAAGAACGAGAGGAAGAGATGAAAAAAATAATAATAAATAATGTTGTTGACGCAAGTAAAACGTATATAACCTTAGTTTCAAAAACTTTGTCAAATCTCATTTTCGCTCAATATTTTGGGCTAACTATGCAATTCTCCCATAACTTAGTAGACATGTACTCATTACTTCGAGGTTCAAAATCTTCATATGTAAAAATAAAATAGCTTTTTTCACGTTTGTTTTGATTTTCAAAACTACTTGAAGAGTCGGAGTTGAATAACTTCAAAAGATTGATATGAATGAAAAAAAAATCATTATTCACAAGCTCATGATTTTTCAAAACATCATTTATTTATAAAATAGATGGTTCTTGAAAATAAACTAAAAAATAAATTTATTAAAATCACGGTGATGAGGAGCATAATTCAACTGACATAAACTATGTACCACCTGTTAAGAGGTGTGAGATTTAAATCCTTCACTCCACCTATTGTAAAAAGGCAAAATTTATTAAAACTGCAAGTTATTATTTTTTTTTCTTCTAAAACTACAAGTTATTAATATACACTTAGACTTCTTAATCTTATAAATTCAAAATAAAAAACTTATTAAAACTATGAACCAAACATTTCAGATCATAAGAAAGAATTATTTTAAGAGACTGTGAGAAGTCAATACACAAAATAAATAGAAAAAACTAATTAACAAAGGAAAAAATGTTATTATTTAATATAGAAGAAATAAAGTCCAATATTGCCATATCATTTATTTAACATATCTAGCCAACTTTGGCACAATAATTTTAGGGATTAATCAAATAGTTTCTAATAATTTCAGGTTTGAATTATCAGGTTTTGAAACTTAGGAGTTCACTAAATAGAATCTCAACCCACTTCTTAAGAGCAAAAATATACAAAAATTACTTTAAAATATTTAAACCATATGTGTATTTTTATTTTTCAGAAATATCATCTGCCATCTTATCAATATTTTCGTAAACATTTTCATAATTTTTTTTTTTTTTTTCAACGATATTTTAATTAATACGAGAATTGAACTCATAACCTCTTAATCATGGACACAACCTTATGCCAATTGAGCTATGCTCGGTTTGACAATATTTTCATAAATTTGAGGTCTCGATATTTCTATCGACATTTTATACCTTGTTCTAACATAATCAACACAGTTTGTGTCCTTACAAAAAAAAAAAAAAAAAAAAAAAAAAGTATTAAATGGGCCAACTGAAGTGGCCCATATTTAGGTCCAATGGCTTTTTAAATGGGCTTCTTTTTGGACATCTTAACAACCCCTACAAGACTTTGGCATAATAGGCCTAATATTTTAAGAAATATGTGGTCACATTTATGTAGAAAAATCACTTAATAAATATTTGTTTTTTATTTTATTTTTTAACATGGAAAGTCAACCTACACTAATGTCCGGTTGAATTATGCTCATGTTGACTTTATAAATAATAGTTAATTAGTTATTCCACTATAATTTTCTGTTTGTATCCATAACAAATGTCCAATATTTTTTATTTTTACTACCCCTCACCTCACATGTTGATGAAAAAAATGTCCATTACTCGATCAGTTTGTCAATTTTTATTGATTATTTGAAGCATTATACATTAGAGATTATGCTTAGAGAGGGCTAAAACTTTACATTCTATTTTTTTTTAAAAAAAAAAATTATAAAATCGTATGTATTTTATATATACTTTTTTAATTATAAGAAAATTAAAAGTTTAAATTCTCACCTTTACATTGTTAAATTAGAAAAAAAAAATCAATTTAATGTATATACATACAACAACATGAACAAACAATTAAGACAAACTTAATCCTTTTGAGCTTGGAGGTTCACAAATGGAGAGAGAATAGACATAAAAGATTAAATGTTTAGATTTCCTTTTTTAAGGTTAAAAATGGAAAAATAACATCATACTCATATTTTTTTCCTTGTAAATTTGAGTGTCGCGTAGCTAGTATTTTTTTTTTTTTTTTTTTTTTTTTTGATAGCTTCTTTTTTAAAAGTGGTTGGCTAGTCGAGGGCTTCATGGTGGGCACAAGTGGACCTTTGAAGAACCAACCTGTTATCCTTCCACAAATAAGAGCGGGAGGTGGCAGCTGCTCTGTGAAGCCAGCCTCACGCGTTTCCCTCGACATCTAGGGGCACACCGACCTATGCTTTGGCTCAAACCGCTATGCCCAACTCCCAACTTGAAATGGACAGGCCAGTGGATCCCTTCCAAAGCCCGACCGACCACAAAGAACCAATCTCCAACCACTTTGACGTCCCCACTTGGGTTACAAGCATGCGTTACCATGTTCGACGTGTAGCTAGTATTTTAAGTATGAAGTTGAAGTTACCTTTTATGAGGTCATAGTGACGTATTTATATGAAGACTTATCTAGATTCTTCATTTCTTTATTGGATTTGGACTCAATAGAGATCCAATTGAACTCTCTCGAACTTTCTTGGGTTGTGGGCCTGCAAATCTCAAGCCCACATTACGTTTTGTTGGCCCGACCTCGACCTCCTTTGCCGAAGCCAAGGTGATGGATTTGGAAGCCGGTTTTGGTTATCCTCGGTTTCCTTATCTTCTCGATTTATTTCTTAGGTCCATTTTTACCCATAGACCATAACATAATCAATTATTAAGCTGTATCTATTTGACTTCTCTATTACATATATAAGATAATAGACTATTAAGGATAAATGTTTTTTTCTTATTTGTCTTGTTTCCCAACATGATCTTAAGTACTACCATGCATAATTATTAGTCTGTTAAAACTTGTAATCTTCTATTTGGCTTCCAAAATATACCCTTCATAATTCATTTCCTTAATTAATGAATAAAAATTATAAATCAAGTTCATAATACTAATCTAAAAAATACAAAAAAAAGGTGTGTGTAAAGAACAAGTGGTGGGGTTAGTAAATAAGAGAGAGGCAGAAAAGAACGTGTGAAGATTCCAGAGGGTCTTTTCCAACGTCACAAAACCCTGAATTTTGGGCGGGTCCCTTAAAACTGCGCCGTTTTGACCTCTTTTCTCTCTTTCTTTTTTAAAAATCAAATTGATAAAATAAATTAATTCAATCAATTTTATTTTCTAACAAATTCACAATTAACATTAAAGTTACAAATGTAGTCCGTCAACTTTTTGATTTATGTCAAATATATCTTTAAATTTTAAAAAGTGTCTAATAAATCTCATAACTTTCAATTTTGGTAGTTATTAAAGAGACGCTTATCCAAAAAAACTGCATGAAATTAAAGTTGTTTAGTCGAGAAAGTTAGTTAATTTAAAGAGTTCTGAAGTCTGTGTATTTCGCACATAGAATTGTTTAGATTAGAGTTTTGAAGTTTGTCGTGTGTTTGAGAGGGAGAGTCTTAGTTTTAGTGGGGTTTTTTTTTTTTTTTGTGCACAATTATTTTTCTACAAACTTCAAACTTTCAAAATTCCATTACTAAGGATTTCTTCCAATAAAATTATAAGAATTAAATTTTTTATTTTTATTTTATTTATCTTTTACAAATTTCTGGAAAAAAAACAAAATAATTTTGAACACGACACATTATTTTTTTTAATATTTCTCATATTCATTATAATATATATATATATATATTTATTTATTTATTTATTTTGGGACTCATCCTTGATTTTATCGATTTTTTTTGTTTTTATTAATGTATGTATATTTTACCAATTTCTTTAAAAAAAAATAACAACACATAAATATAGCTTTACCCTGATCCATGTGTCAAACACATCCTTCTCCGCTTTCACCCATTTAAATTTTAATAATGCGACTTTTGCTTTAGACATCTTTCGCAAATTTCTTTGAAGATAACAAAAATAATTTTGACCACAATCATTCACATCATTTTTTCAATATCACTCACATTAATTATTCATTTTATTTAAATAGTTTTGAAATAAAAGAGAGTCATACAATAATGTGTTACATATTACATGTGAATTTGAAAGACTTTAATCCATTAATTTAAACGAATCCAAATAAGATGATGTTTTTATTTCTCTCCATTGTATGAATACTACATTTTGAATTTTGTTTAAGTACCAATTTTGATTCAACAACCTAATTTATATTTAAAATAATAAAAGGTCGAATTGCATTTTTAGTCTTTTTACACAATTTGTTTAAATTACGTTTTTATTTTTAAATAATTAAAAATATGGTGGGGAGAAGAAGAGAGAGAAATGTGATGCTTGGGAAAATGTGACAGACTTCAATAATAACTACTTGATATTTTTTATCCGGGTTTAACTCCCCCAACTTTCTGGACCAAACGATGAGTTTAACATCTCAACCATAATTGACATGCCTTTTCCTTTAACGGGGCAATGACTTCCATTTAGGAGGAAGATAAGTTATGGTTGGACCTAATTTATTGTTGCAATCTCTTAAGCTTTACATTTTTTCTTCTTCTTCTATGGGTGAGACTGAAATCGACAAATTGGGGATTTTGATTTTTTTGGTGATAGTGTCATCAGATTGGATATTAAAAAAATCATAATCTGCCAGAATTTTTTACCGTTAACCGATATACTCGTCGTATTTTTTTACCAGTGACCGATATACTCGCATTTCCACCGATAAAAAATTTGGCTGGTTTTTTTTTTTTTTAATATCCAATCTAAGGACACTTCCACCAAAAAATCAAAATCCGGATTTCAGTCTCACCCATTTGAGAAGAAGAAGAAGAAGAAATCTCAAGCTTAAGAGATTATAATAATGACATATGGTAAAATTAGGTCCAACCATGACGGATCAATTTTCGACCATCATCGATCGGAGTTGGTTTTGAAAATGAAAAAAATGATTTGCGGTGGGTCAGTCGGTTTACACCACGCAGCCAAGAACTAACCGATCCACCGACACTTAATTTTTTTTTTTTAAGATATACATAAAAATTAAATTAAATAAAACATAAAATTAAAACGTTTGGGTTCAAAAATAAATAAAAGTTATAATAATTTGAAAATAAAAAAATATAAAATTTTATTTTGATTAAAAAAAAAAAATCAACCGACCGACCGATGTCGATCAGCAGTTTTTTTCATAGAAAACCGTCGGTTTCCATTAAGAGGAAACCCACTTAGGTTGTCGATTTTCCCCCAAAATTGACTCCGACCGACCAATGGTCACACCTCTAATTGCCGTCTTCTAGGAAGCTCTCATTCCCTCCAATTAGTCTTTTCACAAAAATTATGGAGAGGGAGAGGAGGGAAGAAAAAGAAAGAAGAGGGAAGGAAAAGAAGGAAGAGAGGGGATTGTGGGTCTAAAAAAAAAAAAAAAAACTAAGGATATTTTAGAGTTTTCACACTCATAAGGTCTAAAAGTGTGCGTTTTAAAATCTTGAGTCCAAAACCTTAAATAGTTATCTCAAGGGATCTATAAACTCGAATCCCCCACCCAAAGAAAAAAACACTTAAATCGAACGTGTTATCTCAATCAAAGCAATTTATTAGACCACCACTTCATGGAAACAAAATACTCAACCACACCCAAAAAAAAAAAAAAAAACACCTAAATCAAACGTGTTATCTCAATCAAAGCGACTTATCAGACCACCACTCTATCGAAATAAAATATCCAACTACATCCATAAAAAAAAGAAAAAAATACCTAAATCAAATTTGTTATCTCAATAAAGCGACTTATTAGACCACCACTTCGTCAAAACAAAATATCCAACAATGAAATCTATCTCTACCACAAATTTATAAATAACTTTTCTCAAAAAAAAAAAAAAAAAAAAAAAAAAAAAAAAAAAAAAAAAAAAAAAAAAACTTTAGCTAAAGATAGAGACAATATTTGGAAGGGAAGTTTTTGAAAGTATAAAAATAAAACTAAAATTAAGAGTAAAAGCATATAGATTAAAATAAGAATAAAGAATTAAAAGAGATTATGGAGTCATATATTATAACATCAAATTATGAAATTGAAATATTATTTTTATTAAAGATGATGATTCTCTCTTGCTCACGTGCTTGGCCTCAAAATCTGGGATGTGTTCTTCTTCTTGTCCAAACCTACCATCACTACTCTCATAATTTATTAACAAAACCCTATATTTTATTTTAATTATTTATTTTATCTTTCTTTTTGGCTATTTGCTTTTTCTTCTTTTGATATTGTTTAATATTGTAGCCCATATAGAGCAAATGATTCTTCCCTTAACATCACTCTCTTTTCTATCTCCTTTGCCTCTTGGAGGAATTTTTTCAAACCCACATGATTGCCACCTCTATTTTTTTATTTCTACCTTTTTAGTAATACAATGTTCATAAGTTGGGAGGATTTGAGTTTGATGTTGATGAGAATGAGTGGATTTGTTTGCTTCAAGAAATTTAGTATATATGTATCTTTCAAACTTATAATTCAAGTTATCTTATAACTTACACCACGGTGAGTAATCAGTAATAATAATATAGGAGACGTTTAAGACACCAACTTAGAGTTGACTAGATTGAATTGTTATAACACAGTCTATATTTGACCCACTAACTATTATAATCCAGAATCAATAAAGTAACTCTACGGACTTCCATAGTACTTACTATTCACAACTATTATAACCACCGATTATAATAACTCACTCAACGCCCAAACAGTCTTATAGTGTTGAAAATTCTCTCCTCATAATTAGTATTAATGAGAATGAAGAGACGCTGACTTAATGATTATGTGAGTACATGTTTGGTTTTAAAAAAGAAATTATAAATGTGTAGATGTAACTCTATGATTAAGAATACTAAAAAAAAAAAAAAAAAAAAAAAAAAAAAAAAAAAAAACTATGATTGTTTTCTTTTTTGAATTATATTTAATACTTTTACGAATGTGAATATATATAACTTTAAAAGGAAGCTAACAAGAGCATAACTCAATGACATGATGTATCGCCTAGTGACCATGAGTAAAAAAAAAACTTTAAAATGAATTCTTCAAGAAATTTAATTTAATTTTATCTTTTGAATTGTATTACTCCACAAATATAAATAAATTTAAAATGAGTATTTCATCTATTTTTTCTATCGAATTCTCGATCCTTTTTTTTTACAACATGTTGGGGTGGGGGATTAAACCTATAGGACCTCATAGTCACTAACATTTGAGATATGCTCTTGTTGAATTCTTGATCTCCTCCTACTAATTGATTCGGTCAATGTTTTAAATTTAGTTAAAAAAAAAAAAAAAATCAATATACACATAAACATGATACATGTAACTTTTTGAAAGATTATGATTTGATTTATCTTTTGAGTTGTATTTAACTTGGCCATTTAAACCTAATAACTTTAAGTGAGTTTCTAAGCAATGAGAATGAATAGATGCACTCATCCATATAAGTATGTGTTGAAGATCAAGAGGTTTGTGGTTCCAATATCTCCACCCAATTAATGAAAAAAAAAATTGTAAATTTCTCTCTAGGTAATTTTTCTTTCTACTAGATTTCCTATCTCACATAATACATTGTTCATTAGATATATATACAACAATACTAATGATTTTATGAATGTTTGATTCAAAAAATTTAATATATATATATATATAACTTCAAAAGATTATGATTAGGTTATCTTTTGACTTGTATTTTTCTTAATGACCTATGCATATTTTAAAGTGATTACACATTTATAGCTTCCTTAAGTTTGTAATATTCTTCAAAAAAAAAAAAAAAAAAAAAAAAATTGTTTTTTTACATTGAAATAATGGCAACCTTTCTCTCCCATCTAACCTTCTTTTTCGTTTATTAATGTGGAGAAATAAGATAGGTTAGAACATTCCATTTCTGGATAAAATATATAATAATGTCTTAATCAAGCAAATTATTCTCTATTTGTTTAATATAAAACATATAAAGTATGAAAATTTCAACTTCGAATTAAAAAACAAAATTATAAATATGCTAATTATTGTTCAGCCATCCATAATATTATTGGTTGTAATCATTTAAATGAAAATTTGTTATCTCCCATTCTTGACTTTGTGGGACGTGGTTTTTATGAATTTATGGATTTTTTACACAATCTTCAAACTATGTTCTTATTGTAATTAATATAGTAAATAGCCAATATTATAATGCTCATTTCTTATTATATATATATGATTCTGAGTTTAAAAATCTTTTTAGTAAACATAATATTAGATTTAATATGTTTTTTTTTATTAATATATATATAATTATTTTTTTTGAATATTTGAAATTTAATTTTCACTATTTTTTTCAGTTACTTGGTACTTCTAGCTTGTACTAAAAAAAATAAAAATAAAAATAATAGTACTGGCTTCTAGCCATACGTTTTAAGAGAGGAAAATATATGGAGAGATCCACATAACCCAAGGTGGATTTTTAATTGAAGGAAAAACTTTTAGGAGTACAAAAATTTATGTTGTATTACGTTAATTTGTGAAACTGAGCATACTTCAACTGATATAAAATATGTATTTATTATTATTGATTATAGTTTTGAATCCTCCATTCTAATAGTGTACTAAAAAAAGCTACGTTACAATTTAATTAAACGAGTGTATTTTTCTTTTATAATTTTTTTCATTCATCCACAAAGTAACTTTGTTTGTTGCTAACCTGAACACATCTTAATTAGATAAGACATATACTCTCTATTAAAAGATCAAAATATTCTAATCCATCCTTGAGTACATATGTTATGGTGTAAACTCAAATAAATAAATTTTATTAGTTCGATTTTTATTATTTATTATTTTTTAATAACATAAATGAGATATGTAAATTTGAACCTCCGACCTTAAATAAATAAATAAAAAATGTCAAGAAATATATTATATATTATAAAAAAGAAAAGTGTAAATAAATAAGTACATTTTGTTAGAAAATAAAAACCATTATCAAATCGAATTCTACTAAACTCATAAAATATTTCAGAAATATAATGATTTTTTAATTTAATCCAAAGAGTATTAATCTCTACAATATCACGCATACAATACATATAAAACTTCACACAATTTCAAATTTTATCAATTTAATTAAATTGGTGGTCTGACATTAACATTTTCAAAAGTTTTTTAGGTAAAAGTCAAGCCTTTACATCAATATTGCATATTATATATATATATATATATATATATATATTTTTCTTTTTAGGAGTGTTCGAATGAATTTACGTACACCTCGACTAATTTTATGGAACAGATCGCCTGTAACATTTGTCTGTCAAAAACATTCGTAAGAAATTAATTTTTAAGTAGATGACCACTAACTCGTAAGTGACCACCAAGAATTGAACTCCATTTTTTTTAACCGACTATTAATAGTTCGAAGGTTATTGATGACCACTAAATTAATATTGAATATTGTACATATTATGAACGAATGGAAGTGGAGGAGTTGAAAAGTAGAGAGAAAAAACACAATAAAAACATATTTAATATATATATATATATATTATATTTTAGGGAAGAAATATCTCTATTGAAATGCAATGTTAATATGAGTGATTCCACATTGAATGCTGGTTATGACTCAGATTATGCAATATAATATTTAATTAAAAAAGTACATATATTTAATAAAGAAAGAAAATCAAGACTAAGACTTTAGTATATTATAAATAATAGAGATTCCTCCAAAAGTCTTAATTCTTCTTAGTCTTTTCAAAAAAAAAAAAAATTAAATAATAAAAAATCCTTTGAATAAAAACATTACTAGATCTAGTGGGTGACAAATGCATATGAAGCTTATCTATTCCCAATGTTTGCCTGTGCTTTTTTTTTTTTTTTAATTTTGAAATATTAAGTACATCGACTAATTTATTTATTTATCTATTGTTTTTTCCCTAAGAAGTACATCGACTAATTAATTACTGGTGCAGGGTAATGAAATAATTATATTTAACTTAATATCCCTGCATTTTGTCTATTTTTGAAATCGAATATTAAAAATGACTTCAGAGCTTAAATTTGTAAAATCTACATTTTTTTAAGTAGTAAAATCTACAAATTGTATATCTTTGTGTTAGTTTGTTTTTATTGAATTATTATATATGACATATATATAGAACGACCCTCCCATTAAAATTAATGGTAAATTTTAATCCCAATAAAGCTTAAATATTGTTGGAATTAATAAATGAAATTTAACAGATCAAGTCTGTTATAAATAATCCTTAATATGTGTATTTATATTATTAATTTACTTTTTTTTAAAAAAATATTTCTTCATCTTTCTTAAAAAAAAATGATGTATACAACACTTTTCGAAGAAAAAAAAAAAAAGAAAAAAAGTGTTATTTAAGGTTGGAATGTCTTGAATTTGTTAGGAGACCTTCTACCACTAGTTGGTAAGGAAAAATCTGATTTGAGGTTTTACTTATTTTCCCTCTACGACTAGTTGGTAAGGAAAAATCTGATTTGAATTTTTACTTATTTTGAGATTTGACCTATTTTGTATTAGGTCATTAGGAGAGTATCATATATAAATAGTGAACCACGTAAATATATGTGTCGTTCTTATTCTACGTTTACTTATTCTTTGTTATTGATTTATCGTAACACTGAAAACTTAAATTAATATGTTTTCATATATTTTATTATATATATATATATATATGAGTTAAACCATATGTGAGATGAAAAAATTCGAACTTTTAAGTTGAAGACGACACCTTAACTAGTTTTGTTATGCTCAAGTTGCTATATAGTATAGGAATTTGAATTTAAGAGACATTTTGATTTGATATCATATTAAATTATTCAATGAACTTCTAAGTATTTTTAAAATAATTATCGTTTATATATATATATATATATATATATTTTTGACAATATGTACTGGGGTGAAGATTGAACTTGTGACCTCTTGATTACTAGTTTATACAATATGTCGGTTGAGTTATGTTCATGTTGGTATTACCGACCTTATTTTATTATATTATACTGCGATATTCTCAAATAATAATAATAAGAATTTATTCTAAATAATGAATAAAACAAGCACATGACATTGAGAGAGAAAAATATAAGTATGCTTAATTAACAATCTATCATATGTTTATTGGGAAAATAGATAGTAAATATGGTGTTTATGTGTGTATTAATTAGGCTAGGTGTTTCTTTCAAACTAAGCTAAGATGATTATTGACACACACTATGATTTGATTGTACAATTTATTATTAATGTTGGTAAAAAAGTTCAAAAGATTATTAGATGGATAAAAAAGGTGGTCAATTTAGGATTAAGGAAAGTCATAATAAAATGTGCTCAGAGGTGGTTGGTCTGTTAAAAACATGTCTGAATCTTATGTCTAAATCAATCACCATTAATATTTTGACTGTTTTTAATGGAAATTGACAAATCCTCCCTTTATTCACACTCTCACATCATTCATTATTTTTCTGATTTTCTTCCCATTGGATGAATTATAAGGAATTTACTACATACTCTTCATTTAATTAATGCTATAATTTTAAATTGGCTACGTCTCTCTATATTTATTTTATTATTATTATTTTTTCTTCAAACAAGAGCATAATCCAACGAATATATGTATAATGTATGAACTATGAGCAAGAAGCCTCGAATTCGAATCCACTTTCTCCGTATTATAAAAAAAAAATAATTAAATTTTAAATTTATTACTATTTCATGCTACAATGTTAGTCGGTGGTATGGTAGTTTAGGGATTTTTTTTTTTTTTGAGTACATTGGGGGTGGAGGGATTCGAACCACATATCTCTTGGTCATGAACACATACATGTGTCAGCTGAGCCATACTCGCTTTGGCTGATTTAGGAATTTTCTTATTGGTGTATGTTGTGTACACATTATTATATTAACTTTTTTTAGTCACACTTTTTTTTTTTTTTTTTTTTTCGTCTTTGTATTTGGTTATTTCTTTTTTCTCTTGCAAGATTTTTCTAGGTACATTTATATGGTTTTGGTATTTTCTTCTTTTATGTTGCTATTTGTTGTTCCAATCTAAAAAAAAAAAAAAAAAAAAAACCTCTAAGTTTTAAGCTAGATTAAAATTGAAATTAAACAAGTTACTATCATTTTCAACCCTAATTCAACTATATATATATATCGTTGTTATTCTACATTTTAACTCAAAAGATTTTAAATTTTACCCATGGATTCCTACCTTAATTAACATAAATGACGGTGTAAAAGATGTAACGTATGCTTTTAATTTATACACTACTCAACTAGCTGAGTTCAATTCACCATTTTAACGGCTATTCATTTGTTTAAACAATTTTAAAATTTAAAAGTTCAAGTTAAGTTTAATGTTTTTGAAACTTATTCCAAAATTTAGCCATCAATGTTTATAATAGCCATAAAATATTTTTAGAGGATATATTAGTGAATTATAACTTTTTTAAAAAATAAATAATTTACATTGTTGTACAATGATGGGTGCAATATGATCTATTATTTATGTCACCGAAGATGAATGAATTATGTGGTAGTGATAGATGAATCCACAAAGTTCATATGATTTAAAGCTCTATCCTACTCCTACTTGTAACTTTGTTGAAAAATATTTGAATTCACATTTAATAATGGTAATAAATAAAAAGTTCTTATTGTATATCCCAAATAGAAATGTTACTTAACAACTTGAATTATTTCTGTCTTAGAAAACATAACAATTTTTTTTTAACTCTTAGAGTTTAGAGAGTTTACGCGCACCTCGACTAATCTCACGGAACGACCGTCTGACCTTAGTACATTTGACTATCAAGAAAACTCGCAAGATATTAAATCTTAGATAAGTGACCACCATGACTTGAGTTCATTCCCTTTAAGCTTTTTATTATTATAATAATCATTGTTACTAAAGTAATGCATGATGGTTAACAAATTAATTATTATGCGATGATGAAACGTAAGTCAATTGATCTTGTTATTAGTATTTATATCTATATTGAGATTAATAGATGATATTTTTTAAGTTTTACGGGTATTTATAAAAGATATTGGAGATATCCATTTATCGTTAAGATCTATATCGAACCCTTCAATTTACGGATATATCGACGGATATTTACATCCTTAGTTTATATGACTTCTTTCTCGAGTATAATATTTGCAGTCATGGCCTCACAATTTGTGATACATGAAAAATCAAAGGGGATTGATGACCTTCTTAATCAATCATTTGCAAATTCCCTTTTTAGGGCAAAGTAGAAGGCTCTCTTTTTCCCAAGCCTAGTTTGTATAGGAAATAGAAGCTACCTTAGCTTTGTCCTTGCATCATCTTAGCTTTCATTAATTTGAAACTCAATTTGATCTCCACTATGAATGAAGAAAAAAGGGCTTTGCTCTCTTACCCATTTTTGAACCTAAAAGGACATTGGAGATGAAATGACATTATTATTTTTTTTTTCTGTCCTTTAGAGAAGAAAAAAAAGAGTCTATTTCAAACTCAAAAGAACCCTTTTAACCTTAAGAAACAACCCCCTTAGTGGGGCAGAAAAATTAGTCCCTCTACTGTTTCCATAATATTTAAGTTAAATTATAAATTTAATTCTAATTTTTTAAGCAAACCTAATAAATTCCTTGAATTCCTAAGGAGTTGTTTGGAGGTTGAGTGAATTATTATAATCGATAGTTATAATAGTCTGTTAGTTATAATAATTGTGAATAGTAAATATTATTGAAGTCAATATAGTTACTTTATTGACTATGAATTATAATAGTCGGTGGACCAAACGTAAACTGAGTTATAAGTCCACTAAACTTCAAATAGACTGAGTTATAATAACTCCGTCTACCCAACTCTAAGTTGGTGTCTCAAACACCTCCTAAGAGTGTCCAATAAATCACAACTTTCAATATGCAGAATAGGTATTTAAATTTTAAAGCATAGGTTCTTGGAACTCATAATTTATATGTCTAACCCATCGTTAAAAATTTTAATTTTGTGTCCAATAAACCTCTAATCTATAGGACATTTATAAGTAAAATTCATTGATTTATTAAACACAAAATTAATAGTTCAAAAGTTAGTAGACACTTTTTAAATGCAAGAGAATTTGAAATAAAATTGAAACTTTAGAGATTTATTTTATTATTTTTTTTTTTAAGAACCTATTAAATACAATTTCGAAAGTCCAAACAAACTTACAATTTAACCTAAAATTCATAAGTGATGTATTGACAAGTTTTCTATAATTTCTTGTTTCTTCCTATCAAATCGAAAAGTTTTTTGTTTTTGAAAATTAACCCTATAAACAATACATTACATGTGAATTCCTACAATAATTTTCATCTTTGTTAAGAAAATATTAGAACTCTCAGTAAAATTCTAAAAAAAATACATATAAAAATTAGATACTTCCAAAAAAGTTGATTGAACTAATAGGTTTTTTTTTTTTTTTTTTTGAAATTATGATGAAGTTAAAAATGAAAGATAAAGGAGAGAGGTTTGTGATGTGGGTTGTGCAGAAGGCCGCGTGAACTAATCTCTACCAAACCATTTTATGATATTAATAAAAGTTTGTGTTTTTTTAAGTAATTAATAATATATCAAAGTTTTTGTGTACTTAAAATTCAGAAATGGAAGAATATTTTAATGAAAAAGAAGCAATTAATTTTGTAAGCTAAAGGTCTATGTTTGTTTAGTTGGTACTTTCTGATTAATATGAAACAGGCAGCTGGTGCTGCCTGCTGCCTGCTGCTGCACCTTCGCCGATCTCAAGACATTGGACTTTTAAACAACTTCCTTTTTAATATTAATTCTCTCCACTCCTTAAATATATATATATAATTATTATTTATTTTGAAATAATTAACCCTATATATATCCCTACAAACTACAATCATACTTGAAAGATTGATAATATATAAATTTAAAACGAATATAGTTGGAGTTTGTATGTGAATACCAACCTTTTAATACCGGAGCAAAGTGCTCGGTTATTGACATGTACTATTTTTTTTGAAGTTAGGGGAAGCAGTGAGTGGAGATTCCCCTGTAGAGAGCCGGATGAGGGGAGACCTTCACGTCCGGTTCGGGAAGCGGAAGCTGAATCAGTTGCAGGCTATAATGTAGAATATGCGCGGGATGCGATCCTTAATAGTCCAGTGTTGGCGGAAGCTTTTACTTTTTATTTTTTCATACTGTGACGAAAGAAAGCAAAGAAACTCAGGTCCCAATAAGCGGTTAGAGGAAAAAATATTTTAATAGGTTAAGTTTTTATATAAAGACCTTTTCAAAGTTGAGGTGAGATATTAATTACTCAACCTATATAGAAAACTTAGTCATTAGTCGATACATCATGCCAGTTGAGCCATGCTCTTAATGTCGTGATGAAAAATTTACGCTATATTCATATTTAATAGTAAATTCTTTATTGAGATGACATGTATATTTTATTAAATTAAAATATGGAATCTTTCAATTTAAATAATGCTAATTACATGAGCATAATTCGCAATTAAGATTTTTTTTTTTTTTGCAATATGTTGGGGTGGAGATTGAACCTAGGACCTTATGTCACTAATCATGCTGTTGAACTTGCTCTTATTGACCCTTACTTCTTTCTTTTAAAGTTCGAAATTTAAAAAATTTAACTAAAAAAAACTCAAATAGTAAATTATATTTTGACGTTGCATTATTATTTGGAAAATTGTAACAGATGTAAATTTAGAATAAAATAATTAAAAATATAACACTTTTTTTAAAAAAATTGCAGATATGACAATTTCTATCCCTGATAGTATGGTATATCGCTGATAGTAGTCTTTTTTTATAGAATTTTGTCAGTGAAATAGTTTATCAGTCATAGAAGTCTATCAGTAATAGTCATAAAATCTATCGGTAATAGTCATAAAGTCTATCAGTGATAGCCACTGATTTTTTGCCATATTTGCAAAAAGTTTTAAACTTTGCTAAATTTACAATTATTTTGGGCCTCTGTTTGTGCAACCCGACCTTATTATTTTGTTAGACATTTTTCAATAAAAAAATAATTGAAAAAAAAAATCAGTACAAACTTATAAAAGAATCAGAATTCAATTGGAAAAGACCAACAACATCATGACTAAAATATGTTTTTTTTTTTTTTTTTGGTGGGGTTGCTTTGTATGGCAATATTATTGTTTTCTTTTTCTTCTTCCTTTTTTTTTTTCTGAATTATTTAGAAACAAATCCTAGGTATTTGTACACTCCTCTTCTTTGAGCTTGAGTCCATCTCAAGGAAGAGCAAACAAAACACTCTCAAAACTCACACTCCCACAAGGAGAGAGAGTGAAGAAGAAGAAGAAGAAGAAAAAACCACACAAAGATAGAGAGATAGAGTTTTCCAAACCCCAAAATTATGCAAACCCAAGAACAAAAGTTTGGAATTTGAGGCAAATGTCTATCCAATTCCTCTTCTTCCCCTTCTCTCTCTTCTTATTTCTCCTCTTCTTCACTCGTTCTTCTTCTGCTTCAACTAACCATGAAGCTTCACTTCTCTTCTCATGGCTTCACAATTCCAATCCTCTGTCTTCCCCTGTTCCCTCTGTGTTTTCAAATTGGAATGTCCTTGACTCAACCCCCTGTAACTGGACCTCCATTTCTTGTTCTCCTCAAGGATTTGTCACTGAAATCAACATCATTTCAATCCCTCTTCACCTCCCTTTTCCTTCAAATCTCTCCTCTTTTCATTCCCTTCATACCCTTGTCATTTCTGATGCTAATCTCACTGGCACCATTCCTTCTGACATTGGTCACTGCTCTCAACTCACCCTCATTGATTTCAGCCTCAATACCCTTGTTGGAACAATCCCATCAACCATTGGAAACCTTACAAAGCTTGAGGATTTGATCTTGAACTCAAATCAGCTCACAGGGAAAATCCCTTTGGAGCTCACCAATTGTGGAGCTCTCAAGAATTTGCTCTTGTTTGACAATAGACTGAGTGGTGGAATCCCTTCTGATGTGGGGAAAATGGGGAGTCTTGAGATTCTTAGAGCTGGTGGGAACAGAGATATCATTGGAGAAATCCCTGAGGAGATTGGGAATTGCAGGAATTTGACCATTTTGGGGCTGGCTGACACTAGAGTTTCAGGCTCTTTGCCTAATTCTTTAAGCAGACTTCAAAAGCTTCAAACTTTGTCCATTTATACCACCATGATCTCCGGCGAGATTCCGCCGGAGCTAGGTAACTGTTCTGAGCTTGTTAACTTGTTTCTTTATGAAAATAGTCTGTCTGGTTCTATACCAAAGGAGATTGGGAAGTTGAAGAAGCTTGAGCAACTGTTTCTTTGGCAGAATGAGTTGGTTGGGACAATCCCACCTGAAATTGGTGGCTGTGTTTGCTTGAAAAAGATTGATCTTTCTTTGAATTTTCTTTCTGGGGCTATTCCTTTGACATTAGGGGGGCTTTCTTTGCTTGAGGAGTTTATGATTAGTAGCAATAATGTTTCGGGGTCGATTCCTTCGAATCTTTCGAATGCGACGAATCTTTTGCAGTTGCAGCTTGATAGCAATGAGATTTCTGGTTTGATCCCACCTGAGTTGGGGATGTTGTGGAAGTTGAATGTGTTCTTTGCTTGGCAGAATCAGCTTGAAGGAAGCATTCCTTCGAGTTTGTCGAATTGTTTGAATCTTCAAGCGCTTGATTTGTCGCATAATTCGTTAACAGGGAGTGTTCCTCCTGGATTGTTTCACCTCCAAAACTTGACTAAACTGCTTTTGATTTCCAATGATATCTCTGGTACATTGCCACCTGATGTTGGTAACTGCAGTTCTCTTATCCGAATGAGGCTTGGGAACAATCGGATTGCGGGGGAGATTCCCGACTCGATCGGTGCTCTACGGAGCTTGGATTTCCTTGATTTGTCAGCAAACCATCTTTCAGGATCCCTGCCTGCTGAGATTGGGAATTGTAGAGCTTTGGAAATGATTGATCTAAGCAACAATGGACTAAAAGGTTCATTGCCTGAGTCACTTTCTTCTCTTTCTCAGCTCCAAGTTTTGGATGTCTCATCTAATCAATTTGATGGTGAGATTCCAACTAGTTTGGGAAATCTCGTTTCTTTGAATAAGCTCATTCTAGCAAGAAACTCTTTCTCAGGAACAATTCCCATATCCCTAAAACTCTGTTCAAGTCTTCAACTACTTGATCTCAGTAGCAATCAGCTGACCGGGAACATACCGATCGAGTTAGGTTCGATCGAATCGCTCGAGATTGCTCTCAACCTTAGTTGTAATGGGTTGAGTGGTTCATTGCCTTCTCAAATGTCTGGACTCACTAAGCTTTCTGTTCTAGACCTTTCACATAACAGGCTTGAGAGTGATTTGAAAGCGCTTGCAGGGCTCGATAATCTTGTCTTGCTTAACATTTCATTCAATAACTTTACTGGTTATCTTCCAGACAACAAACTTTTCAGACAACTATCACCGATCGACTTGGCTGGCAACGACGGTCTCTGTTCTTCGATTCGAGATTCGTGTTTCTTGACAGATTCGGGTGGGGAAGGACTTGCGAGAGACGGTGATGATACAAGGAGATCAAGAAAGCTGAAGCTAGCAATTGCATTGCTCATTGTCTTGACTGTTGTGATGATAGTAATGGGGGTGATCGCTGTGATTCGAGCTCGAAAGATGATTCGAGATGAGGATTCGGAGCTGGGAGACACATGGCCTTGGCAATTCACACCATTCCAGAAACTGAATTTCTGTGTTGAGGAAGTGTTGAAGTGTCTTGTCGATGGTAACGTGATCGGCAAAGGGTGTTCGGGGATGGTTTATCGAGCAGAAATGGATAACGGAGAAGTGATTGCAGTGAAGAAGCTGTGGCCAACAATGATGGCAACAGACAACAGCTTCAACGATGACAAATGTGGAGTACGGGATTCGTTTTCAGCAGAAGTAAAAACTCTAGGCTCGATACGCCACAAGAACATTGTGAGGTTCTTGGGGTGTTGTTTGAATCGAAACACGAGACTGCTAATGTACGATTACATGCCAAATGGTAGTTTAGGAAGTCTCCTACATGAGAGAAATGGAAATGCCTTGGAATGGGATCTAAGGTACCAAATCTTACTAGGTGCAGCACAAGGCCTTGCCTATTTACACCATGATTGTGTCCCTCCCATCGTTCATAGGGATATTAAGGCCAACAACATTCTCATCGGTCTCGAATTCGAGGCCTATATCGCCGACTTCGGCCTCGCCAAGCTTATCGACAATGAAGATTTCGGCAGGTCCTCTAACACCGTTGCAGGCTCTTATGGATACATTGCTCCTGGTAAGCATCTTCTTTTGATCACTCAAGACATATAGCGAAATGAAGTCGATATATATGAGATGATCAAACTTTAGAAGATAGTGAAATTGGTTTGATCCTCTGCTGTTTCATACTTGATTAATTAGCCTATATTGTTTCAAATCTTCCTAATCTAGTTTTCAATTTTTTTGTCCATTTCAGAATACGGCTACATGATGAAGATAACCGAGAAGAGCGATGTCTATAGTTACGGCGTTGTGGTAATCGAAGTCTTAACAGGAAAACAACCGATCGACCCGACGATACCCGACGGACTACACGTTGTAGATTGGGTGAGAAGAAATAGAGGGAATGAAGTACTTGAACCAAGTTTGCAATCAAGACCAGAGACAGAAATAGAGGAGATGATGCAAGTTTTAGGCATAGCGTTATTGTGCGTAAACTCGACACCGGACGAGCGGCCGACGATGAAAGACGTGGAGGCGATGCTGAAAGAAATCAAACATGAAAGAGAAGAGTATGCAAAAGTTGATGTACTGCTCAAAGCTGGCTCCTCCCCTGCAAATGGAGGGCAAGAGAACAACAAGAAGAGCTCAAATAATGTTAATGGAGTTGGAATTGCAACATCTTCTTCAAAATTGTCAACCAGAAGCTTGCTGCCAAAAAGCAATAACACAAGCTTCTCTGCTTCCTCATTGATCTACTCATCATCATCCTCTAATGGAAGAAAGAGTTGAATTTTTTTGTAAAAAAAAAAAAAAGATTGATTGATGCTTAAGCCAAAGTGGGAAGTTTGTTTATTTTGTAAGCTTCTTCATCAACAAAAATATGCTTTTCTTTTCAATGATGTAAAAAAGGAAGAAAAAAGATTGATATTTCATAACTTCAAAACTAATGTAGACCAAGTTTGTGATCCAACCAGTTTATTCAATAATGAAGGAACTATTTGAGTGTTTTATTATTATTTTTTTCAAAATTAAAATCAAAGTATTTGTCCCTCATATTATCATTTACTGTTTATATTTGTTAATTTTTTTTTTTTTTTAGCCCAACGCATGATGTATCGCCTAGCGACCATGAGGTCTTAAGTTCAATCCCCCACCCTAACATGTTGTCAAAAAAAAAAAAAAAAATTCTCACTTTTTAATTTTCCTTTTGCTTGTTAATTTTTATAAATGATTTAACAGAAATATAAAGCAAGTATAACAAGAAAAAAAAGTGAAAAAAATGAAATTATAAAGTTGTTTTGAAATATGTCATATGAATTCACTACCAACTATATAAAAATGGGATCTATAAACATTAAAAAAAGAAAAAACTTTCAAGTTATCTAATTTGTTCCAACCTAGAACAACAAATTCACGAACTTAGTCTTACTAACTTACTTTGAAAAACGAAAGAAGGCTTTCATCTCGAAATCTAAATTTGATATAATTTGTTTTTTTAGGTATTGTTAAGACGAAATTCGAACAACAAAGAATATGAGCGGAAATCGACACATGGTTTACGTGATTCACTAACGTTGTGTTAATTACGTCCACGGACAGAAGGGAGCTATTTGTATTACAAATTAAGAGAAGGAGACAATATAAGTCATTAGAATGTTTATATATGTCATCCTTCTAATAGCCCGTCACTCCGATACAAAATAGTGTCATCTCATTCTAAGATGATTTTACAAGAATTGATATATATATATATATATATATATATATATATATATATATATATATATTTTTACAACATGTTAGGGTGGTAAATTGAACCTAAGACCTCATGATCACTAGTCGATATATCATGTCGTTGAACTATATTCTTGTTGATTACAAGAATTGATATTATTTGTATTAAGTTGAAAAAAAGTCATAATCCTATTTAATAAAGTGAAATAAATATTCAAAACATGAAATTTACAAAAATTTACAATGCTTCACTTAATATGATTTACATCATGTGCTGACATGTTCTCTAATCTCTTGAAATTATCCCTCTTTAGTTCAATTTTCAAGGTAGGTAAAAGTTGTCTCTAATTTAAATATTAAAATCTCTCCTTAACACATTATTTGACAATTCATTTGTTTCAAATTTGTCCTTGTAAAAATATGTTTTGTCTTTAATTTTTTTAAAATAAAAAAGCACAATCAATAACCAAAAATCCCCTTTAAGAAAATTCCAACTGGAATTTCTGAAAGAATCTTCTCTTCATCGCTTGAAAGCTGAATTTGAAGTACTCAACTTTAACCTGAATTTCAGACATGTTCTTAAGGATATTTCAAAATATGTCAAATCTCATATATAATATATTCATAATTATTACAAATACAAAACAAGAAAACATCTTCCAAGATAACAACAACAAATATGCAATCATTAAAATCCACAAACTCACATTCGACCCACAAGGAGAAATCAAAAGACAAAGATTCTCTGATTTTCTTTCCCCATTGGGATAAAATTAAACAAACAATTTTTTTAAAAAAAACCCTCTAAAGATAAAGAGAAATTATAATAGTCGTCAATTTAGAGTAAAATAATTAAGAATATAGCACTTTTTTAAATTTTTTACAAATATGACAATTTCTATCACTGATAGTATGGTCTATCACTGATACTAGTCTATCACCTCAATTTTTTATAGAATTTTGTCAGTGATAGTAGTCTATCACTGATAGAAATATCAACGATAGAGTCTATCAGTGATAGTCACTGATTTTTTGCCATATTTGCAAAAAGTTTTAAATTTTGTTAAATTTACAATTATTTTGGGCTTGATTGTTGTTTGTGCAACGAGCCTAATGCATGTCGAATCTCATCCAACCCATATTTAATTTCTTCTTCATTTCATTGACACAAAATTTGAAAAAAATAAAAATAAAGTTTGATTCCATGAAGAAGAAAAGGAAATCTAAAGCAAAATATGGCTTATTTTCTCTCTTTTTAATGTTTGTTTGTTTTCTTTCTTCGATTGTTGTGCTTGTTTGTTGTTGCAGAAGCTTTAATTCTTTGGTGTTTCATAAAGTACTGTACTTTACTTGAGGAAATTTAGGGTTTTTGATCAGAAATGGGGAAGATGCTCCCAATAACATAATGGCCAAAAGATAGACTCCAATTCTCAAACCATTAGACAACATTCTGTCTCTCTTTCCTTCCCAAAGACTTCAAACTTTCCAATTACATTTGTTGTTTTCATTTGTTCTCTTTAGCTTTTCCAATTTTATAAAAGTTATGGGGTTTAATTTTCAATGATGTGTTTGCATTTTGATTAGGTTGGAATGCCTTGAATCGGTTTGACCCGCTACGAATGGCTCGCAACGTCCCTAAAATAAAATCGGAGTTTATCCTGTATTTGAATTGGACTTTGACTCATTACGTATTATGTCATATAAACTTTCTAATGTCTTCTGTCGACTTTGACTCATTACGTATTGTGACGAATAATAAGTGAATGTATTATTCAGTATATGTTAAGAATTAGTGCAAATTTATTTAGTTTTAAATTTTTGAAATTAAGGTGATGCCACCTATTTAGGCTAGTGCCACCTCTTTAGGTAGTGTCTTAGGTTTTTTAGGATTATGTCTTAGTGGGATCATGGGAGAAAATTAAGGTGAGTGGAAAAAGTAATGAGTATTAGTTTACTATTTAATTAGCTATAAAAGCTTGTAATCTTTTCAATTCAAATCATCGAATTCAATTGAAGCAATTCTTTCCTTTGTGCCATTTCTCTCCTGTTTCCACACTTTCGTTATCTTCGTTTTGTTACATGGTATCAGAGCTTCAAGGTTCTTTGTTTCGTGTTTGAGTTTAAATACTCGTTGAAGATGAACGGTGGAAACAGTGTTTGTGTAGACAAGCTTGCCGGTGATAATTATAGCTATTGGAAGCTATGTATGGAAGCTTTTCTACAAGGGCAAGATCTTTGGGATCTTGTTTCCGGTGATGATGCAGAAATTCCAGAAGATACTCTGGAGAATGCTGAGGCACGAAGAAAGTGGAAGGTCAAGTGTGGCAAAGCTTTATTTGCTTTGCGGACTTCCATTGGCAAAGAGTACATTGAGCATGTTCGTGATGTAAGTTGTCCAAAGAAAGTGTGGGACACAGTTGAAAGGTTGTTCACTCAAAAGAACACGACGATGTTGCAATATTTGGAGAACGAACTTGCTGGAAGGACTCAAGGTAATTTGTCGGTTTCAGAATATTTTCTGAAAATTAAAACTTTATGTTCTGAAATTTCAGAATTAGACAAGGATGATCCGATTAGTGATGCTCGTGTGCGTCGCTATCTTATTCGTGGACTGCGAAAGGAGTTTATGCCATTTATTTCATCGATACAAGGTTGGGCAACTCAACCTTCTATCATTGAGTTGGAGAATTTGCTTTCAAATCAGGAAGCATTGATGAAACAAATGTTTAGCAACTACAAGGAAACTCCCTCGGAGGTGGAGGCTGTTATTTATGCAAAAGACAAGGGAAGAGTTCATTCTTCTCCAAAGCTTTATTCAAATGACGGCAATGATTCCAAAATTGAAAGGCAGTCCAAAGGCACTTCAAAAGGATGTTTTAGGTGCGGCAAACCGGGACACATCAAACGTGATTGTTGGATAAAGGTGGTGTGTCAACGTTGTGGAAAATTCGGCCATATTAGACAAAATTGTCGGGTGATTCTCAAAGAAGCAGAAGCAAATGTTGTACAGGAAAGTAACAAACCTGAACAAGTTACTTGGGAACATTGCTTATCAATTGAAGCTATTGATCAACCCATAGATTATAATGAGGATTGGATTGTTGATTCTGGTTGTTCTCATCATTCAACTGGAAATGTTTCTCTTCTCTCTGATGTACGTACTCATCAAGGAAGAAGAGTCATTGCGACGGCTGATAATTCCATACATCCTGTTGTTTCAGAAGGGCAAGTTAACGTTAAGGATGATGCATCAAATGTTGGTGATATGTCTCTTGAAGATGTTTATCATGTTCCAGGTTTAAAGAAGAATCTGGTCTTGGTCTCTCAGATTGCTGACTCTGGGAAGTATGTTCTCTTTGGTTCAGATGATGTGAAAATTGTTTTTAATATTAAACAATTTGATGGTGATGTTTTGTTTACTGGAAAGAGGAAAGATTCTCTCTATGTTTTGTCTGCAACTGATGCATATGTTGAAAAGACATGTCAGAATGATAGTGCAACACTTTGGCATGCTCGGTTGGGTCATGTTGGTTATCAATTGTTGCAAAGAATTTCTATGAAGAAACTTATTGATGGTATTCCCATCTTTAAAGAAATTCGTCGTGATGTGGTTTGTCCTGGTTCTCAATTTGGAAAATCACATCTTCTTCCTTTCCCAAATTCAAATAATAGAGTTACGGTTGCATTGCAGTTAGTTCATTCAGATTTGATGAGGCCAATGAAAATACCCAGTTATTCTGGTTGTCGTTATGTTATGGTTATAGTGGACGATTTTACTCGGTTCACTTGGGTGTATTTTTTGGAGGCTAAAAGTGAGGCTTTCTCCAAGTTTATCCAGTTAAAGGAGCTAGTGGAGAAGGAATTTATGTTGCCGATAAAGTGTCTCCGCACAGATAATGGGGGAGAATATATGTCTGATCAATTTCAGACATATTGCAAAGAGCATGACATTCAACGTCAAATGACATGTCCCAACACTCCACAACAGAATGAAGTTGTTGAATGTAAATTAGCACATCTTACATATATGTGCTTGTCTTGGCTGCATGCAAAGAACCTTCCAAGGAAGCTTTGGGCAGCAACTATTCAGTCAACTTGTCACGTCATAAATCGTAAACCCAATGTGAGTTATCTTCGAGATTTTGGGCCAATTTGTTATGTTCATGTTTCAAAGGCTAGGCGTTGTATTTTTGTGGGATATGGTACTCACAGAAAAAGATGGAGATGTATGGATCCAAATACAAGAGAAAAATCTGTTTTTCGAGATGGTTCGTCTATTCGTTTTGAAGTGAAGAGTTTGGGTGAAGCGAGACGTTTTCTTGGCTTGAAGGTTGAAAAGTCAGGTGGATACTTTATCTCGTATGCAAATACTTTGTTAACTCGGTTTGACATGAAGGAGTCAAAGTCAATTACTACTCCTATGGAACCATCCTTGAAGTTGCTGATATATTTACCAATCAAGGCGCTTGGTAAATCCAAGTTTGAAGAATTCAGGAGTGTACTTGGTGTTGTGGATCGTATATTTGCACTAAGGGGGAGTGTTAAGAATTAGTGCAAATTTATTTAGTTTTAAATCTTTGAAATTAAGGTGATGCCACCTATTTAGGCTAGTGCCACCTCTTTAGGTAGTGTCTTAGGTTTTTTAGGATTATGTCTTAGTGGGATCATGGGAGAAATTTAAGGTGAGTGGAAAAAGTAATGAGTATTAGTTTACTATTTAATTAGCTATAAAAGCTTGTAATCTTTTCAATTCAAATCATCGAATTCAATTGAAGCAATTCTTTCCTTTGTGCCATTTCTCTCCTGTTTCCACACTTTTGTTATCTTCGTTTTGTTACATATTCAATGAGAGAATTACATAAGATTTATACAGAATTGTAATGACAAATAAGGAAGAAATACCGGAAATAATGACAGAATAAATGCATGACAGATAAGGAAAGCATATTGTAAATTAAGGAATTGGAATTCCTTAATTTACGTTAACACCCTCCCTCAAACTCAAGGTGGTATTGGAGAGACCAACTTGAGTTTGCTAAGTATTGATTGGAACATGCGGAGGTTTACGCTGCGTTATATTTGGCCAACAAATCGAGGGGAGATTGCGCGGCGGACATAGGTGCACGGGAGGATGCGCGGACAGAGGCGCGCGAACAGATGTGCACGAACGAGCTTGCGCGAATAGATGATTTGCTTGAACATAATCAAACCAACATAAATCGAACCAAAATGAACCAATCAGAACCAGAAGTGAACCGAACCGGATCAGAACTGAACGAAGAACATAACCAAACTAAACCTAATTGAGCCAAAAACAAAATAAACCGAAATGAACCAAACTAAAATGAACTGAACCAGAGTGAACCAGACCGGAACGAACCGAACCAGACCGGAATGTTAGATCTGACTAAATTTTGAAGCTGGTGTTTTGCGAACTGTCAGTAGTAGGGGGCGACGGGCAGATCTGGGCGAGCGACATAGGGAGATCTGAGGTGAGCGGTGGAGGGAGATCTGCGGCGTAGAGTTGGGCAAGCGGAGGAAGATCTGCGGCGAAGGAGGTGGGTTGTCAAAGATCTGCGACGGAGGAGGTGGGCTGTCAAAGATCTGCGGCGGAGAAGGTGGGCTGTCAAAGATCTGCGGCGGAGTGAGATCTGCTGAAATGCAGACGGAGGTGAAGGCTGATGCGGCGTCGGAGATGGGCGAGAGCAGTAGGTTTCACGACGGATCGGATTGACGGCAATGGAAGGAGCAGCGGCGAACAGAGATGGGTTGAGCGCGAGCGGGGCAGTGACAGATCGAAGCGGAGGCAGAGGTCGGCGAAGGGGTGTCGGTAGCGGGCGGCGCGATGCGGAGACAGATCTGAGGTGGGGAGAATGGATCTGGCAGCGATGCGCGGATGAGACTACAGAGGATTTGAACGGCTGCGATGTGCAGGGGAGATGGCGGTGATGCGCGAAGGAGACGACGGCAGTGCGCGGAGGAGACGGTGGCAGTGCGCGGAAGAACCGGCGGTGGTGCACGAAGGAGACGGCGGCAATGCGCGGAGGAGCCGGCGGTGGTGCGTGGAGGTGCATGGTGGCGACGGAAGGAGGTTGAATCGGAGTGGCGGCGAGGAGAGAGAGGAAGGAGGAATAATGGCGGGAAGGTTCTGGGAGTTGAACGAGATCAGGCGGAGGAACAAGATTGGACATGCACGAGATTGGGCGGCGGCGACAACGCGCCGCCGCCCTAGGTTTAAGACAATTTGTTTTTCTAGGGTTTACTGATATGGCTCTGATACCATGTGACGAATAATAAGTGAATGTATTATTCAGTATATTCAATGAGAGAATTACATAAGATTTATACAGAATTGTAATGACAAATAATGAAGAAATACCGGAAATAATGACAGAATAAATGCATGACAGATAAGGAAAGCATATTGTAAATTAAGGAATTGGAATTCCTTAATTTACGTTAACACGTATTATGTCATATAAACTTTCTAATGTCTTCTGTCGCCTCTTTAGTCTGTAATCTGTAATCTCTCCCAATTCATAACACAACGTTAGTGAACTACGTAAACTCTGTGTTGATTCTTGCTTTATTTTTGTTGTTCGAATTCTGTCTTAACAAATTAAGTAGAAGAAAGTTTAGATTGAGATAATATTTTAGTTAAATTATAAGTTTAGTACTCCATGAACTTTCAAGTTTGTATGTATTTGGTCCATGAACTTTAAAAATTGTCTAATAGCTCACAAAATTTTCAATTTTGTGTATAATAGGTCCCTAAACCTTGCAAAAAAAGTTTAATAAAGGTCCTTAAACTTTCAATTTTATTTTCAATAGATTATTAACTATTCAACATGTTTTAAAATATATGGCGCTACTAGTCACAAAATTTCAAGTTTCAATTTGGCCCCCACTAGACACATAAACTTCAATTTTATATCTAATAGACCAGTTAATTAAAAAATATCGAATATGTCAGGGACTTATTAGACACAAAATTAAAAGTTCAAAGACCTATTAAATATTTTTAAAGTTCAGGGACCTATTAGACACAAAATTTAAAGTTTAGAACCTATTAAATATTTTTAAAATTCAGAAATCTATTGGACACAAAATTGAAAGTCTAGGCACTAAATAGACACAAGCTTAAAAGTTCAGGGACTAAAACTTGTAATTTAACTTAAATATTTTTTCGGAACCTTTCAATTTTTACCTTAAATTTGTCAAGTTGTATCAATTTTCACCATAAACTTTTAATTTCATTAAATTGCACCATAGACTTTTAGATAAATGTTGCAATTTCTACTATTGGTTCAATTCTCTATTGTGATCCGATTTTTTTTTTTTATTAAAAGGACTAAACTTAAATTAAAGGGGAATTCTCAAGAATAGCTAGGAATAAAAAACTGAATTGAAAAATAGGTAAGAATTTTTCATATTTTCATCTAGTGACTACCACAATTTTAGCAATTGTCATTCCATTATACCCCTGGTATATACGCTTATTAACGGACAACCCACCTAATTTTTTTTTCCTACTAACAACGAGATTCATGGATTTTGAAGAGAAAAAAAATCTAAGTCTTTGAAAATGTTAAACAGTAAAAAAAGAAAAAAAAAACAAATTCATCCCTGACTAACAACCCTCCTAGATTCATGCTTTTTGAAAAGACCGTTTTTTTTTTTCCAAAGTTGAAACGACGACAATGTACAGAGACAAAAGTTGAGAGAGACGAAGATCCTTACTCACTCCGAAAATACGTCATAGAAGATTTTGGGAGTCGAAATTATCAACCCAATTCAAGCGTTCAACAATGTGGAAGGTTGAGGTAGATAGTTTTGTTCAAGGTAGAGAGAAGGTTTCAAAGTTGAGAATCAATTATTGTTTCAAATCGATTTGGAAGATGGAAGATTTGCAAATCTCATAATTCAATGTTGTAGGTAATGATACATAAACTCAACATGCATACCAATTTATTTTTAAGATTATTTATCCAATGCTCACGGATTAATGGCTTATGGTGTATATACACGCATATACTTCATATGATATACTTACATGTACATTGTTATAGATGTAACTACGAATATATACCCACTAGAAGTTATCGAGGGCACCCATTTTTATAATTTTCTTACAACCGTCTATGAACATTTTAACTTTTTTAGTATCATTTTTCAATGCTCACAGATTAATGACTTATGGTGTATATACATGTATCTACTTCATATGATATACTTAAATGTACGTTGTTATAGATGTAACTCGGAATATATACCCACACTAGAAATTATCGAGGGCCCCATTTTTATAATTTTCTTGCAACTGTCTATAAACATTTTAGTTTGTATAAACATCAATATGCTGAAAATTTAACTGTTTATGTAATTTTCTTACAGTCGTCTATGTTATACTTACATGTACCTTCACGAATTAATGCCTTATGGATATACACATATACTCCATATGATATAGTTACATGTACATGTAACTACGAATATATACATACATTAGAAATTATCGAGAGCACCGTTATTAACATTTTTTTCACACCCGTCTATGAAAATTTTAGTTAAAAATTAATTTGAATTAATGTTTCAAATTAGACTTTAATTTGAATTTTGTTTACATGTTTTGATTTAATGGATGTCTGTTACCCTTGTTTGTTTTGACCATATCTTAATTTTTATTATTTTCCCATGATTCTCTCGAAATAAATTTTTATTTTTACCAAGATTCTCTCTGAAAGAAAGATTTGTCTAATTTTGCACCATTTTTTTACATTTAAGTTCCTGTGATTAAATCTCTCCTTTTGTCTAGATCAACAATTAAATGTCAAAGAAGCATTTTTCGTCCCACCACATTATAAAAAAATGTTTTAATTATAGGATTTTGCTATTTTTCAACAAACGGATTGAGTTAGGTATTTTTCAACCGACTATCCAATTTTGCTATTTTTCAACAAACCGATTGAGTTAGGTATTTTTAAACAGACTATCCAATTTCAGCTATTCTTGAAGTTGTCCCTAAATTAAACCTAAAGCATAAAGACCAAATGAAAAATTCTATAACTATATAGAGATAAAATTGAAGTTAAACCCATAAATAGGTGACTAAATTGAAAATCTTAAAACCATAAGAACAAATTGAATACAAGTTTGGATAATCATGCTTTGTAACTCATTTGAAAGGAGTTGGGCCTTTGTTTCTTATATTAATTCAAATAAATTTTATGAGTGTCTTTTTTTTTTCTTTTTTTTTTAATTATTATTTCTTACTATTTTGTTTTTTCAAAAAAAAGGTTTGCCCTACCCTGCACCAACCTATCAACGAGAGATTCTTAAATTCTATTAAAAAGTTTTGATCCTACTCGATTCATTAAACAATGGAGAATATAGAGGGGAGAATTTCTAGTACATCGGTGGTATGGAAAAACTCCATACCACTGCCTTTAAAAAAATGACACGTGGCAAAATGGTGGTTTACCTTGACCCACACTATTAAATATATTATTTTTTTAAACCATTTCACCACGTGTCATTTTTTTTAAAGGGAGTGGTATGGAGTTTTTCGTACCACCGATGTACTAGAAATTCTCCCAATATAGAGTGAGGATAAGGATCATCTTGTCCTATATATTGCCATATATTAAAGAATTTGGTCTAGTCGAACATAGCTCAATTAACATATGATTGTGTTCTTGACTAAGAAATCAGAGGTTCAAGCCCCACATTAATTAAATATTTTTGCAAAAAAAAAAAAAAAAAAATGGTATACATTTTTATTATCAATTTTCTGATTTAACCACCTCTAACATTTTTTCAAATATCAAACAACCACTTGGTGCAGTGGGTGAGCGCTCCGCTTAAGATAGCAGTGAGTAAGCGCATCACCTAGATAGCCCAGAGTGGGGGTTGATTGATCCTGCACCGTGCAAACGGGGCATGATTTAAAATATTTAACTGCATTATATACCGCCTATAAAGGCAAATTTTTATCGAACAACCACTTGGTGCAGTGGGTGAGCGTTCCGCCTAAGATAGCAGAGAGTGGGGGTTCGATAAAGGCAAATTTTTATCGAACAACCACTTGGTGCAGTGGGTGAGCGCTCCGCCTAAGATAGCCGAGAGTGGGGGTTCGATTCCCCCTAGGGCAGATTTTCATAATTATATACCGCCTATAAAGACAAATTTAAAATATTTAACTGCATTATATACCGCCTATAAAGGCAAATTTTAGCCAAACCGAGCATAGCTCTACATGACCAAAAGGTCATGGGTTCAATCCCCGCATTAATTAAACTACCGTTGCAAAAAAAAAAACATTTTTTCAAATATTTAACTTTTAAGATTGATGTATAATGTACTCTTAATAGTTCAACTATATAGATTGGTAAATTTGGTTGAAATTTGGATGGTAAAAACACCATTTTGATTTGAACTTATATGAATGTCTCATCCAAGTTGGCAGCTTCCAAACATGTCCTAGTGCTATGTGAAACAAACAATTACAGTGAGGTTGAGAGTTCCAAGTAATTAGAGATAATCATGAGCATATATATGTTTGAAAAAAAAAAAAATCATTTGGGAAGAAACAGGGAGAATTTCTAGTACATCGGTGGTATGGAGTTTTTCCATACCACTACCTTTAAAAATATGACACGTGGCAAAATGATTTAAAAAAATAATATATTTAATAGTGTGGGTCACAGTTAAACAACTATTTTGCCACGTGTCATATTTTTAAAGGCAGTGGTATGGAAAAACTCCATACCACCGATGTACTAGAAATTCTCCCAAGAAACATTCTTATTAAATATATTATTTTTTTAAACTATTTTGCCACGTGTCATTTATGTAAAGACAGTGGTATAGAAAAATTCCATTACTAAAAATTCTCTCCTTTTTTTTTTTTTTTTGAGTACATTGGGGATGGGGGGATTCGAACCATAGACCTTTTGGTCATCAAGTCATACACATGCCAGCTGAGCTATGCTCGCTTTGGCTAAAAATTCTCTCCTTATTTGTACTCCAAATTGTATTTTGTATTTCATTTCCAAAAAAAGTGCTTTCAGTGCCCCAAATATGCAAATCCAAAACCTACCTTTCTTGTTTGCTATTGGATGGGGACTTATTTATTCATTTTCTTTGTGTCTATTCATTTATTTACATTCAAGTCTTTTAAGTTGGCATCCCAACTAACCCGTCATAAATGTTTTGAAGGAAGAGCTCCTTTATTTTGTTTTAATCATACACATGATATGATATGAATTGGAGAGGGATTAGAAGTTTCATAAAAAAAAAAATAAAAATAAATTATATGGTTCTTTTTTTTGTTCAACAATATACGTGAGAGGTGTGAGATTCGAGTTTGTAACCTCTTAATCGATATATCAATTGAGTTATGCTCATGTTGGTGAACCTATTTGATTCAAACTCATGCTCTTCGAAGAAATTAAACTTCCAAGAGATATAGTAACTTGTAAGAAGTTAAGAAAATAGTTACTTGTAAGAAAATTAAAAGAACAAATGATTGAAATGTAAACACATATTTTGAAATCTATCACAAAGGCGATTAGCGAGTTACGAATACCCGTTATAGTATGATATTTTGCATTTTCTTTGAGAATTTTGTTTTTTTAATACTCTAATGCATATACTTTGGGAATTTAATTTTGTCCCCATAGTCGGAAAAAATTAAAAAATCCTAAACAATATTGACCTTGATCACCTTAACTCCATTATTTAAAAAGATATTCTACCAATTCGGATAGGTCTTACATATGAAGACCTAATCTCACCAAGTTATTTTCTATTTAAATAAGGCGTGAAGTTAAGCATAATTAATAAATTAGTGAAGTATATGAAATCAGATACTAATCCTAGAATCTTACATCATATATAATATAAGAGCCTAACGGGGTGTTTGGCTCAATGAATTGTTGGAGAAGGAGTTGGAGGAGAAGTTAACTCCCCGTTTTTGGCCCACAGACTTGTAGAACTCGGATAAAAAATATCAACTTCCTAGACTTCAACAGTAATTATTATTGAACTTTCGAGACTTCTACAATAATTACTATTCAAGTCTGCCACATTTTCCAAGGCAACACATTTCACTCTTTTCCTCTCTCCCACAATATTTTTAATTATTTAAAAAAATACGTAATTTAAACAAAATATGTAAAATGACTAAAAATGCAGTTCAACTTATTTTTATTATTTTAAATATAAATTAGGTCGTTCAATCAAAATTGGTACTTAAACCAAATTACAAGAGGTAGTATTCTTACAATGGAGAGAAATAAAAATATTAGTTTATTTGGATCCGTTTTAAATTAATGGATTAAAATCTTTCAAATATTCACATGTAATATTTAGAGTGTACGACTATCTTTTATTTCAAAACTATCCAAATAAAATGAATAATTAATGTGAGTGATATTGAAAAAAGAAATGTGAAGTATTTATGGTTAAAATTATTTTTGTTATCTTCAAACAAATTTGTGAAGGATACAAAAAATAAAAAACAAAAATCGCATTCTTAAAATTTATTGAAAAAAGTCCTTAACAATGAAAATATGGAAAATTATAAAAAAAATTATACAAAAAAAATAGCTAAAATAAACCGTCTGTCTGAGATGCTGGTTTCTGGGTGTAATGGATTTAAATGAAATGACTAGTTTTAGGATGTCTGAGATGCTGGTTTCTGGGTGTAATGGATTTAAATGAAATGACTAGTTTTAGGAGGGCGGAGATGGAGAAAGGTATGTTTGACCCATGGGGTGAGGGTAAGAGTATACTTTAAGTGTTATTTTTTTTTTTTTTTTTTTAAGTTTGTAAAATATACCTATATTAATAAAAATAAAAAAATCTCAATCTTAGAATTTATAAAATTAAAGATGAGTCCTAACAAAAAAAAAAAATGGATATATATAATAATAATAATAATAATAATAATAATAAGCCAATAAGAGCATAGCTCAATGGTATGGTGTATTATCTAGTGACCATAAAGTTCTAGGTTTAATCTCCACCCTTGTAAAAAAAAAAAAAAATAATAATAATAATAATAAATAATAATGTGAAAACAATGTGAGGTATTGTGCTCAAAATTATTTTTGTTGTCTCAAAAGAAATTTAAAAGAAAATTTTAAAGTTTGTAGAAAAAAATTGTAGAGAATAAATCAACTAAAATAAACTCACATTTCAGAACTCCAAGTACACACAACCGACTTTAGAATTACAGACTAAACAACTTCCTGCCCCAAACACACATACTTCAGAACTCTCAAAACTAAACAACTCCTATTCTTCTAACTTCTCTTTGGGTGAAACGTCCCTAAGAGTTAAGTATCATATGAAATTAAATAGGAGAAAATATTGAAAAAGGGGTGGTGGAAGAAGAGAGAAGACATATGAATTAATTAGGGTTAATTATTACTTACCAATAGTCCTTGATAGATTCAGTAGTATTCTTTGCAGTTCCCCGTGCTCCTGAAACAGTGTCCTTTGCTTTCTATGTAATGTTCTCTGCTGTTTTTGTTAATTTTTCTGCTGTTTCAGACACCTTTCCTGTTACTTCCTTGGTCATTTTTGGGAGAATTTCTAGTACATCCGTGGTATGGAAAAACTCCATACCACTGTCTTTCAAAAAATGACACGTGGCGAAATGGTTTGAAAAAATAATATATTTAATAGTGTGGGTCCAGTTAAACAACCATTTCGCCACGTGTCATTTTTTGAAAGGCAGTGGTATGGAGTTTTTCCATACCACGGATGTACTAGAAATTCTCCCGTCATTTTTGATACCTACAATCACATCAACTCCCCATAAATTACACCACCATAAAATCAAACCCCTAATAAATTCCTAAACTTTGTTCCAAAATGTCAAATCCAACCAAAACAAATACAAAGGTGCCCATGGTATAATATAGTACTTCTCTATATTTTAAGGAGGTACTATTTTTACCTATAGATATATGAAAACTTTCAAAAAAAAAAAAAAAAAAACCCGGACTATTATCATAAATGCTGAAGGTTTGATCTCATTTGGACTTGTTGGAGAAGAAGAGAGTTTTGAAATATTTTAAAATCATTTTAATCAGTTTGATTTTTAAATTAACTATCAATTTATTTGCCAAGTAATCAAGCAAATTTGACATGTCAACCGATCCACATCAGTTGAGATAATGGTCCAGTCACAATTCCGTTAGGTTAGTTAATTAGTTATGGACCACTTAAAATCATTTTGTAAGTATGAGGGATTAAAGTATTTTTTTTTTTAAACTTAAGGGACCAAATATACCTCAATGTCAAATTTCAGGACCAAAAATGCATTTTAACCTATTGATTTTAAGGTTTGTATAATTAAAATTGTTAGGCTTGGAAACAAAATCTCCACCTATAAAGAAGGTTTTAACTTAGCTTTAAACTGTTTTGATCGATTTTGTAGATATTAATGAGGTGTTTGGAGCACCAACTTGAAGTTGGATGAAGTGAGTTATATAACTCAGTCCACGTTTAGCCCACCGACTATTATAATTTATAGTTAATAGAGTAACTACACTGATTTTAATAATATTTACTATTCATAAACTATTATAACTCACCGAGAATTATAACCATAGACTATTTTAATTCACTCAGCACCTTAAAATCCCCTAAAAATTATTGCAAGGAGAGTTTATCATGTTGATGACCTATAGTTTTTCATCAAGTACTAAGCTTACTTCTTGCCACTAGGGTTCGTTTGGTATTTACATTACTACAACAATAAAAATCAACATCAAAAGGCCAAAACATAATAACTTTCTAAGAAATCCTCCTAATTTTTCTTTCAATATTGTGGTGTGTGTATATGCATATATTTAAGCTTCATTATTCATCCAAGGTTCCTTTTCTTGCCAACCTCAGTAGAATTTATTGCAGAAAGATGATGACACAGTCACGTGAAGCTCACGTGCCTCACTGATCCCCATCAAACACAACCATCTCTGAGAAAAATAATTAATACAAATTAGACAGAAAACAAAAGAGTTCACAGAACTGCCACTGCAGCATACATAAATCTCTTAACAATTTGTTCATGTTACGATAGATTAATAACAAAAAAAAAATGAAAAAGCATTGAAAAACAATGATACAGATTTACGTGGTTCACTAACGTCGTGTTAGCTACGTCCACGGACAGAAAGAAAAGCAGTATTATTACGAAGTAGGAGAGAATTACAAATGAACACATAAGGGGCGGCTGAAGTTATTAGAAAGTTTATATATACCTAATACAAAATGGGCCAAAGCCCAAAACAGATGTAAAAACCCAAATCAGATTTTTACTTTAGGGACGTTGCCCCCATACCCCACCAGGACGCTCCGTCCCTGAACCCCAACTCCGTACTAACTAGTTGTAGAGGGTTTCATAACAGATTCAAGACATTCAAACAGTTGATATAAATTAATTATGTTTATTTTCTTTCTCTTTGTAGTTTGCAACCAACTCTGGGATCCAAATTTAAAGAAATTTCTCTGTTCGAGGTTTTGCTGTGTGTTTCCTGTTAGAGAGATGAAATCATGAATGTGTTGCAAAATAACCCTTTATTACTCTCAACTGCCTCTTCCCTCTCAATTTTCTCTATAAATCCCCATCGCCTCGCCATGCATGAAAACTTCAGGCAGTGCATTCAACCAGTCTAGAGAGTAGAGAGGGAGGGAGATCGATGTCGAATACTTTCGTTGTTGTCGTGACGTTTGTTTTCCTGCTCGTACATGCAACTGGCCGCAACGTTCCAGGTTGTTAAACTATCACTGAACTCAAAAGCTTAATCTCGTGTATATTATAATATTTTTAATGTTATGTTATTATTCTTGGAAAATATCGCATGATCATATCACAAATGTGAAGTGGAGATTTGAATCTATGATTCCTGACGAGGGATCAAAGTAGAAATGTTTAGGTCACTAAATTATGCGGGTGTTCACAATAACTCGCTTTCACTTTTTTTTTTTTTTTTTTAGAACTCACTTAACTTGTGTGGGCTTAGAAATTAATTAGCACAATAATTCCCAACATCTAACAAGTAATTATTAAATATTAGAGAAAAAATGATATCACTAGGTTTGAGGGGCTATTTGCACAATGAACCCCACTCGGGGTTGCAATATTTTTTACTCTCCCTCGAAAGCACATATTTTTTTTGTCTATTTGCTGACGTCATCAGCACTACGTTGAGCACGATCACGATCACGACCGCTGAGTACGAGGGCACTATAGTTGTCTCTCTCGTGATGGTGCTCAACGAAAGGTACAAATGACTTGAAGGGGCTTGCTGATCACGAGAGAAGGTAAAAAAACATGCGTTTAAAAAATCCGGTCATTTGACATTAAGCCCGTGGATTTGAGGTTTAGGGTTGATAAAATATTTTCTAGAAAAATGTAAAATTTTACGTTCCAACTTTGCATGTGATGTATTTTTTTTCCTTCATATAGTTTTAATGTAATTAAGATGAATAAGAAGGGCTAACTGACACAAGCTTCACTCTAATATCATCTCTAATATCATGTTAATCTATTGCTAAATAACATGTTTGTTTTTATTAATTATATTCTTAACATAGGAGATGGTAAGGACCAAACCCTAGAATTGGCAGCGACACCGACAGCAGATCCGCCGAGTGGCGGCAGCGGCAGCGGCAGCGGCGTCGACCAAAAGAACATCTTTGGTGGGGTTGGAGGTTTTGCAGGGATGGGTGGCTACATTGGAGGATTGTTTCCACATCTTGGTGGGATTGGTGTAATCGGCAAGTATGGCGGAATTGGTGGTGGGATTGGCTTCGGTCATGGTGGCTTCGGAGGCGGAGTTGGCGGGGTCGGCGGAGTAGGTGGCGGAGTTGTGCCATTTCCTTAGTTAGGGTCAAAACATATTTATCTGCCGCCGTGAGATTTCTAATGTGATGGATGTGTGTATTTTGTTTGTGTTATGGTTTAATTTTCTTAGATTTGAGGAAATTAGCAGAATCCTTTTTCCTTTATATTGCATTGCATAATGATTTTCTATTTATTTATGCTTTAATGCTATCGAGGGGCGGATCCAGGAATTTTTGTCAGGAGGGGCACAACTCCGATAAAGTCAATTGCAAATTTAGGCTTTGAAATTTTCGATTTATGTCTATATAGTTTTTGAGCTTTAAAATGTACGTAAGAGACTCTTAAACTTTCAATTTTGAGACTAATGGATCATTCAAATTTTAATTTTATGTCTAATAGATTAAACTCTCAATTTTGTATCTAAAGACATATTAGGAAATTTTAAAATATTAAATGTTTTGTTAGACATAAAATTAATGGGTGCTCAACTTATTCGACTTTTAAAAAAATCACATATCTTAGATACAAAATTAAAAAATTTAAGTATAATTGGGTACTCAACAAATGATTTTTATAGAGAAAAAAATTTATCTATTAGATATTTAAAGTTAATGAATTTAAACGGTTTAAACTTCAAGAATCTATTAAACATAAATTTAAAAATTAAAGGACTAAATTTATCCTTCTACATTCATATAAATATAATTTTAAACATTTGTATATAATTTTCAAATAAAAAGATATAATATTTATATTAAGTAATATTAATTCAAAATAATAATAAATAATTTTAGAATTCTCTATTTAAATATATATAATTTGATATATTTATCCTTTTTTTTAAAATTATTTTTTTATTTTTTTAAATCTAAAATAATTTACTAAACTAAAAAAACAAAAACAAATCACAAACTGCCCAACTCTCACAAATATATAACCTCGTAAGTTGTGCCCCTTACCATCCAACCATAAGTGAAATTTCTCACATATTTCGAATTTGAATATACAAATACATAAAACTGTGGTGATATTTTTTTATTTTTTACCTACAAATATATAAAATTAATAATTTGAGGGGGGGCACGTGCCCCCCCTGGCCCCCATGTGGCTCCGCCCCTGATGCTATCTCTATTTTTCTGGTTTAATTTGGCTATGAGCGAGCATTATTAGGATCGGAGTGAATTTGGTATTATATCTTTTAAGTTTTAGTACTATTATCGTTGAATAAGTTTATATTTGCCGCCAAACCAAACATAGCTCAATTGACATAAAGTTGTGTCTGATAGTCACGGGTTCAATCTCGCATTAAATAATATAACACTTTTTTAAAAATTTTGCAGATATGACAATTTCTATCACTGATAGTATGGTCTATCGCTGATAGTAGTTTTTTTTATAGAATTTTGTCAGTGGGGATGACGAAAAAAATCTCATTTTTTAAAAAATTTATGACTGCTTTTCAAGGTCATAAATCATTGACATTCATTAAGTGTCGTTATGTTTTGTTTTTCTCTCCATTTTTGTTTGGCTATTTGTCGGACGATCCTAAATTTTCAGCACTTTGAAGTAGGGGTGATATCGGTCGGTCGGGGTTGGTTTTTCGTCCAAATCGCTGCTGAATCGACCATGTCGGTTTTCTACCAGCTGAAAATGACTTTTTTTGGGGGGTCACAAAACCGACCGACTCGGTCGGTTTGGGTGGAAAACCGACGCCAATTTTTATTTAATTTTTTTTTCTTCAGATCTTAAAACTCAGTCTTTCAGCATAAACCCTAAATCAAAACCATCATCCCACTGCAAAAACAGAGATTGCGAGCACATCTACGTCATAATCTACAACACAAATTCAATGAAAAGACAAGTTTGACAACTTGTTTCACTACGAAACAAGGGATTCCTCGCCCGAGCAAAATCCTCAACCTAAGGAGGAAGTAGAAATTTAAGATGAAGCAACTCACGAGCGAGTACCAGAGCAAGAAAAGACTAATGAACAAGTTCCTGTTACCGACAATGAGGAGGTCCAAAAGGTTCACAAGGACCAAATTAAATGCCAAAAGTCTTTAAGAAGAGAAAATCTGAGAAGTAACAACTAAATGCCACTAAAAGGCCAAAGGCCAGGGCTGCTACATTGGAGCATCCTTTGGACAAGACAGTTGTGCAGGCCATGTTGAACTCCAAGAAGGCCATTGTTCGAGGTAGGAAGCTCTCCTACGAGAAGGGATTCACTTCCAACGTTGGCCCACTTCCAAGTTTTTTTTGCAGGTGGGCCTGAGGAACAAGTGGGATCGACTCTGTGTCATCCCATGTAATTTATCTATGCCCCTTGTACGAGAATTCTATACAAGGATGGGGTATGAGTTTGACAACGAGCTGAACATTGCTAGGACGAATTCTTGAATACTCAACGCTTGCTATCAACAATGTCTACGGGTTGCCTTCTCTACACAACCCTGAAGGAAATGATGTCATGGAGCGACCCACACAGGAACAAGCAGGACGAGGTTTTACTTGTTGTTACACAACCAGGAACAAGGTGGAAAACTTCGATGACAGGTAGGCGTGGACAAACTAAACTAAAAAACCGACCCTTCCCGCATCAATTGCCAATTCTTGGTCATTCAGATTCATGGAAAACTTGGATGTTTATTTAGGTTCGAAACTTTTTTTTTTTCCTTTCAAACAAATATCAATGATTTTCGTTTAGTCATTTTAAAAGACCCAACAGATCCCTCAAATAAGGGGCGTGTCTAACTACCTTATAAATAACATGCACAAGACACTGAATTAGCCTAGAAATGGATAAGTTTGATCCTGGCTCCGAAGAAACGTTGGTCGATTTAGAGAGACTTTCGACCGGTTCCGATTTTTGTAAATAAAAAAACCAAAGTTCGGTCGGTCAGAGTGGTCGGAAAGCACATTTCCTTTTGTTCGAGCACAGAATGAATGTCTATTAAAAAACTTTTGACCCCATCCAAACTAAACTAAAAAATCGACTAAACCAACACTTCCCGCGTCAATTGCCAATTTTTGGTCATTCACATTCATGGGCAATTTAGATGTTTATTTAGGTTTGAAACTCTTTTTTTTTTCCCTTTCAAACAAATATCAATGATTTTCGTTGAGTCCTTTTAAAAGACCCAACAGATCCCTCAAACAAGGGGCATGTCTAACTACCTCATAAATAACATGCACAAGACACTCAATTAACCTAGAAATGGATGAGTTTGATCTTGGCTCCGAAGAAACGTTGGTCGATTTAGAGAGACTTTCGATCGGTTCCGATTGTTGTAAATAAAAAAACCAAAGTTCGGTCGGTCAGAGTGGTCGAAAAGCACATTTCCTTTTGTTCGAGCACAGAATGAATGTCTATTCAATACATTTTTTTTTTGTTAAGAAAAGTCTATTCTAGCCTTCATTAATGATTTTTTTTTACAAAATTAGCCTTAATTCACGTGAAAGTAAAAGTGCATTGATTCAGGTAAAATTTACTTTTTCAATAAAACAATTATTACTTTTCCTTTTCTCTCTCCGTTCCTCCTGTCATTTACGTTTCATTTTACATAACTACCTTTCTATTTTTTTTCTCACTTTGATTGTTTTCCTTCTATTCTCCATCTCCTTTTCATTTTCTTCATCTTTTTTCTTCTCATTTGTCTTCTCATTTTTTTCTCTCCAACTTTGTCCCATTTTTTCCATCCTTTTCGTTTTAGTTTTTTTTAGTGCATCTCACTCATTCAACCATCCATGTCGTCCACTATTCAGCCATGTAAGTCGTTTGCTGTTCAGACATGCGCGCCATTTATTTTTCTTTCTCCTCACTTCTTTTCTCTGTCCATCCAAAAACCGATTGACCGACGATCGATTTGTACAAAGCTAAAAAAAGATATGTTTTCGACACTGATCGACTGATGGCCACGCCTAATGAACAGGGGTCAAGAGCATTGTTTCAGGAGACCTGACACATAAGTCCATTGTCTGGTTCTACTAGATCAAGAAAACGGTTGATTCCAACAACACATGACACAACCATTTTCATAGCAAAAGTCATGTTTCTGTACAACATCCACCAGGGCTTGAACCTGAACATAAGGCGAATCATCAAGGCTGAGATGGAAGCCTATGACAAAATGAATATAGGTAAACTTTCTTTTTTGCCCTTATTACTTAATTATGCAGACGTGCATGTATGAAGCCTGAGATAGGAGAAGAGTAGGAGGAAGCCTCATCGCATATTGACGTCTCGCTCATCAAGAAATTTATGAACAACACAAGATTTCCTCATCCTTCATGAAGAAGCATGCAAGACCTTCCACCTCAAATACAGGCACATCTGCACCGCATCCATTAACCCAACCTACCTTAACTACGGGCGCAACCTTGTCACAATCTGTAGCTGAAGCCTCTACTTCTTGTTAGCTTGGACTCATTCGATTGCGCTTCGACATGATGGAGTAGAAGAAACAAGGTCTACTAGACCTATATGCGAGAGCATAATGCAGTGCTTTAAGCAGATCCTCTCCACTATTTCTAAGGGAAAAAGTCCAACACTTCCGACTTCCAAGCTTTGTTGCTCGACGAAGAAGAAAGTCTCCATGAAGATACCGATGATTACATCTAGAAGAGAGGTGGACATCGATCGGTTTGCATCGGTTAGTGGAATTTAGTTTTAAGAGGGTTTGTGACGCCGACCGACCAATCATATTGTCAAATTCACATGAATCTCTATCTTTTCTCATTTAATCATTAATACGAGCGAATACATTTATAGTTAGGAGAATAAATCTTTCTCTTTAAATCTCTCTAAAGACCTTTAAATATAGCCCTAATATATCTCAACACCCTCCCTCAAGTTGGAGCATGAAGTTCTCAAATGTCCAACTTGAGAGAAAATTCTCAGTCATTGCTGAACGTCAGAACTCTCCGTCGAACGACCTCTTATGTTTCATCGAACTCTCGGTCACCTCACGTCTCACCCCCTCCCTCAAGTTGGAGCATGAAGTTCTCAAATGTCCAACTTGAGAGAAAATTCTCAGTCATTGCTGAACGTCAGAACTCTCCGTTGAACGACCTCTTATGTTTCATCGAACTCTCGGTCACCTCACGTCTCACCGAACTCTCGATTACTGCCGAATGCTGAAACTCTTCGCCGAACTACAATCTTGGATAAGACCTACCATTGAACTCTCAATAATGGTAGTCAAATTCATTAAAATATCTCACGCCAACTAATACCAAAATAATAACTATTTGAAAATTCACATTTTTTCTTCTTCAAACTATCTATTTTTTTTTTTTTTTAGCAATTCTCTCACGTTTTTTTCTCTCCATCTTTACCAAATCTTTCACATTTTTTTTCTGTGTCCCTATCATTTTTTTTTTCTTTCTCTGAACACTCAAAATCAGAGACCCACTTTCCCCACTGCCTGTTCGCCTCAGATCCCTTCGATTTCATGCACGTTCGCCGATCTGTCTCTCTTACACGCTGCCGCTCCAACCTCTCGAAAACGTCCTGCAGCCGCCACAAATCTCTCTAATTTTTCTTTCAAAATTGGGCGGCGGGGCAACCTTAGGATTTTTTTTTTTTTGAAAGGGGGCAACCTTAGGATTTAGTTGCTCTCTTAAGGTGTCAAATTCACATGAATATTTCTATCTTTTCTCATTTAATCATCAATTTGAGGGAATACATTTATAACGAGTAGAATAAATATTTCTCCTTTAATCTCTCTAAAGAAATCTTTCTAAAGACCTTTAAATATATCCCTAATATATGGAGAATTGCAAAATCTTACCCAGATTGCAAAAGATTTGCCAAAAATGGCCTGAAATGGAAATTTTATCGTTTCTGACCTCAATTTGACAACTGACGTTACGGTTCATTTTTGACCGATTGTGAAATTCCGTCTGTACCCTTCCCTCTTAAAAAACCCCAAACTGGTCTCTCTTCTTTCTCTCTCCTTTTATTTTCCATTTCATCTTCGCTTTGTCGGATGAAACAGTCAAATGGTTCCAAAAAAAATCTTCTCCCTTATCCTCTATGTGTTCTAATTCTCTCTTCTCCCATCCTAAGATTTTATTATCAACCAACAAATCTGAATATAAATATTCTCTCCAGTCCATCTTGCTCATCTATAACAATTTTTTTTATAAATAAAAATATATTTTACTTGGTTGAACAAATCTGTTAAAAGGTGAAACAATTACTCCACAAAATTCTCAGTTGGTTATAAACTCCAACAAAATACAAGAGTTAAATCAGTTTACTTATCTTCTAACTACCAGCAACTAAATCCTCTGTTGAAAGAAGAGGAAGATGTAAATCAACTCTTGTATAAGTACCTGAGAAGTTAGAGAGATTTTGTGAGGGAAAAATATGAGTTTGAGATTTGTGTGAATCTGTAAAAATCATTCTCTGTGAAATAAAACAATTTACCTGCTGTTTCTTAAGTGGATGTAGGTGTTACCTCTACAAAAGTACATTATTTAACGTCATATTTACCTAGAAATCATGGAAATTCTTGAGTGTTTTTGTTAAGAGTTAGCTTAATGTGTGCGTAAATGTGAGAATTTGAGAAATGATGCTAAATTAAGGCTTATTTGGAAATGGAAAGAAAAATGATGCAAAATGATGTAAAAAGAGCTAAAATGTACATTGCAGGAACATTGCTGAAAAATTGCGGAGCTCGCAATAAAACAGTCTTTGCTGCTGCATTTTTATCCAGTCAACAGTCTTTGTTGACTGAGTTTTTCCAGTAGTCAACTCTCCCTGGTGCTGCCACATGTCAAGCTTGACTACCTCACAAAATTGAATGGTGATCCACAATTATTGAACAACTTTTGCAACCACCTAGAGGCTATATAAAGAGAGTGAAATGAAAGATCAAAGCAATTGAAATCAAATTGAATTCCCCTCAATTCAAACACAACTCAATAGTGAAGAACTCGAAGACGAAATCCTTTTCCCCCGTTTGTTGGATCGAAGAAACAAAGCCCTTGGCGTTGATAATTCGAGAGGAAGAAGAGAAGATCCATCTTCTCTTCTGATTGAATTTATCCCCAAGATCAGCTAATCTTCCCCATCATCCGAGGCGATTCACGACTTGGAAGATCCTCACGCAATTTACAGCTTTCCTTTACTGCTTTCTAATTAATTATTATTCTTCTTTAAGCGTTGTTATGAACCATTTACTGTTTTACCCTTTAAATATTGCTTTTGGATCAAAGGTTGTTGCTTTACGAATTATTATGTGAATTGCTTTCTTACAAGAGTAATCAATTGGTTTTATTGAATTCTTCATTCTGTCATTCCTTAATCAATAGTTTTGTTGAGTTCTTCATCTTATCATTTCTTTATCAATTAATTTTACTGAGTTCTTTAAATCATGTTCATTCCATCCATCTCCCTTTGTTCTTCGAAAACCATGAGTAACTAATCTAAGAGAGGTCTGCTAAAGATAAATCTGTAGGCTAGAAATATGAGAACTCAGCATGTAGAATAGCATGAATGCATTGAATGTATGTGAGCTTCATCCCATGGGCGATTTCGACTGGCCATCCATTTTGTCTAAAGAATTCCTAACCTCCGGAAGGAGTAAGAATTCAGAGTCATCCATTCATGTTAGCCTTTTATGGTAATCAGAAAATGACCTAGGAATAGGCGTTCTCCTAGCACGTTTATTAGCATGTGTTTATGATTAGGTTGTTAGCTTTACTTGGACAGAAGTAATCTAAGAAACTAATGCATGTAATCGGAAGATGCATGAGAACTAGCTAAGACGATGCATGAGATGTTAATCTACTGTTGAATGATCATAGTTAAATGCCTATAGAGGATTCTTAAGTCGACCTTGCTGCCTTACTTTACATTAAAATCGTTGCTAATTTATTGCTAGATTATTGCAAGAACCGCAATTCTACTTTTCCACATTATGACTTTACCTCTTTGCTAGCTTTGCATTTATGTTTACATTCTTCTTGCATCTTTTATATTCCTGTACCTCAACCAAAAATCTATCCAATTTAAGTTACCTTATCTAATCTAACACACCAAATCGTTAGTCACTAAACTTAATCTCTGTGGGAAAACGAATTAAATTATACTTATCACTTGCTGCAGACCATGTATGCTTGCATGATCTTAGCGCTCTTCGCATTTACATTTTATATACACACTGAGCGCGCAACAGTAGGCCTATGGCTGAACCACTATAATTCCTGAGTTCTTCTTCATCTTCTTCTTCTTTAGATTTTCTCTTCGATCTGGAATGAGTTTTTGAAATCTCCATAGCTATGAAGCTTTCTTCATCTCAAGTCATTTGCCTTGCATGTTGGAGAGAGAACTGAAGGAAAGAGAAAATAGAAAACAAACAGAAGGTAAAGTTCTTTTTTGACGGATTGATTGGAATCCTGATTTGATGCTAACGTGTTTTACACCCAAAGACTTAGACAGCTAATAAAACCAGAAGGGTAAGATTGGGTTTTCACGTGTTTCAATTACAATTGGTATCAGAGCTAAGGTTCTCTCAACAAAGCATCAATCAAGAAATTCAAGAAAGCATCAAGAACTCATCAAAGAATCAAGAAAGCATCAAGAACTCATCAAAGAATGACTACAACAAAGTTTGAAATTGAAAAGTTCACCGGCAATGGAAATTTCAATCTATGGTGCAAAAGAATTCAAGTAATTCTAGTCCAACAATCTGCACTCAAAGCTTTAGATGATCCTTCTAAACTACCAACTTCAATTACTGATGAAGAAAAGAAGAAAATGGAAGAAATTGCATATGGTACTCTAATATTGAATGTAAATGACAGTGTATTAAGGCAAATCATTGATGAAACCACTGCCTTCAGTGTGTGGACTAAACTACAAGCTCTATATGTCAAGAAAGATGCACCAAGTAAGATGTATTTGAGAGAGAGACTCTTTACATTCAAGATGAATAGTTCAAAGTCACTTGATGAGAATCTTGATGATTTCAAGAAACTCACCACTGATTTTGCAGCAGCTGGAGAAACATTGGGAGATGAAAATGAAGCTACAATCTTAGTAAATTCTCTACCTGAAGCCTTTAAAGATGTGAAGAATGTACTCAAATATGGGAGGGACTCAATCTCTACAAATTTGGTCATCACAGCAATTAAATGTAAGGAACTTGAGTTGAAATCAGAAAGCAAAGTAAGTGCTGAATCTCTTTTCACAAAAGGAAAGAAGAACTACTCCAAGAAAAACCGATTCTCAAAGAGGCACAAGAACTTCAAAGGCAAAAATGTGTTGAAATGCTTCAATTGTCATAAAGAAGGACATTTCAAGAATAATTGTCCTCAAAGAAGAATTGAAGATTCTAGAAATGAAGGTTTCAAGAAAGGAAGGGAACATGGAAGAGGAGATGTCTCTATTGGGGAAGGCAATTTTGAATATTCAGAAATGCTAGCTACCACCGAGGAAAAGGCCATAAAACAGGGAGTGGGAATGTTAAAGGAAGACTGGGTTCTTGACTCAGGGTGTACCTACCACATGACCTACTCAAAAGAATGGTTTGTGACTTATAAACCATGTGAGGGAGGTGCTGTTTTTATGGGAGATAACCATGGCTGTAAAGTTGTGGGAATTGGCTCAGTGGGTTTAAAGCTTAAAGACAATAGAGACATTCTACTTCAAAATGTAAGGCATGTTCCTGACCTTAGAAGAAATTTGATTTCCATTGGAATGCTAGATGACCAAGGTTGTCATTTTCATGGAAAGAGTGGAGTCTTCAATATTTCTAAAGGCTCTAAGATAGTTCTCTCGGGAGAAAAGATTAATGGTTTGTATATTCTAAAAGATGTTGCTCTCCCAAGCTCGGCTCTCCTTACTGAATCACAGAAAGATGAAGATATTGAACTATGGCATAGAAGGTTATCACATATCAGTGAGAATGGTCTTCAAGAGTTACTAAAACAGGGGCTGATCAAAACCAGAGGCACTAAGAGGCTGAGATTTTGTGAACATTGTGTCTTTGGAAAGTCTAAGAGGCTAAAATTTTCAAAGGGACAGCACTCAACTAAGTCTATTTTAGGCTATGTACATGCTGATCTTTGGGGGCCCTCTCGAACTCCTTCATGGAGTGGTTCCAGGTATTTTCTATCTATAATTGATGATTACTCTAGGAAGACTTGGACTTTTTTTTTGAAAACTAAAGATCAAACGTTTGAGAAGTTTAAAGAATGGAAAACTAGAGTTGAAAACCAAACTGATCACAAAGTCAAATATCTGAGAACAGACAATGGTATGGAATTTTTAGGAAATTCTTTTGCTGTTTTTTGTACTGAAAATGGCATAACAAGGCATAAAACAGTAAGCTATACTCCGCAACAAAATGGAATAGCTGAGAGGATGAATAGAACAATCATGGAGAGGGTGAGATGTTTGTTATCTGAAGCTAATCTTTCTAATGATTTTTGGGCAGAGGCTGTTGCTACAGCTACTTTTACTATTAATAGGAGTCCTTGTATTTCTATTGATTACAAAACTCCGGAAGAAAAATGGTCAGGAACCCCACCAAATTTATATAATCTGAAAACATTTGGTTGTGTTGGTTATGTACATGTTAAACAAGGCAAATTAGAACCTAGAGCAATTAAATGTATGTTTTTAGGTTATCCTGAAGGTACTAAAGGGTACAAGATGTGGAATTTTGAATCAAAGAAAAGCATTATTAGTAGAGATGTAACATTCAGAGAAACTGAATTCTATATGAATTCAAAGAAAGCAAAACAGTCTTTAGAAGAGTTTGAACCAAGAGAAAAAGCTAGCTCTAGCATGGAAGTTATTGTTGAAAGTGATAAAATAGAAACACCTCTTGAGCAACACACTGAAGTTGAACCTCCTCAAGAGAATCTAGTTGAAGAAACTGAAAATATAGATCAACCATCCACTATACAAGAAGAAGATTTGTCAAATTATACTCTTGCTAGAGACAGACAAAGAAGAAATGTGAGACTTCCAGCTAGGTTTGCACAAGCTGATTGTGTGGCTCATGCTTCTAATATAGAGGCTAAGTTGTTAGAAGATGAACCAAAGACTTATGAAGAAGCTATCAGTGGGGCAGAAAGTTCAAAGTGGAAAAGAGCAATGGAAGATGAAATTGAATCCCTTTATAAAAATAATACATGGGATTTGGTTCCACCTCCATTGAAACAAAAAATTATACCTTGCAAATGGGTATATAAGAGGAAGCCAGGAAAATTTGATGAAGGAGGCATTAAATACAAAGCAAGACTTGTGGCGAAGGGCTTCGTTCAGAAGGAGGGAATTGATTACAATGAAATTTTCTCACCTGTAGTCAAACACACATCTATTCGAATCTTATTGACTATCGTAGCATGTCTTAATTTGGAGTTGGAACAAATGGATGTGAAGACCGCTTTCCTACATGGAAAGCTAGAAGAGTTGATCTATTTAGAACAACCAAAGGGCTATGAAGCTAAGAAGAAAGTGAAGCTAGTATGCAAGCTCAACAAGTCTTTATATGGCTTGAAACAATCACCTAGATGTTGGTACAAGAGATTTGATGATTATATAACCAACATTCAATTCATGAGAAGCAAATATGATCCTTGTGTCTATTATAGAAGAGAAAATAATGGTGGAAATATATATCTTCTACTATATGTAGATGATATGCTACTGGCAGGGAAATCTATCCAAGAGTTAATCAAAATTAAGAAACTCCTCAACCAAGAATTCGATATGAAAGACTTGGGGCCAACAAAAAGAATCCTTGGGATGGAGATTTCTAGAAATCGCTCAGCCTTTGAGCTTTATGTTTGTCAAAGTGAATATGCTAAGAAGGTTTTAAAGAGGTTCAACATGGATAGTGCAAAATCAGTGTCTACACCTCTAGCACAACATTTTAAACTCTCTAAGGAGGATTCTCCTAACGATGAAGAAGAGAGTAAACAAATGGAAAATATTCCATATTCTAATGCCACTGGAAGTCTAATGTATCTAATGATTTGTACAAGACCTGATTTGGCTTATGCATCTAGCCTAATCAGTAGGTACATGGGAAGTCCTGGAAAGAAACATTGGGAAGCTACTAAGTGGGTAATGAGATACTTAGTTGGATCCATTAATCTTGGTTTACTCTATAAGAAATCAGGGGAAGAAGACCTTAGTCTCTATGGCTATGTTGATTCTGATTTTGCAGGGGACCTTGACAGAAGAAGGTCACTTACTGGTTATACTTTTCTACTTGGAAGCAATATAATTAGCTGGAAATCTAATCTACAATCAGTAGTTGCCCTATCTACAACAGAAGCTGAATTTATTGCAGCCACAGAAGCAGTCAAAGAAGCTACATGGTTACAAGGCATAATCAATGAATTGGGTTTCAATCAAAAGACAGTAACCATATTTTGTGACAACCAAAGTGCAATACATCTCACAAAGAATCAACAATTTCATGACAGAACAAAGCATGTTGATATCAGATTCCATTTCATCAGAGATGCAATTGAGAAAGGAATAGTAAAAATGCAGAAAGTTAAATCAGAAGAAAATGCAGCAGACATGTTGACTAAAGTTGTAACACATACCAAGTTTGAGCATTGTCTGAAGTTGCTCAGCTTGGCTGATGTTCGTGATGAATAAATTTCTGAAGAAAGAGAAGCAGCAGTGTCAATACAGTATTTGTTTCAAGGGGAAGATTTGTTAAAAGGTGAAACAATTACTCCACAAAATTCTCAGTTGGTTATAAACTCCAACAAAATACAAGAGTTAAATCAGTTTACTTATCTTCTAACTACCAGCAACTAAATCCTCTGTTGAAAGAAGAGGAAGTTGTAAATCAACTCTTGTATAAGTACCTGAGAAGTTAGAGAGATTTTGTGAGGGAAAAATATGAGTTTGAGATTTGTGTGAATCTGTAAAAATCATTCTCTGTGAAATAAAACAATTTACCTGCTGTTTCTTAAGTGGATGTAGGCCTATGGCTGAACCACTATAATTCCTGAGTTCTTCTTCATCTTCTTCTTCTTTAGATTTTCTCTTCGATCTGGAATGAGTTTTTGAAATCTCCATAGCTATGAAGCTTTCTTCATCTCAAGTCATTTGCCTTGCATGTTGGAGAGAGAACTGAAGGAAAGAGAAAATAGAAAACAAACAGAAGGTAAAGTTCTTTTTTGACGGATTGATTGGAATCCTGATTTGATGCTAACGTGTTTTACACCCAAAGACTTAGACAGCTAATAAAACCAGAAGGGTAAGATTGGGTTCTCAGTTGGTTATAAACTCCAACAAAATACAATAGTTAAATCAGTTTACTTATCTTCTAACTACCAGCAACTAAATCCTCTGTTGAAAGAAGAGGAAGTTGTAAATCAACTCTTGTATAAGTACCTGAGAAGTTAGAGAGATTTTGTGAGGGAAAAATATGAGTTTGAGATTTGTGTGAATCTGTAAAAATCATTCTCTGTGAAATAAAACAATTTACCTGCTGTTTCTTAAGTGGATGTAGGCCTATGGCTGAACCACTATAATTCCTGAGTTCTTCTTCATCTTCTTCTTCTTTAGATTTTCTCTTCGATCTGGAATGAGTTTTTGAAATCTCCATAGCTATGAAGCTTTCTTCATCTCAAGTCATTTGCCTTGCATGTTGGAGAGAGAACTGAAGGAAAGAGAAAATAGAAAACAAACAGAAGGTAAAGTTCTTTTTTGACGGATTGATTGGAATCCTGATTTGATGCTAACGTGTTTTACACCCAAAGACTTAGACAGCTAATAAAACCAAAAGGGTAAGATTGGGTTTTCACGTGTTTCAATTACAAAATCAATCCTAATATTTTATCATCCAACAGAAATCTTGATAGAACAAATCAATTCTAAGATTTTATCAACTAACAAATCTTGATATATGTCGAGATTCCTTCCTGAATAAAAAAAAATTGCACCGTGCAATTCCGATCACGATTTCAACCACGAAATTGCACGATCGTCGCTTAAAATTACATGATAGTGCAGTTTTTTTTTTAAAACTTTTTTTGAAATTCCAAAATTGCACGATCGTGATATTTCGTTGTTGGGATCGTGCAATTTTTTTTTTATCATGGCTAGGATTAAGAAAAAAAAAATTGCACGATCGTACAATTTCCTGGCTAGAATCGCTGTAGGAATTGCGCGATCGTGCAATTTGAATTTTTTTTTTTTTGGCTTTTCTTCACGTGATGGCAGAAAAAATTAACTTCCATCAAGATTACAGTTGAATTTTGGCCCTATTTCAACACTTTTCAAATCTCCTCCTCCCGAAAAAGTTCTGAATACCATGTGAGAATGATGAATGAGAGGTCCTTAACATTTAGAGGGTGAGAGATGAAGAATGAGAGGTTTTCAAAACTTGATGAATTTTTTTTTCTTAACATTCAAAGGATGAGAAAGTAGATTTTGTTTTCTTAACAGTGGGGATGGGGAGTGGAAAAGAACACCGAGAAGAGAAAAGAGATGGAAGAAAAAGATAAGAGGAGAGATGAGAGAAGATCTTGTGTTTAATGAGGGACATATACAAAATTTCACACTCAGTCTAAAGTGAACAATAAGAGCGTGTTTGGCCCAAGGAGCTGTTTAACAAGGACTTGGGAGGAGAAGTTAACTCTCCGTTTGACCCACAGACTTGTTGAACTCGGATAAAAAATATCAACTCCCGAGACTTCTACAGTAATTACTATTCAAGTCTTTTCTATTTTTCGAGGCATCACATTTCTCTCTCTTTCTCTCTCCCTCCCACATTATTTTTAATTATTTAAAAAAAAAAATTTAAACAAAATGTGCAAAATGACTAAAAATGCAATTCAACCTATTTTTATTATTTTAAATATAAATTAGATTGTTCAACCAAAATTGGTACTTAAACCAAATTTAAAATGTAGTATTCTTACCATGGAGATAAATAAAAACATTAACTTATTTGGACCCGTTTAAATTAATGGATTAAAATATTTCAAATTCACATGTAATATTTAACACAATATTGTCCGATTTTCATTTATTTCAAAACGATTCAAATAAAATGAATAATTAATGTGAGTGATATTGAAAAAAGAATGTGAAGTATTGGGGTCAAAATTATTTTTGTTATCTTAAAAAAAACAAATTGTGAAGGATACCTAAAATAAAAAGCAAAAATCACATTCTTAAAATTGATTGAAAGAACTATTTAACAATGAAATATGGAAAATTATATTAAAAAATTGTAAAACAAATAGCTAAAATAAACCCTCATTGTTGACATGCTATTTCCATGTGTAGTTTCAGATGGAATGACAAGTTGAAGATGGTGAGGTCGAAAGATGTGTTTGACACATGGGTAGACAATTTGATAATTCATAAAATTAAATATGAGTCTTAAAAAAAAAAAAAAAAAATATATATTTAATCAATGTGAAAAAATAATGTGAAGTATTGTGCTCAAAATTATTTTTTGTTGTCTCCAAAGAAATTTTTCAATGAAATATTTCATTTTGAGAATTTATTGGAATTGGAAGAAGTCGTTAATAAGAAAATTTTGAAAGTATAGAAAAAAATTGTGCAGAAGAAAATAACTAAAATAAACTCACACTTCAGAACTCCAGGTTCAACAACTCTCTACCTCAAAGACACCACAAATTTCAGAACTCCAGACTAAATAACTCCCTGTCCCAAACATACATACTTCAAAATTCCTCCAACTAAATAACTCTCCAGACTAAACAACTTCAACTCTCCCAAGTTCTTGACCAAACGCCCCCTAACGCTGTCAAATTGAGGTCAGAAACTATAAAATTTCAATTTCCAATTATTTTGGGCAAACTTTTTGCCATATGGGTAAAATTTTGCAAGTCTCTTAATATATCTCAACTCTAATATATCTCATAGCTAGTAGTGGTCTATCGATTTTAGTTGGTTTGAGGGAGCATAGGAACATAAATTGATTTATGGCGAAAAGAGAAAGAGTGACAGAAAAAAAAATGAAGGGGATGAGAGAAAAGTGAAAGAAAGAATGAGAAAAACTCACGTGGTGGAAACAGTGGCTGGTGGAAGGACATGTAAGAAGAGAGATTGGAGAAAAGGGAAGAATCGTCGCCGCCGGTGGAAGAACACTAGAGAAAAGAGATCGGAAAAGAGGGAAGAAAGAGAAAGATGAAAGAAAAAGAGAAATAAGTAAAACGATAGGATGGGGGAGTTGAATCGAGGAGAGAAAGAGATGAGTGAAAATGTTTTGTTTTTTATTATTAAATTAAAAGTGGTTTTTGAGAAAACTATGGGTGCCTGTGGTTTTTGGGTGTCCATGGTTTTCTCAAATCCTCTTCTATACCATCATTAATGAATTATTAATGAGGGAAAGCATTTATGGAGGAGAAGTTCAATAGTTTCTCATTTTCTTTTTAATAGCATCACCTAATGAGGAACGAGAAGAATATCAATAAATTTATTTTTATTCTTAACTTACCATCAGTACATCCGTCTGTTGGTCGAAATTCTTTTTTTTACTCCAACCGACCGACTGGTCGATTTTTCATTGCAAAACCAACACCGATCGACTCTCACTCTAAACCGACTGATTGATGTCGATTCGATTGTTTTGTCGATCAAATAGATTTTTAGGATTCATTTGGCCACCTTATTTAACATGTTGAGTCATGTGGTTGGGCCACATGTCTAGGCGATAAAAGATAGGTGTAGCCAAGCCCACTTATAAGTTTTAGTCTTTGTTAAAGGGGTAACAAGAAGAATGTCTAAAAACAGAGGAGGTCGACATGAAAAATGTCTAACACCTTTTTTTTTTTTTAATTATGTCTAAACCCTATATTTAGTAAGCCAACTTACACCCAACGGAGCGAATCTACCCTTCTACAATTTCCACTGATTTTAAGAATGAATAAAAATAAGTTTTAAAAATGTAAATTGTTGAGAGGAGAGAGAAAGAGGTTATGGGCGGAGACTTAACAGAGACATTAAAAATTGAGAAAAAAAAATTGACACTTATCCAATTAGAGTTACATGGTTATACCTCAGCCCCAAATAATTAACAGACGGGTCTGTATACCTGAGGAATAAGTGATGCAGCTGCAGACGCATCCACTGCAAGAGGTGTATACATGGCTGCACACAACGTATTAAAGGGAAGGAAAATGAATGACAATTACATGTTTATATCCCCGACCCCAAATAATACATGGTTATACCCCGACCCAAATAATTAACAGCCGAGTCCGTATACCTGAGGAAGAAGTGATGCAGCTGTAGACGCATCCACTGCGATAGGTGTATGTATTGCTGCACACAACATATTAAAGGGAAGGCAGATGGTTGACCAACCACTTACATATAAATGAGAAATCGGTGAGTCACTAATGAGATTTGAAAATGCGTTTCGTTTCTCCTTGAATTTGAAATAATGACATTTAGAAGCTCAATGCAGCTGCAGACGTGTATGTGACTTGTTGTAAACCCTCTCCGACTTCTCTACCCAACACAAAAAAATCAGGGATACACCATCCTTCGATAATGCATACACAGAAGGTTTCTTCCCTGAAAACGCATACAAAGAGCTATCCAAACGCGAAAACAACATGTATTCGACGACATCCTTTGACCTAGAGTTTATACAAGCATACGACATCCTTCGACGACATCCTTCTACAAGCATACGACAGAACCCTCGAAATTGGTAAGCGTTTATCTTCTCTCGCATTTCTTGTTCTCATCTATTTTTTTAACGAATAAGTAAAATGTTAGTGTTAGTTTAGCTATGGGGGTGTCGGTTTAGGAATATAGGGTTTTAGCTTGCGGGAAGTGCACAAAAGATTTTTGTATCAAGTGATTTGAATTAAGATTGATTTGAATTAAGCTTGCACGGTTTAGCTCTAAGATTTTTATTATTTTGAATAATAGGTGGTGTGCCTTTTTTTAGGGATTCTGTTTAGTTTACATATTTTAAAGAAATGTACGACATAAGTAACCGATTTTAAAAATGGTACGACATGTGTTATTTTGAATAATGGTTTAGTTTACCGATTTTAAAGATTTTACAGATTATTTTACAAATTATTTTGAATAATTGCTTAGTTTACCGATTTACCCGATTTTTATTATTAGTAGGTGGTGTATCTTTTTTTGATGGATTCTGTTTAGTTTACAGGACATGAGTTGTATTTTTTTTTTATGGATTCTGTTTAGTTTACAAATTTTAAAGATTTTATAAATTATTTTACAGATTTTTTTGAATAATTGTTTAGTTTACAAATTTTAAAGAATGGTACGACATGGGTTGATGTTTGTGGTGGTTGGAGTAAGAATATTTTGTTCTTGGAGAAGAACTGGAAAAGGAAAATGGAAAAATAAAATCATGATAGATGAAGGTTGAAGATTCAGGGGGAAGATTCTAAAATGGTAGACAATACATAATTGTAGGGTCTATTGTTGTTTAACGATATAATATTGACCGATCTCTCCTCATCTGTAGGGTGGAGAGTGTTTTGGTTGTTCCTTATTTTTAGGGCGAATATTCAGAATTAAAATGGTGCTAGTAATTACCCACGACAGTGTATAACTGTATACCCTCACCAAATGTATGTGCGACGCAGTCGATGTATATCTCCACGGGTGTGCCCAAGCGTATATCCTGGCAGATGGTGTGTGCGGCGGCTCTAGAACACATAGATATATAGAATGCCAGAAATTACTTAACGGAAAAAAAAATCGATTTCTTTTAGCGAGAAATGATCCACCTCGCCAAATAAACTCTAAAAACTAATTAAATTTTAAAATAAAATAAACTAATTTCAAAACTAATAATTTTTAAAATAGAAAATCCTAAAAGGGTATAATGAGGAACCAACTCAAATAGATTTCTTCTCAAAATATTTCTAGACTGCAAAAAAAATACGTATTTAGATATTTTTCCGTAATTAATAGTAGACATTCTTCTAATTTCTCTCTTGGTTAAATATAGTAAAATTAATAAAAAAAAAGTATGGCACGTATATTTGGACATTTGTTCCTAATTGTCTTTTTACTCTGATATATTTTTGATAAACTAATAAGCATTTATCACTAATTTACATCTATTAGTCGGTTAATTAGCGATAGAATATATGTTTAAACAGGTGAGTAAAATTTAAAAATATTGTAATATATGAAATCACATAATCTCGTTGCTATATTTGCAAAATATGGGCACTGAATTGCAACTTTTAAAGTTTTCCTAAGAGAAAGATATACATGAACAAATTATTTACTTAAGTAAGACATATGCCATTTATTTATATTTTTACTTCTTTTCTTTTAAAATTAAGTTTATTTCCTCATGAAAGTTTATTTTATTTTTATTATTAATTTTTTTTTTTGACAACAAATGTTTATTTATTAACAATTCTTTATTTCGTAATGTAGTATTAAAATTTTAAAAAACCTACATCAAAATTTGAATATATATAAAAAAAAAGTTTTAATTTTTTTTCCCCAAAAACAGAGCTAAGAATTTTAAAACAATCGATATTATTTATTTTTTTATTTTTATTTTTCAAGTATAATTGTGTGTCAATAAACAAGTTTAATAGTGTCATTTACCGTACTTAAAAAAAATAAAAATAAAATAATGTCATTTATCATATACAGTAATATTTAAGCCTAAATTATTATGTGAAAGTGAGCATAATTATCGTAATTTTCATATACAAGTTTTAAAATTATTATGTGAAAGTGAGCATAATTATCGTAATTTTCATGTACAAGTTTTATTTTTTTGACAATATGTAGGATGAAAGATTGAACTTTGGACCTCATAATCACTAGTTCCGTAGTTCCGTTAATCATGTCAATTGAGCTGTATTTGAAAAAAAAAAAAAAAATAAAACATTTTTTTTTTTTTTTTAAATTTTTATTTTGACAAGGTAAAAAAAAATAATTAAAGTTATTATCTTTGCTGTAAAATACCATATAAGAGTAGCAAGATACCATATAAGGTATACAAAGATAACCTAACATATATGGAATTTTACAATTTGTCGTATTTGGAAATATAATACATAAAAAATTGTAAATGAAAGGAATCCCATATTCTCAACCAAAGCGAGCATAGCTCAGCTGTCATATGTATGACTTGATGACCAAGAGGTCTGTGGTTTGAATCCCCCACCCCCAATGTACTCAAAAAAAAAAAAAAAAAAAAAAAAAAAAAAAAAAAAAATCCCATATTCTCACATTTATCTTTTTTACATTTTTAAACGGTAAATGTCGAAATTACGGTTACACTCGACACTTTTTTGACTGCTCAATCAGATTACGACCGTTTCTTTTCTTATAAAAATCAAGAACATATGCATGCAAATAAAGACATTATCTTCGATTTCAAGTGTATATTCTAATAACATTACAGATCATCCATTTTTTTAAAGTTAAATTATAAGATTATTCTTCTAAACTTTTTGAGTTTGTATCTATTTGATTCTCGAACTTTAAAAAGTAGTGTAATACGTCTCTGAACTTTTAAATTTGTGTTTAATAGGTCCATCAACTTTAAAAATATCTAGAAAGTCTCTTAAATTTCATTTTTGTATCCAATAAGTTATGATTTAATTAAATTTTTTAAAAAGTAACTAATCTTATTATTATTATTACTATTATTTAGTACAACATAATGCGGATATTTGAAATTTAAACCTCCGACATCAAGAGAAGAAGTAGATGTCAATTATCGAGATATGTTCATGTTGGCAAAAAAATAAAATAAAAAATACTAATATATTAGATATATAAATGAATTTTATGTCTAAGGGGACATAACTTTCATTTTTGTATATCTTAGATCGGTAAATTAAAATAAAAAAGTTGAATAGGTCAGATTTTTATTAGATACAAAATTGAGAATTTTGACCTCCATTGAATTCAAAATTGAAAGTTTAAAGAACTTATATTACACATTTTTAAAGTTCATAGACTTGGATAAAAAAAATTAAAATTAAATTTTTTATGGACGGGTTGCACAAACATCAATGAGGCAAAAAAATAATTGCAAATTTAAGAAAATTTAAAATCTTTTGCAAATATGGCAAAAAATCAGTGGCTATCACTGATAGACTTTTTTACTATTACTGCTAGACTTTATGACTATCACTGATAGACTATTATCACTGACCAAATTCTATAAAAAAGACTACTATCAGCAATTGACTTCTATCAGCGATAGACCATACTATCGGTGATAGAAATTGCCATATCTGCAATTTTTTTTGAAAAATACTATTATTTTAATTTTTATTAGATATTTGATATTTTTAAAATTTAAGGGATCAAATAGACGTAAATATAATAGTTCAGGAACTAAATAAATATACTATTTGGAGCTTTTGGACACTAATTTTGAAATCTCCTCAATCTTGAAAGGGTGGTGAAATTCCTCCTTTACCATAGCACTAAATTATTTTCTTCAATAGAGGAAAAAAAAGAAAAAGAAAAAAAATGACATTTGAAATTTCCCTCAATAAATACCAACAAACTTCCATCACAACTCAATCCCCTTTGGCATAAAATATTTCTCAAAAATGAAAAAAAAACAAATTCTAATCACCATCCTCCTCCTCTCAACATTCTCCTTCTTCATCTTCATCATACAACCAGACAGACTGTATCTACACGGCGTCGTTTACGAGGTTCGAGTCATCAATGGCTTCACTAACAACTCATCTTTGGCTCTAGTCATATGGTGCTCTTCAAAAGACAGCGATTTGGGGGGCAGGGCCTTGCAAGAACACGATGATTTCAGCTGGAGAGTGACAACCAAGCTCTGGAACAGCAACCATTTCTCTTGTACCATGAAATGGGATAGCAAAAGAAGGTCCTTTGATGCGTTTAAGGTTCCTAGAGATTTTTATCGATGTGGGAATTTCAAGAAGTGTTCTTGGTTGGTTAGGGAAGATGGCTTCTATTTTAGCTCGGATGAGGTTAATTGGAAGAAGGATTTTCAGTGGTGATCAAAAGAGAAGAGACAAAAAGTAAATATGTTGGGAAGTATTGCCTAGTTTTTTTGTTTTGTTTTCTGTTTTGTTTTTTGTTTGTTTTTGTAAGTTTCTTTCTGTCTGATCATCCGATGAAATGAGAAGAAGAAGAGCAGCTGGCCTTAATTCACTCTATTTTGTTGTCACTAATATTTGATTTAGTTTCTGCTGCGTTTTAGATTGATCTGTTAAGTTTTAAGCTTTTTCAATTATACATGTTCTGTAGTAGGTGTTAAACGTGATCGATGACAGAGATTTAGAGGGGGAGGAATTAGACTAATAAAAAAAAATTAATTTATCATTTGAAGTTCAAAAAAGTTGGAAAATTTTCGATTTTTTTAATATGGCTTAATTCTTCATCCAAAATTTTACAACCTTAATGTTTTGTTATGTATACTAGTGGTTTTTGTACGAATGACCTCTCCTTAGGGAGCGTAAGATCCCTTAAAAAATTATGTTTTTTTTTACTTTCTCGTAATAAGCAAGTGTCATCTCTTGTAAAAAGTCGTTCGTATTCTTCGTTTAGCACGAGAGTATTGTAGTTGTCTCCTCGTGATCGTGTTCAGTAAAGAATACTACAAACTTTGCACTGACATATCACGAGAAACGAAAAAAAGTAAATAAACATCAATTTTAAAAAAACTAAGTAATAAAATCTTACTATTTAACTAAAAATGAATAAATTAGAAAAGGAGCACTAAAACATAGGACACACATTTTTTTAGTATTTTTTTCTTTCTTTCTTTTATGGTACTCTTACTCTGTCGTACCAAAGTTGTTTGGGATTTGAGTTTATCAACTTTTACTTGTTCATTCTTTAATGTTTATTGTGTTTACCAACTTTAATTTTAATATATATATATAAGAAATTGTAACAGATATCAATTTAGAATAAGATAATTAAAAATATAGCATGTTTTTTAAAATTTTGCGGATATGACAATTTCTATCGCTGATATCTTATGGCTGATAGAAGTCTATCGCTGATCACCTCAGCTTTTTATAGATTTTTGTCAGTGATAATAGTCTATCACTAATAGAAGTCTATCAGTAATATGATAAAGTCTATCAGTGATAAAAACAGATTTTTTTTTGCCATATTTGCAAAACATTTTAAAGTTTGCTAAATTTGCAATTAGTTTGGGCTGACTATTTGTGCAATCAACCTCTCTCTCTATATATATATATTCTCTTTTGGAGAAAAAGTCAATTTTGAACCTAAACTTGACATGTGTTGTATTAATTTTAATAATAAACTTTTAATTTCATCAATTATTAAACCTCAAACTTAGAATAAATTCATCAATTTACACTCTCACTTAAGTTTTAGTTTCAATCATCGCCCAAAAATGTTTCACACATGCACAAAGTCACTCGTTCTCCTATGATAGATACTTAATTTGTTATTTTTTTAAAACAACTTATAAAAAAAAAATGACAATCATTCTCTATTGGGTCACCACTATCATGAAAACAACAAACTCGCAACCAAGCTTTATTTTTTGAGTAATTTAAAAAAAAAACAAAAAATAACAAACAAGTATGTGTCATAGAGCAACACATGATTTTAGGCATGTGATGAAATCCTTTTTAATAATGATTGTAACGGAAACTTAATCGAGGTCGTAAATTGATACCGTTATTCATGTTTGAAGTAGTTATCAGGCTTTACTTTCCAGTTATCCGGTCTTATTCAATCCGTTGTGTTCTTCTGTCCAATCAAATATCTCGTTTAGGGTTAAAATTACATGCCAAATTTAAGGTTAAAATTGATTTTTTTTCCCATTTGTTTTACTGTTTGCAGATCTCTCTCTGCACCACACAATTAAAGAAAGGTGATATTGCTGAAAAAGGAGGAGCACTTAGATTACTTACCGTAAATGAACATATTGTATTATTCTAAGGTAATTTATTTATCCTTTCTAAGTTTATTTACATTTATTTTTGTTAAATTCATTGTTTTACATTCAAGAGTTTGCATAAAACTGTCTTGATTTTCTTCATTTTTGTAGTGAAATTTGATGTGGATTTAATGTAAATTTGTATTTTTAAGGAATTTGATATTGAATTTTATAAATGAGTTATTTAAATTTAGGTTAAATGTCGATGTCGACGAAAATATCGAGGTCTCAATTTTGTGAAAATGTCGATGGAAATATCGATAAAATGTCGATGTCAATGGATATTTCTGGAAGATTTTTAAAAATATTTTTTTAAAAAAAATTATTAAAATTAATAAATAAATATTTTAAATTTTAAATAAATTAAAATATAATTATTATAATATTATATTGGACGGGTTGCACAAACAACAATCCGACCCAAAATAATTGCAAATTTAACAAAGGTTAAAACCTTTTGCAAATATGGCAAAAAATCAGTGGCTATCACTGATAGATTTTATGACTATTATTACTGATACTTCTATTAGTGATAGACTTCTATCACTGACAAAATTTTATAAAAAAGACTACTATCAGCGATAAACTTCTATCAACGATAAACTTCTATCAGCAATAAATCATACTATCAGTGATAGAAATTGTTATATCCGCAATTTTTTTTAAAAAAATGCTATATTTTTAATTATTTTACTCTAAATTGACATCTGTTACAATTTTCCTATTATATTTACGTTAGGGTACATTTTGTTGTTATTTTTTTTAATATTTTATTGATTTTGTACGATATGATGGAAATGTCGATTCACCCCTCACGTTGATGTCGAACCTATAAATATGTAGAAATGTTGATAGAAATATCGACATATCGATAAAAAATTAATACCATGGTGAAATGTAGTATAAAAATTGAAGGAAAGAATAAGATGTGAATATTAAAAGGCTAGGACATGTGTGCGTCGAATAAAACGCCACCTCACATTCACGTTGTCAGGGTTTTCAATGGTTTGTATGTTTCGTTGGATGCCTTTTCCTTCCATTATAAATTGTTGGGGACACAAATTTAACATATTGGGGAGCAACGACATAGTGACAAATTAGGTGCAAGAGTATAGAAGTGGTAAAACGTGGAGAATGGGATGATAAATATCAATCATTCCTCGACACATTTTAAGTGAAATAAAAAATAAAGTGATCACGGGTTATATATCCAAACTGGTCAATGTCATTATTATTATGTATGGAGATGTGAAGCGTACCTTGTCCTTAACAAGTGATATTACTGACTTAATCTTGTTGATGTTTCTTGTTCACATAATCTTGTATTCTGATGAAAGGAGTTCATGACCTGTCTAAAATTGATATGCTCGAGAGTAAACACGCTTAAATGATTATTTGAGGAGAGACTTAGTTGGACCTTCGTTACAAGAGAAGATTGTTGAAAGTGCAACAAAATCTTATATTGGCTATATAAGTGGAAGATCATTAATATGTTACCTCTTGTCAAGTTATTTTACTTATTATTCAATATGATATGTTTGTTTTGTTTTCTTTGTTAATCTTGGTTAGAACTTTGTGGTCTCCCCAGTCTGTTAGTGTCCCTCCTTCTTCAAGACCCTATAGAGTCCTTAGGTCTTTTCCTTATTAGGGTTGTGAGCTTCTTTGACAAAACCAATATGATAATCTTAGGTTTTCTTCTTGTTTGTTAGAATAAGTTTTCCTATGATAAAACCATAGGTTTTCCTATGATAACCTGGCTCTGATACCATGACAAAACACATTGTATTTCTTTGATAATCTTCGTTTTTGTCTTAGGTTTTCTCATTAGAATAGAATGTATTTATACAACCCTAAACTCCCAAAACTTATAGGAAACTAACTAAATACTAACTAAACTCTAACTAGTTTCCTAATATGGTATTTCCCTAATATTCTTATTTTTTTTTATTTCCTTATTTTTTTGTGTCTTGGCCTCGGTTGGCCTCGAGGTGTGATGTTCTTCTTTTACTTTAGTAATATATTACCTTTTTAGAAATTACCTCTAGTTGTTCTTGAATCCAGTTTCATTTCGTGTGGATTATATATAAATTCCTACTTTCGTTTGGCAACTCTAAACACACGAGCGACTTAAACTGAATTTCCTACCAATCCACAGTTCAAAAGATAACGTTTTTGGAACTGACTTACTAAGAACCCTATTTAATAAGTTTTGAGTCGTTCTTAAAGCATTCATCCACAATAATATAAATAAACATAGGAATGAATTAAAATGTAATTTTCCTAATTAACATCCTGATGGAAGAGGTATATATATAAAAATAAAATCTTAGTGATTGATTTTCTATGCCTGATCGAGTAAAACTCTCCCTCCATCAACAAGAACTAATCAAGATTTAAGGAGCACCTATATTTGTGCTCTAATTCACGGTCCTGTGTTCAAGTGTTAAGAAAAACAAGTTAATTTTTTAGGCCCTAATTGAATGAGACCTTATTTTTTTTAAAAACATTTTGCACTATATTTATATATTGTTTTAGTTTTAAATTTTGCTATATATATATATTATAGAGAAATTGTAACTTAGGTCAATTTAGAGTAAAATAATTCTAAATATAACACTTTTATAATTTTTTTTTTTTTTGTTTTTTTTTGTTTTTGTTTCGCAGATATGACAATTTTTATCACTGATAGTATTAGTCTATCACCTCAGTTTTTTTTATCGAATTTTAGTCTATCAGTGATAATCATATATTAGCTTCCCGTTGTGCAATTTTAGTGCAATAAAATACCGCAAATGTTGATAGCACACTAAATGGGCTATCTTTAGAGCCTTTATTATGCTAGTTTTGGAGTTTAAATGATTGTTTTAATGATATTATTTATCTAAATTGTAGATTTCGAGCATTTAGAGCAAACCGGAGCTTTTTAGAAGTTATGACATGAAAAATTAGCTTAAAATATGAACTTTTATGACCAAGAGCCAAGAAAAAGAAGAAATCAAGCCAAAAAGCCGAGGGGATAGCGTCGAGACGCTATCCAAAATGAAGTTTTCAAGCCAGAATTCCCGAGGGGACAGCGTCTCGACGCTCTAATCCCTCACATAAAACTCCCTATGAAGTTTGGTTTAATACTAAACCAAAATTGAAACAAATTGAAGGTGTTTGGTTCTTTGTGCTTTTCTTATGTTCGATAGGTGAAGAGAGACAAGTTTAGTGTGAGAAGGCAGAACCAAGAATCTTTGTAGGCTACACCATCATGTCCAAAACGTACAAGATCTACCAACCTCACAAAAAGAAGATGGTGATTAATAAGGATTGTTTAATTCTTGGAGAATGAGAAGTGAGACTGGACAAAAGAAGAAGAGGTGAAACAACAAGAAATTTCTCTGGATCTTGATGAACTGGTTGATGATGCACCAGTTAGAGGAACTAGACTATTGAGTGAGGTATATAAGAGAAGTAATGTAGTTGTGTTAGAAGCAAGTTAGGTGTTTGCAACATTTGAGTTAGGAGGAGTATGTTAGTTAACTCAAAGAAGAAGATGTGAAACAACAAGAATTTTCTCTGGATCCTGATGAACTGGTTGATGATGCACCCGTTAGAGGGACTAGACTGTTGAGTGAGGTACATGAGAGAAGTAGTGTTGCGGTGTTAGAAACAAGCTAGGTGTTTACAACATTTGAGTTAGGAGGAGTATGCTGCAAGTCTATTTTTAGTCAGTTGCTATATATTTGGAGTTAGTGGAGTAAGTGGCTAGAGTTTTGTGAGGTTAGGTTAGTGAAGTTAGTGGTTGTTTTTATGGAGTTAACTAAGCTATTTTTAGCATTTAGAAGGTGTATTTAAGCTCAATTGTTATTGAATGAAAATGTAGTAGCTAGTATTCCTCACTTCTCTTCTCCAACACCCTTCAAAACTTTATAAAACTTTATAAAACACATGAGTTACTCATCTCGTTGTCTGTTGGTTTTAAGATGACACCTCATAAATGTTGATGGATGAGACAAACTATTATATATATGTTGTTGGGAATACAAACAAAGTCTCACATTGGCTAGATAACGGGGAGATCATGTAAGTGAGAACAACTATCTCCAATGGTACAAGGTCTTTTGAGTGAAACCAAAAGCAAAACCACAAGGGCTACTCCCAAATTGGACAAAATCGTATCCCACTGTGGAGACATATGAGTCGTTGTTTCCTTATAAATGATATATCTCAGTCGTTGTTTCCTTATATATGGTATTAGAGACATGTCCCCAACTTAGTCTTGTCGACAAAACAAGAAAGTAAGTGAGTTAAAATGAAATAGGTGTAGTGCTAGTCCAACACACTCCCCGATGCCTAAGTCAAATAAGAGAAATTATGTTAATTAAGCATAATGAAAGTAACGGTTGTGTAGCGTAGCTCATGCATGAGACCTCTCCTCGTATTTATAGAGAGGTTAGCTAAGGTTTTATGGCTTCTCCAAATGATCTGCCCAACGCAGCCCCATTGCACAGATCTTGCAAATCGATGAATATATGTGATGAAATGATGCAGGATTCTCGGCTGTGATCTTCAACATATCCATCAACCCTACCATTTATCCTTCAAAAAGTGACGCTATTCTGAAATAGAACTGAAATGAGGTTATTTGATGTCACTCTACACAAGGCATAGTTGGAATTGACTGCCATTTCAAATTAAAACTTCCCAAATTAAAACTTCCCTGTTTGAAGAATATATACTGTATAGAGAATTTATATCAGGGCTAAATTATAAAAAAAATGCCCCTAAACTTTGTCTATCTGTTTTCAAACTACCATTTTTTCTTTCCAAAGTTAAAATATTACCATTGATCTTTCATAGACGTGTCAAAACTATTTTTCTAATAGAAATTTGTTAGAATGTTGGATAGAAAACTGACATGAGGCTGACCTGAATGGCATATGGTGGTGACGAGGCGACAATTAACTTGGATTAAATCTTAAAAACCAATGTTCCATTCACATCAATTTTTCCAATTGTAGTTTTGAAATGCGTTTATTAAAAGATGATACCAATGGAGAATGTTGTTCTTTGTACTCCAATATCTCATATGATATTGTCCACTTTAGGAATAAACTCTCATGGTTTTCCTTTTGGTTACCCAAAAGGCCTCGTACCAATGAAAAATGTTGTCATTCGTTATATACCCATGATTTTTTCATCTTCAAATCGATGTGAGACTTTGGTCGTACTCCCAATAAATTGAACATTTAAATTTAAAAACAAATAAACTAGGACGTAGGTTTCATTTTGTATTCTTTCCATAAATTAAGGGCAAGTATATGGACTCGTTTCTTGTTTTTGTTTTTAAGGTTTCTGTTTTTTGTTTTTTTGTAATTTTGTTTTTCTAATAAAGAAAAAATATAACCGTATTTAGTAACTGTTTCTGGTTTATTTATTTTTATTTAAAAGAAAAATACACACCATATAAGAAAAGGATAGTACCGCCAAAGCGAGCATGACTCAGCGGGCATAGGTATGTGTTGACGACCAAGAGGTTTGTGGTTCGAATCCCCCTCTCCCCAATGTACCCAAAAAAAAAAAAAAAAAAGAAAGGATAGTACCAACATATTAGAAAGACATTTCACAATTTGTCATATATATTTCGTAAGATGATAATAATTTAAATACTAAAATTTTTTTATATAATATTTCTCCCCAGCCAATAATATTGTAATATTAATTGCCAACATGTATGACCAAGAAGTCCGAGTTACGAATCTCACACCCGCATGTTGTAAAAAAAACAATGTAATATTTTTTTTTGACAACATGAGGGGAGGGGATACGAACCTGATACATTTTGCTCATAGTTCATACATTATTACAAATAATAGTGACCAATTTTAAATTTTATTGATGGTACACGAACTAAATTGGACATTTGAATGTGGACTAATATTGAATGAAAGTGAAAGTACAAAGACGAGAATGATATTTTAAACAAAGTTTGATGTTTTTCTCACACATAGAAGTTTGTTTTAATTTCGAACCATATATATATGTTAGAGAAATAAGATTAGAGTTTATTATATGAGGCAAGTAGAGGAATTGCTAAACCAAATAAAGTTTGAAAAAAAAAAAGCTAAACGTTATATTTATTAGCTTAATCTTTATATTATCTTTGAGACAAAATCTCTCGGTTGAAATTATTTCCTAAGGTATACATGAACGTTTAATTCAGTTTCGTTGCCTAGAGATGTATAACCATGTAACGGTAACGGGTTGAGTCTCAATTATTTTTTCCTTTTTTTAACGTTTCTCTTAACTCCTTCATCCATAACTTCAAGACTAGGTTTGTGGACGTAGATTGGCTTCCTAAATATAGGGTTTAGACATTATTTTTATTTTTTTATTTTTTTGTAATTTGGTTTTTCTAATAAAGAAAAAACATAACCGTATTTAGTAATTGTTTCTTGTTTTTTTGTTTACTTCCCGATCTCCATAATTCTATAATCCATTATAAGCACTACCTTGAAGCAATTATACCATTGTCTTCAAAACAGAACCAACAACACGCTCGAAATTACTCGAAATCTTGGAACAAAGAGAACAAAGCAATTTCATTCCCCCAATTTCTTAATCCACTAGAAGATTACTCATTCAAAAACACAACTCTGACATCCTATCAAACACAACCACCATCTCTTCAACATTTGTATCACTCATTCTATCCTTCGAATCACCATCCAATTGTTTCAGCATCTTTCAGTTCTGTACCAAAGGGTTATCTATCGTGTTACCATCGAACACAACAATGTCTGCATACATAAGGACAACAATCGGAAAATTCTATAATCCATGATGAGATTTTTTGTTTTAATTATAAGTTTAAGATCTCGTTTTTATAGAAATTTAATTCAGTAATCATTGGGTCTAACTATTTAAGAGCATGCGTGGTTAGATTCACATTAAAATTCTTAAAATTTTACAAATACAGTGAGGATAATAATATGTTGGTAAAAAACAAACGTGGCATGTACTACTTCTTTCAACATGAATGGTATAATTATCCTCAAATGTCCATTAAATCATCCAAAATTTATTTTAGACTCATTTTACTGCAAGACAAGAGTGCAAAATGAAACTTCCTTGTTTTGTTTATCATATTTTTATTGTAATAAAAAAAAATTAAAAAATATGTTTGGAAAAAAAAGAGGAAATAAAAAATACCCTTAAATGTCAATTTTTTTTATAACATGGTAAGTGAGAATTGAAACTCTGACCTCATGGTCACTAATCGGTAATTATGCCTCTTTTCAAAACTAATTTAAACTCATTTATAGTAACAATTAAATGAAACTTCATTCTTCATCCGTTTTGGAAGAAAAAAAAAAGGTGTTTTGTTCCAACAAAAAAAAAAAAGTTTCAATTAATTTTTTTTTATCAGTTTTTTTAAAACTAATGTAAACTCATTTATAGCAAAATACAAAATGAAACTTCCTATTTTGTTAGTTTCTAAATTTAAACAGCCAATCAGCCTTTAAGTTTAGGGTTCATTACAGTTCCTTCGTAGCAATTATGTATAAAAATGAAAGACAACACAAGTTTTTGTATACCAGTTCCTATTTCGATTTTGATATCGATAAAATGGGTTCGTTTTCAACACTTGCATTATCTCTATTAATCTCGTTGTTCTTTGCTAGCCTATTTACCATTGAAGGATCAATCTTCAGTCCCCCAAGGGTTACAGTCAACATAACAAATGTACTAGAAAGTCACGATGCACTCACCATTCACTGCAAATCAGGCGATGACGATCTAAAATACCACCAGCTGCCATCTTTGTTCAGCTACGCCTTCAATTTTGAACCAAACTTCTTCGATAGGACGTTGTTCTACTGCAGCTTTCAGTGGCCGGACTCGTTTCATTTCTTTGACATCTACAAGGGCACAAGAGATAAATCGCTTTGCAGTACTTTGTGTCTGTGGATTGTGGGTGAAAAAGGTCTTTGTATGTTCAACAATGGTACCAAGAAGTACGATATTTGCCATCCGTGGCCGCCTAAATAAATGTTCAAAATCCATGCGATTTAGTATTAAAAATGAAATCCCAAAGGAAAAAAATAAACATAACTATTTCTTTTTTTAGTTGAATTATTTGTTATTTTATTGTTATCTTTATAAAAAAAAACGTTCAAAAGATTTACATCTATGGAACTAAGACCTTGTTTTACCATAAACCACAATCTATTGTAATGCAATTTGATGAGAATAAGAATGAATTTCTCCAAACTATTTCCGGCTTCGTCTCCATCTTCCATTTGCCCTCTGCATTGCATAGTCGGTTTAACGTTGAAACCGATCTAAATATTGAAAATCGACATGGTCGGTTCGGCATCGGTTTGAGTGGAAAATTGACTGCGACCGACCGATACTCGTCACTATTTAATAATTTTCGTTTATTTAAGGATTCCATGTGAGGGTATTAATCGTTTAAATGTGGACTTCCACTGGGACATTAATTATATATAACTAAATGCAATTTTCCTTAATAATTTTCATTGAATTTAAAATTGGAGTATTAATCGTTTTAGGGGATTGGGGAATTAAATGGAAGGATGGGACGGGGCGAGGGAGGCATTATATTTTCGTCCCGTCCCACCGCGAACATCCCAAGTTTCCAAGTTATATAGTGTTGATTAAATTATAAGTTTTGTCTCAAGATATTTAGATTTTTGTTGTATCTTTTTGGCCCGTAAAATTAAAAAGAGTGTATAATAGGTCCTTGAACTTAAATCTTATATTCAATAGTCCCTTAACTTTCAATTTTGTCTTTAATAATTCCTTACATATTCTAAACTTTTAAAAATTAATTCAACTATTAAATTCATAAATGTTTTGTTCACTTACAAACAATTTTTTTTTTTTTTTTTTTCATAATTGTGGTCAAATTTTAAAAACTAAAACAAATACTTTTCAACATTTTTATTTAAGAATAAACTCATGTTCTCAATTTTTTTTTAAAGTACAGAATAAAACAAAGAAATCGGTAATAGCAAAACAAACCAAGTTATTTCAAAATGAAATAAAAAATTAATAATTTTAATGGTGTAATTTATCATTATTGGGATTTTTAATTTGGTGAACACGTCGACAATTATATATGTCCATGGATTAGACATGTGAATATAACCAATATAGCAAAATATCACTAATATGGACCTAACTTTAATACTAACATATCTAAACTTATTTTAAAAATGTGATAGGTTTATTTGTTACATCAAATATTTTTTATTTTATTTTTTACATAAATATTCATCGAGATTGATATTTCCATCAATATTTCAAAAACAAATTGAGACCTCGACTTTTTCGTTGATATTAGCGTTAAAAACCATTATCATACACTAATCTCAAATCATTTTGTTGAGATATTCTTAGGATATATTGAGGTTAGATATATTAGAGTTATATTTAACTTCTTTAGAGAGATTTAAGGGGAGAGATTTATTCCTACTCCTATATATGTATTTGATGGTATGATGGTTAAATGAGAAAAACAGATATATTGCATGTGAATTTAACACATTTTTATTTCTTTTGAAATCTGTCATATAAGAAAATGATACCGTACCAATATATATATATATATATATATATATATATATATATATATATATATATATATATATATATATATATATATTTTCTTTCAGACTTCATATAAAGGTTACACATGGTCGTATATGTTAATATATAAACATTTTGATCTAAAAATGTCATATGAGAAATAGGTAATTTTAGGGAGAGGTTGATTTTATTTGGTTCTCTATTATAGTCTTACTAGTTTTCCCTATTTTTAAAATCACTATTAATTAATTTTGAAATTAAATAATTTCATATTTCGTTAAAAGCAGCTTCGTTTTTTCGTTAAGTTATTTTGGCCGTTGTATACCTACCTGAATTCCTTCGGGTGGGGTCGCCGCACACATCTTTAGTAGGTATATATATTTTAGTAGGGGTATATATATGGACACACCACTTACTCCAACCCGTGTAATCCCCATGTATTCGTTCCTAAAAATAGTCAACAACCAACCCTCTGCTCACCCTACAAACAAGGGTTGATCAGTCAACATCTGATCCAACTAGATTTATGCATTGTCTCACTTTCCAAATCTTGCCCCTGAATCTTCCAGAAATCTTTCGCCTCCCTACTACAAAGTTGTATCCAAAATTTATTTACAGCTTTGCATTCTAGTACTCCTCCAGCTTATTGTTTTTGTTAGGTTGGGTGGGGTGTTGTATTCTTGAGCATATTCCTTCGGAATGGTGACTACAACGACTGCCCTAATAATAGAAAACAAGTCATCGCTCTTGACTACAACTACGCTGCAATCCCGAGTTTTAGAATATCAATGACGATTTTGGGTCTATTGCTGTTACAAAATATTTAATGTACGATTTAAATCTGCAAACATGTCTACATTGGCGCTGTAAATATCAAACCTAAAAATGTAAAGCTACAACCAAACCCCAACTTCATTAAAGAAATCATTTTAGACTATCTCAGAGTTGCTTATTTTCAATATGTTTACTTTCCAATCTCCATAATTCTATAATCCATTATACGCACTACCTTGAAGCAATTACACCATTGTCTTCAAAGTGGAAGCAACAACACGCTCGAAATTACTCGAAATCTTGGAACAAAGAGACCAGAGCAATTTCATTCCCACAATTTCTTAATCCAATCGACGCATTTTCGGCATTCGATCCACACAGCTCTGACATCCTATCAAACACAACCACCATCTCTTCAACATTTGTATCACTCATTCTATCCTTCAAATCACCCTCCAATTGTTTCAGCATCTTTCAGCTTTGTACCAAAGGGTTATCTTTCGTGTTAATCTTGAGGAAAGCAACAATGTTTGCATACATAAAGAACAACAATCGAAAAATTCTATAATGCATGATGAAATTTTTTGTTTTAAATATAAGTTTAGGATCTCGTTTTTATAGAGATTTTAATTCGGTAATCATTGGGCCTAACTATTTAAGAGCATGCGTGGCACATTAAAATTCATAAAATTTTTATAAATACAGCCAGGATAATAATATGTTGGTAAAAAACAAATGTGATCAACATATCTCGATAGTAGCATGTACAACTTCTTTTACTCAAATGTCCATTAAGTTTTCCAAAACTTATTTTAAACTCATTTACTGCAAGAAAAGAGTGCAAAATGAAACTTCTTTGTTTGGTTTATCATATTTTTATTGTAATAATAATAATAAAAAAATATGTTTGAAAAAAAGAAAGAAAAATTGATAAATACCCTCAAATGTCAATTTTTTATGTTTGAAAAAAAAAAGAGAAAATGATAAATCCCATCAAATGTCAATTTTTTTTACAACATATCGAGTGGTGAGTGAGGATTCAACCTCTAACCTCTTAATTATGCCTCTTTTCAAAAGTAATTTAAACTCATTTATAGTAACAATTCAAAATGAAACTTCATTCTTTATCCGTTTTGGAAGAAAAAAAGGTGTTTTGTTCCAACAAAAAAAAAAAAAAATTCAATTAATTTTTTTTATCAGTTTTTTTAAAACTAATGTAAACTCATTTATAGCAAGAAAATACAAAATGAAACTTCCTATTCTTTAAGTTTAGGGTTCATTACAGTACTTTCATAGCAAGTATGTATAAAAGTGAAAGAAACCCAACACAAGTTTTTGTATACCAGTCTCTATTTCGATTTTGATATTGATAAAATGGGTTCGTTTTCAACACTTGCATTATCTCTATTAATCTCGTTGTTCTTTGCTAGCCTATTTACCATTGAAGGATCAATCTTCACTCCCCCAAGGGTTACAGTCAACATAACAAATGTACTAGAAAGTCACGATGCACTCACCATTCACTGCAAATCAGGCGATGACGATCTAAAATACCACCAGTTGCCATCTTTGTTCAGCTACGCCTTCAATTTTGAACCAAACTTCTTTGATAGGACGTTGTACTACTGCAGCTTTCAGTGGCCGGGCTCGTTTCATTTCTTTGACATCTACAAGGGCACAAGAGATAAATCGCTTTGCAGTACTTTGTGTCTGTGGATTGTGGGTGAAAAAGGTCTTTGTATGTTCAACAATGGCACCAAGAAGTACGATATTTGCCATCCGTGGCCGCCTAAATAAATATTCAAAATCCATGTATCCCTAAATGGGAGAGTTCGATTTAGTATTAAAAATGAAATCCCTATTATGTATTAATTAGGAAATACAAAGGAAAAAAATAAACATAACTATTTCTTTTTTTAGTTGAGTTATTTGTTATTTTATTGTTAGCTTTATAAAAAATAAAAAAAAAAAAAAAAAACGTTCAAAAGATTTACATCTATGGAACTAAGACCTTGTTTTACCATAAACCACAATCGTAATAGGTTAGAATCTTTATGAAAATCTATTGTGGATTTTAATCCAATTTGTTGGGAATAAGAATGAATTTCTCCAAACTATTCTCGGCTTCGCCTCCATCTTCCATTTGCCCTCTGCATTGCATAGACGGTTTGACGTTGAAACCGATCTAAATATTGAAAATCGACATGGTCGGTTTGGCATCGACTTGAGTAGAAAATTGACTGCGACCGACCGATACTCGTCACTATTTAATAATTTTCTTTTATTTAAGGATTCCATGTGGGGTATTAATCGTCGTTTAAATGTGGACTTCCCCGAGGAAAATTAATTATATCTAACTATTTTCTTAATAATTTTCATTGAATTTAATTGAGATTAAAAATACTAAACGTTGTGCGATGAACCCGATCCCACGCAAAATTTAATCCTAAAGTTTTGAGGGGATTGGAGAATTAAAGTGGAGACTGGGACGGGGCGAGGGAGGCATTATCTTCGTCCCGTCCTACCGCGAACATCCCTAATTATATAGTGTCGGTTAAATTACAAGTTTTGTCTATGGACAATTAGGTTGTTTTTTGTGTGTGTCTTTTTGGCCTGTAAACTTAAGAAAATTGTATAATATGTCCTTGAACTTCAATCTTATATTCAATAGGTTCTTAACTTTTAATTTTGTGTCTAATAGTCTCTTACATATTCTAAACTTTTAAAAATTAATCCATTTATTAAATTCATAAATTTTTAGTTCATTTACAAACAAATTCTTATTTTTTTTTTCCATAATTCTCGTTAAATTTTAAAAACTAAAACAAATACTTTTCAACTTCAATTTTTTTTTTTAAAGTAAAAAATAAAACAAAGATTTTTTTTTTTTTTTTTTTTTTTTTTTTTTTTTTTTTACTGAAACAAAGAAATCGGTAATAGCAAACAAACCAAGTTATTTCAAAATGAAATAAAAAATAATAATTTTAATGATGTAATTTATCATACCTAAAATTTTAAATTTGGTGTTGACATTTATATGTCCATGGTATCATCAACATTTTCATGGTATCATAAAAAAATCGATAAAATATAACAAAAATATCAACAAAATATTACTAATGTGGATCTACCTTTAATACTAACATATCTAAACCTATTTAAAAAATGTGATATATTTATTTGTTAAATCAAATATTTTTTCTTTTATTTTTTACATAAATATTCATGGAGATTGATATTTCCATCAATATTTCAAAAACAAGGTGTCACCAAAGTGGTTAACGGAGACCAGAGACGGTTGTCAAAGATGGTCGCCGAAGATCGACGACAGTTTATAAAAATCGGTAACGGTAGTCGGAGGTGGTCGCTGGCAGTGTCGGAGGAGGTTGCTGCCAACAATCTTGGGGAAGAAAATTTTAAAAACTAGTGTGAGGGGATTTTGGTAATTTTAATATATTATGAAAATTAAATAGAATTTTCAATACAACACCAATTTATTTTTTTTGTGTTTTTTCTAAAAACTAATATTTTCTCCCAAAATGATTTATTTTCAAAACTTATTCTGAAATAAATGATTTCGGTGGTTGCCCCCAATTTTTTCTAAAATATTTTTGTCCAAAAATTAAACACTTAGGCTTTTGCCGTAGCCTTTAAAATAATTGTTTTCAACCTTACTTTAAAAAAAATTAGCTATTTGATGAATCAAATTAAGTGTTTGGTAAATTTTAGCTGTAGACTCTAAGTTGGTTATCGTAATAGATATTAGATATATAAAATAATTTTTAATTTTGGAAAGATTTGAAAATTTATTTAAAAAATGATGGTTAGAGAATCTAAAAGCTACGGATAACACATTTTGAAAGGTGGGTGAAATGAACGTGACATGCAAAAGTGATTTGACAGAATTATAAAATAATTTGTTTTACCAAACACAAAAAACGGTTAAGATTTGTTTTTAATCACTTCCCACCCTTTTAAAGTCGATGTCAAAGGCAGCCTTAATCTAATTCAAACACATTCATCCCTCAAGTAATTAATTCCAAAGGTATAAAATTCAATCTCCGTCTAAACTAGTTAAATATTATTTGGCCTAGCGATCATGAACCAAGTTTAAAAGTGAGAATATGATACATATAGCGAAATATTGTAATTTCAATGACAGAATATTGATTTTATCATTGAAAATTGATTTTAATTTTTTAAAGTTAGGGGGAGCGAAGGCTGATCCTTCGATGGTGTATAGGCTAGCGAAAAACAACGACATCAGTAGATATTCAACAAGTGTTGAAAATGAAGCCATTTTGTTGAAATAAGATAATGAAAAAGAGAGGGATGATTAGTTTCACTTTTATACTTGGACATTTAAATTCAAAGTTAATTGGACATTTAAATCTAAAAACAAATAAACAAAGACGTTTCATTTTGTATTATTTCCATAAATTAAGGGCTAAGTATATGCACTCGTTTTTGTTTCTTGTTTAAAGAGAAAAAAATCGTTTTTGTTTCTTGTTTAAAGAGAAAAAAATAGAGAGAGGAAATCCTAAACTATTCACATTCGAATTTGCCTACTAGTGGTTCGTGCTCTCGCTTCCTCAATCTGAAAATAATTAAAATGGCAAGAACGAAAATGATAGCAGAAACGATGGACGGATTACAACAGTATTGGGGTACAAAATTATGTCTCCATGTAATATCTACGCTCTCACTCTTCAAATATTCAATAGCATTCTAAAATTTTAATGCTCATTGCTATGTTACCTGGAAGGCTCGAATTTATTAATGCAGTAGGAAGTCTGGTACTCAGAATTTTTAATATTCAATATTCTTTAAATATTCGATAGCATTCTAAAAATCTAATGCTATTGAATATTTGAAGATCATTGCTATCTTACCTAGAAGGTTGGAATTTATTAATGCGGTAGGAAGTCTGGTACGCATTCTAAAATTCTAATGCTATTGAATATTTGAAGTGTAGACACCGTATTTCGTCCGGCTTTGTTTATCATTTTTAAATTTTGCTCAGTCTTGTTTATTTTCTTGTGTTTTGTCAAATAAATTCTTAAAATTATGTATTCTCGTTTTTCCCGCTAATTTTGAAATTGCAAAAGAAAAGAATAAACAAGTTGTTCAGAGTTTTGAATTAAAGAGATTTAGGGTTTAGTTTAGGGTTTTGATTTTGAAATTTTAAATTAAGGGGATTTTGGGTTTAGTTTAGGGTTTTGATTTGGGAGTTTTAAAATTAAAGAGATTTGGGGTTTAGTTTAGGGTTGACCAAGTAAACTCAAGTTTTTTTTTAGATTAATTTCCATTATTTATTTTATTTTTATTTTGTTTTCTTTTTAAAATAAAATCTAGGTTTGAGTCAATTTTGGTTAGATTTTAAGGTTGGTTGAGGGAATTTTTGGAGTTTTGTTGGGGAAGTTTGAGGTTTAGTCAATTTTGGTTAGTCATTTTAGGGACTTCAAAGTTGGTTGAGGGAATTTTTGAAGTTTTGTAGGGGAAGCTTGAGTTTTTTTTTGTCTCATCAACTCTATAAATAGAGATGATGGGATGAGTTGAAGAAAAGGGAAGGAAGGAGTTGGAGCCTAAAAGTAGAGGCTTTGAGGAGGGAAGAATTTAGAGGAGGATTTTAAGAGAACAAGACAAAATATTGGGAACTCCCAAAAGATAAAAAAAAACTCCTACATTTTTCCTCTCCTCACTGGTCATCATCTCCCTTCCTCATCACCTTTTCATCATCCTTCAATCCGAAGCTCCCAAGCTCCAGTCTCCGTCAACCTTCACGACGACGACGGAAAATCCAGATCCACGAAGGTAGCGGCGGAACATCACAATCGTGAAGAAGGTGAAAATTTTAGATTTTTAGTTATTTAAGAAAATGCCATTAACTATGTTTATTTGCAAATTTGATATATTTGCTTAATTACAAAATTGTCACCTTTATTTTGTTATTTCACAATTTTAACATTTGACTTATAATTCAATATTTTTCAATATTTCACTCTTGATTTTCAATTAAATTATGGTATATTTGCTTTTAATTTTAAGATTTCAAATCTTTTTCCAATTTTACCTTTTTTAAATCTTTAGAATAAATTTTAATTATTTTTGTAAATATAAATTTCAAATGAATTTCAACTTTATCTTTAATTTGAATTTTCCTAAGTCTCAATTTGGTTTCATAATCAAAGTCATATTTTCATTTAAAATTGCGTTTGTAAAATAGAATAATATTTGTTTTGAGGGTTGAGTAATGTGACTTTCGTAGAGTTTCGACTCTCGTGCAAGCACACGAAAATCCTCCAATCATTTCTAAAAAATAATAAATCAACGTATTTTAAAAATTAAATATTATCATATAAATCCTATGACGGACTTGGGATGAATTTCTCAAATTCTTGAGGTAAATAATTTCTTTTAAATAAAAGTAAATTTAGATATGATAAATTGATTAAGAGTAAATTATCATTCAATACATCAAATTCTTACTTTATTTTTAAAGGTAAGAATTGATTAAATGAGACATTGTTTTATGGGCTGGTTGCACAAATAGCAATCAGGCCCAAACTAATTGTAAATTAAGCAAACTTTAAAATGTTTTGCAAATATGGCAAAAAAACTCGTTTCTATCACTGATAGACTTTATTATATCACTGATAGACTTCTATCAGTGATAGACTATTATCTCTGATAGACTATTATCACTGACAAAAATCTATAAAAAGCTGAGGTGATCAGCGATAGACTTCTATCAGTAATAAGATATCAGCGATAGAAATTGCTATATCCGCAAAATTTTTAAAAACATGCTATATTTGCAAACAATAAGTCTTAAATTGTCATTTACTACAATTTCCCTTGTTTTATTATTTATTTTCTCAAATTAAGGACCTTTCAAAATTTAGTTGGATAATATAAGATAAAATATGGGTTACCGTTTTTAACGGGTGTTGTAGGGTGCTAATACCTTCCCTACACTCAAACGACCCCCGAACTTTATTTTTGATTTCGTAGACCAATTTTCTTTTAAAGGTGACCAATCACATCCAAAATGATTGGTGGCGACTCCATCTCTTTTATTTTTTCAAAACCCTTTGAAAGAGGACGTCGGCCGCTCCGCGTCGCGAAAACGTTGCGACATGAAGATCATTGCTATGTTACCTGGAAGGCTGAAATTTATTAATGCGGTAGGATGTCTGGTACTCAGGCTTCTTAATATTCAATATTCTTCAAATATTCAATAGCATTCTAAAATTCTAATGCTATTGAATATTTGAAGATCATTGCTATGTTACCTGGAAGGCTGGAATTTATTAATGCGGGTGGAAGTCTGGTACTCAGGCTTCTTAATATTCAATACCTCCTCTGTATACATTTTTTTTGGACTCCGAAAATATTCAATACCTCCCCTGTCACCCTCACCAAATATTAACATTAGCAATTCCTAGATTAAAAAAAAAAAAAAATACACCCTCATAAGAGAGTAGATATTTTTCAGAAGGTTTTTTTAATACATTTGATAAAAGATAATACATTTTTCAAATATTTTCAATGGCATTTGAAAATTATATATCTTTTTCGTAGGATTTTGCTAACCTCAATGTTAAAAGTTAGATATTTTTTTAGAGGATTTTAAATATCTTCAATAAAAGGTAATATATTTTTCAAAAGTTCTTAATATTCTTTGAAAATTATATATTTTTTTTCTGAAGATTTTTATTAACCTTGGAGAAAAGGTAATACATTTTTCAAAGACTCTTAATGTTGTTTGAAAATTATGTATCTTTTTCGAAGGTTTTTACTGACCTTCGTTAAAATGTAGAGATAAAAGATTATACATTTTTAAAAGGTTTCAAATGCCATTCGAAAATTATATATGTTTTTCGAAGGTTTTTACTAACCTTTGATAAAAGGTATATATTTTTCAAACGTTTTTTAAAGACCTTCTATAAATGTTAATTTTTTTCAAAGATTTTTTATAACCTTCGATAAAAAAGTGGTCGAAACAGATCCATATTCTTTGATAGTGACTTCAGCTTGTCAGCTTTAAAATCATTAGCTCGAAATTTGTTTTTGAAAGAACATTTAGTTAGAATGGTCATGAAAGAAATTTTTTTTTTTTTTTTTTTGTGGATTATGAATTTTCTGGTTTTTCGAAGTCATCACAATGTATTGTAAATTTTTAGCAAAATGCTTAGAAAATGGTTAGGGTTAAGAAAAAATGTCAATAATATATGTTGTATTTAGGAATGGAAACAATATTTGTAAAAAAATAAACAAGGGGATAGACTCCATTGATTGAAACTCTAAGCGATGGGTGGGAGATTGAACCTAGGACCTCATGGTCAGTAGGCAATAATACATCATGCCGTTAAGTTGTCTTCTTGTTGGCATTATTATATCCTCCTACTCTTCATTCTTTAATAGTTAAAAAAAAATTCATTGCTAGATTATTGACAGGTTCTATACCTATAGCCAGAGTACTCTCCCTCGAGCAATAACGAAATTCTTTGAATAACAAATTGTCTATATCTCTATGAAAATTCCAATTGTTCAAATAATGAAAAATCTAAAATCTAAAATTTGCTACAAAATCTACACTACTATATCTCTAACTCTTGTATAAATTAGGGGAAACCTATTCAAAATCGTCAATGATTCTTATTTCTCAACCTTGTATTATGACATTAAATTGATGCCAAGAGTGACAAAATCTAAACCAAGGACGAAAATATCTATGGGTATTGATATCGGAATTTCAGTTTTACGAATATATCCATGAATATATCGACAAATATTTTTGTAAATCAATTTTTTTAAATAATTTTTTTTTAATTAATAATTAAATTTTTATTTTTTACTTCCAAATTAAGTTATAAATCTTATTATTAGTATCTATATTCATATTGAGATTAATAGATGGTATTTTTTTTTGTTCTACGAGTATTTATAAAAGATATTAGAAATATCCATTAACCCTTAATATCTATATTGAACCATCCAACTTACGGATATATTGACGGATATATCGACATATCGACGGATATTTTCATCCTTGATCTAAAGATGCATTAAGCTTAAAAAAAAAAACAAAATTAAATACGAATTTGAAATAACAACTATTGACCTAGGAACAACATTATTCAATAAAAGGTTACAACATATCAAAAATATTGATTTATTTTTTAAAATCAAAATCGAACATTCCGATTTACGGATATAGCTATTTTTTGGATTCATTTAGGCGCCCCAAGTATAGCAAGTATCGTACTTCTTGGTGGCATAGTTGAACATACAGAGACCCTTTTCACCCACAATCCACAAACATAGACTATTATTGCAACGTTCTCTGTCTCTCATGTCCTTGTAGATATCAAAGGAATGTAACGAGCCAGACCACTGGAAGCTGCATAAGAACAACGTTGTATCAAGGATGTTTGTATTCTAGTACTCCTCCAGCTTATTGTTTTTGTTAGGTTGGTGGAGTGTTGTATTCTTGAGCATATTCCTTCAGAATGGTGACTACACCTACTGCCCTAATAATAGAAAACAAGTCATCGCTCTTGACTACAACTACGCTGCAATCCCGAGTTTTAGAATATCAATGACGATTTTGGGTCTATTGCTGTTACAAAATATTTAATGTACGATTTAAATCTGCAAACATGTCTACATTAGCGGCTGTAGATATCAAACCTAAAAATGTAAAGCTACAACCAAACTCCAACTTCATTAAAGAAATCATTTTAGACTATCACAGAGTTGCTTATTTTCAATATGTTTACTTTCCAATCTCCATAATTCTATAATCCATTATACGGACTACCTTGAAGAAATTACACCATTGTCTTCAAAGTGGAAGCAACAATACGCTCGAAATTATTCGAAATCTTGGAACAAAGAGAACGGAGCAATTTCATTCCCACAATTTCTTAATCCAATCGACGCATTTTCGGCATTCGATCCACACAGCTCTGACATCCTATCAAGCACAACTACCATCTCTTCAACATTTGTATCACTCATTCTATCCTTCAAATCACCCTCCAATTGTTTCAGCATCTTTCAGCTTTGTACCAAAGGGTTATCTTTCGTGTTAATCTTGAGGAAAGCAACAATGTTTGCATACATAAAGAACAACAATCGGAAAATTCTATAATGCATGATGAGATTTTTTGTTTTAAATATAAGTTTAGGATCTCGTTTTTATAGAGTTTTAATTCGGTAATCATTGGGCCTAACTATTTAAGAGCATCCGTGGTTAGGTTCACATTAAAATTCTTAAAATTTTATAAATACAGACAGGATAATAATATGTTGGTAAAAAACAAATGTGATCAACATATCTCGATAGTAGCATGTACAACTTCTTTTACATGGATTGAATAATTATCCTCAAATCTCGTTAAGTTTTCCGAAACTTATTTTAAACTCATTTACTGCAAGAAAAGAGTGCAAAATGAAACTTCTTTGTTTGGTTTATCATATTTTTATTGTAATAATAATAATAAAAAAATATGTTTGAAAAAAAGAAAGAAAAAATGATAAATACCCTCAAATGTCAATTTTTTATGTTTGAAAAAAAAAAGAGAAAATGATAAATCCCCAATGTCAATTTTTTTTACAACATACCGAGTGGTGAGTGAGGATTCAACCTCTAACCTCTTAATTATACCTCTTTTCAAAACTAATTTAAACTCATTTATAGTAACAATTCAAAATGAAACTTCATTCTTTATCCGTTTTGGAAGAAAAAAAGGTGTTTTGTTCCAACAAAAAAAAAAAAAATTCAATTAATTTTTTTTATCAGTTTTTTTAAAACTAAACTCATTTATAGCAAGAAAATACAAAATGAAACTTCCTATTCTTTAAGTTTAGGGTTCATTACAGTACCTTCATAGCAAGTATGTATAAAAGTGAAAGAAACCCAACACAAGTTTTTGTATACCAGTCTCTATTTCAATTTTGATATCGATAAAATGGGTTCGTTTTCAACCCTTGCATTATCTCTATTAATCTCGTTGTTCTTTGCTAGCCTATTTACCATTGAAGGATCAATCTTCACTCCCCCAAGGGTTACAGTCAACATAACAAATGTACTAGAAAGTCACGATGCACTCACCATTCACTGCAAATCAGGCGATGACGATCTAAAATACCATCAGTTGCCATCTTTGTTCAGCTACGCCTTCAATTTTGAACCAAACTTCTTTGACAGGACGTTGTACTACTGCAGCTTTCAGTGGCCGGGCTCGTTTCATTTCTTTGACATCTACAAGGGCACAAGAGATAAATCGCTTTGCAGTACTTTGTGTCTGTGGATTGTGGGTGAAAAAGGTCTTTGTATGTTCAACAATGGCACCAAGAAGTACGATATTTGCCATCCGTGGCCGCCTAAATAAATATAAAAAATCCATGTATCCCTAAATAGGAGAGTTCGATTTAGTATGAAAAATGAAATCCCTATTATGTATTAATTAGGAAATACAAAGGAAAAAAATAAACATAACTATTTCTTTTTTTAGTTGAGTTATTTGTTATTTTATTGTTAGCTTTATTAAAAAATAAAACGTTCAAAAGATTTACATCTATGGAACTAAGACCTTGTTTTACCATAAACCACAATCGTAATAGGTTGGAATCTTTATGAAAATCTATTGTAATGCAATTTGATGGGAATAAGAATGAATTTCTCCAAACTATTCTCGGCTTCGCCTCCATCTTCCATCTTCCATTTGCCCTCTGCATTGCATAGTCGGTTTGATGTTGAAACCAATCTAAATATTGAAAATCGACATGGTTGGTTTGGCATCGACTTGAGTGGAAAATTGACTGCGACCGACCGATACTCGTCACTATTTAATAATTTTCTTTTATTTAAGGATTCCATGTGGGGTATTAATCGTCGTTTAAATGTGGACTTCCCCGGGGAAAATTAATTATATCTAACTAAATGAAATTTTTCTTAATAATTTTCATTGAATTTAATTGAGATTAAAAATACTAAACGTTGTGCGAGGAACCCGATCCCACTCAAAATTTAATCCTAAAGTTTTGAAGGGATTGGAGAATTAAAGTGGAGACTGGGACGGGGGCGAGGGAGGCATTATCTTCGTCCCGTCCTACCGCGAACATCCCTAATTATATAGTGTCGGTTAAATTACAAGTTTTGTCTATGGACAATTAGGTTGTTTTTTGTGTGTGTCTTTTTGGCCTGTAAACTTAAAAAAATTGTATAATATGTCCTTGAACTTCAATCTTATATTCAATAGGTTCTTAACTTTTAATTTTGTGTCTAATAGTCTCTTACATATTCTAAACTTTTAAAAATTAATCCATTTATTAAATTCATAAATTTTTAGTTCATTTACAAACAAATTCTTATTTTTTTTTCCATAATTCTCGTTAAATTTTAAAAACTAAAACAAATACTTTTCAACTTCAATTTTTTTTTTTAAAGTAAAAAATAAAACAAAGATTTTTTTTTTTTTTTACTGAAACAAAGAAATCGGTAATAGCAAACAAACCAAGTTATTTCAAAATGAAATAAAAAATAATAATTTTAATGATGTAATTTATCATACCTAAAATTTTAAATTTGGTGTTGACATTTATATATGTCCATGAATTTGACATCGAGGGGTGAATCATCAACATTTTCATGGTATCATAAAAAAATCGATAAAATATAACAAAAATATCAACAAAATATTACTAATGTGGATCTACCTTTAATACTAACATATCTAAACCTATTTAAAAAATGTGATATATTTATTTGTTAAATCAAATATTTTTTATTTTATTTTTTACATAAATATTCATGGAGATTGATATTTCCATCAATATTTCAAAAACAAGGTGTCGCCAAAGTGGTTAACGGAGACCAGAGACGGTTGTCAAAGATGGTCGCCGAAGATCGACGACAGTTTATAAAAATCGGTAACGGTAGTCGGAGGTGGTCGCTGGCAGTGTCGGAGGAGGTTGCTGCCAACAATCTTGGGGAAGAAAATTTTAAAAACTAGTGTGAGGAGATTTTGGTAATTTTAATATATTATGAAAATTAAATAGAATTTTCAATACAACACCAATTTATTTTTTTTGTGTTTTTTCTAAAAACTAATATTTTCTCCCAAAATGATTTATTTTCAAAACTTATTCTGAAATAAATGATTTCGGTGGTTGCCCCCAATTTTTTCTAAAATATTTTTGTCCAAAAGTTAAACACTTAGGCTTTTGCCGTAGCCTTTAAAATAATTGTTTTCAACCTTACTTTAAAAAAAATTAGCTATTTGATGAATCAAATTAGTGTTTGGTAAATTTTAGCGGTAGACTCTAAATTGGTTATCGTAATAGATATTAGATATATAAAATAATTTTTAATTTTGGAAAGATTTGAAAATTTATTAAAAAAATGATGGTTAGAGAATCTAAAAGCTACGGATAACACATTTTGAAAGGTGGGTGAAATGAACGTGACATGCAAAAGTGATTTGACAGAATTATAAAACAATTTGTTTTACCAAACACAAAAAACGGTTAAGATTTGTTTTTAATCACTTCCCACCCTTTTAAAGTCGATGTCAAAGGCAGCCTTAATCTAATCCAAACACATTCATCCCTCAAGTAATTAATTCCAAAGGTATAAAATTCAATCTCCGTCTAAACTAGTTAAATATTATTTGGTCTAGCGATCATGAACCAAGTTTAAAAGTGAGAATATGATACATATAGCGAAATATTGTAATTTCAATGACAGAATATTGATTTTATCATTGAAAATTGATTTTAATTTTTTGAAGTTAGGGGGAGCGAAGGCTGATCCTTCGATGGTGTATAGGCTAGCGAAAAACAACGACATCAGTAGATATTCAACAAGTGTTGAAAGTGAAGCCATTTTGTTGAAATAAGATAATGAAAAAGAGAGGGATGATTAGTTTCACTTTTATACTTGGACATTTAAATTCAAAGTTAATTGGACATTTAAATCTAAAAACAAATAAACAAAGACGTTTCATTTTGTATTATTTCCATAAATTAAGGGCTAAGTATATGCACTCGTTTTTGTTTCTTGTTTAAAAAGAAAAAAATAGAGAGAGGAAATCCTAAACTATTCACCTTCGAATTTGCCTACTACTAGTGGTTTGTGCTCTCGCTTCCTCAATCTGAAAATAATTAAAAGCCTACTAGTGGTTTGTGCTCTCGCTTCCTCAATCTGAAAATAATTAAAATGGCAAGAACGAGAATGATAGCAGAAACGATGGACGCCATAATGATTACAACAGTATTGGAGTACAAAATTATGTCTCCATGTAATATCTACGCTCTCACTCTTCAAATATTCAATAGCATTCTAAAATTCTAATGCTCATTGCTATGTTACCTGGAAGGCTGGAATTTATTAATGCAGTAGGAAGTCTGGTACTCAGAATTCTTAATATTCAATATTCTTTAAATATTCGATAGCATTCTAAAAATCTAATGCTATTGAATATTTGAAGATCATTGCTATCTTACCTAAAAGGTTGGAATTTATTAATGCGGTAGGAAGTCTGGTACTCAGGCTTCTTAATATTCAATATTCTTCAAATATTTAATAGCATTCTAAAATTCTAATGCTATTGAATATTTGAAGTGTAGACACCGTATTTCGTCCGGCTTTGTTTATCATTTTTAAATTTTGCTCAGTCTTGTTTATTTTCTTGTGTTTTGCCAAATAAATTCTTAAAATTATGTATTCTCATTTTTCCCGCTAATTTTGAAATTGCAAAAGAAAAGAATAAACAAGTTGTTTAGAGTTTTGAATTAAAGAGATTTAGGGTTTAGTTTAGGGTTTTGATTTTGAAATTTTAAATTAAGGGGATTTTGGGTTTAGTTTAGGGTTTTGATTTGGGAGTTTTAAAATTAAAGAGATTTGGGGTTTAGTTTAGGGTTGACCAAGTAAACTCAAGTTTTTTTTTAGATTAATTTCCATTATTTATTTTATTTTTATTTTGTTTTCTTTTTAAAATAAAATCTAGGTTTGAGTCAATTTTGGTTAGATTTCAAAGTTGGTTGAGAGAATTTTTGGAGTTTTGTTGGGGAAGTTTGAGGTTTAGTCAATTTTGGTTAGTCATTTTAGGGACTTCAAAGTTGGTTGAGGGAATTTTTGAAGTTTTGTAGGGGAAGCTTGAGTTTTTTTTTGTCTCATCAACTCTATAAATAGAGATGATGGGATGAGTTGAAGAAAAGGGAAGGAAGGAGTTGGAGCCTAAAAGTAGAGGCTTTGAGGAGGGAAGAATTTAGAGGAGGATTTTAAAAGAACAAGACAAAATATTGGGAACTCCCAAAAGATAAAAAAAAACTCCTACATTTTTCCTCTCCTCAGTCATCATCTCCCTTCCTCATCACCTTTTCATCATCCTTCAATCCGAAGCTCCCAAGCTCCAGTCTCCGTCAACCTTCACGACGACGACGGAAAATCCAGATCCACGAAGGTAGCGGCGGAACATCACAATCGTGAAGAAGGTGAAAATTTTAGATTTTTAGTTATTTAAGAAAATGCCATTAACTATGTTTATTTACAAATTTGATATATTTGCTTAATTACAAAATTGTCACCTTTATTTTGTTATTTCACAATTTTAACATTTGACTTATAATTCAATATTTTTCAATATTTCACTCTTGATTTTCAATTAAATTATGGTATATTTGCTTTTAATTTTAAGATTTCAAATCTTTTTCCAATTTTACCTTATTTTAAATCTTTAGAATAAATTTTAATTATTTTTGTAAATATAAATTTCAAATGAATTTCAACTTTATCTTTAATTTGAATTTTCCTAAGTCTCAATTTGGTTTCATAATCAAAGTCATATTTTCATTTAAAATTGCGTTTGTAAAATAGAATAATATTTGTTTTGAGGGTTGAGTAATGTGACTTTCGTAGAGTTTCGACTCTCGTGCAAGCACACGAAAATCCTCCAATCATTTCTAAAAAATAATAAATCAACGTATTTTAAAAATTAAATATTATCATATAAATCCTATGACGGACTTGGGATGAATTTCTCAAATTCTTGAGGTAAATAATTTCTTTTAAATAAAAGTAAATTTAGATATGATAAATTGATTAAGAGTAAATTATCATTCAATACATCAAATTCTTACTTTATTTTTAAAGGTAAGAATTGATTAAATGAGACATTGTTTTATGGGCTGGTTGCACAAATAGCAATCAGGCCCAAACTAATTGTAAATTTAGCAAACTTTAAAATGTTTTGCAAATATGGCAAAAAAACCCGTTTCTATCACTGATAGACTTTATTATATCACTGATAGACTTCTATCAGTGATAGACTATTATCTCTGATAGACTATTATCACTGACAAAAATCTATAAAAAGCTGAGGTGATCAGCGATAGACTTCTATCAGTCATAAGATATCAGCGATAGAAATTGCTATATCCGCAAAATTTTTAAAAACATGCTATATTTGCAAACAATAAGTCTTAAATTGTCATTTACTACAATTTCCCTTGTTTTATTATTTATTTTCTCAAATTAAGGACCTTTCAAAATTTAGTTGGATAATATAAGATAAAATATGGGTTACCGTTTTTAACGGGTGTTGTAGGGTGCTAATACCTTCCCTACACTCAAACGACCCCCGAACTTTATTTTTGATTTCGTAGACCAATTTTCTTTTAAAGGTGACCAATCACATCCAAAATGATTGGTGACGACTCCATCTCTTTTATTTTTTCAAAACCCTTTGAAAGAGGACGTCGGCCGCTCCGCGTCGCGAAAACGTTGCGACATGAAGATCATTGCTATGTTACCTGGAAGGCTGAAATTTATTAATGCGGTAGGATGTCTGGTACTCAGGCTTCTTAATATTCAATATTCTTCAAATATTCAATAGCATTCTAAAATTCTAATGCTATTGAATATTTGAAGATCATTGCTATGTTACTTAGAAGGCTGGAATTTATTAATGAGGTGGAAGTCTGGTACTCAGGCTTCTTAATATTCAATACCTCCTCTGTATACATTTTTTTTGGACTCCGAAAATATTCAATACCTCCCCTGTCACCCTCACCAAATATTAACATTAGCAATTCCTAGATTAAAAAAAAAAAAAATACACCCTCATAAGAGAGTAGATATTTTTCAGAAGGTTTTTTTAATACATTTGATAAAAGATAATACATTTTTCAAATATTTTCAATGGCATTTGAAAATTATATATCTTTTTCGTAGGATTTTGCTAACCTCAATGTTAAAAGTTAGATATTTTTTTAGAGGATTTTAAATATCTTTTTCGTAGGATTTTGCTAACCTCAATGTTAAAAGTTAGATATTTTTTTAGAGGATTTTAAATATCTTCAATAAAAGGTAATATATTTTTCAAAAGCTCTTAATATTCTTTGAAAATTATATATTTTTTTTCTGAAGATTTTTATTAACCTTGGAGAAAAGGTAATACATTTTTCAAAGACTCTTAATGTTGTTTGAAAATTATGTATCTTTTTCGAAGGTTTTTACTGACCTTCGTTAAAATGTAGAGATAAAAGATTATACATTTTTAAAAGGTTTCAAATGCCATTCGAAAATTATATATGTTTTTCGAAGGTTTTTACTAACCTTTGATAAAAGGTATATATTTTTCAAACGTTTTTTAAAGACCTTCTATAAATGTTAATTTTTTTCAAAGGTTTTTTATAACCTTCGATAAAAAAGTGGTCGAAACAGATCCATATTCTTTGGTAGTGACTTCAGCTTGTCAGCTTTAAAATCATTAGCTCGAAATTTGTTTTTGAAAGAACATTTAGTTAGAATGGTCATGAAAGAAATTTATTTTGTTTTTTTTTTTGTGGATTATGAATTTTCTGGTTTTTCGAAGTCATCACAATGTATTGTAAATTTTTAGCAAAATGCTTAGAAAATGGTTAGGGTTAAGAAAAAATGTCAATAATATATGTTGTATTTAGGAATGGAAACAATATTTGTAAAAAAATAAACAAGGGGATAGACTCCATTGATTGAAACTCTAAGCGATGGGTGGGAAATTGAACCTAGGACCTCATGGTCAGTAGGCAATAATACATCATGCCGCCGTTAAGTTGTCTTCTTGTTGGCATTATTATATCCTCCTACTCTTCATTCTTTAATAGTTAAAAAAAAATTCATTGCTAGATTATTGACAGGTTCTATACCTATAGCCAGAGTACTCTCCCTCGAGCAATAACGAAATTCTTTGAATAACAAATTGTCTATATCTCTATGAAAATTCCAATTGTTCAAATAATGAAAAATCTAAAATCTAAAATTTGCTACAAAATCTACACTACTATATCTCTAACTCTTGTATAAATTAGGGGAAACCTATTCAAAATCGTCAATGATTCTTATTTCTCAACCTTGTATTATGACATTAAATTGATGCCAAGAGTGACAAAATCTAAACCAAGGACGAAAATATCTATCGGTATTGATATCGGAATTTCAGTTTTACGAATATATCCATGAATATATCGACAAATATTTTTGTAAATTAATTTTTTTAAACAATTTTTTTTTTAATTAATAATTAAATTTTTATTTTTTACTTCCAAATTAAGTTATAAATCTTATTATTAGTATCTATATTCATATTGAGATTAATAGATGGTATTTTTTTTTGTTCTACGAGTATTTATAAAAGATATTAGAAATATCCATTAACCCTTAATATCTATATTGAACCATCCAACTTACGGATATATTGACGGATATATCGACATATCGACGGATATTTTCATCCTTGATCTAAAGATGCATTAAGCTTAAAAAAAAAAACAAAATTAAATACGAATTTACAATAACAACTATTGACCTAGGAACAACATTATTCAATAAAAGGTTACAACATATCAAAAATATTGATTTATTTTTTAAAATCAAAATCGAACATTCCGATTTACGGATATAGCTATTTTTTGGATTCATTTAGGCGCCCCAAGTATAGAAAGTATCGTACTTCTTGGTGGCATAGTTGAACATACAGAGACCCTTTTCACCCACAATCCACAAACATAGACTATTATTGCAACGTTCTCTGTCTCTCATGTCCTTGTAGATATCAAAGGAATGTAACGAGCCAGACCACTGGAAGCTGCAGAAGAACAACGTTGTATCAAGGATGTTTGTATTCTAGTACTCCTCCAGCTTATTGTTTTTGTTAGGTTGGTGGAGTGTTGTATTCTTGAGCATATTCCTTCAGAATGGTGACTACACCTACTGCCCTAATAATAGAAAACAAGTCATCGCTCTTGACTACAACTACGTTGCAATCCCGAGTTTTAGAATATCAATGACGATTTTGGGTCTATTGCTGATACAAAATATTTAATGTACGATTTAAATCTGCAAACATGTCTACATTAGCGGCTGTAGATATCAAACCTAAAAATGTAAAGCTACAACCAAACTCCAACTTCATTAAAGAAATCATTTTAGACTATCACAGAGTTGCTTATTTTCAATATGTTTACTTTCCAATCTCCATAATTCTATAATCCATTATACGGACTACCTTGAAGCAATTACACCATTGTCTTCAAAGTGGAAGCAACAACACGCTCGAAATTATTCGAAATCTTGGAACAAAGAGAACGGAGCAATTTCATTCCCACAATTTCTTAATCCAATCGACGCATTTTCGGCATTCGATCCACACAGCTCTGACATCCTATCAAGCACAACTACCATCTCTTCAACATTTGTATCACTCATTCTATCCTTCAAATCACCCTCCAATTGTTTCAGCATCTTTCAGCTTTGTACCAAAGGGTTATCTTTCGTGTTAATCTTGAGGAAAGCAACAATGTTTGCATACATAAAGAACAACCGGAAAATTCTATAATGCATGATGAGATTTTTTGTTTTAAATATAAGTTTAGGATCTCGTTTTTATTGAGTTTTAATTCGGTAATCATTGGGCCTAACTATTTAAGAGCATCCGTGGTTAGGTTCACATTAAAATTCTTAAAATTTTATAAATACAGCCAGGATAATAATATGTTGGTAAAAAACAAATGTGATCAACATATCTCGATAGTAGCATGTACAACTTCTTTTACATGGATTGTATAATTATCCTCAAATCTCATTAAGTTTTCCAAAACTTATTTTAAACTCATTTACTGCAAGAAAAGAGTGCAAAATGAAACTTCTTTGTTTGGTTTATCATATTTTTATTGTAATAATAATAATAAAAAAATATGTTTGAAAAAAAGAAAGAAAAAATGATAAATACCCTCAAATGTCAATTTTTTATGTTTGAAAAAAAAAAGAGAAAATGATAAATCCCCAATGTCAATTTTTTTTACAACATACCGAGTGGTGAGTGAGGATTCAACCTCTAACCTCTTAATTATACCTCTTTTCAAAACTAATTTAAACTCATTTATAGTAACAATTCAAAATGAAACTTCATTCTTTATCCGTTTTGGAAGAAAAAAAGGTGTTTTGTTCCAACAAAAAAAAAAAAATTCAATTAATTTTTTTTATCAGTTTTTTTAAAACTAAACTCATTTATAGCAAGAAAATACAAAATGAAACTTCCTATTCTTTAAGTTTAGGGTTCATTACAGTACCTTCATAGCAAGTATGTATAAAAGTGAAAGAAACCCAACACAAGTTTTTGTATACCAGTCTCTATTTCAATTTTGATATCGATAAAATGGGTTCGTTTTCAACCCTTGCATTATCTCTATTAATCTCGTTGTTCTTTGCTAGCCTATTTACCATTGAAGGATCAATCTTCACTCCCCCAAGGGTTACAGTCAACATAACAAATGTACTAGAAATTTGTTAGAATGTTGGATAGAAAACTGACATGAGGCTGACCTGAATGGCATATGGTGGTGACGAGGCGACAATTAACTTGGATTAAATCTTAAAAACCAATGTTCCATTCACATCAATTTTTCCAATTGTAGTTTTGAAATGCGTGTATTAAAAGAGGATACCAATAGAGAATGTTATTCTTTGTACTCCAATATCTCAACATGTATGATATTGTCCACTTTAGGAGTAAACTCTCATGATTTTCCTTTTGGTTACCCCAAAAGGCCTTGTGCCAATGAAAAATGTTGTCATTCGTTATATACCCATGATCTTCCCATCTTCAAACCGATGTGAGACTTTGGTCGTACTCCCAATAAATTGAACATTTAAATTTAAAAACAAATAAACTAGGCCGTACATTTCATTTTGTATTCTTTCCATAAATTAAGGGCAAGTATATGGACTCGTTTCTTGTTTTTGTTTTTAAGGTTTCTGTTTTTTGTTTTTTTGTAATTTTGTTTTTCTAATAAAGAAAAAATATAACGGTATTTAGTAACTGTTTCTGGTTTATTTATTTTTATTTAAAAGAAAAATACACACCATATAAGAAAAGGATAGTACCGCCAAAGCGAGCATGACTCAGCGGGCATAGGTATGTGTTGACGACCAAGAGGTTTGTGGTTCGAATCCCCCTCTCCCCAATGTACCCAAAAAAAAAAAAAAATCACACCCGCATGTTGTAAAAAAAACAATGTAATATTTTTTTTTGACAACATGAGGGGAGGGGATACGAACCTGATACATTTTGCTCATAGTTCATACATTATTACAAATAATAGTGACCAATTTTAAATTTTATTGATGGTACACGAACTAAATTGGACATTTGAATGTGGACTAATATTGAATGAAAGTGAAAGTACAAAGACGAGAATGATATTTTAAACAAAGTTTGATGTTTTTCTCACACATAGAAGTTTGTTTTAATTTCGAACCATATATATGTGTTAGAGAAATAAGATTAGAGTTTATTATATGAGGCAAGTAGAGGAATTGCTAAACCAAATAAAGTTTGAAAAAAAAAAAGCTAAACGTTATATTTATTAGCTTAATCTTTATATTATCTTTGAGACAAAATCTCTCGGTTGAAATTATTTCCTAAGGTATACATGAACGTTTAATTCAGTTTCGTTGCCTAGAGATGTATAACCATGTAACGGTAACGGGTTGAGTCTCAATTATTTTTTCCTTTTTTTAATGTTTCTCTTAACTCCTTCATCCATAACTTCAAGGCTAGGTTTGTCTAGATTGACTTCCTAAATATAGGGTTACATTATTTTTATTTTTTTATTTTTTTGTAATTTGGTTTTTCTAATAAAGAAAAAACATAACCGTATTTAGTAATTGTTTCTTGTTTTTTTTTGTTTACTTCCCTATCTCCATAATTCTATAATCCATTATACGCACTACCTTGAAGCAATTACACCATTGTCTTCAAAACAGAACTAACAACACGCTCGAAATTACTCGAAATCTTGGAACAAAGAGAACAAAGCAATTTCATTCCCCCAATTTCTTAATCCACTCGATGCATTTTCGGATTACTCATTCGATCCACACAACTCTGACATCCTATCAAACACAACCACCATCTCTTCAACATTTGTATCACTCATTCTATCCTTCGAATCACCATCCAATTGTTTCAGCATCTTTCAGTTCTGTACCAAAGGGTTATCTATCGTGTTACCATCTCCAGGAACACAACAATGTCTGCATACATAAGGACAACAATCGGAAAATTCTATAATCCATGATGAGATTTTTTGTTTTAATTATAAGTTTAAGATCTCGTTTTTATAGAAATTTAATTGAGTAATCATTGGGTCTAACTATTTAAGAGCTGGTTAGATTCACATTAAAATTCTTAAAATTTTACAAATACAGTGAGGATAATAATATGTTGGTAAAAAACAAACGTGGCATGTACTACTTCTTTCAACATGAATGGTATAATTATCCTCAAATGTCCATTAAATCATCCAAAATTTATTTTAGACTCATTTTACTGCAAGACAAGAGTGCAAAATGAAACTTCCTTGTTTTGTTTATCATATTTTTATTGTAATAAAAAAAAATTAAAAAATATGTTTGGAAAAAAAAGAGGAAATAAAAAATACCCTTAAATGTCAATTTTTTTTATAACATGGTAAGTGAGAATTGAAACTCTGACCTCATGGTAACTAATCGGTAATTATGCCTCTTTTCAAAACTAATTTAAACTCATTTATAGTAACAATTAAATGAAACTTCATTCTTCATCCGTTTTGGAAGAAAAAAAAAAGGTGTTTTGTTCCAACAAAAAAAAAAAAGTTTCAATTAATTTTTTTTTATCAGTTTTTTTAAAACTAATGTAAACTCATTTATAGCAAAATACAAAATGAAACTTCCTATTTTGTTAGTTTCTAAATTTAAACAGCCAATCCGCTTTTAAGTTTAGGGTTCATTACAGTTCCTTCGTAGCAATTATGTATAAAAATGAAAGACAACACAAGTTTTTGTATACCAGTTCCTATTTCGATTTTGATATCGATAAAATGGGTTCGTTTTCAACACTTGCATTATCTCTATTAATCTCGTTGTTCTTTGCTAGCCTATTTACCATTGAAGGATCAATCTTCAGTCCCCCAAGGGTTACAGTCAACATAACAAATGTACTAGAAAGTCACGATGCACTCACCATTCACTGCAAATCAGGCGATGACGATCTAAAATACCACCAGCTGCCATCTTTGTTCAGCTACGCCTTCAATTTTGAACCAAACTTCTTCGATAGGACGTTGTTCTACTGCAGCTTTCAGTGGCCGGGCTCGTTTCATTTCTTTGACATTTACAAGGGCACAAGAGATAAATCGCTTTGCAGTACTTTGTGTCTGTGGATTGTGGGTGAAAAAGGTCTTTGTATGTTCAACAATGGTACCAAGAAGTACGATATTTGCCATCCGTGGCCGCCTAAATAAATGTTCAAAATCCATGCGATTTAGTATTAAAAATGAAATCCCAAAGGAAAAAAATAAACATAACTATTTCTTTTTTTAAGTTGAATTATTTGTTATTTTATTGTTATCTTTATTAAAAAAAACGTTCAAAAGATTTACATCTATGGAACTAAGACCTTGTTTTACCATAAACCACAATCGTAATAGATTGGAATCTTTATGAAAATCTATTGTAATGCAATTTGATGAGAATAAGAATGAATTTCTCCAAACTATTTCTGGCTTCGCCTCCATCTTCCATTTGCCCTCTGCATTGCATAGTCGGTTTAACGTTGAAACCGATCTAAATATTGAAAATCGACATGGTCGGTTCGACATCGGTTTGAGTGGAAAATTGACTGCGACCGACCGATACTCGTCACTATTTAATAATTTTCGTTTATTTAAGGATTCCATGTGGGGTATTAATCGTTTAAATGTGGACTTCCACTGGGACATTAATTATATATAACTAAATGCAATTTTCCTTAATAATTTTCATTGAATTTAAAATTGGAGTATTAATCGTTTTAGGGGATTGGGGAATTAAATGGAAGGATGGGACGGGGCGAGGGAGGCATTATATTTTCGCCCCGTCCCACCGCGAACATCCCAAGTTCCCAAGTAATATAGTGTTGATTAAATTATAAGTTTTGTCTCAAGATATTTAAATTTTTGTTGTATCTTTTTGACCCGTAAAATTAAAAAGAGTGTATAATAAGTCCTTGAACTTAAATCTTATATTCAATAGTCCCTTAACTTTCAATTTTGTCTTTAATAATTCCTTACCTATTCTAAACTTTTAAAACTTAATTCAACTATTAAATTCATAAATGTTTTGTTCACTTACAAACAATTTTTTTTTTTTTTTTTTTTTTCATAATTGTGGTCAAATTTTAAAAACTAAAACAAATACTTTTCAACATTTTTATTTAAGAATAAACTCATGTTCTCAATTTTTTTTTAAAGTACAGAATAAAACAAAGAAATCGGTAATAGCAAAACAAACCAAGTTATTTCAAAATGAAATAAAAAATTAATAATTTTAATGGTGTAATTTATCATTATTGGGATTTTTAATTTGGTGAACACGTCGACAATTATATATGTCCATGGATTAGACATGTGAATATAACCAATATAGCAAAATATCACTAATATGGACCTAACTTTAATACTAACATATCTAAACTTATTTTAAAAATGTGATAGGTTTATTTGTTACATCAAATATTTTTTATTTTATTTTTTACATAAATATTCATCGAGATTGATATTTCCATCAATATTTCAAAAACAAATTGAGACCTCGACTTTTTCGTTGATATTAGCGTTAAAAACCATTATCATACACTAATCTCAAATCATTTTGTTGAGATATTCTTAGGATATATTGAGGTTAGATATATTAGAGTTATATTTAACTTCTTTAGAGAGATTTAAGGGGAGAGATTTATTCCTACTCCTATATATGTATTTGATGGTATGATGGTTAAATGAGAAAAACAGATATATTGCATGTGAATTTAACACATTTTTATTTCTTTTGAAATCTGTCATATAAGAAAATGATACCGTACCAATATATATATATATATATATATATATATATATATATATATATATATATATATATATATATATATATATATATTTTCTTTCAGACTTCATATAAAGGTTACACATGGTCGTATATGTTAATATATAAACATTTTGATCTAAAAATGTCATATGAGAAATAGGTAATTTTAGGGAGAGGTTGATTTTATTTGGTTCTCTATTATAGTCTTACTAGTTTTCCCTATTTTTAAAATCACTATTAATTAATTTTGAAATTAAATAATTTCATATTTCGTTAAAAGCAGCTTCGTTTTTTCGTTAAGTTATTTTGGCCGTTGTATACCTACCTGAATTCCTTCGGGTGGGGTCGCCGCACACATCTTTAGTAGGTATATATATTTTAGTAGGGGTATATATATGGACACACCACTTACTCCAACCCGTGTAATCCCCATGTATTCGTTCCTAAAAATAGTCAACAACCAACCCTCTGCTCACCCTACAAACAAGGGTTGATCAGTCAACATCTGATCCAACTAGATTTATGCATTGTCTCACTTTCCAAATCTTGCCCCTGAATCTTCCAGAAATCTTTCGCCTCCCTACTACAAAGTTGTATCCAAAATTTATTTACAGCTTTGCATTCTAGTACTCCTCCAGCTTATTGTTTTTGTTAGGTTGGGTGGGGTGTTGTATTCTTGAGCATATTCCTTCGGAATGGTGACTACAACGACTGCCCTAATAATAGAAAACAAGTCATCGCTCTTGACTACAACTACGCTGCAATCCCGAGTTTTAGAATATCAATGACGATTTTGGGTCTATTGCTGTTACAAAATATTTAATGTACGATTTAAATCTGCAAACATGTCTACATTGGCGCTGTAAATATCAAACCTAAAAATGTAAAGCTACAACCAAACCCCAACTTCATTAAAGAAATCATTTTAGACTATCTCAGAGTTGCTTATTTTCAATATGTTTACTTTCCAATCTCCATAATTCTATAATCCATTATACGCACTACCTTGAAGCAATTACACCATTGTCTTCAAAGTGGAAGCAACAACACGCTCGAAATTACTCGAAATCTTGGAACAAAGAGACCAGAGCAATTTCATTCCCACAATTTCTTAATCCAATCGACGCATTTTCGGCATTCGATCCACACAGCTCTGACATCCTATCAAACACAACCACCATCTCTTCAACATTTGTATCACTCATTCTATCCTTCAAATCACCCTCCAATTGTTTCAGCATCTTTCAGCTTTGTACCAAAGGGTTATCTTTCGTGTTAATCTTGAGGAAAGCAACAATGTTTGCATACATAAAGAACAACAATCGAAAAATTCTATAATGCATGATGAAATTTTTTGTTTTAAATATAAGTTTAGGATCTCGTTTTTATAGAGATTTTAATTCGGTAATCATTGGGCCTAACTATTTAAGAGCATGCGTGGCACATTAAAATTCATAAAATTTTTATAAATACAGCCAGGATAATAATATGTTGGTAAAAAACAAATGTGATCAACATATCTCGATAGTAGCATGTACAACTTCTTTTACTCAAATGTCCATTAAGTTTTCCAAAACTTATTTTAAACTCATTTACTGCAAGAAAAGAGTGCAAAATGAAACTTCTTTGTTTGGTTTATCATATTTTTATTGTAATAATAATAATAAAAAAATATGTTTGAAAAAAAGAAAGAAAAATTGATAAATACCCTCAAATGTCAATTTTTTATGTTTGAAAAAAAAAAGAGAAAATGATAAATCCCATCAAATGTCAATTTTTTTTACAACATATCGAGTGGTGAGTGAGGATTCAACCTCTAACCTCTTAATTATGCCTCTTTTCAAAAGTAATTTAAACTCATTTATAGTAACAATTCAAAATGAAACTTCATTCTTTATCCGTTTTGGAAGAAAAAAAGGTGTTTTGTTCCAACAAAAAAAAAAAAATTCAATTAATTTTTTTTATCAGTTTTTTTAAAACTAATGTAAACTCATTTATAGCAAGAAAATACAAAATGAAACTTCCTATTCTTTAAGTTTAGGGTTCATTACAGTACTTTCATAGCAAGTATGTATAAAAGTGAAAGAAACCCAACACAAGTTTTTGTATACCAGTCTCTATTTCGATTTTGATATTGATAAAATGGGTTCGTTTTCAACACTTGCATTATCTCTATTAATCTCGTTGTTCTTTGCTAGCCTATTTACCATTGAAGGATCAATCTTCACTCCCCCAAGGGTTACAGTCAACATAACAAATGTACTAGAAAGTCACGATGCACTCACCATTCACTGCAAATCAGGCGATGACGATCTAAAATACCACCAGTTGCCATCTTTGTTCAGCTACGCCTTCAATTTTGAACCAAACTTCTTTGATAGGACGTTGTACTACTGCAGCTTTCAGTGGCCGGGCTCGTTTCATTTCTTTGACATCTACAAGGGCACAAGAGATAAATCGCTTTGCAGTACTTTGTGTCTGTGGATTGTGGGTGAAAAAGGTCTTTGTATGTTCAACAATGGCACCAAGAAGTACGATATTTGCCATCCGTGGCCGCCTAAATAAATATTCAAAATTCATGTATCCCTAAATGGGAGAGTTCGATTTAGTATTAAAAATGAAATCCCTATTATGTATTAATTAGGAAATACAAAGGAAAAAAATAAACATAACTATTTCTTTTTTTAGTTGAGTTATTTGTTATTTTATTGTTAGCTTTATAAAAAAAAAAAAAAAAAAAAAAAAAAGTTCAAAAGATTTACATATATGGAACTAAGACCTTGTTTTACCATAAACCACAATCGTAATAGGTTAGAATCTTTATGAAAATCTATTGTAATCCAATTTGTTGGGAATAAGAATGAATTTCTCCAAACTATTCTCGGCTTCGCCTCCATCTTCCATTTGCCCTCTGCATTGCATAGACGGTTTGACGTTGAAACCGATCTAAATATTGAAAATCGACATGGTCGGTTTGGCATCGACTTGAGTAGAAAATTGACTGCGACCGACCGATACTCGTCACTATTTAATAATTTTCTTTTATTTAAGGATTCCATGTGGGGTATTAATCGTCGTTTAAATGTGGACTTCCCCGAGGAAAATTAATTATATCTAACTAAATGAAATTTTTCTTAATAATTTTCATTGAATTTAATTGAGATTAAAAATACTAAACGTTGTGCGAGGAACCCGATCCCACGCAAAATTTAATCCTAAAGTTTTGAGGGGATTGGAGAATTAAAGTGGAGACTGGGACGGGGGCGAGGGAGGCATTATCTTCGTCCCGTCCTACCGCGAACATCCCTAATTATATAGTGTCGGTTAAATTACAAGTTTTGTCTATGGACAATTAGGTTGTTTTTTGTGTGTGTCTTTTTGGCCTGTAAACTTAAGAAAATTGTATAATATGTCCTTGAACTTCAATCTTATATTCAATAGGTTCTTAACTTTTAATTTTGTGTCTAATAGTCTCTTACATATTCTAAACTTTTAAAAATTAATCCATTTATTAAATTCATAAATTTTTAGTTCATTTACAAACAAATTCTTATTTTTTTTTTCCATAATTCTCGTTAAATTTTAAAAACTAAAACAAATACTTTTCAACTTCAATTTTTTTTTTTAAAGTAAAAAATAAAACAAAGATTTTTTTTTTTTTTTACTGAAACAAAGAAATCGGTAATAGCAAACAAACCAAGTTATTTCAAAATGAAATAAAAAATAATAATTTTAATGATGTAATTTATCATACCTAAAATTTTAAATTTGGTGTTGACATTTATATGTCCATGGTATCATCAACATTTTCATGGTATCATAAAAAAATCGATAAAATATAACAAAAATATCAACAAAATATTACTAATGTGGATCTACCTTTAATACTAACATATCTAAACCTATTTAAAAAATGTGATATATTTATTTGTTAAATCAAATATTTTTTCTTTTATTTTTTACATAAATATTCATGGAGATTGATATTTCCATCAATATTTCAAAAACAAGGTGTCACCAAAGTGGTTAACGGAGACCAGAGACGGTTGTCAAAGATGGTCGCCGAAGATCGACGACAGTTTATAAAAATCGGTAACGGTAGTCGGAGGTGGTCGCTGGCAGTGTCGGAGGAGGTTGCTGCCAACAATTTTGGGGAAGAAAATTTTAAAAACTAGTGTGAGGGGATTTTGGTAATTTTAATATATTATGAAAATTAAATAGAATTTTCAATACAACACCAATTTATTTTTTTTGTGTTTTTTCTAAAAACTAATATTTTCTCCCAAAATGATTTATTTTCAAAACTTATTCTGAAATAAATGATTTCGGTGGTTGCCCCCAATTTTTTCTAAAATATTTTTGTCCAAAAATTAAACACTTAGGCTTTTGCCGTAGCCTTTAAAATAATTGTTTTCAACCTTACTTTAAAACAAATTAGCTATTTGATGAATCAAATTAGTGTTTGGTAAATTTTAGCGGTAGACTCTAAGTTGGTTATCGTAATAGATATTAGATATATAAAATAATTTTTAATTTTGGAAAGATTTGAAAATTTATTAAAAAAATGATGGTTAGAGAATCTAAAAGCTACGGATAACACATTTTGAAAGGTGGGTGAAATGAACGTGACATGCAAAAGTGATTTGACAGAATTATAAAACAATTTGTTTTACCAAACACAAAAAACGGTTAAGATTTGTTTTTAATCACTTCCCACCCTTTTAAAGTCGATGTCAAAGGCAGCCTTAATCTAATCCAAACACATTCATCCCTCAAGTAATTAATTCCAAAGGTATAAAATTCAATCTCCGTCTAAACTAGTTAAATATTATTTGGCCTAGCGATCATGAACCAAGTTTAAAAGTGAGAATATGATACATATAGCGAAATATTGTAATTTCAATGACAGAATATTGATTTTATCATTGAAAATTGATTTTAATTTTTTAAAGTTAGGGGGAGCGAAGGCTGATCCTTCGATGGTGTATAGGCTAGCGAAAAACAACGACATCAGTAGATATTCAACAAGTGTTGAAAAGTGTTTCAAAAAAAAAAAAACAAGTGTTGAAAATGAAGCCATTTTGTTGAAATAAGATAATGAAAAAGAGAGGGATGATTAGTTTCACTTTTATACTTGGACATTTAAATTCAAAGTTAATTGGACATTTAAATCTAAAAACAAATAAACAAAGACGTTTCATTTTGTATTATTTCCATAAATTAAGGGCTAAGTATATGCACTCGTTTTTGTTTCTTGTTTAAAGAGAAAAAAATAGAGAGAGGAAATCCTAAACTATTCACCTTCGAATTTGCCTACTAGTGGTTTGTGCTCTCGCTTCCTCAATCTGAAAATAATTAAAAGCCTACTAGTGGTTTGTGCTCTCGCTTCCTCAATCTGAAAATAATTAAAATGGCAAGAACGAGAATGATAGCAGAAACGATGGACACCATAATGATTACAACAGTATTGGAGTACAAAATTATGTCTCCATGTAATATCTACGCTCTCACTCTTCAAATATTCAATAGCATTCTAAAATTCTAATGCTCATTGCTATGTTACCTGGAAGGCTGGAATTTATTAATGCAGTAGGAAGTCTGGTACTCAGAATTCTTAATATTCAATATTCTTTAAATATTCGATAGCATTCTAAAAATCTAATGCTATTGAATATTTGAAGATCATTGCTATCTTACCTAGAAGGTTGGAATTTATTAATGCGGTAGGAAGTCTGGTACTCAGGCTTCTTAATATTCAATATTCTTCAAATATTTAATAGCATTCTAAAATTCTAATGCTATTGAATATTTGAAGTGTAGACACCGTATTTCGTCCGGCTTTGTTTATCATTTTTAAATTTTGCTCAGTCTTGTTTATTTTCTTGTGTTTTGCCAAATAAATTCTTAAAATTATGTATTCTCGTTTTTCCCGCTAATTTTGAAATTGCAAAAGAAAAGAATAAACAAGTTGTTTAGAGTTTTGAATTAAAGAGATTTAGGGTTTAATTTAGGGTTTTGATTTTGAAATTTTAAATTAAGGGGATTTTGGGTTTAGTTTAGGGTTTTGATTTGGGAGTTTTAAAATTAAAGAGATTTGGGGTTTAGTTTAGGGTTGACCAAGTAAACTCAAGTTTTTTTTTAGATTAATTTCCATTATTTATTTTATTTTTATTTTGTTTTCTTTTTAAAATAAAATCTAGGTTTGAGTCAATTTTGGTTAGATTTTAAAGTTGGTTGAGGGAATTTTTGGAGTTTTGTTGGGGAAGCTTGAGTTTTAGTCAATTTTGGTTAGTCATTTTAGGGACTTCAAAGTTGGTTGAGGGAATTTTTGAAGTTTTGTAGGGAAAGCTTGAGTTTTTTTTTGTCTCATCAACTCTATAAATAGAGATGATGGGATGAGTTGAAGAAAAGGGAAGGAAGGAGTTGGAGCCTAAAAGTAGAGGCTTTGAGGAGGGAAGAATTTAGAGGTGGATTTTAAGAGAACAAGACAAAATATTGGGAACTCCCAAAAGATAAAAAAAACTCCTACATTTTTCCTCTCCTCACTGGTCATCATCTCCATTCCTCATCACCTTTTCATCATCCTTCAATCCGAAGCTCCCAAGCTCCAGTCTCCGTCAAACTTCACGACGACGACGGAAAATCCAGATCCACGAAGGTAGCGGCGGAACATCACAATGAAGAAGGTGAAAATTTTAGATTTTTAGTTATTTAAGAAAATGCCATTAACTATGCTTATTTACAAATTTGATATATTTACTTAATTACAAAATTGCCACCTTTATTTTGTTATTTCACAATTTTAACATTTGACTTATAATTCAATATTTTTCAATATTTCACTCTTGATTTTTAATTAAATTATGGTATATTTGCTTTTAATTTTAAGATTTCAAATCTTTTTCCAATTTTACCTTATTTTAAATCTTTAGAATAAATTTTAATTATTTTTGTAAATATAAATTTCAAATGAATTTCAACTTTATCTTTAATTTGAATTTTCCTAAGTCTCAATTTGGTTTCATAATCAAAGTCATATTTTCATTTAAAATTGCGTTTGTAAAATAGAATAATATTTGTTTTGAGGGTTGAGTAATGTGACTTTCGTAGAGTTTCGACTCTCGTGCAAGCACACGAAAATCCTCCAATCATTTCTAAAAAATAATAAATCAACGTATTTTAAAAATTAAATATTATCAAATAAATCCTATGACGGACTTGGGATGAATGTCTCAAATTCTTTGAGGTAAATAATTTCTTTTAAATAAAAGTAAATTTAGATATGATAAATTGATTAAGAGTAAATTATAATTCAATACATCAAATTCTTACTTTATTTTTAAAGGTAAGAATTGATTAAATGTGACATTGTTTTATTATTTATTTTCTCAAATTAAGGACCTTTCAAAATTTAGTTGGATAATATAAGATAAAATATGGGTTACCGTTTTTAACGGGTGTTGTAGGGTGCTAATACCTTCCCTACACTCAAACGACCCCCGAACCTTATTTTTGATTTCGTAGACTAATTTTCATTTAAAGGTGACCAATCACACCCAAAATGATTGGTGGCGACTCCATCTCTTTTATTTTTTCAAAACCCTTTGAAAGAGGACGTCGGCCGCTCCGCGTCGCGAAAACGTTGCGACATGAAGATCATTGCTATGTTACCTGGAAGGCTGAAATTTATTAATGCGGTAGGATGTCTGGTACTCAGGCTTCTTAATATTCAATATTCTTCAAATATTCAATAGCATTCTAAAATTCTAATGCTATTGAATATTTGAAGATCATTGCTATGTTACCTGGAAGGCTGGAATTTATTAATGCGCGTGGAAGTCTGGTACTCAGGCTTCTTAATATTCAATACTTCCTCTGTATACATTTTTTTTGGACTCCGAAAATATTCAATACCTCCCCTGTCACCCTCACCAAATATTAACATTAGCAATTTCTAGATTAAAAAAAAAAAAATACACCCTCAATAAGAGAGTAGATATTTTTCAGAAGGTTTTTTTAATACATTTGATAAAAGATAATACATTTTTCAAATATTTTCAATGGCATTTAAAAATTATATATCTTTTTCGTAGGATTTTGCTAACCTCAATGTTAAAAGTTAGATATTGTTTTAGAGGATTTTAAATATCTTCAATAAAAGGTAATATATTTTTCAAAAGCTCTTAATATTCTTTGAAAATTATATTATATTTTTTTTCTGAAGATTTTTATTAACCTTGGAGAAAACGTAATACATTTTTCAAAGACTCTTAATGTTGTTTGAAAATTATGTATCTTTTTCGAAGGTTTTTACTAACCTTCGTTAAAATGTAAAGATAAAAGATTATACATTTTTAAAAAGTTTCAAATGTCATTCGAAAATTATATATGTTTGATTATACATTTTTAAAAGGTTTCAAATGTCATTCGAGAATTATATATGTTTTTCGAAGGTTTTTACTAACCTTTGATAAAAGGTATATATTTTTCAAACGTTTTTTAAAGACCTTCTATAAATGTTAATTTTTTTCAAAGGTTTTTTATAACCTTCGATAAAAAAGTGGTCGAAACAGATCCATATTCTTTGGTAGTGACTTCAGCTTGTCAGCTTTACAATCATTAGCTCGAAATTTGTTTTTGGAAGAACATTTAGTTAGAATGGTCATATGAAAGAAATTTATTTTGTTTTTTTTTTGTGGATTATGAATTTTGTTTTTCGAAGTCATCACTATGTATTGTAAATTTTTAGCAAAATGCTTAGAAAATGGTTAGGGTTAAGAAAAAATGTCAATAATATATGTTGTATTTAGGAATGGAAACAATATTTGTAAAAAAATAAACAAGGGGATAGACTCCATTGATTGAAACTCTAAGCGATGGGTGGGAGATTGAACCTAGGACCTCATGGTCAGTAGGCAATAATACATCATGCTGTTAAGCTGTCTTCTTGTTGGCATTATTATATCCTCCTACTCTTCATTCTTTAATAGTTAAAAAAAAATTCATTGCTAGATTATTGACAGGTTCTATACCTATAGCCAGAGTACTCTCCCTCGAGCAATAACGAAATTCTTTGAATAACAAATTGTCTATATCTCTATGAAAATTCCAATTGTTCAAATAATGAAAAATGTAAAATCTAAAATTTGCTACAAAATCTACACTACTATATCTCTAACTCTTGTATTAATTAGGGAAACCTATTCAAAATCGTCAATGATTCTTATTTCTCAACCTTGTATTATGACATTAAATTGATACCAAGAGTGACAAAATCTAAACCAAGGACGAAAATATCTATCGGTATTGATATCGGAATTTCAGTTTTACGAATATATCCATGAATATATCGACAAATATTTTTGTAAATCAATTTTTTTAAACAATTTTTTTTTTAATTAATAATTAAATTTTTATTTTTTACTTCCAAATTAAGTTATAAATCTTATTATTAGTATCTATATTCATATTGAGATTAATAGATGGTATTTTTTTTTGTTCTACGAGTATTTATAAAAGATATTAGAAATATCCATTAACCCTTAATATCTATATTGAACCATCCAACTTACGGATATATTGACGGATATATCGACATATCGACGGATATTTTCATCCTTGATCTAAAGATGCATTAAGCTTAAAAAAAAAAACAAAATTAAATACAATAACAACTATTGACCTAGGAACAACATTATTCAATAAAAGGTTACAACATATCAAAAATATTGATTTATTTTTTAAAATCAAAATCGAACATTCCGATTTACGGATATAGCTATTTTTTGGATTCATTTAGGCGCCCCAAGTATAGAAAGTATCGTACTTCTTGGTGGCATAGTTGAACATACAGAGACCCTTTTCACCCACAATCCACAAACATAGACTATTATTGCAACGTTCTCTGTCTCTCATGTCCTTGTAGATATCAAAGGAATGTAACGAGCCAGACCACTGGAAGCTGCAGAAGAACAACGTTGTATCAAGGATGTTTGTATTCTAGTACTCCTCCAGCTTATTGTTTTTGTTAGGTTGGTGGAGTGTTGTATTCTTGAGCATATTCCTTCAGAATGGTGACTACACCTACTGCCCTAATAATAGAAAACAAGTCATCGCTCTTGACTACAACTACGCTGCAATCCCGAGTTTTAGAATATCAATGACGATTTGGGTCTATTGCTGTTACAAAATATTTAATGTACGGTTTAAATCTGCAAACAAGTCTACATTAGCGGCGGTAGATATCAAACCTAAAAATGTAAAGCTACAACCAAACCCCAACTTCATTAAAGAAATCATTTTAGATTATCACAGAGTTGCTTATTTTCAATATGTTTACTTTCCAATCTCCATAATTCTATAATCCATTATACGGACTACCTTGAAGCAATTACACCATTGTCTTCAAAGTGGAAGCAACAACACGCTCGAAATTATTCGAAATCTTGGAACAAAGAGATCGGAGCAATTTCATTCCCACAATTTCTTAATCCAATCGACGCATTTTCGGCATTCGATCCACACAGCTCTGACATCCTATCAAGCACAACTACCATCTCTTCAACATTTGTATCACTCATTCTATCCTTCAAATCACCCTCCAATTGTTTCAGCATCTTTCAGCTTTGTACCAAAGGTTTATCTTTCGTGTTAATCTTGAGGAAAGCAACAATGTTTGCATACATAAAGAACAACAATCGGAAAATTCTATAATGCATGATGAGATTTTTTGTTTTAAATATAAGTTTAGGATCTCGTTTTTATAGAGTTTTAATTCGGTAATCATTGGGCCTAACTATTTAAGAGCATCCGTGGTTAGGTTCACATTAAAATTCTTAAAATTTTATAAATACAGCCAGGATAATAATATGTTGGTAAAAAACAAATGTGATCAACATATCTCGATAGTAGCATGTACAACTTCTTTTACTCAAATGTCCATTAAGTTTTCCAAAACTTATTTTAAACTCATTTACTGCAAGAAAAGAGTGCAAAATGAAACTTCTTTGTTTGGTTTATCATATTTTTATTGTAATAATAATAATAAAAAAATATGTTTGAAAAAAAGAAAGAAAAAATGATAAATACCCTCAAATGTCAATTTTTTATGTTTGAAAAAAAAAAAGAGAAAATGATAAATCCCCAATGTCAATTTTTTTTACAACATACCGAGTGGTGAGTGAGGATTCAACCTCTAACCTCTTAATTATACCTCTTTTCAAAACTAATTTAAACTCATTTATAGTAACAATTCAAAATGAAACTTCATTCTTTATATATCCGTTTTGGAAGAAAAAAAGGTGTTTTGTTCCAACAAAAAAAAAAAAAATTCAATTAATTTTTTTTATCAGTTTTTTTAAAACTAATGTAAACTCATTTATAGCAAGAAAATACAAAATGAAACTTCCTATTCTTTAAGTTTAGGGTTCATTACAGTACCTTCATAGCAAGTATGTATAAAAGTGAAAGAAACCCAACACAAGTTTTTGTATACCAGTCTCTATTTCGATTTTGATATCGATAAAATGGGTTCGTTTTCAACCCTTGCATTATCTCTATTAATCTCGTTGTTCTTTGCAAGCCTATTTACCATTGAAGGATCAATCTTCACTCCCCCAAGGGTTACAGTCAACATAACAAATGTACTAGAAAGTCACGATGCACTCACCATTCACTGCAAATCAGGCGATGACGATCTAAAATACCATCAGTTGCCATCTTTGTTCAGCTACGCCTTCAATTTTGAACCAAACTTCTTTGACAGGACGTTGTACTACTGCAGCTTTCAGTGGCCGGGCTCGTTTCATTTCTTTGACATCTACAAGGGCACAAGAGATAAATCGCTTTGCAGTACTTTGTGTCTGTGGATTGTGGGTGAAAAAGGTCTTTGTATGTTCAACAATGGCACCAAGAAGTACGATATTTGCCATCCGTGGCCGCCTAAATAAATATAAAAAATTCATGTATCCCTAAATGGGAGAGTTCGATTTAGTATGAAAAATGAAATCCCTATTATGTATTAATTAGGAAATACAAAGGAAAAAAATAAACATAACTATTTCTTTTTTTAGTTGAGTTATTTGTTATTTTATTGTTAGCTTTATAAAAAAAAAAAACGTTCAAAAGATTTACATCTATGGAACTAGGACCTTGTTTTACCATAAACCACAATCGTAATAGGTTGGAATCTTTATGAAAATCTATTGTAATGCAATTTGATGGGAATAAGAATGAATTTCTCCAAACTATTCTCGGCTTCGCCTCCATCTTCCATCTTCCATTTTCCCTCTGAATTGCATAGTCGGTTTGACGTTGAAACCAATCTAAATATTGAAAATCGACATGGTCGGTTTGGCATCGACTTGAGTGGAAAATCGACTGCGACCGACCGATACTCGTCACTATTTAATAATTTTCTTTTATTTAAGGATTCCATGTGGGGTATTAATCGTCGTTTAATTGTGGACTTCCCCGGAGAAAATTAATTATATCTAATTAAATGAAATTTTTCTTAATAATTTTCATTGAATTTAATTGAGATTAAAAATACTAAACGTTGTGCGAGGAACCCGATCCCACGCAAAATTTAATCCTAAAGTTTTGAGGGGATTGGAGAATTAAAGTGGAGACTGAGACGGGGGCGAGGGAGGCATTATCTTCGTCCCGTCCTACCGCGAACATCCCTAATTATATAGTGTCGGTTAAATTACAAGTTTTGTCTATGGACATTTAGGTTGTTTTTTGTGTGTGTGTCTTTTTGGCCTGTAAACTTTAGAAAAGTGTATAATATGTTCTTGAACTTCAATCTTATATTCAATAGGTTCTTAACTTTTAATTTTGTGTCTAGTAGTCTCTTACATATTCTAAACTTTTAAAAATTAATCCATTTATTAAATTCATAAATTTTTAGTTCATTTACAAACAAATTCTTAATTTTTTTTTCCATAATTCTCGTCAAATTTTAAAAACTAAAACAAATACTTTTCAACTTTATTATTTAAGAATAAACTCATGTTCTCAATTTTTTTTTTAAGTAAAGAATAAAACAAAGAAATCGGTAATAGCAAACAAACCAAGTTATTTCAAAATGAAATAAAAAATAATAATTTTAATGGTGTAATTTATCATACCTAAAATTTTAAATTTGGTGTTCAGACATTTATATATGTCCATGAATTTGACATCGATATGAGAGGTGAATCATCAACATTTTCATGGTACCATAAAAAATCGATAAAATATAACAAAAATATCAACAAAATATTACTAATGTGGACCTACCTTTAATACTAACATATCTAAACCTATTTAAAAAATGTGATATATTTATTTGTTAAATCAAATATTTTTTATTTTATTTTTTACATTTATATTCATGGAGATTGATATTTCCATCAATATTTCAAAAACAAGGTGTCGCCGAAGTGGTTAACGGAGACCACAGACGGTTGTCAAAGATGGTCGCCGGAGATCGACGACAATTTATAAAAATCGGTAACGGTAGTCGGAGGTGGTTGCTGGCAGTGTCGGAGGAGGTTGCTACCAACAATCTTGGGGAAGAAAATTTTAAAAAGTAGTGTGAGGGGATTTTGGTAATTTTAATATATTATGAATATTAAATAGAATTTTCAATACAACACCAATTTTTTTTTTTTTTTTTGTGTGTTTTTTCTAAAACCTAATATTTTCTCCCAAAATGATTTATTTTCAAAATTTATTCTCAAATAAATCATTTCGGTGGTTGCCGCCAATTTTTTCTAAAATATTTTTGTCCAAAAATTAAACACTTAGGCTTTTGCCGTAGCTTTTAAAATAATTGCTTTCAACCTTACTTTTAAAAAAATTAGCTATTTGATGAATCAAATTAGTGTTTGGTAAATTTTAGTTGTAGATTCTAAGTTGGTTATCGTAAATAAATATTCAATTATTATGATTTAACTATAATGACTAAAATAGACATATTATAAAAATTTGTAAAATTTATTTAAGAAAAAAATAATAAGATATTTTTTTAAAAAAATATTTGTATTTGATTTATTAATTTAAAAAATAAAAAAAAAAAATTGGTGGTGGAAAATAGATATTAGATATATAAAATAATTTTTAATTTTGAAAAGATTTGAAAATTTATTAAAAAAAAAGTGATGGTTAGGGAATCTAAAAGCTACCGATAACACATTTTGAAAGGTGAGTGAAATGAAAGTGACATATAAAAGTGATTTTACAGAATTATAAAACAATTTGTTTTACCAAACACAAAAAAAAAACTTGTTTTTAATCACTTCCCACCCTTTTAAACTCAATGTCAAACGCAGCCTTAATCTAATCCAAACACATTCATCCCTCAAGTAATTAATTCCAAAGGTATAAAATTCAATCTCCGTCCAAACTAGCTCAATATCATTTGGCCTAGTTGAACCAAGTTTAAAAGTGAGAACATGATACATATAGCGAAATATTATAATTTCAATGAAAGAATATTGATTTTATCATTGAAAATTGATTTTAATTTTTAAAAGTTAGGGGATTCCAATCTCTACCTTTTTTGGAGACAAATATAGAATTTATTTCTATTGCATATGCATTTTGTTCATCTGTAGGTTTTAAACAAATATTTTATATATATGGTCATGGACTTGTACTATTTACTCATTTAGGGCTCACCATTTCTTTTAACGCCGAATTTGCAGTGGACAGTGAGTTGATTGTGACTTTCCAAGGCATTTGTTATGTTGATCGAAATCATCGGGGGAGCGAAGGCTGATCCTTCAATGGTGTATAGGCTAGCGAAAAACAACGACATAAGTAGATATACAACAAGTGTTGAAAATGAAGCCATTTTTGTTGAAATAAGATAATGAAAAAGAGAGAGGGATGATTGATTAGTTTCACTTTTATACTTGGACATTTAAATTCAAAGTTAATTGGACATTTAAATCTAAAAACAAATAAACAAAGACGTTTCATTTTGTATTATTTCCATAAATTAAGGGCTAAGTATATATGCACTCGTTTTTGTTTCTTGTTTAAAGAGAAAAAAATAGAGAGAGGAAATCCTAAACTATTCACCTTCGAATTTGCCTACTAGTGGTTAGTTTGTGCTCTCGCTTCCTCAATGTGAAAATAATTAAAATGGCAAGAACGAGAATGATAGCAGAAACGATGGACGCCATAATGATTACAATAGTATTGGGGTACAAAATTATGTCTGCATGTAATATCTACGCTCTCATTCTTCAAATATTCAATAGCATTCTACCAGGCTTCTTAATATTCAATATTCTTCAAATATTCAATAGCATTCTAAAATTCTAATGCTATTGAATATTTGAAGATCATTACTATGTTACCTGGAAGGCTGGAATTTATTAATGCGGTAGGAAGTCTGGTACTCATGCTTCTTAATATTCAATATTCTTCAAATATTCGATAGCATTCTAAAATTCTAATGCTATTCAATATTTGAAGATCATTGCTATGTTACCTGGAAGGCTGAAATTTATTAATGCGGTAGGAAGTCTAATACTCAGGCTTCTTAATATTCAATATTCTTTAAATATTCAATAGCATTCTAAAATTCTAATGCTATTGAATATTTGAAGATCATTGCTATGTTACCTGGAAGGCTGGAATTTATTAATGCGGTAGGAAGTCTATACTCAGGCTTCTTAATATTCAATATTCTTTAAATATTCAATAGCATTCTAAAATTATAATGCTATTGAATATTTGAAGATCATTGCTATGTTACCTGGAAGGCTGTAATTTATTAATGCGGTAGGAAGTCTGATAATCAGGCTTCTTAATATTCAATATTCTTTAAATATTCCATAGCATTCTAAAAGTCTAATGCTATTGAATATTTGAAGATCATTGCTATGTTACCTGGAAGGCTGGAATTTATTAATGCGGTAGGAAGTCTGATACTCAGGCTTCTTAATATTCAATATTCTTTAAATATTCAATAGCATTCTAAAATTCTAATGCTATTAAATATTTGAAGATCATTGCTATGTTACCTGAAAGGCTGGAATTTATTAATGCAAGAGGAAGTCTGATACTCAGGCTTCTTAATATTCAATATTCTTTAAATATTCAATAGCATTAGAATTTTAGAATGCTATTGAATATTTAAAGAATATTGAATATTAAGAAGCCTGAGTATCAGACTTCCTACCGTATTAATAAATTCCAGCCTTTCAGGTAACATAGCAATCATCTTCAAATATTCAATAGCATTAGAATTTTAGAATGCTATTGAATATTTGAAGATCATTGCTATGTTACCTGAAAGGCTGGAATTTATTAATGCGGTAGGAAGTCTGATACGGCTTCTTAATATTCAATATTCTTTAAATATTCAATAGCATTCTAAAATTCTAATGCTATTGAATATTTGAAGATCATTGCTATGTTATCTGGAAGGCTCGAATTTATTAATGCGGTAGGAAGTCTGATATTCAGGCTTCTTAATATTCAATATTATTTAAATATTCAATAGCATTCTAAAATTCTAATGCTATTGAATATTTGAAGATCATTGCTATGTTACCTGCAAGGCTGGAATTTATTAATGCGGTAGGAAGTCTGATACTCAGGCTTCTTAATATTCAATATTCTTTAAATATTCAATAGCATTCTAAAATTCTAATGCTATTGAATATTTGAAGATCATTGCTATGTTACCTGGAAGGCTGGAATTTATTAATGTGGTAGGAAGTCTGATACTCAGGCTTCTTAATATTCAATATTCTTTAAATATTCAATAGCATTCTAAAATTCTAATGCTATTGAATATTTGAAGATCATTGCTATGTTACCTGGAAGGCTGGAATTTATTAATGCGGTAGGAAGTCTGATAGTATCGCTTCTTAATATTCAATATTCTTTAAATATTCAATAGCATTCTAAAATTCTAATACTTGAATATTTGAAGATCATTGCTATGTTACCTGGAAGGCTGAAATTTATTAATGCGGTAGGATGTCTGGTACACAGGCTTCTTAATATTCAATATTTTTCAAATATTCAATAGCATTCTAAAATTCTAATGCTATTGAATATTTGAAGATCATTGCTATGTTATCTGGAAGGCTGGAGTTTATTAATGCGGGTGGAAGTCTGGTACTCAGGCTTCTTAGGGCTCGTTTGATAACGTTCCTGTTTCTGGTTCCCTATTTCCTGTTTCTTGTTCCCTGTTTCTTGTTCCCTATTTTTTGAGAATTAGAAACAGGAACATGTTTGATAACTACTCTTGTTTCTGGTTTCTTGAAAAAAAAAAAAAACATAACAGAAACTTGTTTTGTTTCTTGTTTTTTTATAAAAAAAAAAAAAAAAATAGAAACATTATCATGTTTGATAATTATTTTTTGTTAATTGATTCTTTTTTCTCTTTGTTTTTATAGTTTAAATATAATTTAGTATACATAATATAAAAAAGATATAACACGCAATTAAAAAAAAAATTCAAAGTTTACATAATCGAATACAAATAAGTCTCGATGCAAAGTTAAAAACAACCCTAAATTGTATTTATACTTCAAATGTTATCCAAATTTGATTTGATTTGGTATATGTTTTTGTGTGTTGACCCGGTAAGGAGACATTTGTTTAAGAATAGAGAATCGAGCCTTCAACACACGAAAACAACATTCAATAACATCAATGTCACAATTTTATGAAAATTTCGATGTCTCAATTTTATGGAAACGTTGATAAAAATATCGATAAAATTACAATGTGAATAAATATCTATGAAAATATATATATAAAATTTAGGTATATATATTTTTAAATATACTTAAATTAATAAATAAATCAATGTCACAATGTGTTGCACCCCTTTAAGAAAATCTTGTCGCTTTGGCCGAGTGGTTAAGGCGTGTGCCTGACGCGAGAGTTCGAATCTCTCAGGTGAAAAAATTTAATAATAAATAAAATTAATAAGATAAAAGACTTATTACTAATATTAGGTTCACATTAGTATTGATACCAAAAAAAAAAAAAAAAAAAAAAATTTACATATATTCTTAAACAAAACAAAAATAATAAGTAACAAAATTTAAAATAATAAATAAAAAAATCTGCAAAATTAAAAAGAAGAAAAAAATAAAAAAAATTAATATGTTATTTTTGGGATTTGAACTCAAGCCTTTAAATACATAATGCTCATTTGAAAACTTCTCTTACCAACAAACCAATCACACATTTTTGTTATAAATAGGAACAACAATGTATAAAATGAAACGGAACAGAAGAAACACCTTTTTGGTGTTTCTCACATTTTGCCATTTTTTTAGAAACGTTTCTCAAAATTTAGAGACAAGAAACGAGAATGGTTATCAAACAAGTCTGTTTCTTAAAAAATGAGAAACAGAAACAGGAAACAGGAAACGAGAACGTTATCAAACGACCCCTTAATATTCAATACCTCCTCTGTATACATTTTTCCAGTTTTGGACTCCGAAAATATTCAATACCTCCTCTGTCACCCTCACCAAATATTCACATTAGCAATTCCTAAATTTTTTTTAAAAAAACAGCCTCAATAAGAGGTAGATATTTTTCAGAAGGTTTATTTAATACATTCGATAAAAGATAATACATTTTTCAAATATTTTCAATGGCGTTTAAAAATTATATATCTTTTAGGATTTTACTAACCTTTTCAATTAAAGTTATAGGGCTGGTTGCACAAATAGCAATCAGACCCAAACTAATTGCAAAATTAGCAAACTTTAAAATGTTTTACAAATATGGCAAAAAAACCCGTTTCTATCACTGATAGACTTTATTATATCACTGATAGACTTCTATCAGTGATAGACTATTATCTCTGATAGACTATTATCACTGACAAAAATCTATAAAAAGCTGAGGTGATCAGCGATAGACTTCTATCAGTCATAAGATATCAGCGATAGAAATTGCTATATCCGCAAAATTTTTAAAAACATGCTATATTTGCAAACAATAAGTCTTAAATTGTCATTTACTACAATTTTCCAAAGTTATATATATTTTTTTTTAGAGGATTTTAAATATCCTCAATAAAAGGTAATATATTTTTCAAAGGCGCTCTCAATATTCTTTGAAAATTATATATTTTTTTCCCATATTCTTTGAAAATTATATATTTTTTTCCAAAGATTTTTATTAACCTTGGAGAAAAGGTAATACATTTTTCAAAGACTCTTAATGTTCTTTGAAAATTATGTATCTTTTTCCAAGGCTTTTACTAACCTTCGATAAAATGAAGAAAATGTAATACATTTTTCAAAGACTCTTAATGTTCTTTGAAAATTATGTATCTTTTTCCAAGGTTTTTACTAACCTTCGATAAAAATGTAGAGATAAAAAATTATACATTTTTAAAAGGTTTCAAATGCCATTAAAAAATTATATATGTTTTTCGAAGGGTTTTACTAACCTTCGATAAAAGGTATATATTTTTCAAACGTTCTTTAAAAACCTTCTATAAATGTTAATTTTTTCAAAGGTCTTTTATAACCTTCGATAAAAAGTGGTCGAAACAGATCCATATTCTTTTGTAGTGACTTCAGCTTGTTAGCTTTACAATCATTTGCTCGAAATTTGTTTTTGAAAGGGGATAGACTCCATTGATTGAAACTCTAGAGCGATGATTTCATTATTATATATATATATTTTTTACAACATGTTGGGTGGGAGATTGAACCTAGGACCTCATGGTCACTAGGCGATACATCACTTCGTTAAGCTATCTTCTTGTTAGCATTATTATATCCTCCTACTCTTCATTCACTAATAGTTAAAAAAAAAATTCATTGCTAGATTATTGACAGGTTTTATACCTATAGCCAGAGTATTCTCCCTCAAGCAATAACCAAATTGTTTGAATAACAAATTGTCTATATCTCTATGTAAATTCCAATGAAAAATGTAAAATCTAAACTTTGCTACAAAATCTGCACTACTATCTCTAACTCTTGTATAAATTAGGGGAAACCTATTCAAAATCGTCAATGATTCTTATTTCTCAACCTTGTATTATGACATTAAATTGATGCCAAGAGTGACAAAAATCTAAACCAAGGACGAAAATATCTATCGGTATTGATATCGGAATTTCAAGTTTACGAATATATCCATGAATATATCGACAAATATTTTTGTAAATCATTTTTTTTAAACAATTTTTTTTTTAATTAATAATTAAATTTTTATTTTTTACTTCCAAATTAAGTTATAAATCTTATTATTAGTAGGGCTGGTTGCACAAATAACAATCAGACCCAAACTAATTGCAAATTTAGCAAACTTTAAAATGTTTTGCAAATATGGCAAAAAAATCCGTTTCTATCACTGATAGACTTCTATCAGTGATAGACTATATTATCTCTGATAGACTATTATCACTGACAAAAATCTATAAAAAGCTGAGGTGATCAGCGATAGACTTCTATCAGTCATAAGATATCAGCGATAGAAATTGCTATATCCGCAAAATTTTTAAAAACATGCTATATTTGCAAACAATAAGTCTTAAATTGTCATTTACTACAATTTCCCTTATTAGTATCTATATTCATATTGAGATTAATAGATGGTATTTTTTTTTGTTCTACGAGTATTTATAAAAGATATTAGAAATATCCATTAACCCTTAATATCTATATTGAATCATCCAACCTACGGATATATTCACGGATATATCGGCATATCGACGGATATTCTCATTCTTAGTCTAAAGATGCATTAAGCTTAAAAAAAAAAAAATGCAACAAAATTAAATACGAATTTGAAATACCAACTATTAACTAGGAACAACATTATTCAGGTTACAACATATCAAAAATATTGATTTATTTTTTAAAATCAAAATCGAACATTCCGATTTATAGCTCTTTTTGGATTCATTTAGGCTCCCCAAGTATAGCAAGTATCGTACTTCTTGGTGGCATAGTTGAACATACAGAGACCCTTTTCACCCACAATCCACAAACATAGACTATTATTGCAACGTTCTCTGTCTCTCATGTCCTTGTAGATATCAAAGGAATGTAACGAGCCAGACCACTGGAAGCTGCAGAAGAACAACGTTGTATCAAGGATATTTGGTCGAAAATGGAAGGCGTAGCTGATCAAATATGACAACGGGTGGATTCCCAAATCGTCATCGCCCGATTTGCAGTGGACAGTGAGTTGATTGTGACTTTCCAGAGCATTTGTTATGTTGACGAAAATTATTGGGGGAGCGAAAATTGATCCTTCAATGGTGTATAGGCCAGCGAAAAACAACGACAAGAGTAGAGATACTGCAAATGTTGAAAATGAATTCATTTTTGTTGAAATAAGAGAATGAAAAAGAGAGAGGGATGGTTAGTTTCACTCTTATACTTGCTGTGAAGGACGTGTGCAATGTACTGTAAGATTAAGAGTTAATTGGACATTTAAATTTAAAAACAAATAAACAAGGACGTTTCATTTTTTGTATTCTTTCCATAAATTAAGGGGCAAGTATATGGACTCGTTTCTTGTTTTTTTTTTTAACGTTTTTTGTTTTTTCTAATTTTGTTTTTCTAATAAAGATAAAACATAACCGTATTTAGTAACTGTATCTTGTTTATTCATTTTTATTTAAAAGAAAAACAGAAACACACGCCATATAAGGAAAGGATAGTACCTACCAACAAGAAGACATGATGTATCCGCTAGTGACTATGAGGTAGTAGGTTCAATCCCCACTCTAACATGTTGTAAAAAAAAAATAAAAAAAAACATTTCACAATTTGTCATATATATTTCGTAAGATAATAATAATTTAAATATTAAAAAATGTCATATAATGGAAGGGTAGTACTAACAATACCATATAAAAGTTGTTTACAAAAAAAAAAACATACCATATATAAAGAAAATTCACAATTTATCAAATATAGTAACATAACAATTGAAAGAGTTGCTAATAAAAACATAGCTCAACGGCATGATGTATCGCTTAATAACTAATAGGTTCTAGGTTCAGTCTTCCACCTCAACATGTTGTCAAACAAAAAAAAAACAATTGAAAGGGTTATTATGAAATTCAACTGGTCTTCTTATATATCATTTTTTTATTTAACAATTTAAAGGTTTGAATTCCTCCACCCACATATTGTTGAATTAATATAAATGTGAAAAATAACATTATATAATATTTCTCCCCTACCACTAATATTGTAATATTAATTGTCAACATGCATATTGTATGACCGAGAAGTTCGAGGTACAAATCTCCCACTCACCAGAGACAGATCTATGAAGGGACTAGGGGCACGTCCCATAACTTGATTGTTTTAATAAGATAGATGTATAATTGTGTCCCTGATAAATAAAAATTTCCTTTGGCTTGTTGGCATTTGCATAGTAGGATTAGTTGTGCCCTCCTTCAGGTATCGTGTTTGATTCCTACCCACTAAAATTTAATTTTGGATTTGTGTACGGTCCCTAGTTCGAATAGCAAATTTTCAACTTTACTTTTAAAATTTGAATCCCATTATTTTAGTAAATAAAAATACATTTTCATTAAAAAAAAAAAAGTAAGAAAACATATATTTAATTTTCAAACTAATCAAATTAAATTTGGACTAGTTGCACAAATAGCAATCAAGCCAAAAATAATTGCAAATTTAGCAAAGTTTAAAACTTTTTGTAAATATGGCAAAAAATCAATGGCTATCACTGATAGACTTTATGACTATTACTATAGACTATTATCACTAACGAAATTCTATAAAAAAAGACTACTATCAGCGATAGACTTCTATCAACGATAAACTTCTATCGGCGATAGATCATACTATCAGTGATAGAAATTGTCATATCCGCAATTTTTTTTTTAAAAATGCTATATTTTAATTATTTTACTCTAAATTGACATTTGTTACAATTTCTCTTTAAATTTTATAAACATATTTTCATTTAAAAAGTAAGAAAACATATATTTAATTTTCAAAGTAATTCATTTAAAAAAAAAGGGTATATTTTTATGTTTATCCTGTATATTTTAGGTTATCCACTCATTCTATTTTAGGTTAGGTAGGTTATAAAATTTATATTTAGTCTATTATTTTCAATGAATATTCAAATTATTCATCATTATATTAATTTATATCAACAATATATAAATAGTTAAAAATATTTTTAAATTAGAAAAATTGTAACAGATGTAAATTTAAAAAAATTGGGATATGGCAATTTTTATCACTGATAGTATGATCTTTCGCTGGGGGTGGGGGATTCGAACCACAGACCTCTTGGTTGTCAACACATACATATGCCCGCTGAGCCATGCTCGCTTTGGCATATATTTCAAGTTTTGTTCTTTCTAATATATTTATTTAAATAATTCAATTATATTTTTTACGGGGTCTATTTGATCTCTAAACATTAAAAAGTATCTAATGTGTTTTAAAATTTATGTTTAATAATAGGTCCATAAATTTTAAAAATATATAATATGTCTGACTTATTATTTTATTTTTATTATTAATTTTTAGATATAAAATTAAATTGTATGTCTAATGAGACTCTCAACTTTCAATTTTCTATTTAGTAAGACTGTAAATTTTGAAAAATGTTAAATAGGCTTGAGGACGTATTAGACACAAAAATGAAAATTTATAGATCTATTGGACACAAAATTAAAAGTTAAGATTTTATTAAGACACACTTTTATAAGTTCTGAGAACAAAATAGACATAAATTTGAAAGTTCAGGGACAAAGCTAGCTCATATGGACTTGTGCCCCTAACATATAATCTTGGATCCGCCACTACCCACCCACATGTTGTAAAAAAAAAAAATATTGTAATATTAGGGTCCGTTTGATAACGTTCTCGTTTCCTGTTTCATGTTTCCTGTTTTTGTTTCTCATTTTTTAAGAAACAGACTTGTTTGATAACCATTCTCGTTTCTTGTTTCTAAAAAAAATGGCAAAATTTGAGAAACACCAAAAATATGTTTCTTCTGTTTTGTTTCCTTTTATAAACTGTTGTTCCTATTTTTAACAAACAAGTGTGGTTGGTTTGTTGGTTAAGAAATGTGCTTAAATAAGTATTACACAATTAAGAGCTTGTGTTCAAATCCTAGAAAAATATTTTTATTTTTATTTTTTCTTATTTTTAATTTTTGCAGTATTTTTTTTATATATTATTTTAATTTTAAATTTTGTCACTTTCTATTTTTGTTTTGTTTGAGAATATAATGTGAACTTTTTTTTTTAGTATCAATATTAATGTGAACCTAATATTAGTAATAAGTCTTCTATCTTATTTAACTACATTTCCATAAAATTGAGACATCAAAATTTTCATAAAATTGTAACGTTGATGTTATTGAATGTTGTTTTCGTGTGTTGACTCGATTCTATATTCTTAAACAAATGTCTCCTTACCCGGTTAACACACAAAAACATATACCAAATCAAATCAAATTTGAATAACATTTGAAGTATATAAATACAATTTTATGGTTGTTTTTAACTTTGTATCGAAACTTATTTGTATTCGATGATGTAAACTTTTGATTTTTTTTTTTTAATTGCATGTTATATTTTTTTTATATTATGTATACTAAATTTTATTTAAACTATAAAAAAGAAAAACAACAAAGAGAAAAAAAAAACAATTAACAAAAAAAAAAAATTATCAAACATCTATTTATTATTATTATTTTTTTTCAAAAAACAAGAAACATTATAAACAAGTTTTTGTTTTGTTTCTTTTTTTTCTTCAAAAAAATTAGAAATCCGAGTAGTTATCAAACATGTTTCTATTTCTAGTTCTAAAAAAAATAGGGAACAAGAAACAATAATATTATCAACCGTACGAGATATATGTATGATAAAATCAACCTTTAATTGGCAGTCCGCTATCCCTCGTCAGGCCCCGACCACAATTGGAAATTAGAGAATAAGGGTGATGCAAGCCTCAAGTATTGTGTAATATAATTTATGTAATTTGTATTTATGTATTTTGAGTACTTTTGAGTTTATTTTATTTTAATATTTTTATTTTTAAATGTTCAGTTTTAATTATATACTTTCAATAAAATTTAAAATCGGTCTTTATTGTCATGTTAGCCTATTAGCTAGTTGATTTGACTGCTGGTCGCTTCTGGAAGTTATTTTTTCTAAGAAATTGTGGTCTTTATGAGCCTCCCTCTATCAATTTTTTAAATATGTTGTTTTTTATTTATTTTTTTGGCATGAAAATTATTATTATTATTTAGTAATTTTAATAAATAAATAAAACTTCAAACAAACGTAATGACCAATATTAAGTTTTATTGAAAAATACACCGACTAAATTGGACATTTAAATGTACATGGACAAAAATGGAATGAAACTGAAAGTAGTACAAAAACGAGAATGATATTTTAAATAAAGTTTGATGTTTTTCTCACACAACAGAAGTTTGTTTTAATTTCGAGCCATATGTGTTAGTGAAATAAGATTTTGGTCTATTAAAAGAGACAACTAGAGGAATAGCTAGGTAAACCAAATAATTTTTTTTAAAAATGCTGGAAAGTCAAACAATTGTGTGTGTAGTCGGACAAGATAGACAAAGAAAAACCCGAGTGTTTGTTGAGGATTTAACATTGTGTCAAGAGTGTCAGTATGACAGGGCAGTGTTGTTTTCCAAGATCATAGACAAGTAAGTGGGTTGAAGAGCCAGACTCTTTAGACTCAAATAGTACCATGTTCAGTGCGTCTTTGAGAGGGGCGTCAAACCCGTTGAAAAGCAAGAACCAAGTTCATTTGCCAGGGACTTGGGGTTACGTGTTTTGGGCAAGATTGTAGTTCAGAAGGTGTACCAGGTAGGTTGCCTTTCGAAAAAACCATTACCACTAGAGGGATAATGCTAATGGCTGCAAGCAGAGAAGTCGAGTGGTCCTTGCGACTTGCATCGGTCTAGTACAAAGTGATGCACACAAGTGTGAAGTCCATGTTGGTGAACGTATCAGTTGGGAGAAGAGAAAAAAATATCTACAAGAAGAAAAATATGTGGACAAATAATATAGAAAAAATAAAAAATTAGTAATCGTTAGATTAATTCAAATTAATGGCTAATATAATGGTGCTATAGATTAAAATGAGGATTTAAGATTAACACACATAAATTATTGTGTGTTCTTAGTTGGAATTTGAGAGAAGAACATACTAACAAACAATGACACTAAAAATGCTTCTTCGGGTATCACATTATGATACTTTAAAATTTAATGTATTGACAAGGATACACTCTGTCATGATTCGAAAATTAAAGCTCACGGTTGATGATCTATAGTGAACATCATAAAACAATTAATAAAATATTTTGCATCCACCCAAAAACAATGTCAAAACACTAAATTTTAAAATATTCATGACGATTTTGGGTCTATTATTGCGGTTACGAAATATTTATGTACTGGTTAAATCTACAAACATGTCAACATTGGAGGCATAAAATATCAAACCTAAAAATGTAAAGCTACAACCAAACTCCAAATTCATTAAAAAAAAAATCATTTTAGACTATCACAGTTGCTTGTTTTCAATATATGTTTACTTCCCAATCTCCATAATTCTATAATCCATTATATGCACTACCTTGAAGCAATTACACCATTGTCTTCAAAGCGGAAGCAACAACACGCTCGAAATTACACGAAATCTTGGAACAAATGAGAACAGAGAAATTTTATTCCCCCATTTCTTAATCCAATTAACGCATTTTTGGATTCCTCATTCGATCCACACAACTCCGACATCCTATCAAACACCACCACCATCTCTTCAATATTTGTATCACTCATTCTATCATTCGAATCACCATACAATTATTTCAGCATCTCTGAGCTCTGTACCAAAGGGTTATCTCTCGTGTTAACATCTCCAGGACCCAACAATGTATGCATACATAAAGGACAACAATCTTAAAATTCTATAATCATTTGGTCTAACTATTTAAGAACATGCGTGGTTGGGTTCACATCAAAACTCTTAAGTTTTTTTTATATTTATATGATTTGTTAATGTGCATTCTATAGTTTTTTGTTTTGTTTTGTTTTTTACAATAAATACGAGGATGAGGATTGAATTTCCAAACTGTTGGGAGGTAATTACCCCAATGCCCAAGCTTAGGGGTCGTTTGATGTTGGGAAAAATACACGAGATATAAATAACGCGGAATAACAACAATATTATATCTCACGTTCCCACTTCACACGTTAGAACCAAATAAGTTATCGTTCACAAATGCAATAATAAAGATAAGGGAAAGAGAGAACGACACCGTAAGTTATACTGGTTCGCCCCGATCTCGGGACTACGTTCAGTCTTCTGCAACTGCAGATTCAACTATAATGGAGATTACAAGAAGCCCTCAACTCAACGCTACAAACTACCCTCAATAGCTCAACAATAACTATTGACTTCCAAGTATCACAACCCGATAACTTGGGATCAACAACGAAGAAAGAACGCCCAAATCCACCAAAAGAAATTCTACCTTTTCTCTATCTCTAGCTCAATATCATTTGAATTTAGAATAAAAGAAAAAGAACAACTCACAATTTATTTCTTCTTTTGAATTCGTTGACACCCACGGCATGCACTCCCTTTTTTTGCTTCTGTTGTTGATGAATTAAGGAACACCACTAACCTTCCGTTTATAGAGAATTTCCACCGCAATTTGTCATTTAAGTTTCCAATCAAAATGCAACCTCCATTTTAGCCAATAAGAGACATTACTTAACAAGATCAATTTGGGCCAAATGGGCCTTGATTGACTGTTCTTTAATTTTGACTTCACATCCATAACAATCTCCCACTTGAAGACAAAACAACGATCTTGCCTCCCACTGCAACGAAAAATGATCATCTTGAAAATTCCAAGGATTTACTCCCACTGCAACTGTTATTTCTGATCTTCTTGGCAAACTCCAAGGTTCAACAAAATAAACCCTGTAAAATAACAAAAATTACAAATGACAGGTAACCATCAGAAAGTAACTGTAGTGCATCTGTGCTCGCCCTGAGGAGTGGGCTCGCTACGTGGATCTGTCTCTTAGACGAAAAAGACAGACACGTACTCCCACTTCAGCTAAGTGGCAACAACTGACATTTTCTTCAACCCTGAATCACTGTTCTTGAAGAAAATATATTTTGAGAAGGGTTTGAATCTTCTATTCAAACATGTTGCCAAACTAGATACTTTTCCTTTGACCTTAGCAACTACTCTGGCCTTCCACTTCGATGCCTCCACTCGCCTCGGCGACTTCTTCAATTCGTTCAAGTGTCTGACAATTGAGGGTTGACAATAGCCATCAACTTTCTCTTCTGAACTTCCCAATTGTTTCTGAATTGAAGGATCGTGATCCAACTGATCAAACTTGGCTATCAGTGCTGCTGGCTCACCTCTATAACAACCATATGCAGCTTTAATTGGCATCCACCGTCTCTTTGATTCTTTGACAACATTCAACTGACATTTGTACAATGTAGAATTTCTGTGGCCAACTGCCACTACTTGGGATCCCAGTATGAGTTTACACTGGCGACTGCCAAACTCACACATGTAGCCTTCATCTGTCAACTTGCCAATAGAGATGAGATTCATCTTCATTCTAGGCACAAACCTGACATCATGCAATATCAGAACACTACCACATTCTAACTTCAGACTAACATCCCCAATCCCACTGGTTTTGGAGACTCTGCCATCACCCATTCTCACTAGACCATGACATCCTCTTGTGAAGGATGTGAACAAACTTCTATCTGAAGTTATGTGAATTGACGCTGCACTGTCTAAAATCCACTCAGATGAATTATTAAAACTTTCTGTGTCACTTCCAACACAGACACATGCATCAGCATCATCAACTATGTTTGCCTCATGCTTCCTTTCCTGATCCTCTTTTAGTTTTCTACACTGACTTTTATAGTGACCTATTTTGTGACAGTAAAAGCATTCTATCTCCTTATTCCTATTTCCCCACTTCTTTCCACTACTACTCGGTTTCATAAATTCTTTACCCTTAGTCAAAGCTAAAGCTGATCCCGTAGTAGATGACTCTCTACCACTACTCTTTCTACGAATTTCTTCAGCTAGAGCTAAATCACAAACCCCTGAAAACTTCATAATATTTTCTCCTACCGAATTAGACACAGCTGTCTTCATCGTTTCCCAACTTTCAGGTAAAGACATTAATAACTGAATAGCGTATACTTCATCAGTAAAATCTATCTTAACAGACTTTAACTGATTTACCAAAGTGGTAACCTCATTGATATAGAAATTTACAGATGCATCTTCAGCCATTTGCATGTTAAAAAATTTCTTAAGAAGATATGCTTTACTATTAGCAGACGATTTCTCGTACCTGTTTGTAAGCGCTTCCATTAGCTTGATTGCGGTAGTCTCGTTGGCTACAAGACTAACAACTTCCATTGTCAAACACATTCTGATGTTTGCAACTGCTTGTTCATCGAGATCTTCCCAATCTTCATCTGACATCTCTTTCGGTCTCTTCTTCAGTGCCTTGTGCAATTTCTTGCAGGTTAAAAAATCCTTCACCTGCATCTTCCAATAACCAAAATTTTCCCCATCAAATTTTGTGACTCCTTCAAAACTCCTTGGATTCGCCGCTCCCATGATTTCTGAACCAAAAGCTCTGATACCACTTGTTGGGAAAAATACACGAGATATAAATAACGCGGAATAACAACAATATTATATCTCACGTTCCCACTTCACAGGTTAGAACCAAATAAGTTATCGTTCACAAATGCAATAATAAAGATAAGGGAAAGAGAGAACGACACCGTAAGTTATACTGGTTCGCCCCGATCTCGGGACTACGTCCAGTCTTCTGCAACTGCAGATTCAACTATAATGGAGATTACAAGAAGCCCTCAACTCAACGCTACAAACTACCCTCAATAGCTCAACAATAACTATTGACTTCCAAGTATCACAACCCGATAACTTAGGATCAACAACGAAGAAAGAACGCCCAAATCCACCAAAAGAAATTCTACCTTTTCTCTATCTCTAGCTCAATATCATTTGAATTTAGAATAAAAGAAAAAGAACAACTCACAATTTATTTCTTCTTTTGAATTCGTTGACACCCACGGCATGCACTCCCTTTTTTTTTGCTTCTGTTGTTGATGAATTAAGGAACACCACTAACCTTCCTTGTATAGAGAATTTCCACGGCAATTTGTCATTTAAGTTTCCAATCAAAATGCAACCTCCATTTTAGCCAATAGGAGACATTACTTAACAAGATCAATTTGGGCCAAATGGGCCTTGATTGACTGTTCTTTAATTTTGACTTCACATCCCTAACATTTGATAACGTTCTCGTTTCCTGTTTCTTGTTTCTATTTCTCATTTTTTAAGAAACAGACTTGTTTGATAACCATTCTCGTTTCTTGTTTCTAAATTTTGAGAAACGTTGCTAAAAAATGGCAAAATTTGAGAAACACCAAAAAGTTGTTTCTTCTGTTACATTTCTTTTTATACATTGTTGTTCCTATATAAAATAAAAATTTGTGGGTGGTTTGTTGGTAAGAGATGTCCTCAAATAAACACTTCATATTTAAGTGTTTTGGTTCAAATCCCAGAAATAACATATTGGTTTAATATTAGTAATAAGTCTTTTATCTTATTTAACTACGTTAAATTTTTATATATATATTTCATAAATATTTATTCACATTATAATTTTTTCGATAGTTTTATCAACATTTCCATCAAATTGAGACATCGAAATTTTCATAAAATTGTGACATTGATGTTATTGAATGTTGTTTTCGTGTGTTGAAGGCTCGATTTTCTATTCTTAAACAAATGTCTCCTTACCCGGTCAACACACAAAAACATATACCAAATCAAAACAAATTTGGATAACATTTGAAGTATAAATACAATTTATGGTTGTTTTTAACTTTGCATCGAGACTTATTTGTATTCGATTACGTAAACTTTGATTTTTTTTTATTGCGTGTTATATCTTTTTTATATTATGTATACTAAATTATATTTAAACTATAAAAAGGAAAAAAAACAAAGAGAAAAAATAATCAATTAACAAAAAATAATTATCAAACATGATAACGTTTTTATTTTTTATTTATTTTTTTTTTTTTTAAAAAGAAACCAGAAACGTTATCAAACAAGTTTCTGTTCTGTTTCTTTTTTTTCAAGAAACCAGAAACAGGAGTAGTTATCAAACATGTTCCTGTTTCTAGTTCTCAAAACATAGGGAACAAGAAACAAAGAACAAGAAATAGGAAACAGGGAACAAGAAACAGGAACGTTATCAAACGAGTCCTTAGATAATTTTTTTTTTTTTTTTTTTTTTTTTGGGTTTTTTTTGGGTGCATACATACCTATACAGACACACTTTCACCGAAATTAAAAGCTCTTCAAATTTTATAAATACAGTTTAGTCTTTAGGATATAATAATATGTTGGTAAAAAACAAACCTGATCAAATGTCCATTAAGTTTTCCAAAATTTATTTTACTCATTTATTGCAAGACAAGAGTGCAAAATGAAACTTCCTTCTTTTGTTCATCCTATTTTTATTGTAATAAAAAAAACTAAAAAATATGTTTGGAAAAAAAGAGAAAATGATAATTACCCTCAAATGACCATTTTTTCTTACAACATATTATTGGGGATTGTAACCCCTATCACTTGTTCGTAATTAATTCCTTTAATTATGTTGATGTGTTGGCATCTTGGCCAATCAATTTTTCAAACTAATTTAAATTCATTTATAGTCAGAAGTCAAAATGAAACTTCATTTCTTTATCTGTGTAGGAAGAGAAAAAGGTATCTTGTTCCCAAAAAAAAAAAAAAAAAAAGTTGCAATTAATTTTTTTTATCAGTTTTTTTAAAACTAATGTAAACTCATTTATGGCAAGAAAATCCTAAATGAAACTTTGTATTAAACTTTGTATTTTTTCAGTTTCTAAATTTAAACGGACAATCAACTTTTAAGTTTAGGGTTCATTACATTTCCTTCAAGTATGTATAAAAGTGAAAGAAACCCGATACAAGTGTTTGTATATCGGTCTCTATTTCGATTTTGATATCGATAAAATGGGTTCGTTTTCAACACTTGCATTATCTCTATTAATCTCGTTGTTCTTTGCTAGCCTATTTACCATTGAAGGATCAATCTTCAGTCCCCCAAGAGTTACCGTCAACATAACAAATGTTCTGGAAAGTCACAATGCTCTCACCGTTCACTGCAAATCAGGCGATGACGATCTAAAATATCACCAGCTGCCATCTTTGTTCAGCTACGCCTTCAATTTTGAACCAAACTTCTTCGATAGGACGTTGTTCTACTGCAGCTTTCAGTGGCCGGGGTCGTTTCATTTCTTTGACATCTACAAGGGCACAAGAGATAAATCGCTTTGCAGTACTTTGTGTTTGTGGATCGTGGGTGAAAAAGGTCTTTGTATGTTCAACAATGGCACCAAGAAGTACGATATTTGCTATACGTGGCCACCTAAATGAATATTTAAAATTCATGTATCCCTAAATGAGAGAGTTAGATCTAGTATTAAAAATCAAATCCCTATTATGTATTAATTAGGAAATATAAAGGAAAAAAATAAACATAACGATTTTTTTTTTTTAGTTGAGTTATTTGTTACTTTATTGTTATCTTTATAAAAAAAAAAAAAAAAGCGTTCAAAATATTTAGATCTATGGAAACTAAGACCTTGTTTTACCATAAAGCACAATCGTAATAGATTGGAATCCTAATGAAAATCTATTGTAATGCAATTTCATGAGAATGAGAATGAACTTCTCCAAACTATTTTCGGTTTCGCCTCCATCTTTCATTTGCCCTCTATTTTGCATAGTCGGTTTGACGTCGAAACTGATCGAATCGATGGATTGGTCGACCGGTCTTATAAACTGAAAACAAAATATCAGTTTCCAAATTATTGAAAATCGAAATGTCGGTTTGAGCGGAAAATCAACTACGACCGACCGATACTCGCCACTATTTAATAATTTTCTTTTATATAAGGATTCCATGTCGGGGTATTAATCATTTAAATGTGGACTTACCATGGGAAATTAATTATATCAAACTAAATGAAAATTTCCTTAATATAATTTTCATTGACATTAAAAAAAACTAAACGTTGTGCGAAGTACCGATTCCACGCAAAATTTAACCCTAAATTTTTTAGGGGATTGGGGAATTAAATGGGAGGCCTGGGACAGGGGCGAGGGAGGCATTATCTTCGTCCCCGTCCCACGGCGAACATCTATATATATATATAGTGTTGGTTAAATTACAAGTTTTTTTTCGGACATTTAGGTTTTTGTGTCTTTTTTTGGCCCGTAAACTTTAAAAAAGTGTTTAATAGGTCATTGAACTTCAATTTTATATTGAATAGGTCTTTTAACTTTTAATTTTGTGTCTAATAATCTCTAACATATTCTAAACTTTAAAAAATTAATTGATGTATTAAATTTATAAATTTTTAGGTCATTTACAAACAAATTCTTATTGTTTTTTCATAATTCTCGCCAAATTTTAAAAACTAAAAGAAATACTTTTCAACATTTTTATTTAAGAATAAACTCATGTTCTCAATTTTTTTTTAAGTAAAGAATAAAACAAAGAAATCGGTAATAGCAAAACAAGCGAAGTTATTTCAAAATGAAATAAAAAAAATAATAATTTTAATGTTGTAATTTATCATACTTAGGATTTTAAATTTGGGAGAACATGTGGACATTTTATGTCCATGTATTAGACATGAATATGAGGGGTGAATCAAGAACATTTCCATGGTATCATAAAAAATAATAAAAATATCAACCAAATATCATGGATCTAATTTTAATAATAACATATTTAAACTTTTTTAAAAAATGTGATATGTTTATTTGTTAAATCAATTTTTTTTTTTTTTTCTTTTTTAGATATTTTCATCGAGATTTCAAAAACAAATTGAGACCTCGATTTTTTCATCGACGTTGATATTGATACGTTAAAAACCATTATCATACACTAATCTTAAATCATTTTAATTTCATTTGAAATATGTCATATAAGAAAATGATATAGTACCAATATATCTTATAATAAACAAAAATGAATTAATAAGTTTAAATTTGTATTTTAAAAACTATGACTGTCGTTTATTATTGTCGAGGGTCCGTGACGGGGTAAAATTGGTCGTCGTTAGTTACCGGAGGTTGCCAAGGTGGTTATCGGTGGAGGTTGTCGCCGGAGATCGGACGGAGTTTTGCTGGAGGTCGTTGGCTGTCATTAGCTAGAGTTCGCCGTCGATAATCTGTCGGAGTTTTAATTTGTCGAATTTCACCGGAGGTGGTCACCGGTGGTCGGCTGGAGGTAAGACGGAGGTGTCGCCGGAGTGGTCACCGGAGATTGACGAAAGTAGTCGGAGATCAACTACAATTGTCGGAGATGGTCATCGAAGATCGACGATGGTGGCCGGAAGTCTCTAGCGGTGTCGGAGGAGGTTGGCGACAACAATCATAGGAAAGAAAATTTGAAGGAGTGGTGTGAGGGTATTTTGATAATTTTAATATATTATGAAAATTAAATAGAATTTTCAATTAAACACCACAAAACATTTTTTTTGGTGTGTTTTTTCTAAAAAATTATATAAAGCGTTTCTCCAAAAATGATTTATTTTCGAAACTTATTCTTAAATAAATCATTTTGGTTGGTTGTCAAACACTACAATTTTTTTAAAAATATTTTTTTCAAAAATTAAACATTTATGCATGCAATCCAAACGCATTCATCACTCAAGTAATTAATTTCGAAGGGTATAAAATTCAATCTCCCTTCATACTAGTTCAATATCATTGACCTATCATGAACCAAGTTTAAAAGTGAGAATATGATACATATAGCGGAATATTATAATTTTAATGATGATTTTTGATTTTATCATTGAGAATCGAAATTATGCCTCTTTAATTATGCTGGCCAACAAGAGCATAGCTCAACGGCATAATGTATCGCCTAGTGACCATGAGGTCCTAGGTTCAATCCTCCACCCGAACATGTTGTCAAAAAAAAAAAAAAAAAAAATTATGCTGGCCTCGGTTTTTCAAAACTAATTTAAACTCATTTATAGTTAGAATTCAAAATGAAACTTCATTCTTTATCCGTTTAGAAAGAAAAAAAAAAAGATATTTTGTTCAAAGAAAAAAAAAATAAAATAAAAGAGAGAGTTTCAATTAATATTTTTTATCAGTTTTTTTAAAACAGATGTAAACTCATTTTATAGCAAGAAAAAACAAAATGAAACTTCCTATTTTTTTTTTCAGTTTCTAAATTTAAATGGGCAATCAGCTTTTAAGTTTAGGGTTCATTACATTTCCTTCATAGCAAGTATGTATAAAAGTGAAAGAAATCTAACACAAGTGTTTATATACCGGTCTCTATTTCGATTTTGATACCGATAAAATGGGTTCGTTTTCAACACTTGCATTATCTCTATTAATCTCGTTGTTCTTTGCTAGCCTATTTACCATTGAAGGATCAATCTTCAGTCCCCCAAGAGTTACCGTCAACATAACAAATGTTCTGGAAAGTCACAATGCTCTCACCATTCACTGCAAATCTGGCGATGACGATCTAAAATACCACCAGCTGCCATCTTTGTTCAGCTACGCCTTCAATTTTGAACCAAACTTCTTCGATAGGACGTTGTTCTACTGCAGCTTTCAGTGGCCGGGGTCGTTTCATTTCTTTGACATCTACAAGGGCACAAGAGATAAATCGCTTTGCAGTACTTTGTGTTTGTGGATTGTGGGTGAAAAAGGTCTTTGTATGTTCAACAATGGCACCAAGAAGTACGATATTTGCTATACGTGGCCGCCTAAATGAATATTCAAAATTCATGTATCCCTAAATGAGAGAGTTGGATATAGTATTAAAAATCAAATCCCTATTATGTATTAATTAGGAAATACAAACGAAAAAAATAAACATAACTATTTCTTTTTTTTAGTTGAGTTATTTGTTATTTTATTGTTATTTTTATAAAAAAAAGCGTTCAAAAGATTTAGATCTATGGAACACTAAGACCTTGTTTTACCATAAAGCACAATCGTAATAGATTAGAATCCTAATGAAAATCTTTTGTAATGCAATTTCATGAGAATGAGAATGAACTTCTCCAAACTATTGTCGGTTTCGCCTCCATCTTTCATTTGCCCTCTATTTTGCATAGTCGGTTTGACGCCGAAACTGATCGAATCGATGGATTGGTCGACCGGTCTTATAAACTGAAAACAAAATATCAATTTCCAAATTATTGAAAATCGAAATGGTCGGTTTGAGCGGAAAATCAACTACGACCGACCGATACTCACCACTATTTGAGTTTAGTACTATTTTGATCCTTTCATCCAAAAATTTGTTAGGGTACCGGTACCAAATGCAAGCGGATGCGACATATTTTTATTAATAAAATATATATATATATATATTAAATATACTTTTAAATGAAATATATATTTTTTGCTTTTTTGCTTTTTTTTTCTCCTTCTTCCTCCCCCTTGTCTTTCTCCCTCGTCCTCTCATCCTTCTCCCTCCAACCATCCATGATTGCCGCCGTTGTTCGTTGTCGCCGTCTGCCATTGTTCGTTGTCTCCGTCTGCCGCCTCTATTTTGTTAAGAATTAGTGCAAATTTATTTAGTTTTAAATCTTTGAAAATAAGGTGATGCCACCTATTTAGGCTAGTGCCACCTCTTTAGGTAGTGTCTAAGGTTTTTTAGGATTATGTCTTAGTGGGATCATGGGAGAAAATTAAGGTGAGTGGGAAAAGTATAATGAGTATTAATTTACTATTTAATTAGCTATAAAAGCTTGTAATCTTTTCAATTCAAATCATCGAATTCAATTGAAGCAATTCTTTCTTTTGTGCCATTTCTCTCCTGTTTCCACACTTTCGTTATCTTCGTTTTGTTACATGGTATCAGAGCTTCAAGGTTCTTTGTTTAGTGTTTGAGTTTAAATACTCGTTGAAGATGAACGGTGGAAACAGTGTTTGTGTAGACAAGCTTGCCGGTGATAATTATAGCTATTGGAAGCTATGTATGGAAGCTTTTCTACAAGGGCAAGATCTTTGGGATCTTGTTTCCGGTGATGATGCAGAAATTCCAGAAGATACTCTGGAGAATGCTGAGGCACGAAGAAAGTGGAAGGTCAAGTGTGGCAAAGCTTTATTTGCTTTGCAGACTTCCATTGGCAAAGAGTACATTGAGCATGTTCGTGATGTAAGTTGTCCAAAGAAAGTGTGGGACATAATTGAAAGGTTGTTCACTCAAAAGAACACGACGAGGTTGCAATATTTGGAGAACGAACTTGCTGGAAGGACTCAAGGTAATTTGCCGGTTTCAGAATATTTTCTGAAAATTAAAACTTTATGTTCTGAAATTTCAGAATTAGATAAAGATGATCCGATTAGTGATGCTCGTGTGCGTCGCTATCTTATTCGTGGACTGCGAAAGGAGTTTATGCCATTTATTTCATCGATACAAGGTTGGGCAACTCAACCTTCTATCATTGAGTTGGAGAATTTGCTTTCAAATCAGGAAGCATTGATGAAACAAATGTTTAGCAACTACAAGGAAACTCACTCGGAGGTGGAGGCTGTTATTTATGCAAAAGACAAGGGAAGAGTTCATTCTTCTCCAAAGCTTTATTCAAATGACAGCAATGATTCCAAAATTGAAAGGCAGTCCAAAGGCACTTCAAAAAGATGTTTTAGGTGCGGCAAACCGGGACACATCAAACGTGATTGTTGGATAAAGGTGGTGTGTCAACGTTGTGGAAAATTCGGCCATATTAGACAAAATTGTCGGGTGATTCTCAAAGAAGCAGAAGCAAATGTTGTCCAGGAAAGTAACAAACCTGAACAAGTTACTTGGGAACATTGTTTATCAATTGAAGCTATTGATCAACCCAATAATTTGCATGCTAATGCTTTTATAGATTATAATGAGGATTGGATTGTTGATTTTGGTTGTTCTCATCATTCAACTGGAAATGTTTCTCTTCTCTCTGATGTACGTACTCATCAAGGAAGAAGAGTCATTGCGACGGCTGATAATTCCATACATCCTGTTGTTCAAGAAGGGCAAGTTAACGTTAAGGATGGTGCATCAAATGTTGGTGATATTTCTCTTGAAGATGTTTATCATGTTCCAGGTTTAAAGAATAATCTGGTCTCGGTCTCTCAAATTGCCGACTCTGGGAGGTATGTTCTCTTTGGTCCAGATGATGTGAAAATTGTTTCTAATATTAAACAATTTGATGTTGATGTTTTGTTTACGGGAAAGAGGAAAGATTCCCTCAATGTTTTGTCTGCAACTGATGCATATGTTGAAAAGACATGTGAGAATGATAGTGCAACACCTTGGCATGCTCGGTCGGGTCATGTTGGTTATCAATTGTTGCAAAGAATTTCTATGAAGAAACTTATTGGTGGTATTCCCATCTTTAAAGAAATTCGCCGTGATGTGGTTTGTCCTGGTTCTCAATTTGGGAAATCACATCTTCTTTCTTTCTCAAATTCAAATAATAGAGCTACGGTTGCATTGCAGTTAGTTCATTCAGATTTGATGGGGCCGACGAAAATACCAAATTATTCTGGTTGTCATTATGTTATGGTTATAGTGGACGATTTTACTCGGTTCACTTGGGTGTATTTTTTGGAGGCTAAAAGTGAAGCTTTCTCCAAGTTTATCCAGTTCAAGGAGGTAGTGGAGAAAGAATTTATGTTGCCGATAAAGTGTTTTCGCACAGATAATGGGGGAGAATATATGTCTGATCAATTTGAGACATATTACAAAGAGCATAACATTCAACGCCTTACATCTATGTGCTTGTCTTGGTTGCATGCAAAGAATCTTCCAAAGAAGCTTTGGGCAGCAACTATTCAGTCAGCTTGTCACGTCATAATTCGTAAACCCAATGTGAGTTATGTTCGAGTTTTTGGGTCAGTTTGTTATGTTCTTGTTCCAAAGGTTAGGCGTTGTATATTTGTTGGATATGGTACTCACAGAAAAAGATGGAGATGCATGGATCCAAATACAAGAGAAAAATCTGTTTTTCGAGATGGTTCGTCTATTCGTTTTGAAGTGAAGAGTTTGGGTGAAGCGAGACGTTTTCTTGGCTTGAAGGTTGAAAAGTCAGGTGGATACTTTGTCTCGTATGCAAATACTTTGTTAACTCGGTTTGACATGAAGGAGTCAAAGTCAATTACTACTCCTATGGAATCATCCTTGAAGTTGCTGATATATTGACCAATCAAGGCGCTTGGTAAATCCAAGTTTGAAGAATTCAGGAGTGTACTTGGTGTTGTGGATCGTATATTTGCACTAAGGGGGAGTGTTAAGAATTAGTGCAAATTTATTTAGTTTTAAATCTTTGAAATTAAGGTGATGCCACCTATTTAGGCTAGTGCCACCTCTTTAGGTAGTGTCTAAGGTTTTTTAGGATTATGTCTTAGTGGGATCATGGGAGAAAATTAAGGTGAGTGGGAAAAGTATAATGAGTATTAATTTACTATTTAATTAGCTATAAAAGCTTGTAATCTTTTCAATTCAAATCATCGAATTCAATTGAAGCAATTCTTTCCTTTGTGCCATTTCTCTCCTGTTTCCACACTTTCGTTATCTTCGTTTTGTTACATATTTGTCATCGTCCGTCACCACTATTTGTCATCGTACATCGTCACTCATTTTTTTTTCTCTTCTTCTCTATTTTTCCTTCCTCCTTTCACCCATATTGTACACGTTTTAAAAAAAAGTTCTTTAGATCTGGAACAACTTACAAGCTTCAATGTTCGGAAGGAAGAGTTTTGCAATTAGAGAGATTATCTTTGTTTTTTATGTTTTATCTCTCAGTTTTTATCTGAAGAACATTTTTTTTTTAACATTGAAAAGAAAGGTGAAAGGAGGAAAGAGGAAGGTAAAAATGAGGAGAAGAAAAAAATAATGGCGGCAACCATGGATGGTTGGAGGTAGAAGAATGGGAGGAGGAGGATGAAGAAGGGAAGGGGAGGACGAGGAGAAAAAGAAAAGAAAAAAAAATAAAAAGTATATTTCCTTTAAAAATATATTTAATATTAAAAAATGGAGGAGGAAGAAGAGGTAGGAGGAGAAAAAGAAAAGAAAAAAATAAGTAAAAAATAAAAAGTATATTTCATTTAAAAGTATATTTAATATTAAAAAATTAAAAAACAAATGTCATGTCAGGAGCACGAAATAGACGGAGGGATCAAAATGGTATTAAACTCAAGACTAAAATGTGGAGTTTGAAAGCTGGAGACATGAATTCTTTTCAAATTATCTCTCCTTAAATTTTAGAGTTTATATTTTTAAAATTTAAGAATCATAGTTTAGGATTTTGTATTTAAGGTTTAAGATTTAATATTTACCGTTTAGGTTTTCCTTAAATGGGTTTTAATCCTAAACACTAAATAAGGTCATCAAGTTATACTATGTCAGCTGAGCTATGCTCGCTTTGGCAAAAATAAAAACAATTGTTTTAATAATTTACCGTTACAAAATTTATTAGGAAACAAATCTCGTCATTTGTTTTAAAAAATAGTGACGAGTCTTATCATTTAGGCTCAAATATTGACTTCTCATATTTTATTTTTGTATAAAAACTTTTCTTTAGATTAGTTGTTTGTGGTTGTTGAGGCTAATTTTTTTTTTTTTTTTGACAACATGTGGGGAGGGAGATTCGAACGGAAGACACATCTTGCTCATAGTTCATACATTATACACTAATATATAATTAATTAATTTTTTTTTTAATTACAACAACATATGTTTAAAACTGAATTAAAACACTCTCAATTTTGCCAACAAGAACATAGCTCAACGGCATGATGTATCGCCTAGTGACCATGAGGTCCTAGTTTAATCTCACACCCCAACATGTTATCAAACAAACAAAAAACAAAAAATGTTTAAAACTGAATTTTAGGTCTAGTATGACCCTAAACTAATAGATACAATTACAAATCTAAAAGTTCAAGAACTAAATTTATAAATTTGGTAACGTAATACCTATTGGATTATTATGTTTTATTATGTATCCGATCTAGTTTGGTTTTATTATGTAACTCATTCTAGTTTGCTCATACTTTGTCTTGTTTTTTTTAGTTCAAATGTGTTTATTTGTTAAATCAAATATTATTTTTTATGTCAAACTTGACATAAGTTTGTGCTATTGATTAAGAAGTCAAGTGTTCAATTTTGCATCAATTAGAATAAGTTTGTGCTATTGATTAAGAAGTCAAGTGTTCAATCTTTGCATTCATTAGAATAGTTTTGCAAAAAAAAAAAAAAAAAATTGTTTTTTTAATGAATTTCTTATCTTTATAAATTTTCCACAAATTTTCATGTACATCGGAACATTTCCATAAATAATTTTTAAAAATTAATTGAGACCATTTTCGTCAAAATCAATATTTCAAACAATTTTTTTTTACAACATGTCATGAGGATGCAGATCTTACTCGTGACTTAGTCACTAGTTTATATAATATGTCGGTTGAACTATGTGCAGGTTGGTAACATTTAAAACATTTATCATACACTAATCTCAAATCATTTTCTTTTGAAAACTTCCATATAACCTCGATCTCATAGGGTTGATCCGTCGGAAAGAAGACAGAACGTATCATATGAAGGTTACAATATTTTCATGTACAAATGTCATATATATATATATATATATATATATGTGTAAGATACTTCACGATTCATTATATATGTTAAGATAACAATTTAAAGGTTTATTCGAACACCGCCATGGTATATTCTCATCTTTCATTTTTTATATAACCGCTATGGTATATGTTCTCATCTTTCCTCAACCAATAATTGTTAAACTGATTTGTTTTTTAAATACGAGATTTGTTTCCTAATAAATTTTTGTAACGGTTAATTATCATCCAACATCTACACACAATTAGTTTAAAGAACAGTTATAAAAAAGATAAAAGATGAGAATATACCATAGCGTTTTTATAATAAACCTTTAAATTGTTATCTTGCCATATATAATGAATCGAGAAACGCCTTTATATAGTACGTTCGTACTACCATTTTCCTTTTATATATATATATGATATTTTTTAGATGAAAATATTTAAATTATTATTTTACCATTCTAACCTTCATATGATATGTTATTACTATCCTTATATGGCAGTTTTAAAAAAAAAACATTTGAGATTAGTGTATGATAAATGTTTTAAATGTCGATTTTGACGAAAATGTCAAGATTTCGATTAATTTTTAAAAAGTATTGACAAAAATGTCGACATTACTTTTTTTTAAATGTCGCTCAATTTATGATGTAACTGTTGTTAGTTTTCTCATATTTCATATTTTTATAAATGTTTTAATTAAGAGTAATACTTCGCAACTAGAAGTTAGATGTTTTAATTAAGAGTAATACTTCGCTCCGGGCACCTAGCTGGACAAGTTGAGCCACGTGTTATTTTATAAAAAAAATATTTAATGTTTTCTTGCCTTTTTTTTTCATACTTTTTTTTATGTTTAAGTTTCAATTTATTTTTTCGAAATATGTTTTCTCGTTTTAAGATTTAATATTTTGAGTTTTGAATTTAGTATTTAGGGTTTATTAACATTTAAAGAAACCTTAAACTCTAAATACTAAAATCTAAATACTAAACCCTAAAACTTTGAATTATAAATCATAAACCTTAAAATTAAACCTTATACCATAAACTTAAATTTTAAAGAAAAAACATATTCTCAAGGAAAGGGAAAAAAAAAAAAATTGACTCCAACCTGGTTGACCCCGACATCGGGCTGCTGACGGGGCTGTACAACGAAGTATTACTCTTACTTTTTATGTTAGCATTGAATATCTCGAGCTGAGCTTCGCTATGAACTCCTCGACTAAAATAAGTAATTGTGTGTGGATGTGGAGGCTAATTGTTACCGTTACAATTGACAATCTATTGAGTCTAAATGCCAAATAGTAACGATTTTCTTTTATCAAAATTAAAGAAAATAAGAGTTAATTCACCATGCCTATGCATTGCGCTCTTCCCCTATATATATGGGGTATAGCAACTCTTCTATACATAATTATCTCTCTTCTTTCATTATCAAAATGACATCATATTTAGCTCTTGCAGTTTCAATGTTGTTGGTGTTGTTACCCATCAGCCTACACGCCGCCGACGAAACGTTCTCATCGATCTCGCTTCTAGCGGATACTAACGTCACCATTGTCAACGAAGTCGGTGGCCCATTGTTGAGCGTTCATTGCAAATCCAAAGACGACGATTTGGGAGTTCATATCATAGCGTCAGATAAACGCTACTCGTTTAATTTTAAGACCAACATCTGGGGGACGACGCTGTTTTACTGCAGCTTCGAATGGGTTAAAGGTCAAGTTCGTGAAGTTCACTACTTCGATATCTACGAGTATAAGAGAGATGCAAATATTTGCAAGAACTGCAAATGGTATATCCATCCACATGGTCCCTGTTTGGAACACACTCAAAACGAAGTTGTTTGCACTCACTGGAACAACACTGATCTCAAATGAAATATTAGGGTTTTGGGATGTCTATCATATGAACTCCCAATTCGTCATTTGTCAATGTGATATCATGCATGCACTCATAATAAATTTATAACAAAGCAAACACAATAGAGAAGAACTTATTTTTATTTTTATTTTCCTTCAAAGAGATTTAATTAATGCAAGCTGGGGATTGCTCACCCGTGGTATAAGTGGTTGTTTGATAATTTTTTTAATACTCTACACAAGTGTAAGATCGAAATCATTCTAGCTATTTAGGTGATGCGCTCACTCACCCGTGACACGATTGTTTGATTATACTTTCGAAATCTCTATTTAGGTGATGCACTCACTCACCCGTGACACGATTGTTTGATTATATTTTCGAACCTCTAACCTTTTAGTCAAAACATAAATCACGTGGGTTACGCAAGTTAGAGACAAATATGAAATTTATATATAATGCATATGCATTTTGTTAATATAGGTTAAAAAAATATATTTTATATGATCAAATTCTTTATGTTTTTTTCACATTTCTTGACAAATTTTAAAAACAAAAGAAATATTTTTCACCAATTTTATTTCAGAACTCATGTTTTCAATTTTTTTAAAAGTAAATAAAAAAAAACGCAAACAAATCAGTAATAACAACCAAATGAAAAAAATTTAAAAATGAAAAGAAAAAAAAAACACTTTTAATGGTGTAATTTATATCATACCTGATATTTCAAATTTATATCAACATGGTGACATTTTTGTATGAGATATTTTATTATATCATAGAAAATTTATAAAATATAACAAAAATAAATATCGCTAGTGTGGAACTAATTTTCATAATAAGAAATTTAAACGTGTTTAGAAAGATGAAATGTTTATTTGTTAAATAAAAATAAAAAAGTGAATTTTTTATATTTATAAAATTCTCCATCAATATTAAAATAAAAATTGAGACGTGTCGTCAACATAGGCATTTAAAACCTTTATCATACACGTTTCTCTCCCACTCACGACCACCCAAAAAATTTTCTCACACCCTCAAATCTATTTCTCTATCTTGGCGTACCTCTTTAACAATCTTGTACTTTTTTTTTTCTCGTTTCGTGCTTCACAACCTTGACATAATTACACAGGGACCTCAGCATCAGCAAACGTTTTTCTTCTAAGCTTAGCAAAACTCCAACTCTTTTATCAGTTTTTTTTTTTTAGTATATTGGGGGTGGGGGGATTCGAACCACAGACCTCTTGGTCGTCAACACATACATATGCCCGCTGAGCATCGTAGTGATACGTTATCTCTTGGTATACATATTTCTATTAAAATCTCTCTCAATTTGTTCTTAAAAGATAAACATGGAAAATAACAAAGCGAGCATGGCTCAGCTGACACATGTATGTGTTCATGACCAAGAGGTCTGTGGTTCGAATTCTCCCACCCCCAATGTACTCAAAAAAAAAAATATGGATATTAAGTTGTTTCTTTATTTTTATTTTCTTCTCTTTTATCTTACTCAGTATTCTAGGGGTATTTTCATGGATGACCCCCCTTGGTTCACTAATGTTTTTAGACTCCGCCTCAGAAATAATATTTTTTTTCCCTTTTGCTGACATCATCAACACTTTGCTTTATTCAGTACGAGCATTGATGGCAAGGAAAAAGTTTGTAAACATCTTTTTACTCAGCACAAAAATACTATAGTCGCCCCTTCGCGATCGTTCTCATCGAAGGGTATTATAGACTTTTTTCTCGTGATCGTTCTTCACAAACATGTACTCATAATCAACCAAGGTAAAAAATATGTGTTTTCAAGAAGAGGGTTAATTGGGATTATGCCACCCGAGAGGTTATCTGTGAAAAAACCCCAATATGCTAGCATGATTAATATAGGTTATTATATGCTTTTAAATCTATTGATTCATGTGAGATTTGTTTGATTATTTATTGTAAAATATTTTTCTTATGTAGTAAATTGTACATATGTATTAGGTTGCTAAGTCTCACATTTTTGGCTTAGTATTAGTTACTTAAAATCTTTAGGTTGTTTTGTTGCCTTAGTTTGTTTTCACCCAATATTATTTTTGATTGAGATTTTTTTCATTTTTATTGTTTGTTTTTACCAATACCTTAGATTGATCATCTAGAATATATTTTCACATCTTGTATAAGTTATACATTTAAATATTTTGAGTCTTTAATTCTATAACTCCCAAAAGTAAATTTTTCAATGATGGAACCTAAAGTGTTCGAGATGCCGCTACTCTACACAGTTCTTAAGGTGAGAGATCATTTTTTAGATGCAAAGATTTGATATCAATACTTCCTTCTAACAATGTCTTTGTGTCTAAGTATTTTCTTAAAAAACTTGTTTATGAATAATTTGATTTGATTTTTATGGTAAACTTTCTTAGATTAGTTTAACAAATGTTTTGTCCAACGAGCGAACATAGAATATTTGGGATGACACTCCTAGATTATTAGGGTAGGTTATTTATTGGAATACCAAGATTTAATTTCAATATTTCTCAATTATAAAAAATAAATCATTTCTTCAACATTTTCCTCCCTTTTTTTAAATTAAAGAAAAATAAAATAAAAATAAAATAAATAGTGAGTTTCCTAAAAGAAATGTAAAAAAACGGTTTTAATTTGCTAAATATGTTTGTTAAAAAAAAGATAAAATGATAAATAATATCCTCAAATGTCAGTTTTTCAAAACAAATTTAAACTCATTTAAAAATAAAAATAAAACTTGCTTCTTTATCAGTTTAGGAAGAACAAGAAGTTTTTTTTTTTTTAAATAATTAAATAAAAGAGAGAGTTTAATTTTTTTTTTTTTCAGTTTTGTAAAACTAATGCAAACTCTTTTTATAGCAAGAAAATACAAAATGAAACTTCCTATTTTTTCAGTTTCTAAATTTAAATCTGCAATCAACTTTTAAATTTATTGTTCATTACACTCCTTCATAGTAATTGGCAAGTACGTATAAGAGTGAAACAAACCGGACACAAGTGTTTGTATATTAGTAGTTTCAAATTCGATTTGGATATAGATAAAATGGCACAAGAGATAAATCGCTTTGCAGTACTTTGTGTTTGTGGATTGTGGGTGAAAAAGTTCTTTGTATGTTCAACAATGGTACCAAGAAATACGATATTTGCTATACATGGCCGCCTAAATGAATATTCGAAATTTGTATCCCTAAATTTGAGAGTTGGATCTAATATTAAAAATCAAATCCCTATTATGTATTTGACTATGAAATACAAAGGAAAAAAAATAAATATCAAATGTAAGATCACCAATACTGATATGTGGTATAATTAATTAACAAGATTTTGAAACACAATCATGTTTTAACAATGCAGAATGGGACCATATGAGTATAACTTTATTATCATAATGTATGAACTAATGACAAAGAAGTTAAAAGTTTTGAGTCTTCCCACTCCTTTTGTTGTCAAAAAAAAAAGAAAAAGATAATTTGGTTTGTTTGAGGCGTTAAGAAAACATACTGACAATAATCTTTGAACAAAATGCTGGTTTGCCCGAGTGGTTAAGGGGGAAGACTTAAGATCTTCTGCACATAAGTGCGCATGGGTTCAAACCCCATAGCCAGCAATTTAAATATCCTAAGGGTAGATTTATTTTTATTTTTGTTTTTGTTTTTGTGTTTTGTTGAGGGGCCGGAGCCAAAATGATTTAACTCATACTCTTCTCAATCATTAATAGCAGACACAATATAACTATATAGTTTACCTGCTAATTGAAATTTTCGTTGACATATATAACATTAAATATTAAATGTGTTTAATTTAACCCGTTCTCCTAGATGCTATTAATTAATATATCAAAACAATCTTGTCATTAACGCGATAGTAGTTTCAAATAGTATAACTAAACCCATCAATGGTCACTCATCTAGGAAAGTCAAATAGTATAACTAAACCCACCAATAGAAACCGTGAAACTGTCATCATATGCCTAAACCAAGTGTAGAATCAAATAGTATAACTAAACCCACCAATGATACAGTTATATGTAATGATGTTATAAAATCGTGAAACTGTCATCGTATGCCCAAACCAAAGTGTAGGATCAAATAATATAACTAAACCCACCAATGGTCACCCATCTAGGAATACGAAGGCAATTATCTTTAATGATGGTGTAGAACTACAGAAATTTATGGCTATCCCGGCGCACAAAAGAGTCGGAATAGATGACATATGCGTCGGGTAAATACTAACCCGACGCGTACATGCGTCGGAAACACAGGGGTCGTAAGAGAGCAATCTGACGCAGTGCGTCATATAAAATAGTCAAACCCGACGCATGGTCAACGCATCGGGTTATGTAACTTTTACCCGACGCACCCTTCGCGTCGGATTAGGCACACTTGACCCGACGCATGGTGCGTCGGGTAAAGTGTTCGTTTTAATGACGGTCATCGCCCGTCATCGATAGTTTAAAAATTTAACAAAAAAAGTTGGTTGCACATCGGGCTAACCAACAACCTCTCTCTTTCTCAACCTATGTACAAAGACCTGTCATATTCCATAAGCTCAAAAACTACATAAACATCTCTAAATTTTCTTTAGAACATAAAAAAACATGATGTTCTAAGTTTCTTTTCAACAATATCAAGATGTTTCAATATTGCTGAGCAAAATTTAACCACATGAAAATTTCAAATAAGGTCAACATCATAATTTACTTTTATTGCAATTTTTTACCTAGTTTGTTTGTCAATAGTTGAATATTATTCCAAAAATGTCATAAATTTTCTTTAAATTACAACATTCAACCAAATGTTCATGTAAATAGCTTCATAAATAACCCCATTACTTTTCTTTCCAATAATTTCTAAAATTTGGATGGAAGGAGGATTAAGACCTATACGCCTCAATGGAAACATGATATAGTAATTTAAAATTATTTCCAAACTAGTAAACATCAACATGGAATAATATTCAAAAAGTTGTACACCAAGAAAAATATACAAAAAAATCTCATCTCATCATAAATTTATAAAACAAATCTTTATGATCAAACAACATTCTAATTCTTCTCTATCCATAGTAATTTAACAACAATTAAAAGAGATAGAATTCAATGACAAGAATTTAAATTTAACAACAATTAAAAGAGATAGAATTCAATGAATTTAATTTTCACACCGGACAAACAGACAATAAAAAATAAAAAAAATAAAAAAATAAAAAATAAATCCTCATCCCAACCCTATTATGTAATTGCCTGTTTTATTTATTGAAGCCTAAGGATATGAATAAAGAAATTGTGGAACATTAATTACCAAGCACCTGATCTTGAAGTTCACTGTTTTCCCACAGCGAGAAGGTGTGTTAGGGCAAAAAGTCTAATTATATTAAGACAAACAAATAAACCACGAGGAAATTCAATTAATTGTTGTCGGTTTGATATGGAAATACAAAGTAACAAAGTGATAAAAATAGAAATAAGAAAAAATATAAAATTAGATGTGCGAAGTTAAAGTCTTGGAACAATTGATTGAGAATCTTGTAGAGGAATCCTGATCCAACCCTAATTCATGTAATGTTTACACTTATTGATAGTGGAATCTAAAAGTAGAGAAGTGGTTTTGAACCAGCAGAGAAAAGGAAAGTGAAAAAGAAGAGTGTCGCGTCTTTGGAAAAAGCGTATCAAGCAACCTTCTAATGTTTACACTTGATTCAAATATAACCAATCTCAAATTACTCTTTTTAACTAAAGGATCAAATATATTTGTTTATTTCGACACCGATAGCGCGTTTGGTGATGTTCCATACAATACCGGTATGACAATCAATCTTATCTTCATTATAGTGGTCCACAATCAATCAATCTTATCTCTCATCTGGGAAATCACTACAAGAAACTTGACATTTTTCGAAGGTCACAACCTTCAAAAAAAGACTAAATGAACCTTCGATAAATCTTTTTTCGAAGATTTACTCCACCTTAGAAGACTGTCGAAATAAATTTCCTCGGGAAAAACTTTTCAAAGGTTCATTAACCTTCGAAAATTATTTTTTTTCGAGGGCTCGTCAACCTTCGAAAATTAGTCTTTTTTCGAGGGTTCGTTAACCTTCGAAAATTAATTTTTGTTCGAGGGTTCGTTAACCTTCAAAAATTAATTTTTTTCGAGGGTTCATTAACCTTCGTTAGTTATCAAATTATTTGTCGATAATTATCTTTTTCAAAGGGTTTCCTTTTTTTAGAGGCTTATAATGCTTTTTTCAACAATTTTAAAGCCTACAAAAATAATTCTTTATCAAGATTGGTAAATCCTTTAAAATAAAAATAAAATCAAATTCATGTTATTTTGAGCTTGATATTGATTTTCTTCTAAAGAGAAATACAAAAACTAGATAAATTTGATTCTTATAAAGAGAAAGCTAACCAACACAATAGTTTCACTTTGTAATCAAATACAAACAATGACTTTCAAGAATTAAAGATTAGTAATATCACCATCACATACCAACTTCAGATCTCCACCGTAAAAAAAAATACACTCTAATTTCTCAAATGTCTGAACCCAAATGAAAATATGTTGAACAACTAAGAACTTACCACACATAAAACTGTCTTTTGTAGAAGCATAAGTTTGTAGAAGCATAAATCTTGGAAAACAAAATCCATAATATTAATGAAAAATTGAGGACTTAGATATCATGGAATATAATATTGATTTTAATATTCTATTTTTATGGAAGATTTTTTGATCTTTTTCTTTTTTCAAAGGTTTTTAAACTCTCAATAAAAGTAAATCTTTTTCAAAAGTTTCTAAATAACGGTAAATATTTTTCGATTTATTAAATAATAGATATTTTATGTATATTTTTTTCGAGGAGTTTTAATAGCCTTCAATATTTTTAACGTCTTTTATAACATTTCCATTAGATATTTTTCGAAGGTCTTTTTAATACTTATATATATATTTCGAAGGTTTTTAATAACCTTCGATAAATAGTAGAAATTTTTTGAAGGATTTTTTAACACCTCCGATAAATGTATATTTTTTTCGAAGACTTTTAATAACCTTCGATAAATGTATATATTTTTCAAAGACTTTTAGTAACCTTCAATAAAAGTAAATATTTATAGTAGGTTTTTTAATACTTTCGATATTTTCGATAAAAGGTTTTTTTATAACCTTTGGTAAAAAGTAGATATTTGTCGAGATATTTTTGGAAGGCATTTTAAAAACCTTGGATAAAAGATGGTCGGAGTTAAGGCTATGTTTGTTCCACATTTTTTTCTTCCATCCAACACAATTCTCCTCACTTTATCTCCTATTTTTATTTTTCTTTTTTCTTCACAAGAAAAGGGGGCCGAATCCTGTTGTTTTCACCATTTTTTTCATTGAAGTGACTTCCACTTTTTTATTAATTCTTTTTGCAGCAACTTGCTTGCTGCTTACCGCTGCTCACCGCCACAGCCTTGCGGAGGCCGCCGCCTCTTGTCGTGCGGCGTTAAGATCTATCTCGAATCTTCTTTTCAACATCAACCTGAGATCGAAGAGAGACTTTAAATTCAAATCCAACATGTATCAAATTTGTCCGTAGCCATCAGTCGATTTGGGATAATATTATTGTCTTAGCCGCATCTTGGTCCAAAAAATCTTCTCTTTTCTCCAGCTACGCCATTTCCAATATCGCTTTGAATTGGAAATCGTTTTTGTAATAGGCTTTGGCCCTTGTATGTTCCTCACCTACCTTTCTTAATCAAGTATCCATTTTCAAAAAACATGTATCAAATTTGGGGAATCGCTGAATTTCTACGTATCAGACTATACTAAGATTGTTTAGTAATTAATTGTTTGTATTTTATTTTCAAAATGGTTGTTTAGTTAGCATGCATGTTTTATATTTGTGGATTTTTTTTTTTTAATTAAGTCGAATCATGATAGGTTTAAATCATTTGTACATTTACATTTTTATTTTGAATTATTAGTGCAAAAATGTTTTGAATGCATGAAAAATTCAATCCAGGGTCGAGTAAAGTGTTTGGATTCCAAATGCTTGAAAGTCTTTATAAAAATAAATGAGAGAGGAGAGTAATATATCCTCTGAAAGGCCTCCTAAAAAAATTCAATCCAGGGTCGAGTAAAGTGTTAATGTGCACTCCTTAATTTTTTCTTTATATTTATTGTGAAGTACAATAAATATGGGATGGAGAATTGAATTTTCTATCTCCATGAGGTAGTACGTATCAATTACGGTTGAGTTATGCTCCCTTTAGATCTTCTCTTTAGCCTGGTTGCATACCTAAGGCCGAAACTTTAGCTAACTCTTTTTTTATTTTTATTTTCTTTGGCAAAAATGCATACATACACATCTAGACACACTTGGACAAATTTTGAGACTCTTAAAAACATTTAAATATAAATAGGATAATAATATGTTGGTGAAAAATAAGCATGAAGCATAGCTCGGTAATTACATGTATCACTTCTTTTATAGATTGAGATTCAAATCGTTCAACTAGAATTTATTTTATTAATAAACAAAGTATTTGTCATTTGTCAAAAAAAAAAAAAAAAAACAGATTGTATAGAGTCTGTTTGATTACGTTCCCGTTTCCTGTTTCTTGTTCCCTATTTTTTTTGTTCTCTGTTTCTTATTTTTTGAGAACTAGAAACAGAAACATGTTTGATAATTATTCTTGTTTTTTGAAAAACAAAAACAGAAACAGAAACTTGATTATAACTATTTATTGTTTTTTTTTCTTCATTTTATTTATAATTTAAATAGAATTTAGTTATATAATATAAAAAATATATAACATGCATTAAAATATATTAAAAAAAATTATCAAAGTTGACATTATCTAATACAAGTAAGCTCCAATACAAAACACTAATAAAATTATTTGTATCCATCAAATGTTGCCCAAATTTGATCGACAACATCATCTCTCACTCGAGACATTCCTGTTTAAATGATAATGACTTAGATTCAACTCAATTATATAATTTTGTAAATGACGTGGTTGTAAAATATTTAAGTGAGACTAAATGCATGTTTTAGCGAGCAAAAAATATATTTGAAAAATTCTAACTCGTTCAAGTGTACTAAAAACCAGAGTATTAAATTTTCGCGACATGTCGAAATTTCCATCGACATTTCTACATCTTCATGAGTTCGACATCGACATTTACATTATATCGTAAAAAATCGATGAGATATTAACAAATAACACCAAAATGTAACTATGGTGAATATAATATGGGGCAACTACAAAAATAGCTGAAATGAGACTATGCAAGATGAAAAATAGCTAAACTAATTATTGTGTAGAAAAATAGTTAACTCCTATAATTAGAAACATGTAGTGGGACGAAACTACCCTGCATTTAATTGTTGAACTACCTACAAGAGAATTAAATGAAAAACAAAAAAAAAGGGTGAACGTTAAAACATTAACTCAAACCCCCCCCCCCCCAAAAAAACGATTTATTCCGAGAGAAAATGAAGGAGAAAATAAGGATTTATTAAAAAAGAATCCGGAGAAAAATAAAGATTTATTTTAAGAGAGAATCATGTAAAAAATAATAAAAAATTAAGATATAGTCAAAGGATAACAACCACCAATTAAATCAAATCGAAACAGGTAAACAAAATTCAATAAAATCTAATCTGGAATATTAATTCAAAATAATTTTTAAACTAAAATTTTCAGAGACGGTTGTGACAAAAATTATAATAACGATCCTCTCGATAATTTCTAATGTGTATATATTTGAAGTTACATGTACATATAAGTATTTGAAGTATATGTGTACATATACAAACCATTAATTGATGAACGTACATGTAAGCATAACATAACCCGTAAGAAAATTATATAAACAATTAAATTTTCAGCATATTGATGTTTATAAAAACTAAAATGTTCATAGACGGTTGTAAGAAAATTATAAAAATGACACCCTCGATAACTTCTAGTGTGAGTGTATATTCGTAGTTACATCTATAACAACGTACATGTAAGTATATCATATGAGGTATATGCGTGTATATACACCATAAACCATTACTTTGTGAGCATTGAACAAATGATACTAAAAAATTTAAAATGTTCATAGACGGTTGTAAGAAAATTATAAAAATGAGGGTTCTCGATAACTTTTAGTGTGTGTATATATTCGTAGTTACATCTATAACAATGTACATGTAAGTAATCATATGAAGTATATGCGTGTATATACACCATAAACCCTTAATTCGTGAGCATTGAACAAGTGATACTAAAAAATATTAAAATTGGTATGCATGTTGAGTTTACACGGGAAAACGTTCAATCAATTGTATCATTAACTGCAACATTGAATTAGGAGATTTGCAAATCTTCCCTCCTCCACATCGATTTGAAACAACCATCGATTCTCACCTTTGAAACTCTCTACCTTGATAAAAAAAAATTATCTATGTCAACCTTTTACATCGTTGAACGCTTGAATTTGGCTGAAAATTTCGCCTCCCAAAATGACGTATTTTTGAAGTGAGTTAAGGATCTTAGTCTCTCTTCACTCTCGTACGCTTGAATTTGGCTGAAAATTTCGCCTCCCAAAATGACGTATTTTTGAAGTGAGTTAAGGATCTTAGTCTATCTTCACTCTCGTCTATGTACATTGTCCTCGTTTCATCTATGGAAAAAAAATAATGAACTCATCTTTTCAAAATGCATGAATCTAGAAGGGTAATCTAGGAGGGTTGGTTAGTGAGATAAATTTGTATTTTTTTTTTTTGCTGTTAAACATTTTCAAATCTAAGTTGTTGAGATTTTTTATTTTCTTCAAAATTCATGGATCTAGTTGTTAGAAACTTTTTCTTCAAAAACGGATGAATGAATCTGATTGTTAGAAATTAAAATAAATATAAAAAAAAAAATTAAAATTAGTTATGTCGGTTGTTACCAGATATAATTGAGATGATAATTGTGAACTTGATTCCCTAAAATTGTGGTAGTCATGGAATGAAAATATGAAACTTTCTCAGCTATTTTTTAATTCAATTTTTTATTCTTAGTTATTTTTGGAAATTTCTCATATAATATTGATAATAAATAATTTAGCCCATTTAAATAGAGTAAAATGTTTATTTATTAATTTAAATATATTTTTTGAATTTTTTGTTTTTAATATTTTTTTCAAAAATATCCATTGCCATCCATATTTCATCGATATTTCCGTCGACATTTCCATAAGATTGAAGTCTCGATATTTCTATCGACATCGACATTTTATACCTTGCTAAAAACTAACAAATATATAAATATATATTAAAAAAATTAAAATTTAAATAATATATAAATATTAAAAAAAAAACAATATATAAATATATATATGACAAGATTCAAAAGATTCAAAAAAATATATAAATATCAATATGCAAATTTTAAAATTCAAAATCAATATAATATAAAAAAAAATACTAAAAATTAGGGGAAATATAATAAAATGTATTAAAACAATAAATATATATATATATATATATATATTAATATATGCATATTTTAAAATTCAAAATCAATATAATATAAAAAAAATTAGGAAAAATATAATAAAATGTACTATGTACTACACTAGACTAGAAGCTAGGCACTCTATTAGGAGAGTACTCAATGGTTGTGTACCCAATGAACCAACTTAGATTTTTCTTCAAACAATTGGGAACAAAATAATATAAAGAGAAACGGAACTAGAGAAACATTTTTTTGTAGTTTCTAAAATTTTGCCATTTTTTTAGAAACGTTTCTTAAAATTTAGAAACAAGAGACGAGAACAGTTATCAAACAATTTTGTTTCTTAAAAATTGAGAAACGGGAACAAGAAACAAGAAACATGACCGTTATCAAACGGACCAATAATTATCCTAAATGTCAAAAAAAAAACTAATTCAATCTTATTTATTGCAGGAAAAGAATGCAAAATGAAACTTCCTTGTTTTGTTTGTCATTTTTTTATGGGCTGGTTGCACAAATAGCAATCAGGTCCAAACTAATTGCAAAATTAGCAAACTTTAAAATGTTTTGCAAATATGGCAAAAAAACCCGTTTCTATCACTGATAGACTTTATTATATCACTGATAGACTTCTATCAGTGATAGACTATTATCTCTGATAGACTATTATCACTGACAAAAATCTATAAAAAGCTGAGGTGATCAGCGATAGACTTCTATCAGTCATAAGATATCAGCGATAGAAATTGCTATATCCGCAAAATTTTTAAAAACATGCTATATTTGCAAACAATAAGTCTTAAATTGTCATTTACTACAATTACTCTTTTTTTATTGTAATAAACAAATTAAAAAGTATGTTTGTTAAAAAAAGAGAAAATGATAATTTCCCTCAAATGTCCAATCAGTTTTTCAAAACTAATTTAAACTCATTTATAAAAGAATTAAAAAAAAAACTTCCTTCTTTATCAGTTTGGTAAGAAAACAAATGTTATTTTGTAAAATAATAATAATAAATAAATAAACGAGAGAGTTTAAATTAATTATTTTTTCAGTTTTTAAAAGCTAATGTAAACTCGTTATAGAGCAAGAAAATACAAATTGAAACTTCCTATAGTTTTTCGGTTTCTAAATTCAAAGGTGCATTCATTACACTCCTTCATAGAAAGTATGTATAAAAGTTAGACAAACCCGACACAAGTGTTTGTATATTGGTCTCTATTTCGATTTTGATATCAATAAAATGGGTTCATTTTCTACACTTGCATTATCTCTATTAATCTCGTTGTTATTCACTAGTCTATTTAGCATTGAAGGATCAATCTTCCATAATCAAAGGGTTTCAGTCAACATAACAAATGTATTGGACAGTCGCAGTACACTCACCATTCACTGCAAATCTGGCGATGACGATCTGAAATTTCACCAGGTGTCACCGTTGATGAGCTACGCCTTCGATTTTGAACCAAATGTCTTCGATAGGACGTTGTTCTTCTGTAGCTTTCAGTGGCCTGGTTCATTTCATTACTTCGACATCTACAAGGGCATAAGAGATGAATCGCTTTGCAGTACTTTGTGTTTGTGGATTGTGAATGAAAAAGGTCTTTGTATGTTCAACTACAGCGCCAAGAAGTACAATATTTGCTATACATGGCCGCCTAAATGAATATTCAAAATTCATGTATCCCTAAATCGAAAAGTTGGATCTAATATTAAGAATTAAATCTATATTATGTATTAATTAAAAGCATAGCTAAGAATCAATAGTTTCTGAATTGTTTCGGTCAACTGTTTATCAAAATTTCAATGTGTTTATGCTAAAGAAGAATAAAATTGAGATTCATAACTTCTTTCTTTTCGTTTTTTTTTTTTAATTTTACTAATTTCCCCAAACAATTTCGTGTTTTTTTAGTTTAGTTATTTGTTATTTTATTATCTTAAAAAAAATAATAATAATAATATTAAATCAACCAAACTAGACCTTATCTTAACGAACCACACAATCATAGGAATGAGAATGGATTTTATTTATGTTGATTACTTCCATGGAATCGTAATCAGAGAGTCGATGTTTTCTTCCATTTGGAATCATAATTAGAAATTCATTGCTTTTATTTCCTTCCCTCTCACATCTTACTATATATAAAAGCAAAAACCACGTCGTTTTAATTACTTTATCAAAACGCCGTCATTTTGAAGTCACCGTTTGGACTTTTAGGTTTGAATCAAAACGGCGTCGTTTTGATTTAAACTTAAGATGGCGGTTTACATCAAAACGACGTCGTTTTGAACCTAACTTAAGATGGCGGTTAAACATGAAAACGACGTCGTTTTGATGAATACATGCAACGACGTCGTTTTGGATTCCTCGGTTTGTCGTTTTCCTGGATTCGATGACGGTGTAAAACCGCCATTAAAACAAAACCTTTAAGGGCGGTTCTGAACCGCCCTTGTATGTTTTATTTCAGAAAAAAAAAAACGTGAATTTGAGCGCGGATTTTTAAAAACCGCTCTTGTATGTTGTAGATCTTTTCACAACTGTCATCTTAGCCCCAATTTGTTGTAGTGGCGACTTGGGAAGAATTTTTTTTTTCATTTTGTCGCTTTCTTTTTTATCTCTTTCTCTAATCCTTACGGTTAAAAACGTAATTTCAAAAAAAATTAAAATTTAAAATTAATTAAATATTTTTTTTTCTATATATTATTTAAAAAAATAAAATCAAATGATTCAACTTTTACAATTCTATATCACTAATAACTTTTTTAATGCTTCAACTTCATCATTTTTTCCCTATCTTGATTTTAATAAAAAAAATAATTAAAATTTCTAATTTATAGAAAAAAAATTATGTCAAATCTATCTAGCTACCTTTGAAATTTTTTGTTGGCGAGAATTTTTTTTCTCTTCATTTGTTCTACTATATCCGTGGCTATTTAAAAAAATTGTTTTTAGCATTAATTTTTTTTAGATAGAATTTATTTATTGTTCTTTCAATTAAAAGTTTAATTGAATATAAAAAAATGTCTACTCGGATTCTAAATTACAAAGTTTCTCCCTCATTGAAAAATCATGTTTCTGTCATTTTTTTTTTTAATGTAATGTCATTTATTTATTATATTATAGGAGTGCAATGCAATCAAATCTATAAATGAATTAAATATTTAATTTTTATTTATTTATTAGAAGACTTTTATGTTTAATAGTGTGAGAATGTTTACAAATGAACCGCTCAAATTCGTTCTTTTAGTTTTGAATATGAAATGAAATTACATATTATTATGTTAAATTGAATTTCAAATTTGTAGCAAGTGATTGGTATTCCAAAACATTGGTTGACGATTCAATTGCTCATTGTAATTAATTTTTTAAGTTTATGGATGACTCTTGGAATACAAAACTTCAATTTTAAGACTCATTCCCTTCTTCCGTTACAAAAAAAAAATCTTTAACTATAAATATGAGGTTGTTTTGTCAATCAAATCGATATTTGTTTCCATCTCTTTCGAGGGAAGAAAATCGGAGATGAGGATGAAAAAAATATAGATATTATAGGAAATCGTGCAACACGAACTACTATGTACAAGAGGACGTTAGTGACTTGAATGAGAGAGAGGCGGGACAACATAAACAACAATGAGAGAGCTTCAAATCCGACTACTGAAGAGAGAATTCAAATAATTGTATAAACAACACAATGTAAACTAGAATAATTCTACTTCTGAAAACAATGATTGTAATTCTTTTTTTTATTTATTTAGCACAGTTCACGAGTTTTTTTTTTTTTACTAATAAAGGAAATGTTTTTTTTTCTTTCTTGAGGCAATAAAGGAGAGGATTTGTGCACAAAATGAGAGTTTATTTTAGAAGAAAAATTACTTATGGCACATTAGAAGAATCCTTTTAAAATGAATGATAGGTTGAGCCCAGTTTGTTAGAGAGATTCAAAACAACAAAATTTTCTCCATCATTAAGACAAATGAGAGAAATCTTGGCAAATTATGAAATCAATCTAGAATGTCATTTGATTGGTTGGGTGAGATTGTAGCAGCAGAAGCTAGGCGTGGTTAGTTGCCTAGCTAGGATTTCAATTATTATTTTTTTTTATTTTTTTTTCATTTAATTTAATGAGTTTTTTTTTCAAGTGTTTGTTTGTGGGCCGATATAAATTGTAGTATGTGAGATGAATTGAGAAAAAATATTTTATTCTATCTTTTTCATTGTATTATTTTAACATAGTAATAGATAATTGAAAAAAAAAATTAATTACTATTTATTTATTATTTTTGGACAAACAACATCATTAATTATGAACCTTACTAAATGTGAAATGTGAAGTGTATACTTGAAAGGTTAGAAATACAAAAATATTAAACATTAACATCATATTTATGGAAAAACATCCGTTGAAGTTTTTGTTTGTGTTATTGTAACAATTTATTTTAATTTAATTATTAATAATTGTTACATTAAAATAGTCATATAATTAATTATAAAATTTGAGAAGTATGAGAAGTTAACTAAATATTTGAAAGAATGTTAGAGACGAAGAACACTTATGCAACAAATTTAAAATATGATTTTTACACATACATTTTATAAGTTGGACTACCTAGAATAATTTGATTGAATTAGATACTATAAATATATCATATACAAACTCACCAGAAATATTCTCAATAATTTTCAAATAAATTTTAATATAGAATCATTTTAGTGTTTTAGTGATTTAGAATTTAGAATAATATCTAATGATAAAATTTAAAAATAATATATTTTATGCTTAAAATTTAAAATGCAAAATTTCACGTGCATGCACGTGTTTGTTTAGTAGAATAAAATATGGGATAGTTACCAAATTGCTCTTTTATTTTTTTATTTTTTAAAAAAAAAAATAAATAAATAAATATTATTATTTTATTGCCCCTAGTATTGGAGAGAGGAAGAGATATAGTGTAATTAAACAACTTTATTTTATTTATTTTGGATAATCAACTGTAATAAAGCAAGACCCTAAATTTCATTATGATCAACCCACCAACCAATATCACCAACCCACATTTTCTTCCTATACATAACACCACATCGGAGATAGAAGATAAGTGATTACTGATAGATTACACATGGATAGGTTGTTTCCAATCATTGTTTGTTTATAAAGAATTTAAAAGAGGAGCAACATTATCAAATCAAGGATGGCCTATTTTTTTAAAAAAGTCGTCATCGCTGACTTATAGAGTTTATTACATCGGACATGAGAAGGAAACCATCTACTTATACCAACGAACCTGAGCAATCTATCGCGACATATGAGAGAAATCCTCGGACGTTAAGACATCGAGTCCTAGAGGAGTTGTCTATGGAAAGATTTCACTATCATCTTTCTTTCGTTTATATCCATCGTTCTCCAACATATTTCTTCTCTACTAATATATATTTTCTATAGTCATAATGTGTCAACTTTTATTTGTTTCCCATATTTCTTTTATTCAAATACTATTATGAAGAACGATATTTCCTCGATGTCATTATCTCATCCCATCTTCTTGGTCTTTTGAAAAAAAAAAACAAGAAAAAAAAAACGGGATGGGGGGATTGAACCTCCTATCTCTTTGGAGGTAGTACATCTCAGACTCTCCATTAGTGTTGAATTATGCTTACTTTAGCCGTTCTCTTTAGGGGTAGCAAGAAGAATGTCTAAAACCTGAGAAGCAAACATGAAAAATGTCCAATACACTTTGTTTTTCGAATAATGTCTAAACTCTATATTTCGTAATTCAATTTACGGAAAAAATTACTCTTACAATTTTCTACAATTAAGAAATTGAATAAAATGATACTGCAAAATTGGAAATTGTTGGAATGAGAGAGAGAAGTAAGGGATGAGAAATTAATAGTGACATTAAAAGGAAAAAAAAAATGACATACATGGTTATACACTTTACATACGAAAATAAATTCAACGTGTCTGGATACATAAGGAAATGTTGTTGCTACAAATGGTTATGCCACATTCAAGGGTCTCTGGATACCTAAGGAAATGTTGTAGCTACAAATGGTTATGTCACATTTAAGGGTATACAAGGCGGTATATCCATCCCACATCCCAGTTTTTGGGAATAGTTCTGCCGCATTTATGTGTATACAAGGCGGTATACCCATCCCACATCCCACATCCCAGCTTTTGGGTACTCGCCAAATATCGAATCTAGCTCAAAATTAAATGTTGGACAGTAAACAAATACGCCAAAATGTAACAAATCTAGCATTGGACAAAGTGAGTGATGACTTTCAAATCAAAGTTGATCAGAACACTTGCAAATAAACAAAAATTGAAATCTAAAGGATGACGGGTTAAAACCGATGCTCAATCAACCAAGACGAGAGATCGTCGGAGGAGAAGACTTACCACTGCCACGTCACGCCCTCCCCGGAGATACCACCGAAAGAAGTCGCCAATGGACGTGGGTGCATTGTTGGAGATGAATCGGAGTGGAAGTGAGGCGCAAGGTGGCGATTGGAAAATGAGTCATGAGTTGAGAAATGTAGAACTAATGAAGAAAAAACGTGAGGAAGAGAGAAAAGAAGAATAAAGTTTGTTTTGAGTATTTAATTTTTTTATTATTTTCTTGTTTTTTTTTTCTCTTTGGTTTCTTTTCTAAATGTTAAAATTTGAAAACAAATTAGATACCCTCCTCAAGAACTTGAATGATAATCTAATGAATGATTTAAATTTTTAAATATCGATACTTCAATTTTCACCTTATTTAATTACCCTCCTCAAGAACTTGAATGATAATCTAATGAATGATTTAAATTTTTAAATATCGATACTTCAATTTTCACCTTATTTAATTAATCAAATATTGTGATGATGCGAAGGTTAGAGAGTCAGATTTAGGGATTTTATTTTAGGTTTCGAAAACAACAATATTATTTTGGAATTCAGATTAGAGGAGGGCTAGAGATTCAAAATTAAGAATTTTATTTTAGATCGATTCAGATTTAAGGATTTTAGATTTAAGGATTTTATTTTAGATTTTGGATTCAGATTTAAGGATTTTATTTTAGATTTGAGATTCAAATTTAAGAATTTTAGATTTAAGGATTTTATTTTAATAAAAAAAAATCTATTGCAAATTTAGAACCAAAATCAGAATTTAATGGAGTCTATGTACAACAAACTATTTAAAACTAGACATTCTTCCTAATTTCCCAAAGTCCAACTAGTGCTCTAATATAGAAGCTGGTAGATTGAGGATAGAAAGTTATAAATATTGTTAGACAATGCGGTAGGGGTTGTTGGAAGTTAACAATTAAATGTTCAGATGTTGACTAGTCAGAGTTAAATAGTAGGGTGGATAGATGAATGGTTGTTTTTTATATTTAGGTTTTAGGGTGGATAGAGGAAGGATTTGTTCGTTATATTTAGGTTTTGCATAACTAGAAAACACTAACCATAGTCAATATCCTGGAGTATGTCCCCGTATATACCATTTAGAGGCCGCATGTAAATGCACCCTTACGAAGGTATATCTGTAGGTACACATCGGTACACATCACCAGACACATAACCGAAAATGGAAATCTCAGCTGCAATTAACGGTAACCAAACACCTCACCCAAAAATATAATGGTCTCCAATCATTTTATTTTAAAATTCTAAATTGTAAATTAAGAGAGAGTAATAACTAATAGAGAGTTATAATAGATGGGAAACAAAAATTAACAACCCTCCCCTACATCACTCAAGACATAGAGTGCGAGACATTCAGGCTTCTAGACATTTTTTATTTTTATTATTTTAAACTAGATATTTCTCCTAATTTCTCTTCTCTTTAATCTTGTAGTATTGATCACCCAAGGAGACACACTTGGATCAATTTAGAAACTCTTAAAAACATTTAAATACATATAAGATCATAAATATGTTGGTGAAAAATAAACATGATCAATCACAATTCCGTAATTACATATATCACTTCTTTTATAGTATCTTTCTCCTCAAATTTATTTGATTAAAATAAATATTTGTGATTTCTCACCAAAAAGAAAGCAGATTATTGTATAATCTTACTATATATCTAAAAGAAGTTGAGGGGTGAAACTTTTTCTCCCCATTTTTCCATTTCTTTTTTTTTTATCTTTTCATCTATATAGCTAAAAACGTAATTTTAAAAGTTTTAAAATTAATTAAAAATCTTTTTCTATGTATTATTTAAAAATTTATCTCAAATGGTTCAACTTCTCAACTCTCCACTATCTTGATTTCAATGAACCACATACCTCTTGCTTTGGCGATAACTTTTTGTTTTGTTTACAAATTAAAAGAGAATTTTGAACTTTAATGTTTTTATATGTATAATAGCACAAACAACAACCAAAATATATATATATATATATATATTATTATTATTATTATCTACCCATATTAAAATTAATTTGCTGAAATAACAAAATACAAAAACAAACGATTTATAAGAAACTTGCATTAAAACTTCTTTAACATGTGTTTTTTTGATGGACATCTCTAGGTTATTGCACCGTCAAAAAGAATTTCGATCAAGACAACAAAAGATAATAATTTACCATTGAATTGTACAAATAATAATGTTTATAAAATTTATTTTTGAAAAAAAAAAAACTCTAATTGATTTTATTTTTTTCAATTCACATATAAATTTATTATCATTTTCAATTTCAAATTCTGGCAATTGATTTAATACAACACTATGTTAAGAATTAGTGCAAATTTATTTAGTTTTAAATCTTTAAAATTAAGGTGATGCCACCTATTTAGGCTAGTGCCACCTCTTTAGGTAGTGTCTAAGGTTTTTTAGGATTATGTCTTAGTGGGATCATGGGAGAAAATTAAGGTGAGTGGGAAAAGTATAATGAGTATTAATTTACTATTTAATTAGCTATAAAAGCTTGTAATCTTTTCAATTCAAATCATCGAATTCAATTGAAGCAATTCTTTCATTTGTGCCATTTCTCTCCTGTTTCCACACTTTCGTTATCTTCGTTTTTGTTACATGGTATCAGAGCTTCCAGGTTTTTTGTTTTGTGTTTGAGTTTAAATACTCGTTGAAGATGAACGGTGAAAACAGTGTTTGTGTAGACAAGCTTGCCAGTGATAATTATAGCTATTGGAAGCTATGTATGGAAGCTTTTTTACAAGGGCAAGATCTTTGGGATCTTGTTTCCGGTGATGATGCAGAAATTCCAGAAGATACTCTGGAGAATGCTGAGGCACGAAGAAAGTGGAAGGTCAAGTGTGGCAAAGCTTTATTTGCTTTGCGGACTTCCATTGGCAAAGAGTACATTGAGCATGTTCGTGATGTAAGTTGTCCAAAGAAAGTGTGGGACACAGTTGAAAGGTTGGTCACTCAAAAGAACACGACGAGGTTGCAATATTTGGAGAACGAACTTGCTGGAAGGACTCAAGGTAATTTGTCGGTTTCAGAATATTTTCTGAAAATTAAAACTTTATGTTCTGAAATTTCAGAATTAGACAAGGATGATCCGATTAGTGATGCTCGTGTGCGTCGCTATCTTATTCGTGGACTACGAAAGGAGTTTATGCCATTTATTTCATCGATACAAGGTTGGGCAACTCAACCTTCTATCATTGAGTTGGAGAATTTGCTTTCAAATCAGGAAGCATTGATGAAACAAATGTTTAGCAACTACAAGGAAACTCACTCGGAGGTGGAGGCTGTTATTTATGCAAAAGACAAGGGAAGAGTTCATTCTTCTCCAAAGCTTTATGCAAATGACGGCAATGATTACAAAATTGAAAGGCAGTCCAAAGGCACTTCAAAAGGATGTTTTAGGTGCGACAAACCGGGACACATCAAACGTGATTGTTGGATAAAGGTGGTGTGTCAACGTTGTGGAAAATTCGGCCATATTAGACAAAATTGTCGGGTGATTCTCAAAGAAGCAGAAGCAAATGTTGTCCAGGAAAGTAACAAACCTGAACAAGTTACTTGGGAACATTGTTTATCAATTGAAGCTATTGATCAACCAAATAATTTGCATGTTAATGCTTCTATAGATTATAATGAGGATTGGATTGTTGATTCTGGTTGTTCTCATCATTCAACTGGAAATGTTTCTCTTCTCTCTGATGTACGTGTTCATCAAGGAAGAAGAGTCATTGCGACGACTGATAATTCCATACATCTTGTTGTTCAAGAAGGACAAGTTAACGTTAAGGATGATACATCAAATGTCGATGGTGTTTCTCTGGAAGATGTTTATCATATTCCGGGTTTAAAGAAGAATCTGGTTTCGGTCTCTCAGATTGCCGACTCTGGGAGATATGTTCTCTTTGGTCCAGATGATGTGAAAATTGTTTCTAATATTAAACAATTTGATGTTGATGTTTTGTTTACGGGAAAGAGGAAAGATTCCCTCAATGTTTTGTCTGCAACTGATGCATATGTTGAAAAGACATGTGAGAATGATAGTGCAACACCTTGGCATGCTCGGTCGGGTCATGTTGGTTATCAATTGTTGCAAAGAATTTCTATGAAGAAACTTATTGGTGGTATTCCCATCTTTAAAGAAATTCACCGTGATGTGGTTTGTCCTGGTTCTCAATTTGGGAAATCACATCTTCTTTCTTTCCCAAATTCAAATAATAGAGCTACGGTTGCATTGCAATTAGTTCATTCAGATTTGATGAGGCCAATGAAAATACCCAGTTATTCTGGTTGTCGTTATGTTATGGTTATAGTGGACGATTTTACTCGGTTCACTTGGGTGTATTTTTTGGAGGCTAAAAGTGAGGCTTTCTCCAAGTTTATCCAGTTCAAGGAGCTAGTGGAGAAGGAATTTATGTTGCCGATAAAGTGTCTTCGCACAGATAATGGGGGAGAATATATGTCTGATCAATTTCAGACATATTGCAAAGAGCATGACATTCAACGTCAAATGACATGTCCCAACACTCCACAACAGAATGAAGTTGTTGAACGTAAATTAGCACATCTTACATATATGTGCTTGTCTTGGCTGCATGCAAAGAACCTTCCAAGGAAGCTTTGGGCAGCAACTATTCAGTCAACTTGTCACGTCATAAATCGTAAACCCAATGTGAGTTATCTTCGAGATTTTGGGCCAATTTGTTATGTTCATGTTTCAAAGGCTAGGCGTTGTATTTTTGTGGGATATGGTACTCACAGAAAAAGATGGAGATGTATGGATCCAAATACAAGAGAAAAATTTGTTTTTCGAGATGGTTCGACTATTCGTTTTGAAGTGAAGAGTTTGGGTGAAGCGAGACGTTTTCTTGGCTTGAAGGTTGAAAAGTCAGGTGGATACTTTGTCTCGTATGCAAATACTTTGTTAACTCGGTTTGACATGAAGGAGTCAAAGTCAATTACTACTCCTATGGAACCATCCTTGAAGTTGCTGATATATTTACCAATCAAGGCGCTTGGTAAATCCAAGTTTGAAGAATTCAGGAGTGTACTTGGTGTTGTGGATCGTATATTTGCACTAAGGGGGAGTGTTAAGAATTAGTGCAAATTTATTTAGTTTTAAATCTTTGAAATTAAGGTGATGCCACCTATTTAGGTTAGTGCCACCTCTTTAGGTAGTGTCTAAGGTTTTTTAAGGAAAATGTCTTAGTGGGATCATGGGAGAAAATTAAGGTGAGTGGGAAAAGTATAATGAGTATTAATTTACTATTTAATTAGCAATAAAAGCTTGTAATCTTTTCAATTCAAATCATCGAATTCAATTGAAGCAATTCTTTCCTTTGTGCCATTTCTCTCCTGTTTCCACACTTTCGTTATCTTCGTTTTGTTACACACTAACATATTTATTATGCATTAAAAGTACACAATTTTATGTGACATTTCGACTAGTTATCCTAAATGTCCAATCAGTTTTTTAAAATTATTTAAAACTTATTTATAGCAAGAAAACAATGTAAATTGAAACTTCCTTGTTTTGTTTATCATTTATTTTTTTGTAATAAAAAAAAAATTAAAAAATATGTTTGTTAAAAAAAGAGAATGATAATTACCCTCAAATGTCCAATGAGTTTTTTTTCAAAACTAATTTAAACTCATTATAAAAGAATTAAAAAACAAATTCCTTCTTTATCAGTTTTGGAAAAAAAAACAAATCTTATTTAAAATAATAAACAATCAGTTTTTCAAAACTAATTTAAAAGAATTAAAAAAAAAAAAAACTTCCTTCTTTATCAGTTTTGGAAGAATTTGGAAGAAAACAAATGTTATTTTTTAAAATAATAATAATAAACAATCAGTTTTTCAAAATTAATTTAAACTCATTTATAAAAGAATTAAAAAAAAAAACTTCCTTCTTTATCAGTTTTGGAAGAAAACAAATGTTATTTTTTAAAATAATAATAATAAATAAATAAACGAGAGAGTTTAAATTAATTGTTTTTTCAGTTTTTAAAAACTAATGTAAACTTATTATAGAGCAAGAAAATACATATTGAAACTTCCTATTTTTTCAGTTTCTAAATTCAAAGGTGGTGCAATCGGCTTTTAAGTTTATGGTTCATTACACTCCTTCATAGAAAGTATGTATAAAAGTTAAACAAACCCGACACAAGTGTTTGTATATTGGTCTCTATTTCGATTTTGATATCAATAAAATGGGTTCGTTTTCTACACTTGCATTATCTCTATTAATCTCGTTGTTATTCACTAGTCTATTTAGCATTGAAGGATCAATCTTCCATAATCAAAGGGTTTCAGTCAACATAACAAATGTGTTGGACAGTCACAGTACGCTCACCATTCACTGCAAATCTGGTGATGACGATCTGAAATTCCACCAGGTGTCACCGTTGATGAGCTACGCCTTCGATTTTGAACCAAATGTCTTCGATAGGACGTTGTTCTTCTGTAGCTTTCAGTGGCCTGGTTCATTTCATTACTTCGACATCTACAAGGGCATAAGAGATGAATCGCTTTGCAGTACTTTGTGTTTGTGGATTGTGAATGAAAAAGGTCTTTGTATGTTCAACTACAGCGCCAAGAAGTACAATATTTGCTATACGTGGCCGCCTAAATGAATATTCAAATTCATGTATCCCTAAATCGAAAAGTTGATCTAATATTAAAAATTAAATCTATATTATGTATTAATTAAAGAGTAGCTAAGAATCAATAGCTTTGAATTGTTTCAGTCAACTGGTTAACAAAATTTCAATGTCTTTATGCTAAAGAAGAATAAAATTCATAACTTCTTTCTTTTCGTTTTTTTTAATATTAAGAATTTCCCCAAACAATTTCTTGTTTTTTTAGTTTAGTTATTTGTTATTTTATTATCTTAAAACAAAAATATATATATTACATCTACCAAACTAGACCTTGTTTTAACAATCCACACAATCGTATTGGATTAGAATCCTAACGAAAACCAATGGTAATGCATATTCATGGGAATGAGATTTTTTTTTTTTTTTTTAATGTTGTTATTTTCATCACAAACTCAGGTCAGGACTTGTTTAACTCAGGACCGGTTTGATAACGTTTATGTTTCCTGTTTCTTGTTCTCATTTCTCATTTTGAACTCAGGACCGGTTTGATAACGTTTATGTTTCCTGTTTCTTGTTCTCATTTCTCATTTTGTAGGAAACAAACTTGTTTAATAACTGTTCCCTTTTCTTGTTTCCAATTTTTAAGAAACTACAAATTGTTGTTTCTCTTTGTTTCAATTCTTGTTAATTAATGTCGTTCCCAAAATATCATAAAATTCTATGTTGCCATGTTGGTCAATTTAAACACTTAGTTCATCCTCTCAATTCCAGATTCGAATAATATCATTTAAAGTATAATAACTCAATTGAGAGATGACATTACATATAAAATTTGGGTAACATTCGAACGATAAAAATAATTTTATCGTTGTTGTTAAATATTTTGCATCGGCGGTTACTAGTATTTGATAATGTAACTTTTGATAAATATTTTATTATTTTATTTCTTAATTTTGGAGTGTTATTTATATATTATTTTTAATTTTTAATTTTGAAATATGTATATTTATACTTATATATTATTTTAAGTTTTAGTACACTAAACCTCGTTGATATTTTGCAAATATTAATTTTGCTCACTAAAACATGCATTTAGTGTCATTTTAATATTTTTCCACTACAATATTTAATAGAGCTATATAATTGAGTTGAATTCAAGTCGACATTATTTAAGATAAAATAACTCGAGTGAAAAATGACATTGCAAGTCAGATTTAGACAACACATTTGAAGGATAAATCCAATTTTATTGTTGTTTTTAATTTTGCATCGAGACTTATTTATATTAGATTAGTAGAGAACACGTGCAATGAACGTAAAATATTATATTTTTTTTAAATATATAAAAAAATCATTCTTAGAAATAAGATCATATAAATGATATATACTGACCATCCTATTTTATTATTATTTTTGTGAATCTCTTATAAATTAATTTTAGATGTATATTATTAATTACAATATTATATTTTACTCTCAATTCTTTAAAATTCATTTTTTATTTAAACTATAATTTAAGAGGATGAAAACAAAATCTAACAGATTTTATTTTAATTAATATTAGTATTCTAGGTAGTATTCCAATGCATACTTTTTTATATTGAATTTTACTAAAATAAAATTACAATACTCTAACACAGAACTTTTTAAATGGTTAAAAATATATTACTAAATCTAAAAATTAATTTAATCTAAATAAATAATATCATGAAAATATATTACTAAATCTAAAAATTAATTTAATCTAAATAAATAATATCATGAAAAGAAGACCAAATTTATTTGAATAATTTGATTGTAAATATAGATTATTGATTAAATTCATAAGTCATTAATAAATAGATATACTAAATGGGTAAAATTAAAATGAATTATTAAGTAAAAGACATTGGCTCACTACTAAAATATTATTCTTTAAAATATACTAAAATACTATTCTTAGATCAATTTAACGTTCATTAGAACGTTAACAATAAAAGAATAATTTATTTTAAAAAAAACAATAAAAGAATAATATAACAACAAACCTGAAATCTAAATGTTATAGTCTCTCGTTTCCCAATTTTAGCAGCTCTGCTCCAATCCTTTTTGTTTAGTATTTCTATTGTCATTTTCGTCTAATGCAGCCATTGCTACCGTCGTTCTTGTTTGATTCCACCATCGACGTCGTCGTTTTCGTTTGATGCCACCACTGACAACGTTGTTCATTTTCGTCTGATTTGCTATTGTCTTCATCATTTTCGTTTGATGTCACCTCGTCGTTGCCTTTACATCTTGGGTCTCCATCGTTGTTACTTTTTTCAATACCAATTGTATCAAGAAAGCATGGTGGGGGAGAGTTTCTAAATTAGTATGTAATTGGGTGTGCAAAATCTTCTCCTTGCTTGATCTATTTAAATGTAGAATAGGTGGGTCTTTTCATATCCGAAGTAGATGATTTTTCTCATTCCACCTCTAATAAGTGTTAACTAATTCAATTGGCCCGAAGGTGAAAGATTAGTATTGAAAGAGAGTTAACCCAAAATTGATGGGAAGATGAAATGTGAATAGACACTTACTGAATAAGGGGAAAAATGGGAAGTATTGCAAAATTGAAAGGAAAAATGGGGAGAGAAAGTTTCTCCCCCAAAACCACTTTTAGATATAGTAAGATTGTAAACTTTAGATGATTTTTTTTTTAGATTATGTAAACTAAATTCTATTTAAACAAATAAAAAATAAACAATAAACAATCAATAGTTATCAAACAATATGTTTGTGTTTTTTTTTCAAGAAACAAGAAACAATAGTAATTATCAAATATGTTTCTGTTTCTAGTTCTCAAAATATAAGAAACAGGGAACAAAGAACAAGAAACAAGAAATAAGAAACGGAAAAGTTAGGGCCCGTTTGATAACGTTCTCGTTTCCTGTTTCTTGTTCCCGTTTCTCATTTTTTAAGAAACAGACTTGTTTGATAACTATTTTCGTTTCTTGTTTCTAAATTTTGAGAAACGTTTCCAAAAAAAAGACTAATTTTGAAAAACTACAAAAAGTTGTTTCTCTTGTTCCTTATTCTTTTTATATTAATACGTTCCTTTGTTACATAAACATTCCATTGGTCTTTTGGTCCAAACTAGTAGCAAGTTTTCTTCTTCAACAGAAATTCTGGCATCAAGTCCTAGTTGCAACATTTTTGTTTTTTTATATTTTATTTCTTAATTTTGCAGTTTTTTATATATTATTTTGTATTTAAATTTTAAATTTTGTAATATTATATTTATTTCATATTTAAATTATTATTTATATATTTTTAAGTTTTTTAAGTTTTTTTTTAAAATATATTTATCTATTATTTAATTTTTATATTTTGCAATATGTATATTTATTTATTATTTAATTTTTTTAATTTCTTTTTAAATATTTATATATTATTTAATTTTTATATTTTGCAATATATATTTATTTTATATTTTAAAAATATTTATAATTTATTTAATTTTTATATTTTGAAATATATAAAATATATTTGTTAGTTTTTAGTACCCTTGAACCAATTATAATTTTGAAAATATAATTTTTGCTCACTAAAACATGTTTTTAGTCTCACTTTAATATTTTACCACACAACATTTAGTCACATAATTGAGTTGGGTTTGAGTCGACATCATTTAAAGTGAAATGACTCGATTGAGAGATGACCTTACAGATCAAATTTGAGTCATATTTGATAGATAAAAATAATTTTATTAGTGTTGTAAATTTTGCATCGGGGCTTATAATGTAGACTTTTGATAATTAGTTCTTTTTATATATATTTTAATGTGTTTTATATATTTTTGTATTATATAACTAAATTATATTTAAACTATAAATAAAATGAAAAAAATGTTGAAAAAAAAAACAAGAAACAAGAAACAGTTATCAAATAAGTTTTTGTTTTTGTTTCTTTTTATCAAAAAACAAGAAACGGGAATAGTTATCAAACACGATTTCTAGTTCTCAAAAAATCAAAAATAAGAAACAAGGAACACAAAACAAGAAACATGAAACAGGAAACGAAAACGTTATCAAACGGGCCCTTATCTAACCTTCCATTTAGAATCATAATTAGAAATTCATTCGTTTTATTTCTTTCCCTCTCACATAGAATAAAATATGGGCGCCAAAGCGAGCATGGCTCAGCGGGCATATGTATGTCTTGACAACCAAGAGGTCTGTGGTTCGAATCCCCCCACCCTAATGTACTAAAAAAAAAAAAATAGAATAAAATATGGGATAGTTACCAAATTGCTCTTTTAAAATATAAAAAAATAAAATAACTATTTTATTGCCCCTAGTATTGGAGAGAGGAAGAGATATAGTGTAAAAACATGGTGTGTGTCCCAATGCTTAAGGAATATAAATGGAATTAAACAACTCTTTCGTCGCAATAAAGAATGTGAATCACATAGTAAATTTTTTAGTGGGTCTAACCTTTTAATCTCATTATTTATTTTGAATAATCAACGGTAATTAGGTCATGTCATCATCTTAGAGATTTCAGCTGGAATTAGTAAAATGTTTCAAATGAAAGAGGTATTTTTCTCAATAAAGATTGAAGCTAAGTGATTACTGATAGATAACAGGTGAATAGGTTGTTTCCAATCATTTTGTTTAGAAACCAATTAGAAGAGGAGCAACATTATCAAACAAGGATGGCCTTTTTTTTCGAGAAAGCTAGTCGTCATCGCAGACTTATAGAGTTTATTACATCAGACATGAGAAGGAAACCATCTACTTATACCAACGAACCTGAGCAATCTATCGCGACATATGAGAGAAATCCTCGGACGTTATGACATCGAGTCCTAGAGGAGTTGTCTATGGAAAGCTTTCACTATCATCTTTCTTTCGTTTATATCCCTCGTTCTCCAACATATTTCTTCTCTACTGATATATATTTTCTAGTCATAATGTCTTAACTTTTCTTTGTTTAACATATTTCTTTTATTCAAATTCTATTATGTTGAACGATATTTCCTCGTTGTCATTATCTCATCCCATCTTCTTGGTCATTTGAAAAAAAAATAAGAAAAAAAAAACGGGATGGGGGATTGAACCTGCTATCTCTATGGAAGTAGTACGTCTCAGACTCTCCATTAGTGTTGAATTATGCTTACTTTAGTAGTTCCCTTTAGAGTTAGCAAGAAGAATGTCTAAAACCTGAGAAGCCAACATGAAAAATGTCCAACACTTTGTTTACTCTATATTTAGTAATTCAATTTACAAACAAAATTACTCTTACAATTCTCTACAATTTAGAAATTGAATAAAATGATGCAGAAAAATTGGAAATTGTTGGAATGAGAGAGAGAAGTAAGGGAAGAGAAGTTAATAGAGACGTTAAAAGGAAAAAAAATGACATACATGGTTATACACTTAACATATGAAAATGAATTCAACATCACTGCATACCTGAGGAAATGTTGTTGCTACAAATGGTTCTGCCACATTCAAATGTATACAAGGCGGTATATCCATCCCACATCCCAATTTTTTGGTACTGTATACTTGAGGAAATGTTGTTGCTACAAATAGCTTTGCCACATTTAGGTGTATACAAGGCGGTATACCCATCCCACATCCCAGCTTTTGGGTACTCACCAAACATGTCGAATCTAGCTCAAAATTCAATGTTGGACAATATGTAAATACGCCAAAGTCTCACAAATTTAGCGTTGGACAAAGTGAGTGATGACTTTTAAAGTTGAATAGAACGCTTGCAAATAAACAAAGATTGAAATCGAAAGGATTGTGGGTTAAAATCGATGCTCAACTAACCAAGACGAGAGATCACCAGAGAAGGAGAACACTTACCACTGCCACGTCACGCCCTCGCTGGAGATGCAACCGAAAGAAGTCGTCGTTAGACATGAGTGCGTTGTTGGAGGTTAACGATTAAATGTTCATATAGATGTTGACTGATCAGAGCTAAATAGTAGGGTGGATAGATGAATGGTTTGTTTTTTATATTTAGGTTTTAGGGTGGATAGAGGAAGGATTTGTTTGTTATATTTAGGTTTTGCACAACTAGAAAACACTAACCATAGTCAATATCGTGGAGTATGTCCCTGTATATACCATTTAGAGGTCGCATGTGAATGCAAGGTATATTGTAGGTACACATCACCAGACACATAACCGAAAATGGAAATCTCAGCTGCAATTAACGGTAACCAAACACCTCACCCAAAAATATAATGGTCTCCAATCATTTTATTTTAAAATTCTAAATTGTAAATGAAGAGAGATGTAATAACTAATAGAGTTATAATAGATGGGAAACAAAAATTAACAACCCTTCCCCTACCATCAGTCCAGACATAGAGTGCAAGACATTCCGGCTTTTAGACATTTTTCATTTTCACTATTTTAAACTAGACATTTCTCCTAATTTCTCTTCTCTTTCTCTTTAGTCTTTGTAATGGTATTGATACTCCTGAAAGGTGTTCTATTTTCTCGTAGCTCGCGTTTGATACTGAAATACTATTTGATTAATGACAACCCGAATCTTCATTTTTTATATATAAATATAAAGATCTTTACTCGGAGTAGAGCATAAACCTAAAAGAATTGAAGCATAAAGAGATTCGTTGTTCCTGACCCTGCTTCACCTTAATTGTTATTTGAACAAGTAAAAGTTATGTCTTGGTCCGAGTGGGGATAGTATTTCTCTTCTGCATGTCCATGAAGCTCTGGTTCAAGTCCAGGATGGCCCAGCTACGCCAAGGAAAAGAATAAAAGAATAGAAGAAGCATCCATCAAATGAAATGTGAATAACCCGTCCTCCTCTCTTTGAAACAAGGGACGTAGTATTGATCACCTAAGGAGACACACTTGGATCAAATTTTGAAACTCTTAAAAACATTTAAATACATATAAGATAATAAATATGTTGGAAAAAAATAAACATGATCAATCACAACTCCGTAATTACATATATCACTTCTTTTATAGTATCTTTCTACTCAAATTTATTTGATTAAAATAAATATTTGTGATTTCTCAACAAAAAAGAAAGCAGAATAATCTTACTATATATATCTAAAAGAAGTTGAGGGGAGAAACTTTTTCTCCCCATTTTTTCCTAATCTTTTTTTTATCTTTCTCTTATATCTTTATGGTTAAAATCGTAATTTCAAAAGTTTTAAATTATTTAAAAATCTATTTTTATGTATTATTTAAAAATTTGTGTCAAATGGTTCAACTTCTCCTAATCTCTCCATAATAAAAATGGTTCAACTCCTCTAGATCTCTACTACCTTCACTTCAATGCAAAAAAAATAATTGGAACTAATCGCAACTCTAATGTTTCAACTTCCCAACTCTCCACTACTTTGATTTCAATGAAAAATTAATTAAAATCTATAATCTATAGAGGAATTATTAATTAAAATCTATAATTTATTGGAAGAATTTTTTATGTCAAATTTAACCCTTTTTTTTAATATGGTCACAATTATTTTAATGGTAATTTTTTCATTCAAATATACTGTATCAAAACTGAATTTTGATCTTGTCCAAAACTCAAAAGTCATGCATGCACTTGGACAAAAACTCAAGAGTCATGGGGTTACATATAAAAAGAGATGGAGCTGTCATTTTACTTGATTGTGATTGCAAGAATAGATTATGGGAAATTGAAAATGTACAAGAGGAATCCCCAAATTTATAATGATTGTCTATGGTGTCGTCTCCAATGTCTCTTTGTGTATCATCTCCTTTCATCAATTTTTGATATAGTAGTATTCGTCATTACTATATTGTGAATTTTATAATGTGTAAATTGTTTCAATTTTATTTCCTTTTAGGCTCACATGCAAACGCTTATGCTCTCTCTAAACCAAGATTAGGTGCAACAAGAACGTGAGAAGAGTTTGCAAACTCTAGGTTTCATTTATTGTTTTTTCTTTCTATATTAGTTTGTAAATACTTTTGTCAAAAAAAACATACATACTTATAGATTTAAATTATTAGTGAACCTAAATAAAGATTTTAGGTGTGAATATTATGTCTCTGTCCAAATTCTCTAATAGAGGTTAGGAACATTTTAGATTGATATTTATTTGTAAAGAGGCGAAAGTGTAAATTTTATTTTATTTTGTGAAAAAATAGGGGATAAGTAAAGACTTATATTTAAAAAAATATTATTATTTATTAGATTGTTGGATAACATTTTTTAGTATATTGGGGTGAGGAATTCAAACCACATACCTCTTGTTTTGGCGTTTATTTTTTCCAATTCATATATAAATTTATTATCGTTTTCAATTTCAAATTCTCGACTTAATACAACACTCACATATATACATATGTAATATTTATTATGCATTAAAACTACAAAAACATTTGTGCCGTACTAATTATCCTAAATGTCCAATCAGTTTTTTAAAATTATTTAAAACTTAATTTTTTTTTTTTTGAGTACATTGAGGGTGGGGGATTCGAACCAGAGACCTCTTGGTCATCAAATCATACATATGTCAGCTGAGCTACTTGCTTTGACTATTTAAAACTTATTTATAGTAAGAAAACAAAAGAAGGATGTTTCATTTTGCATTGTTGTTTTTAAAACTTATTTATAGTAAGAAAACAATGCAAAATGAAACTTCCTTCTTTTGTTAATCATTTTTTTTTTTTTTTTTTGGTAATAAAAAAAATTATAAAATATGTTTGTTAAAAAAAGAGAATGATAATTACCCTCAAATGTTGAATCAGTTTTTCAAAACTAATTTAAACTCATTATAAAAGAATTAAAAAACAAATTCCTTCTTTATCAGTTTTGGAAGAAAACAAATGTTCAATCAGTTTTTCAAAACTAATTTAAAAGAATTAAAAAAAAAAAAAAAAAAAAAAACTTCCTCCTTTATCAGTTTTGGAAGAAAACAAATGTTATTTTGTAAAATAATAATAATAAACAATCAGTTTTTCAAAACTTATTTAAACTCATTTATAAAAGAATTAAAAAAAAAACTTCCTTCTTTATCAGTTAGGGAAGAAAACAAATGTTATTTTTTAAAATAATAATAATAAATAATCAAAAGAGAGAGTTTAAAGTAATTATTTTTCAGTTTTTAAAAACTAATGTAAACTCATTATAGAACAAGAAAATACAAATTGAAACTTCCTATTGTTTCAGTTTCTAAATTCAAAGGTGCAATCAACTTTTAAGTTTATGGTTCATTACACTCCATTCATCGAAAGTATGTATAAAAGTTAAACAAACTCGACACAAGTGTTTGTATATTGATCTCTATTTCGATTTTGATATCAATAAAATGGGTTCGTTTTCTACACTTGCATTATCACTATTAATCTCGTTGTTATTCACTAGTCTATTTAGCATTGAAGGGGCAATCTTCCATAATCAAAGGGTTTCAGTCAACATAACAAATGTACTGGACAGTCACAATACGCTCACCATTCACTGCAAATCTGGCGATGACGATCTGAAATTCCACCAGGTGTCACCGTTGATGAGCTACGCCTTCAATTTTGAACCAAATGTGTTCGATAGGACGTTGTTCTTCTGTAGCTTTCAGTGGCCTGGTTCATTTCATTACTTCGACATCTACAAGGGCATAAGAGATGAATCGCTTTGCAGTACTTTGTGTTTGTGGATTGTGAATGAAAAAGGTCTTTGTATGTTCAACTACAGCGCCAAGAAGTACAATATTTGCTATACGTGGCCGCCTAAATGAATATTCAAAATTCATGTATCCCTAAATCGAAAAGTTTGATCTAATATTAAGAATTAAATCTATATTATGTATTAATTAAAAGCATAGCTAAGAATCAATAGTTTCTGAATTGTTTCGGTCAACTGTTTATCAAAATTTCAATGTCTTTATGCTAAAGAAGAATAAAATTATTGAGATTCATAACTTCTTTCTTTTCATTTTTTTAATTTTACGAATTTCCCCAAACAATTTCTTGTTTTTTTAGTTTAGTTATTTGTTATTTTATTATCTTTATAAAAAATAAAAAAAAAATCAAAAAATCAAAAGAATCTAACAAAACCAATGGTAATGCATATTCATTTTATAGTTGATTGCTTGTTTGTATGACAAAATTAATATGGAAAGAAAAATGATGTTGGTGCCATGTGAAAAGTTAATGGTTTAATCTTTCCTTTATATTTCGTATGAAAACTTAATCCTTTAGGCTTGAGTAGTCTTAAAATTAAAATATAAAATATTTGATGTGGTTAATCTTTCTGTTACTATGAAATAAGAAAATTTCATTTTCAATCAACTAGAATATTTATAAATTTGTTGCTATTTATTTCAAAATTGTTGCAATATGGATGTTATTTGTAGCGGTTGTGAGAAGCTAGTAATTTTAAAATATGGTGCAGTAATTGTTGCAATAGGGGTGATATTGTAGCGGTTGTGAAAAGACATTTTAGTTTGAAAAAAGTGTTGTTATTTATTTCACAACTGTTGCAATAGACTAAGTGTTATTGCAGCGGTTGTGAGAAGTCACTCCAGAGCACTTTGAAAAAATGTTGCTAGATCCCTCCCAACACTGGTTCTGTCAGAGGTTTCTCAAGCGTTGCAAAAAGTGTAGCGGGAATTTAAAACCGCTGCTATAACTCAAAAAAACTCCCGCAATAGCCCTGTTTTCTGGTAGTGTTGATCACCCCAAGGCCCAAACTTTAGCTAACTCTTTTTTTAGGGATAACCACACAAATAACCACATTATGCCTATGATATTATATTAATGTCCCCACTTCCTACTTTTATCAAAAATATCTAACTATTTTAAAAAAAAATCATAAAAGATTGACTGCAATTACTTTCATACCCTTCAACCTCTCTTACAAAAATATTGAATTTTCTCTAACATTTTAATAAAATAAAATAAAAAGTAAAACAAGCTCATTTAAGAAAAACAAAATTGAAATCATAAAATTTGCATTAATCAGTTATCTCTCCTCATTAAAACTGTATTCTCTCTCCTCATTTAAATTGTCTTCTCCCTCCTTATATCTAGACTTAAACAGTTTTCTCTTCCCAATATATATTTTCATATATGAAATATATAAGGTGGGTATCTATAAAGAAATACATATATTTTCTATAAAAAAAAATACACAATGTCTATCAGTATATATAATGGGTATATATAAAAATTACATATATTTATTAAAAAAATAAATATATTATCAATAAGTATATATACAATATATATGAGTATATAGTCATACATGAATTATATATGGTAGGTATATATATAAAAAACACATATGTTATAAGTATATATGCAGTATATATGGGTATATACTCATGAAATATATATAAGTATGTATCGTGGTTATATATAAAAATTAAATGGTGAACAAATAAGTGGTAAGATAAAATGAGAGATAAAATCGAAACTTATTTAAAAAAATGAAATTTAATACACTCAATTTGCGTTGACGAGGAGGGAGAATTTTTCTTACAATAAATTTAATACATTAATGAAATTTAATACAATAAATTTAATACACTAAATTTGATAGGAGATTTTTTTTTTATGGAAATAGAGAGTATATGAAATGTGCAATTAATACACTAAATGAGAGAGAAAATGAAATTTATTACGAAAATAAAATTTAATACCCAAATAATTTTATTTTGTATGAAAATAGATGTATAATAGTATTTAAAATTAATAAAAAATAAATATGAAAATTTCAAGATTTTAAATCTTTTTTTTACTTTCTTTTGTTCTTTTTACTTTCTTTTCTTCTTTGTCAAAAATGCATATATATATATAGATACACTTGGACCAATTTTGAAACTCTTAAAAACATTTAAATATAAATAATATAATAATATGTTGGTGAAAAATAAACATGATCAACCATAACTCGATATAATTACATGTATCCTTTCTTTTATAGTTTGAGGTTTATTGGATTAAATTAAATATTTATCATTTGTAAAAAAAAAAAAAAAAATAATAATAATAATAATAATAATAAATAATCGGTTGTATAATAATCCTACATGTACAGTCAGTTTTTCAAAACTTATTTATAGCAAGAGAAGAATGCAAAATGAAACTTCCTTATTTTGTTTATCATTTTTTCTTTTGTAATAAAAATAAATTAAAAAAAATATGATTGTTATAAAAAGAGAAAATGATAATTAGCCTCAAATGTCCAATCAATTTTTCAAAACTAATTTAAACTCATTTATAAAAGAATTAACAATAAAACTTCCTTCTTTATCAGTTTTGGAAGAAACAAATGTTATTTTTTAAAATAATAATAATAAATAAATAAAAGAGAGTTTAAATTAATTATGTTTTCAGGTTTTAAAAACTAATGTAAACTCATTATATAGCAAGAAAATACAAATTGAAACTTCCTATTTTTTGAGTTTCTAAATTCAAAGGTGCAATAATCAGCTTTTAAGTTTATGGTTGATTACACTTCTTCATAGAAAGTATTGAAGAAAGTATGTATGAAAGTTAAACAAATCCGACACAAGTGTTTGTATACCCGTCTCTATTTCGATTTTGATATCAATAAAATAAGTTCGTTTTCTACACTTGCATTATTTCTATTAATCTCGTTGTTATTCACTAGTCTATTTAGCATTGAAGGATCAATCTTCCATAATCCAAGAGTTTCAGTCAACATAACAAATGTGCTGGCAGTACGCTCATTATCATTCACTGCAAATCTGGCGATGACGATCTGAAATTCCACCAGCTATCATCGTTGGTCAGTTACGCCTTCAATTTTGAACCAAACATATTTGATAGGACGTTGTTCTTCTGCAGCTTTCAGTGGCCTGGCTCATTTCATTACTTCGACATCTACAAGGGCATAAGAGATGAATCGCTTTGCAGTACTTTGTGTTTGTGGATTGTGAATGAAAAAGGTCTTTGTATGTTCAACTACAGCACCCAGAAGTGTGATATTTGCTATACGTGGCCGCCTAAATGAATATTCAAAATTGTATCCCTAAATCGAAAAGTTTGATCCAATATTAAAAAGTAAATCCCTATTATGTATTAGTTATGATATACAAAGCAAAAAAGTAAACATCAATATAAGATCACCAATATGAATATGTGTGATCGATATAATTAATTAACAATATTTAAAGTTTCTTTTATAGTCATCGATATTTATAGAGTAGCAAATTGTCAACAAAAGAAACTGATTGTATAGATGATAACGCTTTCAATTTTTTATTTTTTATTTTTTTAGTTTCTATTTTTAAAAAAGAGAAAACCAAATAACTGTTTTTTTTTTTTTTTAAACAACAAAAATTCAAATGAATTGGATAATTACTATTTTGTTTTATATTTTTTTATAAAATCAAAATTCAATTTTCTAAAGTAATAATAATTTATTATAATGTAAAAATTGCAAGATTTATCAAAAGTTAATTAAGGTCCAATTATTTGATGAAATTGAAATTTTAGGGTATTTGTTTTTCTCTAAAATAAAAAGAATTTATCGTGGATAGTTTAATATATTAGACAATCTTTACTTGACGTTTATCATCCTAAAGTTAGAAAATTAAAATATGTTAGATTGCATAGAGTGTATATTGGTGTAACATCACAATAATATTAAAGTATAATATATTAGGAAAAAATTATAATATATTATATTAATAATATTTTTATACTAAAAATAGTAATGATATTAAATAATGAGAAATTGTAACCGATGTCAATTTAGAATAACATAATTAAAAATATAGCATGTTTTTAAAAATTTTGCGGATATAGCAATTTCTATCGCTGATATCTTATGGCTGATAGAAGTTTATATCACCTCCGCTTCTTATAGATTTTTGTCAGCGATAATAGTCTATCAGTGATAATAGTCTATCACTTATAGAAGTCTATCAGTGATAGAAACAGATTTTTTTGCCATATTTGCAAAAGATTTTAAAGTTTGTTAAATTTGCAATTAGTTTGGACTTGATTTCTATTTGTGCAACCAGCCCTTAAATAATTTCGTTTTAAAAGGATATACTAATAATTAATTATTGAAAAAAAAATACTCAGAATTAACAATTTCGGAAAAGAAAAATATTAATGACAATTTGGTTTCAGTTTAATAAATAAATAAATATTTTATTTGAAATTATATCTAACTTGTTTACCATCTCAACAAAATTGAAGGTAAGAAAAAAAAAAATCAAAAATCAAAAATAGAAATTGAATTTGAATGCCTTATCAAACATCCCATAATTATCAATCAGTTTTTCAAAATTATTTTAAACTTATTTATAGCAAGAACATAATGCAAAATGAAACTTTCTTGTTTTGTTTATCATTTTTTTTATTGTAATAAAAAAAATTAAAAAATATGTTTATTAAAAAAAAGAGAAAATGATAATTGCCCTCAAATGTCGAATCAGTTTTTCAAAACTAATTTAAACTCATTTATAGAAACAATTCAAAATAAAACTTCCTTCTTTAACAAAAAAAAAAAAAAAAAATGTTTTTCGTTAAAATAAATAAATAAAAGAGAGAAGTTTAAATTAATTATTTTTTCAGTTTTTAAAAACTAATGTAAACTCATTTTATAGCAAGAAAATACAAAATGAAACTTCCTCTTTTTTCCGTTTCTAAATTTAGTCTCCTTTTGAGATTGCGGTAGCTTTTACGATAATTGCTTCCAATTTTGCTTTAAAAAAAAATGAACTGTTTGATGAATCAAATTAGTGTGTGATAAATTTTAGCTGTAGCCTTAAATAAGTTGGTTATCGTATTTGGTAAATAATATTAAATTATTGTGATTTAACTATGATGACTAAAATAGACGTATTATAAAAATTTGTATAAATTTTTTTAAGAAAAAAATAATAAGGTATTATTTAAAAAAAAAATATTTGCATTTGATTTATTAATTTAAAAATTATAAAATAAAATTTGGTGGTGGAAAATAGATACTAGATATATAAAATAATTTTTAATTTTGGAAAGATTTGAAAATTTGTTAAAAAGTGATTGTTACTACTAATAACAGATTTGGAAAAGTACGCGAAATGAACTTACATGGAAAAGGGATTTTAACCAATTATAAAATAATTTTGTTTTACGAAACACAAAAGGTTAAAATTTGTTTTTAATCACTACCCACCCTTTCAAACGCAATCTCAAACGTGCCTTAAACGTGCAATCAACTTTGAAGCGAATTATTTACTTTCACACATTGTCAATTTTGTTGTTCTTTCTTATATGCTTAAGAAGTTCATTGAGTTGTTTTAGATTATCTTTTTTTTTTTTTTTGATATGAAGATTGATTATTTCCTTGGGACAAGGCACACAAGAACACGAAAAGGAAAACCAAGAGATCACATCAAGGAAACAAATCCCAAGGAGGAACACTAATAGACACCGGGGCCATTGGCACCCTTAACCAAGAGGCACACCTATGAGCCAAATCAGCTTGAGCACTAATAAGCGCACAGCCTGAGAGGACCTAGGATTAGCACCATGAACACGACAGTTACGCTCTCTCCAGATATGGTAGATAGCAGCACACCAAGCAAGCCTCCAGACATGACGCCTACGAGAGACTCCCCGACCCATGCAACAAATCCAGGACAACTCCGTAGGCCAATCGGCTACACGATGAGAGGAGCGCCCCCACCGAAGAAGCCCCGTCCATAGCCGCTTACTAAAAGGACATTCGAAGAAAAGATGATCTCTCGTCTCTAAGGCATCAGCGCACAAAACGCAACCAGCTGGAATCGAGGAATCCCAGGAATGGAGCCGGACCCTAGTATATAACCGGTCCCGGACCACCAGCCACGCAATAAAAGAATGGCGAGGAACGTTACCTTCGAACCATAACATATACGCCCACCTCACCACATCCCGACGGGGACGAAGGGTCTCCCAAGCACTAGTCACTGAGAAGACGTCAGACCTACCAGGGTCCCAAATAACTCTATCAGGCTGCTCCAAATTGGGGACAACTGCAAGAACCAGAGGAAGCAATTCTTCCATTTCCCAAGTCATACAAGGCCACTGCCAAGACCCATCTGGGAGGAGGAAGTCAGACACAAGAGCAGCATTAGTGCTCCCCACAACACTAGCCAACCCCTCCTCAAACCGTAAAGCAATAGGGCCCCCTGGAAGCCAAGAGTCAGCCCAAACGTTACAACGGCGGCCATCCCCGATGGCCATCCGAACAAGAGGACGAAACTGCTCCCGGAGATGTAAGATGGCCCGAGTACACCACGACCACCTAGCTGACACTCGAACAGACCAAAGAGAACAACCACGAAGGACATAAGCATCAATCCAGGCAACCCATAAGGATCCAGAGCTAGTAAAGAGAAGCCAAAGCAGCTTCATGACAGCTGCCACATTCCAAGAACGAACATGACGAATACCCAGGCCACCTTAGCTCCATCACCATCAGAAGAGCTGCCACGCCATAAATAAGCCCGGAGAATGCGATCAATCTCATTCGCTACACGAGCTGGCAGAATAAACACACTCGCCCAATAAACCTGGAAGCTCTGCAACACAGACCGAATAAGCTGCAGCCGGCCAGCATAAGAGAGGGCACGCGCAGACCAACTCTTGACTCGCTCCATCAATTTTAGTTATGTTTAGGTCATAATTTTCTTAATATTTAATTACATACATTTATTTAATATAAATAAATTATTTATCATTTCAAACCCTTTTTTTTAAACATAATATAGGGTGGAAATATCATTTCAATGTTAACTAATATAATACATTACTAATAAAAGAAAGATAATAAATGATTATAATAAGTGAATATGTGGAAATTGAAACGGATGCTGTGTGGAAATCCAAGACATGTAGTTTGGGTTGGGTTCTTCGTGACCATTTAGGTTATGTTCTTTGAGTTGATGTACACCCCATTACTACGACCTCTAAAATCTCCTTAACCACACTTCCACTGATCTTACTAAGGTAACTTTCTTCATTGAAGAGGCAAAGGTGCTAACACATGTGACAAAATCACCTTCCATCAGGCCACAATGGGTTGACCCACTCTCTTATTCACAAAGTTATGTTTGAGCAGTTTTCTTCTATTTTTTTTATCACTTATCGTGTGGGCTTTAGTGATCTTGTTTCGGAAGACTTACTAATTTCTAATGTAATTATTGTGTTTATTTCGAAAAAAAATAATTTTACAAAATAAACGTAAAATAACATGATATTATAACTAAGGCTACTTTTTGTACTAGAATAAAAAATAAGAAAACATTGCTGGCTATGGGGTTCGAACCCATGCGCACTTATGTGCAGAAGATCTTAAGTCTTCCCCCTTAACCTCTCGGGCAAACCAGCTTTTTGTTTTAGCTTTTTGAGTTTGTATTTATAATGTATTAACCGACCAACTTCCTAATATATTACACCTTTGGGAGTTAGTAATATATTGTATGTCATTAAGATATAATGAATTAATTTAAAATATCTGTTTATTTTTTTTTCTTTTTTATAATGTGATTTGTTTATTTGTTTATTTTTGAACATGTGGAATGGAGAAATGTTTATTTATTGTTATTTATTTTAAGATTCTAATACACTCCCAATATATTACCCATTTGTCACTTTCAGAATCATTTTAAATCAAATTAAACTTTGACAATATTTTTGTACCTTTTGATGAACGTAATTAGCTTTTTCAAAAAAAAAAAATAATAAATAAACGTAATTAAAACTATTATTGCTCTCCATTTGGGATTGGGAATATTTAATAATATATCTAAACTCAATTTTCAATTTAGTTTTGCGTTCAAATTAGATTGGTACCAACTTTTGAATTCTACTCCTCAATCATCTTCCTTAACTATATTTTTCAAATTTCAAGTCTCATTTAGTAATTTTTTTTTTTTTTGCTTTACTGTTTATGTTATAAGAATGAAATTAAGATTGATTAAAAAAAATTAACAATTATTTTTTCTAAATTTTTATCAATTTTTTTAATATTAAACAAACTAAGTTACAATTTAAATCAATATAAATATAATTAAAATAATATGTTCATTTTAGTAGTTATAGCTAAATCGTATCAATTTAGTATTAATTTACCAAATACTTCACCCAGCTTTTTGAAGTTTAAAGTTGGAATTTACCAAACACTAAATTACTTCTTACTACAACTGATTTTTCTAAAAGCAAAGTTATAAACAATTATTTTAAAGTTATCGTAATCCCAAATGAAACTTAAATGACATTAAGTTGGAAATATGATCTTGATCAGGCTCGATTGATTAAAAAAAAGCATCATTACCACTTCTCGCATCGGAAATATGATCTTGATCTCGCATATAGTTTTTAACCCATGTGACAAGATCGTCTCCCATATCCATTGGTTGTACTAGAGTTTTTCCAAGTAGCAATTCTAGTAAAACTACTCCATACTTGTATAAATGTCACATTTTTCTATGATCTTCATGATGTATGCATATTCTGCAAGAAACTATGTGAGGAAGCTGTGAGTTTGTGTTAAATCTAAAGTATTTTGCTTGAAAATAATTTTGGAATGGTAAATGCAGACATAAATTGTTAGGAACAAATTAGTACTGTTCAAAATACCACTTTGTTCGAGGGGAAGATGATTGGAAACAAAGTAGGCCGATGTGATATTTTGTTCAAAGGGAGAATTGTTCAGAACAAAATAGGTTTAATTGTGGTACTTTATTTGAGGGAAAGATTGTTAGGAGTACAAACAATATCTCACATTGGCTAGATAAGAAAAAAGATCATGGATATATAAGAGGTAATTTAGGAGGGAGGGGTAGATTTTGAAACAAATTAGAGAAATAAGGTTGTTTTAAAAATAATTAGAAAAAATGGTCGTTTTTTTTTGTCTTTATTAGAGTGCGCAGGTTGAGAACGCGCACTCTAACCTGGTCAAAAATTTGTTCGTGGCCAAATCATATGGCCCCACGTGTTTTTGTTGGCCCTCCCTAAATTTTTCTTTCTTTTTTTTCTTTTCTCTTTTTTTAATTTGATTAATTTATTTAAAATCTTCATATATATATATATATATATATATATATATATATATATATATATACTTCTTTTTTTATTTGTCGTCTAATCAATATTTGTTATGAATATTTTAAGATGTCCCAAGATAGCATGTATCTTCTTCCATTAACTTCCCCTCTATTTCTCCCGTATCTTCTCCTTTAATTTCTCCATTTCCTTACCTTCTTTAGGTCTTGTTAAACCCTATATAAATATTGGTTATTGTAACTTTTGAAGATCACAACTGAATAGAGAAGGCATCATCTCTACTTTCTTCTTCTCCGATCGTGGTTAATGTTCTAGTGTTTTACAACAATATTATCATTATTTACAAATAATCGTTTAAAATTTGAAGATTTCAAATAACAATTATAGAAATAAATAGGGTTTAGGGTTTAGGGTTAAGGGTTAAGGGAGGACAATTATCTCCAATGGATAGTATGAGGCATTTTGGGTGAAACCAAAAGCAAAGCCATGATGGTTATGCTCAAAGTGGACAATATCATTTTGTTGTCCTTAACATAAATCTTGGGGATTTAGAACGTCATAAATTTAGTATTTCAACGACTAAACATCTATAATGGAACAAATCTTCAACTTCATCTTCTTCATTTTTTTTCTTTCATTATTGAAATATGTTTGTCTTGAAATAATCTTCACAATTAGTTTTCTTCATTCTTTTTCCTTTCATTCTTGAAAATAATGTGCAAAGGGATTTATCCACAGACTCTTCTCGTTCCTTCCCAAATTATTTTTGTGAGTTAATTTTGATTTTTAAGCTCTGGATTCTTTGTATTTAGCCCAATTTTATTGATGGTGATGACTTTTCTTTAGCGTCGAGAATCTACTAAAGCACTAGGATCGGACAAAGAGTATGCACAAGAGTCTGAACAAGATTCAAACGAAAGGGTATTATGGTAAACTTACGAAATTTTACATGTAAATACATCGGATAGAAATCATATTACGTTTGAATCTGACTTAAGTAAACGTCAAAGGAAAATCAATTGTGATTGAAGTATTTTTTATTACGATTGATTTGTATTACAATTGCGTCCCAATTTACATGACGGAGAAGTAAACAAGACCTTAATCGAAGAAAAATGTGGATGCATAGGGGTGGTGGGGGAGAGAAATGGCTTTGGGGTAACAAGGAGAATGTCTAAAACCTAAGAGGCCAACATGAAAAATGTCTAACACATCTTTTATTTGGAATAATGTCTAAACCCTATATTTAGTAAGTCAATCTGGTGGTGGACAAACCTACCCTTCTAAAATTTTCAACAATTTAGAAATTGAATAAAATGATGTTGCAAAATTGGAAATTGTTGGGAGGAGAGAGAGGGAAGTTATGGATGAGAGTTAACAGAGATATTAAAGGAGGAAAAAATATAATTGACACTTAACCAAAGACAATGTATACAAGGCGTTGCAATGATGTATACAAGGCGATACACAACATAATAAAAGAAAAGCAAAGGGTTGGCCAACCACCTGTAGCCGATGGATGTGATGGCATGAGTAAATGTTGCATGTTGGACTCCTTGCATGATTGTCAGAGCGTTTCCCAAGCCATTGCAATGATGTATTTGAGGGATTCAAAGCGTTAACCCCCCTTCAACAATCCATCGTTTATTCTAGTTGTATAACATCCATGAACCAAAGTGATTCCTCTTCACATACGCATACATACTGGTTGTATATCATCCCTCAACCAAAGCGATTCCTCTCTGCAAACGCATACGCAGAAACCCCCTCGCACGAAAGACCCCGAGATCATTCTACGCTGCGTTGAAACCTCCCTCCATCGAAGTGTTCGCCGGAGTGACGCATCCCAAACTCAACGACGGTCTTTCCTACCTACCTCTTGCAGATTCCATAAAGTTCGTAAATGTCTGTCCTCTCTTCCATTTCTTGTTGGAATCTGGTTTTTGAAACTGAAAAGTAGGAGGTTGGTGTTAGTTTAGTTATGGAGGATTTAGGTATAAAAATCTATGGTTTAAGATTTCGAGAATTTAATAATCTAATTTCGAATCGGCTTAAAAGATTTAGGGTTCAAGATTTCGAAAATTTCAATATACGAATTTCAAATCTCATTAAATAGTTTATTGTAGTTAGAGAAATTGATATGGTTTATCCTCAAAGATTTGGAAACAAAATGGGGTAATTTTTTTTTTTTATTCCGTTGAACCTCCAAGATTTAAAAAATGCACGGTTAGAGGAAAAGATGAAATGTTCATAGAGATGTCGACTGATCGAACATAAATAGTAGGGTGGAGAGAGGAATGATTTGTTTGCTATTTTTTAGTATTTGCACATCCAGAATACATTAGCCATACGTAACGTGGTGGAGTACAGGGGCGGATCCAGACATTGATGTTTGGGGGGGCCAAAAAATTAGAGTATATAAATATTAAAAAAAGATCGCCAAAAATACAGAGGTTCGAATTCACACTCTCAAGTTCTGTTGACATTAAAAAAAAGTTATCACTGATAAACATATGTGAGTGTATCAAAGACTTACGGGCTAAAACTTAATACCATCATATAATTTGGCTTATCTCTAAGAAAAAAAAATAATAATAATAGTCTTTAATGCATCCCTATACTTTCCATTTTGTTTCTAATAAATTCTTAGATTTTAAAAAATGTCAAATAAATACAAGGATATATTAGACTTAAACTTGAAAAATTTGAGGACCAATTAAATACAAAATTGAAAGTTAACAAATATATTGAATCCTTTTTGAAGTTCGTGGTCTATTAAACACAAAATTAAAAGTTCAAAGATTTATTAGACATTTTAAAAAAAATTATTAAAAAATAAACACAATGTAACATGAATTTGTTTACAAAATTTATAAAAGGGAGTTTAATATAATCTAAATTAATTTTTGAAAATGTTAATAAAGAATACTAAATTTAGATATTTGAAATTACAATGACTAAAATAATATAACTCTCCTACCATCACATTTCAATTAAAAAAAAATCTTACAGAAATAAATACTAAAAAAAAAAAATAGGTCTTAATTATTTTTAAGAATGAAATTTATATATTTTTAAAGGTAAAAATCAATTTATACCCTTGAACTTTGGAGGTTGTATCAATTAAAACCCTAAACTAATGATTGTATCAATTTAAACCCTGAACTTTCATAAGTGTATCAATTTACACCTTCACTTAGAGAAATGTTATCTTTTTACACGTGTGGAGACTCATAATTTATTAATTAAACTCCTGAACTTTCATACAATTGATTCGCTTATGAAAGTTTAGATGTTTAATTGCTAAAATTATAAGTCTCCACGTGTTTAATTTAATATTTTTAAAATAAAATTCTAACAGAGGGTGTAAATTGATACACTTATGAAAGTTCAGGGTTTAAATTGATACAATCGTTAGTTTAGGGTTTTAATTGATATAACCCCACAAGTTTAAGGGTATAAATTGATTTTTTCCCTATTTTTAAATATATATAAAAACAAAATATTAAAAGAGAACAATTTTTTTTAAAAAAAATATACATATATGAAAGGAAATGTAAAACAAATAAATTATTGTTATGGTTGAGTTTCGAACTCAGACACAACAAAATATAAACTATACACAATGACCACTGCAACAGAATGAGATTTTGTTAGTTTGAGGGGGCCAAAATGTATTTAATAACAACAGTATATATTTAAGGCATTATTTTTGCCTACGAGTATAAGAAAATCAAAAATTTTGGGGGGGCCATGGCCCCCCCCCCTAGTCCCTTCAGAGGTCCGCCCCTGGTGGAGTATGTCCCTCTATATACCAATAGAGGTCAATAGAGGTCGCGTATGGATGCACCATTACGAAGGTATATCCGCAGGTATACATCACCGGCCACACATAACGGAAATTAAAAATTCCAGCTGCAATTAACAGAAATCAAACACCTCACCCAAAAATATTATTGTCTCCAATCATTTTATTTTAAAATTATGAATGGTAAATTAAGAAAGAGATAATAAGTAGTATGGTTATAATGGAAAAAAAAAAAAAATTAACAACCCTCCCTACAATCACTTTTGATATAGAATGCAAGTCATTTTCTAAGAGACATTTTTCATTTCTACTATTTAAAACTAGACCTTCTCCTTATTATTTGAATGAGTTTTGACTTTTGTGTTTGAGCAACATTAATGAAGGAGAGTTGTGAGAGGGAAGGAGGGAAGTGACGAGAATATTGGACCAATAAGAGTAGGCCCATTACAGGGCCCATTGAATTGGGTGGTGGGCCCACCCATAACCCACTAATAAAAAATATTTAAAGAAAAAAAAAACAGGCGTCAAAATCTAACGGCTCACATGTGCTTAGAATCTAACAACTAATCATTAGCCGTTGGAACGAATATGATAGGAGAATGAGAGGAGTGCCAATGCACTTTGGTGGGACCCACTATAACTATTGGTTTTTTATAATTTTAAAAATAATATATTTATAAAAACTTAAAAGAAAAAGAAAAAGAAAAAACTGTTGGAGCACCTCTAAGGCCAAATAGGGGCCTTTGTGTGAAGTGAACATAGCAATTTTCTTACAATATTTGACTTCTTCCAACTATTTCCTATTTTTTTTTTCTTTTAATATAAAAGTTGACTAATTCATTTTTATCCATGGAAGGTAAACGTCTCTCTAAGGGTCGTTACACAACTCTTGTAACGGCCGAGAGTTATGAGAGTCATAAAGACTCCTCCTAATGACCATTTAATTGCCCTAAGTGGCCATATACAAATTCCTATATAAGGAGAAGGTCCATAACATGTTTGGTAAGTTAATTTGAGATTATTCAAATTCCAGACAAACTTCCTACTTTTCATATTCAGCTCTAGTCTTTTCTCTCTCTATTTCTCATTCGAGGACTAACTTGAACATCAGAGTCGATGTGAATTCTCCGTAAGTTAAATGTATGAGGTATTTAACATCTTTGACTAGACCCATAACCTAGTTTGAATTACATCTTTGAACTAAAAATTATATAATTTATGTCGTTTTTATGATTAATATTGTAAGATAAATGTTGAAGTGTGACATGCACATCTATGAATCAAACAATGGTTATTGGTTTTGCATGATGCAACAGATACACAAGGCTAAATCGAGCCTAACTCAATTGACATAAGGTTGTGCACGTGACTACATTAATTAAAATACCTTTGCAAAAAAAAAACAGATACACAACTAGCAGAAAAACTCGAACAATTAAACAAAATAAGGTGGGACTGTGCAACAAACTCATTTCTCGAAGGTGTATATCAAATCACTTTTATAATCATGTTATGACTCCACTCCATTTCGTTGACACCTCTATAGTTTGTGATGGTTGAAAGTTTTGATCTTTATTGACCTAACATGCTAGGATTTCAAATCAAACTCCACAAACATAGCACAAACCACATCATGGGAATAATAAAGAATGAAAAGAAAGAAAGAGAGGGCAAAAAAGTGAAGAGAAAAAAAAGGCATCTTCAAGAACAACCTACATTTTATGGTTTTGTGGTGTGTGGTGTGTGGGGTCTTTTGTCTTTGGATGGCCAAGTTTGCACGAATGAATGTGGTGTGGTCAATGAGGCTCCACTTCCAAATGACAAAGGTTAAGAAAATAAAGATTCTTTAAGCCCTCTATGACGGTTAATGTCGTCATAATCTTGATCTCAGAGGTCCGAGTAATAGGGTATACACAAGTCCAAAGAATCCAACCCAAACTACCCGAGTAATAGGATGTAACAAGTGTATGTAACTAAATATTAAGCAAACTAAATTAACTAAAGTATATATCATCAACTAAAAGATCAAATGTTTGCCACGCCTCGCCTCCGTGTTGAATAAAAAAGCATACAATATTCCACTCCTGAATCAAATCAGTTGCCACTTGCCACTTGGAATAATGAAGAATCCTAAATTTATATTCTCCACCTTCTGATGTCTTAAAAAAGGAAGGGGGAAAATATATTTTAATCATTATTGGGAGGGTCCAAGAAGGCTCTCTCTTGTATATATATATATATATATCAGATTTGAATAGTAGAACAGAATTATATCAATCATATGCAAACTATACAAAGAACACTTTATTAATAAACCTAAAACAAATGCAAAATCTAAGCAATAGTTGGGTAACATACCCCATTTACTCTAAACTCTGAAAGGACTCTACATGCTATATACATATTTATGGGGGAAATATACATATTATTACCACATTTTATGTTAAAAAAATGCATGAACTATTCAGTTATCCGAAAACGAAAAATTGCCCTCCTGAAATGTCAAGAGGCTACGTCGTCCTTTGGAGCTAGATTGTAAGTTAAAGCTGGAATATGATCTTCGTCGGGCTCGGTAGATTCTAAAAGCATCAATACGACTTCCCGCATCGATGGTCGTTGAAAAGGAGACATACTTGTGCACATTAAAGCAATTTTTAGGACTGTCAGCATGTGATCAATTGTGGCTTGATCTTGAAGATTCAATCGATGATCTAGCATTCCCGACGACATCGAATGATCTCGCATATAGTTTTTGACCCATGTGACGAGATCGCCTCCCAGATCGATTGGTTGTACTGGAGTTTTTCCGGTTAGCAGTTCTAGTAAAACTACCCCATAGCTGTATATGTCACATTTTTCTGTGATCTTCATGGTGTATGCATATTCTACAAGCAATTATGTGAGGGAAGTTGTGAGTTTGTGTTAAATCTAAACTATTTTTTCTTGAAAGATAATGTTGGAATGGTAAATGCAGATATAAATCTTGGGGATTTAGAACATTGTAAACATCTATAACCGAGCAAACGAAAGAATCTATAACGGACAACTCGAATATGGCAAAGACATCAACATAATATTTGAATTGCAAGAGATATTCTTGGTCAACAGTTATCAATGAATTTGAGATTAAATACTATATTGAATGCTAAGAGTTGGAATTACCAGGAGCGATGTATCCGTATGATCCAGCGACGGCTGACATTGATTTAGACTGAGGCATGTCCATCACTTTTGCCAAACCGAAATCACCAACATGTGCCTCGAAGTTATAGTCGAGGAGAATGTTATTCGATTTGATATCACGATGTACGATCCTTGGTTTGCAGCCATGGTGTAGATAAGCAAGTCCCTCTGCAGCTCCAACCGCAATTGTAAACCGAGTCTGCCATTCCAAATTACACGCAGCCCCGTGAAGCAACTCACCGAGACTACCCCTTTCCATGTACTCATAGAGAAGAAGATTCGAACCATGGTGATAGCAAAAGCCATATAGTTTAACTATATTTCGATGTCTGATTTTTCCTAGTGTCATAATCTCAGCCCGGAAGCTATTCTCGATGTTGTTGCTCCCTTCCCTGTTTGATGCTAACTTCTTGACTGCAATGGTCTGTCCAGAATGCATCACTGCCTTGTATACAGTTCCACAAGCGCCTTTTCCCACCACACAACTCTCATGAAAACTATTTGTGGCTTCAATTAGATCTTGGAAAGTAAAACCTTCCTTAGGCGAGAAGTAGACATCCGATTCCAAAGATTGTGTTTCCTTGTTTTGATCCATATTAAACGGATGTCTCATGCAATATAAGATAATCACAATTAGAACAATAGAAACCCCACCGATGGCAGCAGCGATCCCGGTAATGATTCTACCTCGAGGCGAATTTATGCTCTCAAAAGATGGAATGGATGGAGACGATGAATCTCCATTGCAATCACCAAGAGGCCCACCACAGAGCCCCATATTGCCAATGAAGCTACTAGTAGGCATGCTCTCAAAAAGAGGTACCGAAGGGATCGGCCCGTGTAGATGGTTGTACGAGAAGTTGCAGGCCATTAAACTCGAAAGACTAGCAAACGAGCTGGGAATCTCACCAGTCAAATTATTGTTATTAAGCAGGAGATATTCCAGTAGATTCAGATTTCCAAGTTCCTCTGGTATTGTCCCAGTTAGCAGATTGAAACTAAGATTCAAAGCAATCTGCAAGCTTTTTAAGGACCCCAACTCCAAAGGAATACTACCAGAGAATGAATTGCCACCCATTTGCAATTCTGTTAAATGGGAGAGGTTTCTCAATTCTCCTGGTATATTTCCCGAAAATTTATTTTCCGAAACTCGAAGAATTTCCAATTGTAAAAGAGATCCAATCTCCTTTGGCAAAGTATATTCAAAATTGTTGTGGCTTAGATCGAGCCGTTGGAGAGTCATGCAGTTGACAATTTCAGGTGGAATCGACCCAGTAAAAAGATTTGACGAAACATTGAACGTCGCCAAGTGCACGAGCTTTCCTATCTCCTTTGGCAAACTAGATGTAAAGTAATTGTTTGCAATATGCAACCTTTGCAACTTTTGGCAATTTCTAATTTCTGGAGGGAGTGAACCACTGAATCTATTCTGGTTCAAGTCAATAGCAGTAAGGTTCACCAAGTTACACAACTCTGATGGAAAGCCGCCAACGAACCTGTTTCCAACGAGACGAATTTGCAACAATGATTTGCAGTTCAAGATCCCTGTAGGTATATTTCCATAAAGGTTATTTGACTCCAAGTTCAAGATGATCAGATTAGAATGACGACATAGAAAGGGAGGTATTCGTCCCATCAAGAGGTTGTCTGAAAAGTCGACCACCCAAAGAGGGCTATTACGTCCAAGTCCTTGAGGAATGCTGCCACTCAAACTGTTGTCGAAAAGCTGCAATTGATTCAATGCAGGCATATACTGAAACCCGAATGGAATAGGGCCGGTGAGGTTGTTGATTGAAAGATCAAGTTTAGACAAGTTACTCAAGCTACTAAGTTCATTTGGTATAACACCAGTTAGCTGATTTTGAAAAAGGTATAGTAATTGTAGACCTTCTATCTTACTGAACTCTTTTGGTATCTCACCAGTCAAATAGTTCTCTGAGAAGTCGATCTCGACTGCCTGAGAAAGGTTCCCGAGTTCCCTCGGAATGCTTCCATTCAACATGTTTCGGTATATATACAACTTATTCAAAGAGATTAGGTTCCCAAGTTCTTTGGGTAGGGGTCCATCAAGATTGTTCTCATATAGAGCAAGAATAGTTAGACTCGTACAATTCCCGAGCTCTTTCGGTAGAATTCCAGAAAACTGATTCTCCCAAAGAATCAAATCAGTCAAGTTTTTAAGCTTGCCGAGCTCCTTTGGTAATTCTCCTTCTAACTGATTTTGTGCAAGGCCAAGCATTTCCAAGTTTTCACACTGGCCTATTTCGGGCGGTAGGCTTCCCGAAATCGCATTTTGTCCTGCTCTAATCCTTCGCAAGCTCTTGAGATTCCCAAAAGAACGAGGCAACGGACCCGTGATGTTGTTGGTATATGCAACTAATTCAAGCAAGGATCTCAAGTTTCCAAATTCTTCAGGAAAAGAACCATGGATTCCATTATTACATATATTCAACTTAACCAAAGATGTCAACTTTCCCAATTCAGATGGAAGTTCCCCATCAAAGTTATTGTTGTTCAGAGAAAGATATTCCAACCCAATACAATTACCAATCTCTCCCGGTATACTTCCTGTGAATCCATTAAAGGAAAGATTGAGATAAGTCAGATGAACTAAATTACCAATACTCGAACTTACAGAACCCGAGAGATTCTTCAAGCTCAAGTCAAGAGAAAAGACGACGGGTTCCCCATCAGAAGTACAGTTTACACCAGTCCATCCACATGGCGATTCATCACTCGAATCCCAGTTTCCCAAGTGACCAAATGGATCAGAAAGACCATTTTTCAGCTCCAAGAGAAAATACCCTTCAGGATTCAACCCATGTGAAATATCAAATAGAAAAGCCAGAAGCAGCAAGACCCCAACAAACTTCGCACCCGAAACCGACCCGAATTCCGAACAACACAGCATTTTAACAACCCTCCATCCAACCAGAGCTACAACATGATCCAACAAGAGTTCAAAACCTGCCAAAGGGGATTCAGATAAGAAACAAGATTACAATGTTGACAAAGAAAAGCATCAAAATCCCACATCATAATCGTTCAAATCATGTTAAGATTCCATAAAGAAAGAACAAAAGGAATCCAAACAAGACAGAATACAAACAAAAAATCCCAAAATTGTATGCAACCCAACTAACGAGGGAGTTTTGTAGGATGACCAGAGGGTAAGATTTTTTGACGTTCCCAAAATTCATGTTCACCTTCACTCGGGATAAGCAAATGTCATTTGTACCCTTCCTTGAGCACGAGGGCATTATAATTGTCTCCTCGTGATCGTGCTCAGACACGAAGGCACTATAATTGTCTCCTCGTGATCGTGCTCAGCAAAAGGTACTCGACACGGTTGTTCAAAAAATCTTACGACAGGACAAAAATCCCAAATAACTATCTATACAAAAAATCCAAATATAGTTTCCCAAGAAACAAACAAACAAATCCAATCCTAGCAATCGAAAAGGGAGTCATCCGACGAGTATTGTCACAAAAATCCATGAAAATCATATACGACAAACTGTTAAAATCCAGAGAATTAAATGAAACAACCAACAAAAACACATTAAGACAAGGTTGTTAACACGACAACTCGAAACAAAGGCAAAAGTTTTGAATTGGAAATTAACAAAAACGTACAATTCAAAAAGTCATCATTTTTTTAAAAGAAGAAGTGAAAATACCGTCTTTAGGCACATGCTTCGCCGGTGTGTTAGCCGGAGAAAGCTTCGGTTAGCAGCGCCGCAGTGATTGGAAACGGCCGGAGAAGATGAGTCGTGGCGGTGGCCGACGATAAGAAGAAAAATGGGAAGTAGAGAAGTGGAGGGAAAAAAGGCAGAGGTTGAAGACGAATAGAAAAAAGAAAATGAGAAGTCATGAGTGAGGATTGAGATGGCTGATGAGGACTCCACGACATTCGTGATTGTGGAGATGAATCTTAATATTTTTAAAATGGGTTCCTCACTATTCAAATCCCACTTTCATTTTTGTTCTTTTCAAACTCTGTTTACACGGGTCGAGTTTTCGAACACCAACTTAAAATTGGGTGGATTGAGTCTCCAAGTAGTTAAAGTTTTAAACTTTCATCATCAGTGGCCAAAAGAAGAAACCCCATCAGCTAGAACATCCCACCAACGAAACAGAAGCTAAAGTTGAGGTGATCTTTGGTTAATGGAGGGGAAGATTTGGAAAGAGAGTGATGATTGAATTTCCAACGCCTTTATTTGCGGCTTTTTTTTTAACCTTATTACAATGAAGACAGAGAGAGATTTGAAGCATGAACTACAGAAATGGAAGGTCCTTTAATGGAGTTTTGAATCGAAATGAAGAAGAAAAAGGGTAGTTTTGAAAAGATGGGTGTGAATTGAAGAGGTTTATTCAGGCGGATTATTGAAGGAAACGGTCAGATTAAAGCATGAAGCGTGCTTCCGTGGAGTATGACTCATTTCTGCGGTGTCATTCATTAACAAGCAAACTATGTGAATTTTTTTTTTTTTTTAAACAACCTTCAAACAATTAACTATGAAAAATATGGTTTGCGCAAGAGCATGAGTTGAATTGAGCATCATAAAGTTGTGCATTTGATTAAGAAGTCGTGGATTCAATCTTCGTAATAATTAAATACTCTTGTGAAAAAGAAAAAAAAAACAACCATAAAAGTGTTTCACTATTAGAGTGAGCATCAATGCTATAATTTCAACCAAAACAACACTTCGAGGAGAGAACTAAAGGGTACTGTTATAAATCGTCATCAGCTACCTTCTTCGATCGGACAACAACCAACTCTCTCCGTCAATCCCATATCACATGAAACCTGAATAGTTGGCCGACGAGTGAGGATGCATAGTTCAATCGGCGACACCCAACTTCTCTTTTTTTGCCACAACTGTTAGACCCATCACTCTCTCAGTAGAGGAAACATTTGACGCCTCCTTAAACGCTCGAACATAGTCCTGAATCCACCTTGTTATTCCAATCTGACCAAAGAGGCCAACAGGTAGTCAAGAAGAGCTTCATACCCGAAGTAGACAACGAATCAAAAGCCCCCAAAAACACATCTTAAAGATCACTATGGCCCGTAATTGTTGCACCATATAAGGAAGGAGCAAAAACAGACTGACTCTACACGCTTACATCGAAATAGTAAATGGAGGTTAGTCTCCCTGTCTTTCTCACACAACACATCATGATGGATATGCAGCGAGACACACTTTATGTTAGTTAAACTATGCTTAGTTTGGACTTTTAATCGAGTTCATAATGTTTTATCTACCATGATCAGTTGGGCCTTTTAATGGAGTTCATAATATTTTATCTTAATTAGTTGAGCAATATTTAAGATGACTGTATTATTGAACTCCAAGCGAGGGTTTTGTTTAGTTCTTATAAAATCAAAATACAATGTTGTGTGACATTATTAATTAGGATGATTATATTATTCGATGTTGGTATTTTAAACTTGTATCAAGTAGTTGGTACGTTCCAACCAATTTTGACCTTGCATTCAATAATTTAATTTTTTTCATCTCAATTTAAACAAAATTCACCTTAAAAAAAATGTTAATTTAAAATATCATAAGTTTATATATATATAACTAATGTAATTGTGTAAAAAATGGGACCAAATTGACATAATTAATAATTAACGTTTGAACCAAAGAGTGTAACTCAACGGACATATTGTGTAAACTAGTGACCATGATGTCAAATGTCCAATCCTCCACCTCTATCTGTTGTAAAATAATATTCAATCTTTGAACCTCTTATGTTTTATAGGTTTTAACGTTGCTTTGGAGATAGAAAAAAATTCAACTAAATTTATGTTCAACAAAACTTTTAAAATGTTTTATTACCGTCCAAATTTTTTGTCAAATCGAACCTAGCTTAATTGGCATAAAATCGTGCCCTCAACCATGAGATATGAAGTTCGAATTCTCACCCCAAATTTGTACTTAAAAAAAAATGTTCAAATTAAATAGTGATATAAGTTAACACGAGCTAACTCAAATATTTAATTTACGTACTTGTTGTATTTATTTTAAGGTTGGAGATTTAAATTCTTATCCACACGTGTTATGGAAGGGAAAAAAAATTGTGGTTACTTGTTAAGCATTTGCAAGTTAAAATCTACCACTCCTAATTTAAGATACAATATTCTCTCAAATAAATAATTTGAATTGTAACACGATATTTAGAAAATATTATTTCTATGAGCTAGAATTTTTTTTAATTTTAAATAGTCACCTACTCTACTTTAATAGAATATACAACCACCTTATATTTTGGGAAGAAAATAGAAAATATATATATATATCATTAATTTGGTTGTTGAAGTATATTTTTCAATTAATTTGGTCAGTAATAGTTTAAAAGATTATATTTCATAATCAACGTATCCAAATTCCTATTTGGAATATATTATTTGGATATCATATAATATTGTGCTACAGCTTTGCAACTTGCAATAACATTTCAATTTATTAACAAGAAACTATTGCTTAGTCTTATAATATCATTTTTTAGAAAGAAAAAAAAAAGAAGTATAATATCATATTTTATATTTGCGCACAAAAAAATTTCATTAAAAAATGTCTGTTATGAATTGAAGTGTTTAAAATTTAAAATTGCAATAAGCTGATTTCAGAGCTTAAGCGAAAGTCATATCACTCAAAATAAGACTCAATTTGAGGAGAAAAATCCTTCAACCAAAACACGTTCTGAGCCAAAGTCAAAGCTAGTTTTGCTAACTGATGCGCCACCTCATTCTCTTCGCGTAAGATGAAACTACATCCCTTGAACGGATGACAGAACCGAGAGCACAAATCCTGCACCATCACCCCAACTTCTAATAAGTCTTCAACGTTCCCCTGAAGTAAGTGACAAATCCGAGAGGAGTCCGTCTCTAGGACTATCGAATGAAACCCAGCTTCCCAGGCTAGTCGCAACCCCTCCGCTATTGCCAACCCCTCCGCCATTGCCACACTCCTTACATGTTGGACCCATGTCACTGCCGTTAACATAACCCGGCCCCTAGAATCCCTAATCACAACGCCCAAACCACCTAGTACTTCTTCCCTCACAAACCCCGCATCCACATTCACCTTATACACATCCCCGAAGGGGGAATTCTACTTTGCCCCACCCCGAGTAGTCTCACCAGCCGTGAGCCCACACCCTCGCTCATTCGTCGTACGAAAAGCACCTAGGTAGCACGAAGCCCATGAACCAAGATTGGTCAAAGGGCGAACCCCCTGCATCCTTACCAGATTTCGATAACCCCACACCACCCACCACAGTACACAAAGCTCCTCAAAATCCCGTCACCCCAACTTCACTTGAGAAGCCCATAGAAGATCAGTCATGTCCCCCTCAACCGGCAGCTGTATCAGGGACTCAAACTTTGAATCTTGCAACACCCCCGTACAAACTTACAGTGCCAGAAAACGTGGAGACTAGATTCTCCCCCCTTACCACACAGTGCACACACATTCAAAATATCAACCCCCCTCCTCCCCAAGTTATCCACAGTCGGAAGGCGATCCAAACTGAGGCGCCATACGAAAATCTGTATCTTACTCGGAATCCCCATCCTCCAAATCCCCGTCCACCACTTCCGCAGTCTCTCAACAGACGAAGCAGAAGCCTTCTGTCGCAAAGACTCTATCTGAGCCAGTCGGTAACCACTATTCACCGTAAAAACCCCTGACTACTCACTGTGCCAAATTACCTAGTCTCCTGTATGTCGACGATCATTCGGAATCGTTAAGATAGCTTGAACCTCCGCGGGATTAAAATGTTGTCGTAACTTATCCTCATCCCAAACACCGCAACTGGTGAACAACTCGCACATCCGCGTCTCACGGGGCATCGAAACTGGTGATACAATACGCAAACCAGACTCCCCTAGGATCCAATTATGGCCATAAACCAGAACACTTTCACCACTCCCTATGCGCCATCGGGTTCTTTGCTCAAGCAACTCCCGACCCCATAGCAGACTCCGCCAGATAGCGGAAGGTCTCGATCCTAGTTGTGCCTCCATAAGATCAGAACCAAGAAAATACTTGTCCCTCATGACCTGCACCAAGAAAGAGTTCGGATAGCGCAGCAGCCGCCAGCATTGTTTCGCAAGCAAAGACTGGTTGAATAACTCCAGATCCCGGAAACCCATATCGCCCACGCCCTCCGGCCGACAAAGAGATTTCCAACTCACCCAATGCACGCGACGATCATCTTCCGATCCTGCCCACCAGAAACGTGCCATCAGTTTATGAATATCACTCACAAGGCCTTTAGGGAGCCTGAAACAGTTCATGGTATAACATGGAATAGCCTGAATAATTGACTTCAATAAGACCTCTCGACCACCCACAGAAAAAACAGTACCTTTCCACCCCTGTAACACACGCCACACACGATCCTTGATATAATGAAAGGTACCTGAGCGATTACGAGGCATGAACGACGGCAAGCCCAAATATTGGCGGTGAAAAGGGGTTTTCCCCACACGGAGGACCTGACACACACGATTTTGCATACCCGAGGGCGTGCTCACACTAAAAGCCTTTTCATATTGACGCAGGAGTCTCTGAATAGTTAGTGCCTCATTAGTATTTGCCCGGAAAAAAAAACAGACTATCGTCAGCAAAAAAATAGGTGGGAAAGAGGTCGTCCCCCACGAGACAAGGCTAAACCTGAAATAATTCTTCTTTCCTCAGCCGTATACAAGAGGTGGGACAACCCCTCTGCACATAAAAGGAATAAATAAGGTGACAGAGGGTCTCCCTGCCGCAGGCCGCGGCTCGGAATCACATCCCCACATCTCACCCCATTTACATTAAAGGAGTATCTGACAGAGGACAGACACCGCATAATCAAGCTCACCCAGACAGCCGAGAATCCCATCTGTAACATCAGGCGTTCCAAAAACACCCATTCCACCCGATCATAGGCCTTACTCATATCTAGTTTCAATGCAGCCCAACCCACTTTACCCTGTCGTTTGGACTTCAAAGTATGCAGACATTCATAGCCCAATATGGCATTATCCACAACACACCTACCAGGAATGAAAGCACTCTGATTATCAGAGATAAGGTCATTAAGTAGGGGCTTCAGTCGGTTAGCAAGCACTTTGGACACCAGTTTATAGGACACGTTACACAACGAAATAGGTCGATACTCAGAAAGACGGCAAGGAGTTCTGACCTTCGGAATCAACACAATCATAGTCTCATTCAGAGGACCCGGAGATAAGCCTCCATTCAGAATACCCAGACAACACTGAACCACGTCAGGTCCTATCACGGGCCAAGCTGCGCGAAAGAACGCATCAGACAGTCCGTCAGGCCTTGGAGCCTTATTCGAGTGAATCTGTTTAAGGGCCTGAAGCACCTCTGTCTCATTAAAAGGTCGCGTAAGCCGACTGTTCATCTCGACGGTAACGGACGGACGGACCCCTAACACTACCTGATAGTCTCAATGTTAATATTCAATTCAATTATATATATTTGTAATTTTATGTGGAGTAGATTTATTATTTTTCTCATTTTTATTTAAGAAAAGCTTTACAAAATTTAATAACTTAATATGAAAACTAAGAAACACGATGGAAGGTTTATTATGGTTAACATGGTTTCTTTGTTTACAAAACAAAATTTTGAACTTTTTTTTTTCTTTTTTTTTTTCACAACATGTAGGGGGTGAGGATCGAACCTAGGATATTTTGGTCTCTAGTCGTTACATCATGTCAGTCGAGTTATACTCTTATTAGCTGAATTCAAGTATTGTATACGTCATTAGTCCGATCCTTTAGATTTGGCAAACTAGTTGAAAGAATTTGTATACGTCATTAATCCGACCCTTTAGACTTGGTAAACTAATTGAAAGAATCTAAAATTTAATGAAAAAAAAAATGCTTGTGAGAAATTTGAGTCATAAAGTTGTAAGAAAAAAGCGAATTTGGAGAATATTGTTAGTCATTCAATTTTAACAAATATTTAGTTTCCAAATCTTATACGGATATCTTATAATTTTCAAAATGGTTAAAAAAAAAATCAAAAATATTTAATTAATGCAGGAGGGAGATTGAACCTCTTCAACCCTATCATTTACCCTTTTAGGGGCCGTTTGGCCCACGGAGTTGGGAGGAGTGGAGTTGTGGGGAGTAACTTACTCCCCGTTTGGCCCAAGGAGTTGTTTAACTCGGACAAAAAATATCAACTCCCCAGACTTCTACAGTAATTACTATTCAACTCCCCAGACTTCTACAGTAATTACTATTCAACTCTACTTCATTTTCCTCTCTTTCTCTCTCTTTTTTTTACAATATTTTTTAATTATTTTAAAAAAAACACAATTTAGACAAAAGGTGTAAAATGACTAAAAATGCAATTCAACCTATTTTTTATTTTAAATATAAATTAAGTTGTTGAATTAAAATTAAAATTGGTACTCAAACAAAATTTAAAATGTAGTATTCAAGAAGAAATAAAAATATAAAAATATAGCTTATTTGGATTCACTTAGATTAATGGATTAAAATCTTTCAAATTCACACGTAATAGTTAATCGACTATTGTACGACTATTTGTTTTATTTCAAAACGATCCAAATAAAATGAATAATTAATGTGAGTGATATTGAAGAAAAAAAAGGTGAAGTATGGTAGTCAAAGTTATTTTGGTTATCTTCGAATAAATTTGTAAAGGACACATAAAATAAAAAACACAAAAATCGTATTCTTAAAATTTATTGTAAGAAGTTCTTGATAATAAAAATATGAAAAATTATAGAAAATAGGTTCTAGGTGTAGTGCATATGAAATTATGAGTTTAAGTGGGTGGAAGCGAAGAAGAACGTGTTTGACACATAAATATGTTTATGTTTATGTGTTGTTTTTTTTTTCTTTAGAGAAATTTGTAAAATATACTTACACTAAAAAAACAAAAACAAAATTTCACTTCTAAAATTCATAAAATTAAAAAAAATTAAAGATTGGGTCTTTAAAAAATAATAATAAATATATATTATTGACAATCAAGGTGAGAGAGATTAAAAAATTAATGTGAGGTATTGTGTTCAAAATTATTTTTTGTTATCTCCAAAGAAATTTAATAAAAAATTGCATTGTTAGAATTTATTAGGAAAAGTTCTTAATAAGGAAAATTAGAAAGTTTGTAGAAAAAAAAAATTGTATCGAAAAAACTAGTAAAATAAATTCAGATTTCAGAACTTGAGGTTCAACAACTCTCTGTCAATGGGAGGCGGAGAAAGATGTGTTTGACACATGAATAGACTATACTTATGGGTAGACAATCTTATAATTCATAAAATTAAGGATGAGTCCTAACAAAATATATATATATATATATATATATATATATATATATATATATATATATATATATATATATTTTGATAATCAATGTGAAAAAATAATGTCAAATATTGTGCTCAAAATTATTTTTGTTGTCTTCAAAGAAATTTGTCAAGGATAGATAAAATAAAAATAAAATATTTCATTTTTAGAATTTATTGGAATTGGAAGAAGTCCTTAATAAGAAAATTTTGAAAGTTTGTAGAAAAAAATTGTGCGAACAAAACAGCTAAAATAAACTCAGACTTCAGAACTCCAGACTAAACAACTCCCTACTCCAAACACACCACAGACTTCAGAACTCCAGACTAAACAACTCCCTGCCCCAAACAGACATACCTCAGAACTCCCCAGACTAAACAACTCCAGACAAAACAACTCCAACTCCCCCGAACTCCTTGGGTCAAACGCCCCCTTAGTAAATGCCACAATTTTGAATTGATATCCTTCATCCATGTGGAGCAAGATCGACTTTTCAAAAGACGACCTTCATTCACGTGGAGCAAGATGTAGAGGTCGTCCATTTAAAACTGGAATATTTTTAAAAATAGTTTTAAATTTACAATATTTTTATAATAAGTTTTAAAAAATACAATATTATTAAAAAACAGGTTTCTGCCATAGAATTTTTTGTCTTTTTTTATTTTTTTAATTGACAGATGCAACCATCCATTTTTTTCTGGAAGAAAGAAATAGGTGCCTTATCTCTATTAATTTTCTGTTAGTTACAATAATAACGAAAAAACAATTCGAATTTTTCAAGATAATTTCACTTGGGACATAATTTTCTTTTACAAATATATTTTTTAATCATATATTTGGTCGTAAATTATGAGATTTTTTATTTCTACTTTTTCTCTCTCTCCTTTTTTTTTCTTTCCATATCTCTCTTTGCTCTCTCTCATCTATGATTATGGTAATTTCTTCAAGCCATATTTTTCATTCTTTTAATCTACTTTGCACCTCATGGAAGGAAATGGAATTCCTTCTTTTCTAAGGAGGATTAAGAAATGACTTTAAATTTGCCTACCCAAAACCCTATTCCCTTCACAATTGTCTTTTTTAAATTCAAGATACTTTTAGGGTAAAACTAGCATTGACAGATCTAGTGCAAAACGAAAACGTGGACGGTAGCTAACAAATGCACGTTGAGTGAAACGAAAAAGATGACCTAAAAAATATTAGTCTCTCAACAGTCATAATCATATATAGACAAATCCGACGGATTGAGATCTTCCCTATATCTCCCATAATATATGAGATAAGAAGGGGTTGTGCAATGAATCTACTAAAGCAAGCAAAAAGATGGGAGAGCACTTAAGATATTTGCTAAAATGCACTACGAAAATTTAATAGCGAGAACGAAAATGATATTTTTTAAGCGGATTTAGATTAAAAAAATATAAGTATAAAATTAAGAAAAAAAAATCAAATTAAAGTTCGAATCTCACATCCAACAATAATGAAAAAAAAATAGTGAGCCCAAAAGATCACATGGACCCACCGAATTGGGTGGTGGGCCCATCCAAGACCACTAATAAAAAATAGGTGAAACCATAGGAATGTCTACAAAAAAAAAAAGAATACCGTTAATGAGAAATGTCTAAATACGTGTTTAGTTTGTAATGTATGTCTAGAGTTTTTTTAGGAGCAAATCTGTTTGTGTTGATTCTCTATTATACCCTTTTAGGATTTGTTTTGTTTAAAAATATAAGTTTTGAAATTAGTTTATTTGATTTTAAGAATGAATTAGTTTAAATACTTTATTTGGTGAGGTGGATCATTGCACGTTAAAAGAGATGAGTTTTTTTTCCGTTAACTAATGTCTGTCATTATGTATCTTTGTATGGTCGTATGAGTAGATCTGACACACACCTCTGTTGGGGTATACGGTTGACACACCTGTGGAGATATACAAGCGATTGCGTCACACATATATTTGGTTGGGGTATACAGTTGTATCTGCCGTGTGTAATTATGAGCTCCATTTAATTTGTGATTAGTTCCCTAACAATAGGGATCCACCCATACACTGGCCAACCTAAGAAAGAGTAGATATCGGTCAAAATTAGATTAGTGACACAACAAATACCCCTACAATTAGGGAAAATCTAACATTTGACAGAATATGAATCTTCAACCATTCGTTTTTCGTTTTTCCATTTTCAACCTCCATCTACAAAAAAAAATTACCAGCATCCTTTTCCAGTTTTTCTGCAAAAACAAAAAAACATTCAAACACACAACAACTAACCATGTCGTCCCTTTCTATTATAGTGTTTTTTGATGGGATTTGAGACGAGATGAACCAATACAATAATTTCAAAACTTGCATAGTTGTTGTCCCCCCAAATTCAACACTTGCGGAATTCACCAATTTAATCTCCAAGGCTATTTTATAAATGCCCTATTCCACCAACAAATATGCAGTTGTTATGTTTAACGTGTACATCCCCTATAACCGTATTTTTTTTATAATTTGGGAGTTCAACTGAATCTCTCAACAAAAAAGGGATCACCAGCTATTATTCAGATTTTTTGAAATCTTAGAGCTTCGATCGTTGCTTTTAATTAAAACAAATCACTTGTTTAACAAAAAAATCTACAGCTCCCGCAAGGTAAAACCTTAGAATACTAACCCTAAACCTAAACTAACATTACCATTAAAGTCGTTCGTTGGAAAAACAGAGATGGAGAAGAGTTGCGAGAGACGAAAATGCTTACCAAGACTCTAGGTCTAACTTTGTCGTCGAATGCGTCGTGTTTACTGTGAAGGATGTCGAAGAAGGTAATGGCAAAACTGTAGAAGAACTGCATATTTGTGTTTCTGTGTTTTTAGCCTCTATGTCGAATGGAATCACTAGTAGGCTGTAGAGCTTCTGTATGGGTTTTCCGATCACGATTGTATTTGCGATTGTATTTGCGGCTGTAGACCTCATGTATGGATTTTCCTAATCGCCTATTAAAAAGAGGGAATTTCTGAGGAGGATTTAATTTTGAGGTGGCGTGTTGCAAGTTTCTCCATCTACCCCATAAACTACATCATATCGATTTGTTGGGAATCAATACCTTATTTAAAAAAAAAAAAAAATTCTCTCTTCTTAAGTTGTTGGCCTCTTTATTACTCAGTAATGCACACAACTCCAGCGATGGTTACTCCGTTGGCTGTATAACTTTCTTTGGGGTATACATATCTGGTCCCCCCAATCTCGTGTATGCCCCATTTTTATTATGTGTGAACGCATATGCACACACCGCCACTGTTGATGTTTTTTTTACTTTGTCTACCGATGCACACACACCCACAGCCCCCTTGTATTGCTCTGTGTGCAGTCATGCACACACCTCCATTGATGATTTCTTCGTTGGCTATAACACTTCCTCTGGTTATACACAACCACTGTTGGGTATTCTTTTTACTTTGTCTGCAGGCATACACACACAGACCGCCACTGATGGATTCATTCTGGTTGTATTACTTCCTCAGGTATATAGACTCATTTCTAAATTAGTTGGGGTAGGAGGTATAACCATGTAACTCTCATGGGATAAGTATCTTTTACCATTTTTAACGTCTCCTCTCTATTAAATCTTCTATGTTAAATCCACGTCGAAAACTGTTTTTTCTCTCTTCCAAACATTTTATATTTTAAAATATTATATTTTTCATTCTCTAAATTAGTAGAAATTGTGGAAAGACTAAACTTGTTCATTTGGTTGTAAATCTTCTTACTAAATATAGCTTTTAGACATAATTCAAAAAAAAAAAGTTATTAGACATTTTTCAGGTTGGCTTTCTTTATTTTAGACATTTTTTTTAGGGAAATTGTAGTAAATGACAATTTAAGACTTATTGTTTGCAAATATAGCATGTTTTTAAAAATTTTGCGGATATAGCAATTTCTATCGCTGATATCTTATGACTGATAGAAGTCTATCGCTGATCACCTCAGCTTTTTATAGATTTTTGTCAGTGATAATAGTCTATCAGAGATAATAGTCTATCACTGATAGACTACTGATAGAAGTCTATCAGTGATATAATAAAGTCTATCAGTGATAGAAACGGGTTTTTTTGCCATATTTGCAAAACATTTTAAAGTTTGCTAAATTTGCAATTAGTTTGAGCGTGATTGCTATTTGTGCAACCAGCCCTTTTTTTTATTTCTCCTAAAAAATATTTAAATTAAAAAAAGAAAAAGGCCACGTCAAAATCAAACGGCTCACATTTGCTTGGAGTCTAACAAATAATCAATAGCCGTTGGAACGTATATGATAGGAGGATGAGAGGAGTGCCAATGCACTTTGGTGGGACCCACTGTAATATTGGTTTTTATGATTTTAAAAAATAATATATTTTATAAAAACTTAAAAGAAAAACTGTTGGAGCACATGTAAAGCCAAATAAGATTTGACTTCTTCCATCCCTTTCTTTTTTTTTTCTTTTTTTTCTTTTTTTCAATGGTTTGAGAGTTGACTAATTCATATTTATCCGCGTCCGAATTCATTCTAAAAAAAAAAAATAATAATAAATAAATAAAAAAAAATAAAATAAAAAAAAATTGTGTGTGGAGTTTATAAAATAAAATAATATAATTGAATGATGCGCTAAATGTGAATAAATAAAGTAAATATTGTTATATCACTCAAAAGATTTGAGAGATTATCGAAAAACATTAAGAGATTATCGAAGCTTCATTTTTAGAGTACTAAGATATTTGAAAATTAGGTATACATTATTGGAAATGTCTCGCAATGAGTCTTGGCTCATTGCAAGCCAAGCTTTTCATAGATGAGAACAAAGTTATCTCACATTGGAATGTTTGGAGATGGAAAGTGAGTATAAATAATAGAGTTCTTTGAAGGAGTTGCAAAAGTGGTTAGTATGGAAGAATAAACTTTCCCTCCACATGGGTGTCGTTGTCTTGCCGATTCGGTTTAGCTCTAACTCTCATTATTGATTTCGTAACTTTCGAAGATCCAAAACGTTTTTGGTGTTTTTTGTTTTAAAAAACGAACTTGCCTTACCTTTAAGGTAATAGCATTTCACGGCGCAATAATTTAATTTTGAGTTTATCGGTATACAATATATATATCTCGATATTTTGGTGTTTAATAATCAAAAGTGGATGTATTAAATTCAAGATAATCGTATAAGGTTCATTGTTTATTAAGGTTTTGGTTGGTATGTGAGTATCATGAAAATGTTTGTTTTTAAACACATTTTGAAATGGTTGGCTTTCAAGGGGTTTTGACAATTTGGAGATCCAGCTCATATTTGTGTGTGAAAATGATCAAGTCTGCTAATAAATATATATAAAAATCAAATTTGACTAAAAAGAGTTGAAATTGTTGACCAAGTAAAATGTATACACAATTGAGTGTAGTTGAAAATTGTTCTTTTAAAAAAGGGGTTATTTTTAAATTTATTATTTCCAATTTGAAAAGAAAAAGAAAAAACACTTTATGATTAAAGAGAGAAAGGGTTGAGAATAAAATGTGGTATTTAAAAATATTGAAGTCATGTGTTTTTTTAGGGTTCTTCTAATATATAAGTTTCTAAAATTTTCATGTTGAGTGCGTTTTCTTTCTATTTTTTTCCTTTTTTTTCATATATATATATATATATATATATATATATATATATATATATATATATACTTTCATCCATTTTCTAATTTATTTTTATTTTATAATTAAAATAATTCAATATACATTCCTTCTTTAATAAACAACTCTATGCAATTAATTATATTTGTTACGAGCTACCTCAGCATGAGGTCAGCCGCCGACGTCATGACGCGCTATCCAAATAAAGTAGAGGCCACAGCCCCTGCCTCAATACAAGTTGCTACTTGGGGTTCTGACCCCAGACCTCTGAGGGTCTAGGCTTGACACCCCACTCGAGGATGCACAGCTGTCAGGGCGCCACTCGATCCGTGTGAGATATGATCGAAGGAACACCCCTGACTCGCCTGACAAGGATAGTACCCCCAGCGCCCCCAATCCCCTTGAGAATCGGGGGACGACAGTCGCCTTCATCATGACAAAACATGTGGGTCGACTTCGGTCGGCCCAAGCTCCCTCGCTCCGGCTCAGGGATTCGCATGACGAAGGACCGACCAAACCATTCAGGGAACCCCCCTCTACGCCCTTCCTGTTTAAGGAAAAGGGGGGACAAAGAAAAGCGGGTTACTCTACCCTAACTCTCCACTACTCCTACTTATGTTCGGACCTTTCTAACTTAAGCATCGGAGTCGTGTGGGCATAGCCCTACACTGGTGCAAGTTTACCTTTCTCCTCCTCTTGTAGGTACTCCATGAACCCGCCGGTCGCCGCGTGCGGTGGAATACACGAAGGAGCAGAAGGTTCAAAATTCCGCATCAACAATATTTATATTTTTCATTTATATATAAATAAATTCTATTTAAATGGTATAATATGTAGCTAAATTTATTTTAAATTGAAATCTAAAAATGAAAATTTCGATTTATTCTACTTTCCCGATAGTGTTCATCAAATAAAGAAAATTAAAAGAAGAAAGAAATCTCAAATCAATATCGTTTCTTATAAAATAAAATAAAAATCTCAAATAAAATTCATTAAAAACACCATCTACCTCAACACACAACAACGTGTAAGTTCAAATCTTGAGAGGTGTGCTAAAAAAACAGTCGAGGCCTCCTAGCAAATTTTGGTGGGTGATTGTTATACCAAATTGAAAATATGTTATATAGTTGTAGAAGTGGTCTCTTAAAGAGATAATCTTGCACCACCCTAATTAAAACTAATGTATTCTTAAAATAAGTTTTACAAATAATAATACTAAAAAAAATCATTAATACTTCAAATGTTTTTGAGGGAGTTATTTTATCTTTATGCTTTTGTTCTCTCCAACAAAATTTAATCAAGTAAATAATAACTTAAAACTTCAAAACTTCTTTATTTTATTTTATTCTTTTCTAAAACCCCTTCGAAATCTTTGTCAAATGTCAAAAATATATATATATATATATATATATATATATATATATATGAAAAGCAAACTAGGAGTGTGTTAGAGCTCGGGATCAAGGCCAGACCAGACAACAACCCGATGAGAGGAATGAACCCATCGTAGAATACCCGTCCACATCTGCCTAATGAACGGCCACTCAAAGAAAAGATGATTTATTGTCTCCCACACATACGCGCACAACACATACCTTGGCAAAATCATTGGATCCAAGGCATGAAGTCGAGCCCGAGCATACAAACGATCACAGATTGTCAACCAAGCAACAAAAGAGTATCAGGGGATATTCCCCCCAACCACAACAAACTCACCCAATTCACACAATCCTGGCGATGTCGCAACACCTCCCAAGCACTAGCCACCGAGAATTCATTCAAGCTACCAAGATCCCAAATAGTCGTATCAGCTCGATGTAGGGTGGGGGACGATAGCCTAAACTAAAGGAAGCAGTTCCTCCATCATCTTAGTCACACACGACAATGTCAGGACCCCAGGAATGAGAAAGTCGGACACAAAGGCAAAGTCAGACCTTCTCAACCTCACGAACCATGAACCCACTCAAACATGACAACGTCGATCATCCCTAATGGTTATCCAAACAAACGGACTAAACTGTTCTCGGAGCTGGAATATGACCCAAGTACCCCAAGACTAGTTTGACGACACCCAGACATACCATAGAGATCGCCCTTGCAAAATATAGGTGTCTACCCAAGCAACCCACAAAGACCCCGACCGAGTAAACAAAAGCCAAAGAAGTGTCATCACTGTTGTCGTATTCCAGGACCGAACATGGCAAATGCTCAATCCCCTCTCACTATACTGCAAACAGACATCATCTCAGACCAACATAGAACTGTCCCTACCTTCAGTGTTCCTTCGCCACAAATAAGCTTGAAGAACACGAGTCATCTCATTAACAACTCGACCAGAAAGCACAAATACGCTCGCCTAGTAAACTTGGTAGCTTCTGCAGGACATACATAATTCTCTCCAAAAAAAAGGCTTATAATCCTCATAAGTCAATCTACCCGTAATGAGGGAAAACCCATATACCGAATCGAAAGAAAGCTAAGAGAAAATCTCATCAGACTAGCCAAACTTTTTGCCACGGCGAGAGAGGCCTTAGCACAAAACATAGAGTTATTGGCAGTGTTGGCACAAAGTCGACTAGACAACCCTGAAATTTGAGAGGCATAGACTGAATAAAAGCAAGGGAGGGACAAATACAATCACCTCTACTAAAGGTCATAAGGTCATCTGCAAAGAAAATGTGCGTCAAATGTATACGCTCACAACGGTGATGAAACGAAAAATTTACAAGAGGGTCGTTCATTATCGAAGACATGACTTTCATAGCCATCATAAACAGAGATAAGGAAATAGTGGATCACCCTTGTAACCTTCAACGACATGAAAAGAAGCCCATAAAAGAGCCATTAATCATAAAAGAGAACATGAGAGGTGATACACACTTGAACCCAACTCACAATTATTGATCTTTGTTATTCTTGACCTTTTTTTTTTTTTGTTAGGTTCAATTTTGCAAAGAATTCAAAAAGCACAACCCTTCCATTAATTATGTCTCCAAAGGCCAAGTCAATAAATGACAATCTTTACTAACTTGAGGTAAATTTGTACAACAATAATATCAATTTGTTTTGGTTTCTTTAGGAAGGAAAATATATTCATCGATAATGATTGGTTAAATTTTGATCATCAATTTAAAGAACAAGTAACTTTGAAGCTTTATTATTCTCTTTCCCTTTTATTTCTTTATCACATCCTCTCATTATTAGTAGTAGTCTTTTACACTTTTTAATTGGATGACTTTCATACCATCCTATTCCTAGTTGCCAAGTTTAGTTTTTTCAAATGCCAAATAATTTAGTATTTGAGTTTCATTATTTCTCTATTGAATAAGATTGTTTTTCACATCTTAATTTTTGAAAGAAAATAAAAAATTCCTTTTATTATTTTTATATATTATAAAGTTGAGAGTGACATCTTTCTAGAAGCAATGCAATATAAACCATGTCACCTCCTTAGTGAAAGGCAAAGTGGTAGGCAAAATTAGGACTAAAAAGTGAAAAAATAAGTTAGGTTAAAAAGAGGAAAGAAAAATAAGTTAGGTTTATCAAACTATCTAGTCTAATGCATTTTTGTTATATATTCATTTCCAAAATGAAATTAAAATTAATTGTCAAGTACCGCTTATGATAGCTAATATTCAAAACACCAAGACAATAGTGAGGGAAAAATAAATCGTAACTTTAGTGACCAATTTTTAGTCACAATAAGTAAACATGACGGACTACCACCAAGAATGAAAATAACGATGCATTTTTTAAAATAATTTAATTAAGGATTAAAAGATATATCCAATATCTTTTATAAATATTTATAAACATTTATAAACATTAAAAAAAATTATATATATCTTTTATTAATCTCAATATGAATATAGATACCAATAACAAGATCTATAATTTAGTTTGAAAGTAAAATGAACTTAATTATTAATTTACAGAATTATCTATGGATATCGATATTTTATCGATATATTTATAGATCTATCGATAAAATTGAATTTTCGATATTGATATCGATATCGATAGCTTTGTCTTTGACCACACACAACAACTAAATTTGATCGTGATGATGGAGGGATGTAGGGATGGATATATATTATAAATTATAATAAGATCAACATATGCAATTCATGATTAAAAGTAATGGTTTGGTATGCTTCTCTATTTTATTGAATACAAAATGATGCTTGGAATTAAGAGGGAGTTCTTTAGTTGTTTTAAAAACAAAAGTTAGTGAAACATATTAAAATATAGGGAAATTGTAGTAAATGACAATTTAAGACTTGTTGTTTGTAAATATAGCATGTTTTTAAAAATTTTGCGGATATAGCAATTTGTATCGCTGATATCTTATGACTGATAGAAGTCTATCGCTGATCACCTCAGCTTTTTATAGATTTTTGTCAGTGATAATAGTCTATCAGAGATAATAGTCTATCACTGATAGAAGTCTATCAGTGATATAATAAAGTCTATCAGTGATAGAAACGGGTTTTTTTGGCATATTTGCAAAATATTTTAAAGTTTGCTAAATTTGCAATTAGTTTGGGCAGTGCTATTTGTGCAACCAGCCCTTAAATATATATATATATATATATATATATATATATATATATATATATATATGTATATAATTTTAATTAAATTATGAATTTAATCTTAAACTTTTGTAGGGTGCTTTCTTAGTCCCTAAATTTGAAGGCGGTGTTTGCATGAGTGGGAGGTTTTAAGCATGAAAATTTAAAGCTCAATGAAATTTAGGTAGCCTGAATTTATAAAAATTGTGTTTAAATCTAAATTTATAAAGTTTGTGTTTGAGTACAAATTTAGAAAAATAGAGTTTGTAGAACATTTAATTATATTAATAAATTGTTAGATTTTAGATTAGTTTATTTATTTATTTTGAGATGGAAGAAATAAAATAACTTAAGAAGTTGAACAATTGCCCAGCTTTGGATAACTCAAAACAAAATTTGAGGAACATATTAAATAATTTTTTTATTAAATTATAATTTTAATTTCTAAACTTAAAAAATTTCAATTACATTTTGAAGTGTTATGAATTTATGTTGTTTCCATAATTAATATTGTAAGTTAAATAATGACAACATGAGCATCTATGAATCAAAAGATGGTTGTTGATTTTGCATGATGCAATTAATACACAAATAGCATAAAATCAATTAAAACAAATAAGGTGAGACTATGTCAACAAGAACATAGCTCAACGCATGATGTATGACCATGAGGTCCTAGGTTTAATCCACACCTCAACATGTTGTCAAAAAATAAAAATAAGGTGAAACTATACAATAAACTCACTTCTCGAACGTGCATATCAAATCACTTTTATAATCATGTCATGAATCTGCTCCATTTGGTTGACACCGACACCTCCCTAGTTTGCTATGGTTGAAAATTTTGATCGCTATTGACCTAAAATGCTAAGAAGAAAGTATAGCTTTTCAAATCAAACTCCACAAAAATAGCACAAAGGACAATGGGAATAATAAAGAATGAAAAGAAATAAAGGAAGAGAAAAGGGCATCTTGAAGAACAACACACATTTGATGGTTTTGTGGTATGTGGGGTCTTTTGTGTTCCCACAAAAAAGAACCTATAAAGCTTATATCAAGTTTGCACCAATGACCTTTTCAAAAAAAAAAAAAAAAAAAAGTTTGCACCAATGAATGTGGTGTGTATTGAGAAATTGGGGTTGGTTTGGCTCTATTGTGAAAATTAAAAGAACTAAATTATTAATTTAAATAAGTTTTATAAGTTTTTATGAAAAAGAATATCCATTGATATTCACGTTTCGTCGATATATCTATCAATAAATTATCGATTAAACTTTTGGGTTGAATCGCAAATTAGGTCGTTTATTTTAAGACGTTTCATGGTTGTGCTCAAATTGTACACATCAATCTATTAATCACGTCGTCTCCAGAATCAAACATCTCAGATCTCAATCACCTTTACACGAATGACCGTTTAACCATACACCCTCAATATACCATACCAGTTCAAAATAAAAAAGAGAGATTTTGGAGATATGTGGCAAGGAATGAGCCCGGCAAAAACTACCACCACCAAAATAAGATCGTGGGCAAAGACCGGGAGTTTTTCGGATTGCGTGACCTTGATCGTGGGCTTGACTAAGTACTTTTCAGTTTTATGAAATAATAAAAAAATATAATAAATAATATTTATTAAAAGTTAAATATCTCAAAGACCAACCAATGGTGGATATCTTGGGCTCAAGTCGAAGCTAAGAATGTCTACTTTTAATTCGTGGAAATGAAAAATGTCTAAACGTTAATCTTTGTTCCCATTTTAACTTCCTATTTTTTAATTTATAATTAATTACTTTTGTAATTAAATAAGTGAAGACCAGATTCTGTTTGTGTGATGTGTGATTTCTCGTTAAAATTAGCTGGAGTTTTTTTGTTTCGTTATTGTTTCCGTTGGTTGGGTGGGGTGTTGTATACCTATGCATATTTCTTTGGAATGGTGTTGCCATCCACCGTTGTCAAGGTATATACGCGAACACATTCATACGCAGTGACTACAACTAATACAATCTCGATGTGGATACCCTAAAAATAGGAAATAAACCATCGCTCTCGGAATTCTATAATATAGGGGCAGTCGGTCAACATAACTAGGATGATTTCATCGTTAACCTACTGACTACTCGGTATATATACACATACACCTGCGAATTAACTATATATATTTTAATAGTACTGTGAACTCGTGAAACGAAACGTGTATCAAATTTAAAATTTATTGTATCGTGTATCGTCAGTTTCAATTTAATAAATAACATTGAAATATAAATATAAATAGCAAAGTTTATATTAGATAATTATATATCCAAACATTAAATACCTCCAAAATGAAAAGATTATCTAATTTGAAGGTTTAAAATACTCCAAAAAAATACGATATCAACTCTAACAATAAAGATGAAAGATATTAAAGTTTAAAAACATTTAACTAATTAAATAGGGTAGAATTAGATGAGTAAATATTTTAAAATTTAAATAATTAAATAATATAAATTTTAATAAAATTCTTATATACAAAGGACCAATTTATTTTTTATTTTATTTTATTTATTTATTTTTGGTGCCAACAAGAGCATAGCTCAATATTGCCTAGTGACCATGAGGTCGTACTTCAATTCTCCACCCCAACATGTTGTCAAAAAAAAGGTTCAGTTTTTTTAAAGTAATGCGGGATTAAATGTTTAAGTAATACGGGATTTATGTCAATTGAGCTATGTTTTATTTTAGAGTATTTAGATTTTATTTTTTTTATTTGTGTTGAGAGAATTAATCATCATATTATTAAAAAAAAAAAAAAAAACAGGCTAGACCTGGCCTGACCTAAATTTTTTCCAAAATTATTTTTTTTGCAAAGATATTTGTAATGCGGGATTAAAGCAATGGTCACTAGGCAATACATGTCACCGTCATACTTTCAAGGATACAACCTTATCTCAATTGAACTATATTCGATTTGGCACAAACACTCATTATTGTTAAATCCACAATTTGTTCTTTCGGAAATTGTTAGTGTCATTTGTTTTTAAATAACCGGCTTAGATTTAATATATATAGTAGACAGAATATAATAATCAGAAGAAATTAGAATAGTTTTGAAAAATTAGAAGCTTAAAAAGAATGGTCATTCAATGAGTCTTTAGTTATATCATATATATATGTATACATGTATATCAACACCATTGCATTTGCTTTGCCTTTGCTTTTTGCCTATTAATTAGACCGCTTCCATCTGTACCATACTCTTTCTTTTAACCTAAGACAGACAGGTACACCCCCTCCATGTATTTGGTTTTCATGTCATATTCACAGTCACTAGTCACTGTCTTTCCCGCCCCATCGCGAATCCTCTTGTCCCATCTGGCGGGGCCTCGGAGGCTGCTGCTTCCTGTACCTGCTCGATGCTACTAGAACTACTCGAAGGTGGAGTGGTTCCAATATGGTTCCCATGGTTATTATTGTGATTATGGTGGTATTGTGATCGACCACGTCCCTTACCGCGTACCCTATTTCGGACTCTTCTCTGCCCACCGTCATACTTTCATCCCTTCTCCTCTCTGAGAGAACAAAGTATAATATGCCTAAAGTTCTCAAGAAGTAAAAAGTTTGATTGTGTCCCTATATTTTTAGCAAAGGTTGAAAAATTTGGAAATGAGTAAGATAACTCTAGTATAGCGATAGAGTATATAGTTTCTTATCATTAGATTTTTTTTCTTTCTTTTCACAACTATTTCTAGAATTGACACAATTGTACAACCTATTATTCAAGTAAATGTTTTTTTCACAACTATTTGTGCCCCTCTAATATTGATTTTCCTTGTAAGAATCTACACGGTATCAATATGACATTAGCAAATTCAAGTTCTCTTCATTTGCTGCACCTATCTCGATAAAAACTTCATTTAAATTCTCTTTAAGCTAGCCGATACAGTTTTTGGCAGAGTTTTGATGGCAGGGTTAAAAAGGCCTTCTAACCTCCCTCAGGTTCGATTCCATTTTTTTTACTTCGTGTTTCAGAATTTGTTTGATTTCTGAATTTGTTCATCTCATTTTTTTTATATTTTTTTTTTACCCGATCGTGCAAAGAAAACGCCATGCGCGAAAAAAATCAGATGGGGATTGCGCGATCTTAACTAAAATGGACCGAATTGTCTTCACGTAATGGTCGAAAAATCTGAAATTAATGGGATATTATTGTTGAGTTCTAGCAATTCGTTTCGTCCATAGTTAGATACGAAAGATGTATAATGATTTTGTGGGTATTTATTTTCTCTTTTCACCTCTTTTTTCTTCCTTTTTTTCTTGATTTTACCTTTTCTATTTGATTTTGATCCAAAATTAGGATGTTTTTTATAATTTTATTTTATGAGTACTTATTTTCAAAGTTGTGTAATTTTTTTTCTCAACATTGAGAGGGGAAGAAAGTTGAGAAAGAGTATAGGAAGCAAAGAGGAGAGAAAATCATTTATTGAACGAGGGCGCTGATGAAATTTTGCAACCCATTGAACTTGAAAAAATTGGACAGCTAGCAAATTTAGTTAAAGAAAATATTAAAAATTCAATTTCGTATCAATTTTGACAAAAACCTTTCAAAATTAAGTCATATTTTACCATTTCTCATATTACAAAAATGTTTAATTTTTTATTACTATTGAGTATAAAAATAGAAAATAAAAAAATAATTTGTAGTTATACGGTTGACGGTTCTATCTCTACATAATGATGTATTGCGTTTTTATAAAAGAAAAAAATCATAAAATAGAAACAAGTAATAATTGATTTGATTGATTTAGAATTAATTACCAATAATTAATAATATAGAAAGTATTAAATGTCTTATTTTATTTTTAAAACAAAAATCATCTTTCAGAATTACAAAATATTTTTAAAGATTTTTTTTTTATTATTCAAACTCTCTTCTACACTCTTTTCGATTTGCAAATAGTAACCTACACCATTCACTATTGATATTCATAGGTTGTTATTGTTTTAAACCCCCATCCTCCAACTTCATCCACACCGTCACTGCCATAGGTCGTGATAGATTTACCGCACTACTTTATTTTTTTAGTTTGGGGTGTTTTATTTTTATATAACATGACTTATATACATCGAGTATATATCATAGAATTTTTTAATAGTTGGTATTTTATGATATAAACATTGTATATATCAAGATTTATATACGTATTAAGTTGTATATACTACCGTATATAGTAGGATATTAATAATGGTTGTAGTTTATGTGATTGTTTCAAATATATACAATATATACAAAATATAAATCCGAGTATATATCAATCTAACATGTGTATATATATAACAATGTATATATTAGGAGTAGATATGAGGGCATATATTTGTTTCACATATATTGAGGGTAATCGTGCAGCTACAAAAACCGTTCGACAATAGTGACAAACGACGAAAACGCCTGGTAACGAATGGACATCAAAATTTAATTGGAGAAAATCGTTTTTTATAACAAATGATAATTGCATTTAGAAGAAAAGAAATTGAGGGAGAAAATCATTTTTGGTAACCAATGACATATAAAATAAAATTTTATTAATAACAAAATCTAATTGATAATGTAAAACTACAAAATTAATATGATAAAATTAAAAAAAGTAAACAGATATCTTTATTTTTAAATTTTAAAGGAAATAAAATAGTCAGATGAAATTAAAATAAAGAACTGGTTGCACAAACAGCAATCCGACCCAAAATAATTGCAAATTTAGCAAAGTTTAAAACATTTTGCAAATATGGCAAAAAAATCAGTGGCTATCACCCATAGACTCTATCGTTCATATATAACTATCAAGACTTCTATCACTGACAAAACTCTATAAAAAAACTGAGTCTATCAACAATAAATTTCTATCAGCGGTAGACCATACTATCAGTGATAGAAATTGTCATATCCACAATTTTTTTAAAAAAATACTATATTTTTAATTATTTTACTCTAAATTGAGGTTACAATTTCTCTAAAATAAATCTATTAAATGAAGCCCTAAGCTTGGCTTGTCCTTAGCTAAAGAAAGAAATGATGCCGAGCATAGCTCAATTGGCATAAGGTTGTGCCTATGACAATTTTATAATAGACCTTTCTTGAAAACAGAGTGGCTTAAAGAATGGCTGTTTTTTAATAATATTGTATTTTTTAAAACTTATTATAAAAATATTGTAAGTTTCAAACTATTTTTAAAAATATTGCAGTTTTAAATAGAGGTGGTCTTTTCAAAAGACGACCTCTACTTTTTGTTCCACGTGGATGAAGGTCGTCTTTTGAAAAGACGATCTTGCTCCACATGGATGGAGGTGATCTTTTCAAAAAACGACCTTCATTCAATATGTATTTCTTTTACTAAAAAAATTGATATCTTTTTAACCAGATATTCAAAATTTTCAAAAAATATATGGTTGGAAAGCTAACAGCAAGAGCTTCAATTTGATACCTGGTTTCACTTTTTGTTCCACGTGGATGAAGGTCGTCTTTTGAAAAGACGATCTTGCTCCACATGGATGGAGGTGGTCTTTTCAAAAAAACGATCTTGCTCCACATGGATGGAGGTGGTCTTTTCAAAAAAACGACCTTCATTCAATATGTATTTCTTTTACTAAAAAAATTGATATCTTTTTAACCAGATATTCAAAATTTTCAAAAAATATATGGTTGGAAAGCTAACAGCGAGAGCTTCAATTTGATACCTGGTTTCACTATTTTTGGAGTTGTGTATCAAAAGATAAAGATCATCGAAGTTTGACTATAATTCTGCAAATTTCATAACTGAAGATTCTTTTGAGGAGTGCATTAAAAAATTGACATCTTTTTACCCAAATATTCAAAAATTTCGAAATAATTTTGAAGTTTTCAGTCGTATCTTCAGTTTTGGATTTAGTGAAGTTTTCATAATTTCGACCATATATATCTTTTGATACACAACTCCAAAAATAGTGAAACTATGTATCAAATTGAAGCTCTCTCTTTTAACTTTCCAACCGTACTCTTTTCGAAATTTTTGAATATCTGGATAAAAAGATGTCAATTTTTGAATGCACTCCTCAAAAGAATCTTCACTTCTAAAATTTGCAGAATTATAGTCCAACGATGGTTTTATCTTTTGATACACAACTTCAAAAATAGCGAAACCAGATATCAAATTTAAGCTCTCGCTGTTAGCTTTCCAACCATATATTTTTTGAAAATTTTGAATATCGAGTTAAAAAGATATCAATTTTTTTAGTAAAAGAAATACATATTGAATGTCATCCATGTGGAGCAAGATCGTCTTTTCAAAAGACGACCTTCATACACGTGGAACAAAAAGTAGAGGTCGCCTCTATTTAAAACTGCAATATTTTTAAAAATAGTTTCAAACTTACAATATTTTTATAATAAATTTTAAAAAATACAATATTATTAAAAAACAGCCTTAAAGAATAGCCCATTTTTTAAAATATCTCAACAAAAAATCATTATAACAAACTCCGTGGGCCTAAATTTGGGCCGAAACTGGCATGTTTCTTTTATAATATGATAAAAGATTCTCTCACCACAAATAAATAAATAAGAGAAAATCTATAATAATTAATTTCTATTGATTTGATAAATGGCCACATGAAATTCAAAAGAAAAAGACCAAAAAAAAGAGGCCTTAACTTTTTATATAAATCTTGACTCTGACAGGTTTAATAAAATATACAAAATTACACAAATATTAACACAAAAAATCATTATTTAATTACATTAATACACATAAAAATCAAATTTTGATTTGTTATTGGAACACCCATTATTATATCCTCAAAGCCAAATTGATGAAATTAAAAACTTGAGAGAACCAACCAAATTCCTTGAATTAAAATTTTCCATTCAATTCTTCATTTTTTTTTTCATCTGAATTTTCCCGCCAGCCAAACACAAAATTCTGAATTTTCTCGGGAAAAACAAACCCAGAAAAGTTCAAATTTTTACATACAAAAAAAAAAAAAAAAGTAAAAAAACCCTATTTAGAATCTCTTAAAATTATGAACAAAAACCCTAAATTTCTATGTATGTGCAAAAGTTGATGAAAAAAACACATAATCAAACAGAGAAATTTTCCACTAATTTTAAATCTCTATCCCACATAACAAACAAATACCTAAAAACTAAACTAAATTAATGGCGGATGAAAAGAGATTCAATGGCTCATCATCATCATCAAACTCAACCAAGAAAAAATTAATCCCCAAAATTCAAACTTACCCTTTATCCATTGGATTCACCACCATACCTAACTGCTTCTGTCTTCTCATCTCCACCACTTTCCGGTGAGAATTCGAGTGCATTTCCGGCAAGAACGTCGGACTACTCGCCGGCCGGTACTCCGGCACCAACCTCCCCGATTTGAACCTCACCCCACAAGCATTACACAGCGTTTTCGGCCCTAATGGCCCAGCCCGCCATTGCGGCGTTTTCTCCGCTCCACAATGTAGACATTTCCTCCCTATTGTCCCCGCCGCCTTGGTGGCAACCACCGCCATCACAGATACTACTTGTTTAACATTCCTCGAACTGGGTTGCTGCTGTTTGAACCAGAGATGGCTGGAGATATGCCGTCCACGGCGACGCTTGCTCCGTGCCTTGCCGGGAACTTTCAGGCCGCCGCAGCAACTCATCAGAATACTACCATGGCTGCTCGATTTATTACTGTTATTCGTTTCGCCATTACTGCTAGTGCTTTCAAGAACCGAAACCGGACTGTTTTGCTTCGAAACACTCATCATTAGCGGCGCCGGAAGAGGGTGGTGGTGGTGGTCGGAAAGAATACCGACGAACGTCTCGACGGCCGGAAATGCATCTTCGTTTGATAGCCATTCAAGTTCTTCCTCAGCATAATCCTCCTCCTAAGGCCCAAACAAAAACAAACCGAGTTTCTTTTAGCAACTCGGCTTAAACTTACCCTAAATCAACCGAGTCAACTCGGTCAAATCCTTTTTCAAAAAGTATAATAAAATAAATAATAAATTAATTAAATTATTATTTATTCAAATAGAGATGAGGAAAGGCGTGAGTACTGAAAATAAAAAGACGAAAAAGTCTAGTCGTATTAGTTGGCGGAATGTTAGGGACAGGGGGCAAAAACGTCATTTCCATGTAATGTACGGGAGTGGCAATATAAATAAATTCAAGATCGATTGATATTTCCACTCCTTCCTCTATTATTAATTCTAAACCTAACAGACGACAGCTCAGAACCACATAAAAAGAACCCCATTACCCTAAACCCTAAAATACCCTCAACAGTTTCGCAATTAATCCATTCCTTCCAGGGACACCTCCGTCTTTTCAACTCTCCCACACCAACCCTACCGAAATCGGACGAGTTGACCAGGTGAGTCGACTCAGTGACTCAATCCATTTGAGTCAATTTTTGAGTACGAAAAAAGAAACCCACTGGAGAAAAAAGGGAAAAGAAATGAAACTTACAGGCAAAACAGAAGAAGAATCCTCCGGGTGGAAAGCGGCGGTTAACTCGGAGGAGTCGGCCGTCGCCGGCGTGGATTTGGGTGGAACGACGTCGTCTTCTTCGTCTTCCTCGCCGATATCCGAAGAGAAATCCAGAAGGTCATCCATGAAAGCTAAAGAAGACTCCATTTTCGTTTTTGTTTTGTTGCAGAGAGAGAAAGAAAGAGGGTTTGGTTGGGTGGAGAGTGGTATTATTATCGTCAACACGATGCCTTCGTGAGGGTTTTTTTTTTTTTTTTTTTTTTTTGGGTGTAGTGGGGGGAACGAACGAGGGGATGAAATTTTTTTTCCTTTTTTTTCTCTCTCTTTTTTTAATAATAATAATAAATATCCTTTTATTTTTTTAATAACGTATGCGAGGGGAATAATCGTGTGTGGTTGGTTGTATAGTAAAAAAACCGGGATGCATTTGAGTTTGACTGGAAAGTGGGGCCCGGAGAGATGAAAGTACACCGTAATTAGCGTGGGTCTGAGGGTAGGATGGTAATTTAGAAGAAAAAGGAAGGGTAAATTAGGGATGAGGGAAAAAGTATGTATGAGATCGATGGTGTGTTTGTTCTGTCCTGGGGCCTGCGACGACGTTCACGATGTCGTCGTTTTCCTCCATCCAATTAGATTCTTCCACGTATTTAAGCCAATGGGGGATCGACACGTGTGGTTTTCTTTGAAAATGGTGGGGCCTATTAGAAACACCGCATGTGGCGGCGATGATAGTGTTTGACTACACGCGCTGAGTGGGGTCCAGTCGAGGGGTAAAAGTGTAAATTGAGAGTTGGGATTTGCATGTGACTGTGGGAGTGGGAGGGAAGTCCACTGCGCCTCCAAACAAAACCCTACCACTTCTTTCAACTAAAAATAAATAAAAGTGAAATTTGAGCCGACCAAACTTTTTAAATACATACTTACTTTTATATATATAGGTTAAATTATATCTCCATCCAAAAGTAAAGTTTTGTGAACTATGACTATAGCTCAACTTTCGAGTAAGAGGTCAAAAATTTAAATACCACACCACATATGTTGCTGAAACAAAAAAAAAAATTGTATTCTCACTCTGGTATAATCGATGCAAAGGATGCCTAAGACATGAGTGTCAGCTTGAACGAATTATCAACATAGGTATGAGTAGAAAGGTACTATCAATATAGGTCGATCCAAGTCTGAAAAACGTAAAGGTTAGGAAGTCCAAGAGAAAAAGATCACGGCTTAAGATGCGTGGCTCGTGAAATAATCGGCCTGTGACAGAAGTTTAAAGTCAAAAAGGAAGGCTCGTAGGGTCGAGGCCCATTGTGAGAAGGGTCGGCCAAGGGAAGGTAGAGGTCGGTCTCGGTTGACCGGCCAAGTAAGGAGATGGGTCGTGTGTTAAGGAAGATTGAGGGTCGGTCTTGTTGACCGACCAGGTTAAGAGGAAGGTCGGCCAATGATCGACCCATTTAAACCTTGAGGCCGACCCATATGGGTCGCCCAAGGAAAGTTAGGGTCGGTCTAGTTGATCAGCCAAGCTAGGAGATGGTCAACACACTTAAGAAAGTGTCTAGGGTCAACCCATAGGTTGGTCGATGGGGATACGAATAGCGATGAGAACATGTGTCCTTTAGTTAATCGAAGTCAGTATGTTTAAGAGAAATTAATTAGCGTTACAGGTCCAAAACACTACACAAAGGAAGGAGCAATACAAATTTCCAATGGTTGAAGTCGTAGGAGCCTATGAGCTCGCTAGTTGAGTGTAACTAATGGGTGTAACCGAATAGCTTGGGTGTAATCGAATAGCTTGATTGCTCAGATAATAATTGAACAGTTAAAGAGATTAATGAACGTAATGATAGTCCTGATTGGCGGTTACAAAATTAGCAAACGTAATGATAGTCCCGATTGGCGGTTACAAAATTAGCAAATTATATAAGCAACCGTGGAACCTCGTCAAAGTAAGCAAAAATAACACTTACTAAATATTACAATCACCAAAAGAACTACGTTTATCGGTGAATTTGACTTGAGCTTCGAAGTATACATGGGTACACCACGCCGAACTCAATTTTTTCTTTGTTTTCAACGCATTGGTTAGATTTCTTTCAAGAAATAAGAGCTCGATTTTTTCTTTGTTTTCAACACATTTGCTAGATTTCCTCCAATAAACAAATTTATGTGTGGCTACCATTTTTTTGGAGCAATATCTATAATTACTATATTGTATGACATTTTTTTTAAATAACATTGAGTTAATATTTTTTTTATTTGGCTAATTATATGAATTAACTTTAGTAAGGTTTAACTCTTAAAAAAAAAATTAGCAAAGTTTAGGGTTAAGTAGAATTTAGTGATTAATAAGATTTATCATAAGGACCAAATTATAAAGTTTAGGGTTAAGTAGAATTTAGTGATCAGTAAGATTTAAGGAAATACAGCCACAAACCGAACATAGCTCAATTAGCATAAGGTTGTGTCTGTGACTAATCATCAGTTCAATCCTCTTATGATTGAAAAAAAAAACAACAAATTTGGCAAACCCCAAAAAATCTTAAGCTTGTATATCTAGTCTCTAAATTGTGAGGTATTAGACTACATTTTTCTTTATCAACAAAAGTAATGTAAGTTTTGTAATTGACCAATACATTCTTATTTCTTCAACCAATTGTATACTATTTTAACCATACATTCATTTCTAAAAAAGATAAGACACACTGCATCTTTGCAATTTGAAGGTTACACCAACATGTTTAGATCATTTGAAAATTAGAGGGGCTCTTAGAAATTTAGAATAATGAGAAAATAAAAATAGAGAAAGAATGAAGCTTTAATTGTTGTTAAAAAATATGGTGAACATAACAAGAGATGTCCATTTAGTCAGCCTCGTCCCGACCCGAACGGAGCAGGGAACACCCGGATTACAAGAGGAATGGAGCAGGTAACCCGATTTTTTTCCCTATTAGCTAAACGGGACGGGATGGGTAATAACATACTCGCCCCGTATTTACCTACCATACATTTTTTATAATCTGTATATTTTTTTTTTTGTCATCTTTCATCTACATCGGTTTATGGGTTGTTCACATATTGTTCGAAATCTTCCCTTCTTGTTGATCTCTCTTCGCATTTCTACAACAATTCTTTACTTCGTTATCAAATTGGATTGATTATAATATTTTGTATTTATTGATTGCCTAAGGAATTTGAATAGTTATTTATTTATGCATTATAATATTTTGTATTTATTGATTGCCTAAGGAATTTGAATAGTTATTTATTTATGCATAATAGTAATTAAAATAATAATTCAATTGGTCAGATTATTAAAACAATAATAGCCAACATGAACATAACTCAAACCGCATAATATAAGAACTATGAGCCAGAGTCTCAAGGTTCGAATTTCCCTCTCCAAATATTGTTAAAAAAATATATAAAATAATAATAATGATTTAACTAACAATTGTATTAATCAAAATCATAAACTTTTATAAATGTATCACTTTACACTTAAATTTTATTTGAAAAAAATCAATTTAAATAGATGGAGACTTATAATTTTAACAATTAAATCCATAAATTTTCTTAAACATGAAAGTTTAGGAGTTTAATTCATAAATTACAAATCTCCACATATGTGAAAACTAACATTTTTCTTTTAGAGGGTATAAGTTTAGGAGTTTAATTCATAAATTACAAGTCTCCACATATGTGAAAACTAACATTTTTCTATTAGAGGGTGTAAATTGATACATTTATGTAAATTCAAGGTTTAAATTAATAGAATAATTAATTTAAGGTTTTAATTGCTATCAGCTCCAAAATTTAAGGATATAAATTAATTTTTATCCTAAAAAATAATATAATTCTTAATTAAAAAAAATATATATATATTTAGAATTCACTAAAAGTGTTAAAGGTTAAAATGGACCAACAATATTTTTTTTCAAGATTGTGACTTTTTTTAATATTAAATATAACTATTTAATTGCCTTTATTTATTTATATATATATATATATATATTTAATTGTTCTCTTTTGTTTTTTTAGTTCTCAATTGTTTAAATATTTGTATTAATATACTTAGGTGGACAATATTGACTTAAGTCTCATGAGTTTACTAAAGTAGGTATTAGGTAGAAATGAACATTAAAGACAAAAATTGTTGTGGTTTTAAATAATGACATAAACAAAATTAATAGACATTTTGAACTTATTAAGTATCAAAATCATTAAATTTGAAAAGTCAGATACTACAAATAGAATTTAAACTTTAAAAAATGCAATATTTATTTTATTTATTAAGATTTGAAATGAGAATCTGTTTAAATTAAATATGTGTCATTGAAAAACTATAGATTTTTGTTTTCTTTTTTTCTTCTTGTTTAATAAAAAAAAGTCACAAATTTAGGATTTGAAACCAGATTGATTCCTTACCAACTTTAGGAGAATCTCTTTCTCTATTTGGTGTGGGACTAGACTACAAGTTATAAATTATTAAAGTCAAATCGAGCATATCAATTTATACCTTTAAATTTTAAAAAAATTAATAATTGTGTATAATGTATCAATTTACACCCTCGATCAGAAAAATGTTAATTTTCGCATATGTGAAAGACTTATAATTTATCAATTAAATCCTTAAACTTGCATACAATTGATTCACTTATAAAAGTTTAGTTCCTGACATTATAAATTTCTACGCGTTTAAATTAACATTTTTTAAAAAATAAATTATAATAGAAAGTGTAAATTGATACACTTATAAAAATTCAGGATTTAAATTGTTACAATCATTAGTTTAAGAGTTTAATTCAGTGATTTTTTTTTTTTTTTTATGGGTTACCTACAATGAATTTATTTTTTCTTTCCTGAAAAGGTTATCCACCGGCATGGTATTAAATTTCCGTCAACATATCGATATTTCCATCGACACTTCTACATATTCATAGATTTGACATCGACATGAAGAGTGAACCAACATTTCCATTACAAAATCGATAAAATATTTTTTTTTAAAATAACAAAATGTAAACTAACGTGAATATAATATTATAATAAGTGTATTTTAACGGTGTATTTTAACTCATTTAAAAGTACAAAATATTTATTTATTAATTTTAATATTTTTAAAATATTTCAGAAATGTTCATCGACATCGACAATTTATCGATATTTTCATTGACATTTCCATAAAATTGAGAGGTCGATATTTTGGTCGATATCAACATTTAAATCGTTCCGTCCTGAGTTGTAAAGGTAAATAGATTGTAATGTTGATTCAAATGAAGAACAAAAAATAAAGTTTCAAAATTTATGGTAAAAATATGCAAGATAAGAATAACTTTTTTTTAAGTCAAGATAAGTATAACTTTTTACTAAATGCGAAATAAATATAGTACCTAACATCGAACAATAATAATAACAATAATAAATAACTTATAGTCTAAATGTATAGATATTGGAAAATGAAAATTATTTATGCATCTTAATATTTAGATGTCTAGTTTCTTTTGAGAGTGTTTTTTAAATTATTTATAAAAATATAGTTGTTTTAAATAAGTTGACCAACATGTATCCACGAAAATAGATAACACATCATTTTTTAGTTGTGTGCATTCAAAAATCGATATATTTTTACTCAATATGCAAAAATATCGAAAAAGATATGGCGAGAAAGCTAACACGGAGAGCTTCAATTTGATACTTGATTTCACTATTTTTGCAAATTTCATAATCGTAGTCCAACTTCGACGATCTTTATATTTCGATATACAACTTCAAAAAATAGTGAAACCAATATCAAATTGGAGCTCTCTGTTTAGCTTTTCAGTCACATATTTTCCGAAATTTTTGCATATCTAAATAAAAAGATATTGAATTTTGAATGTACTTGCTCAAATGAGACGATGTGTTGTCCTTTTCGTGGATGAACATCGTCTTTTGAAAATATAATGTGTGGGCTTGATTTAAAACAATTATATTTTTATAAATAATTAATTTTTTTTTGCTATATTTTTATAAATAGTTTTAAAAAATACGAAAAAATAAAAATGTCTCCTTTGGATAGCGATGTTTATCGGGTAAGAATGTTTCGATAGATATATTTTCTTTTTCTTTTTTTAATTTGTGCAAAAAAAAAAATGTAATATAATTACACATGGGTTCAAAAATGTCCTTATAATACTACATTTCGTTCTAAATTTAGGGGAGAATTTCTAGTACATCGGTGGTATGGAGTTTTTCCATACCACTGTCTTTAAAAAAAATGACACGTGACGAAATGGTTTAATAACTGAGACCCACACTATTAAATATATTATTTTTTTTAAACCATTTCGGCACGTGTCATTTTTTTTTAAAGACAGTGGTATGGAAAAACTCCATACCACTAATGTACTAGAAATTCTTTCCTAAATTTACTTCATTTTGCATGTGGGACCCATAAATCATAAATGCTATTTTCTTTAGTACAACAAATAAATGTGGATATGAAAATTTAAATAGATTAATTAAGTTAGGTTGATTTTGACTATATATATATATATATGTTGGTCTCTCTTTTAAAGTGTTTTTTTTAAATAAAAATAATAAATAAAAAAAATTGAAAAAGAAAAAAAAAAAGTTTCAAATTAATTGAGTATAAAAGAAAAGGAAAATTTTGATATATTTAGATGGTTTCTCCATTAGAATCTTTAAAATTTATAGGTTTGAAAGAAAATATGATGTTTTTACATACACCTCCAAAGCTCATGGGACACCTAAAAGGAAATAAAAATCTTTTGGATTTCATCCATTTTAATAGTATTTAAAAGATTGTTTTTTTAAAATATATTTAATTAAAGCAGTGGTTAACCGTAACTTCTTAGTCAAGGCACAACCTTATATTAATTGAGTTATGCTCCGTTTGACTGTTTAAAAGATTGTCATACATTTATTCAAATATCGTATATCTTAATAAATATATACGATACCACTAAGCGTTTTTGTAGTAAAATAATAATAATAAGCAGCGATGCTTTTATAATTATCATATTTATGATTATGTGTACTCCAAAATAAATCATTTTTTTTTTTAAGAAACATATATTTATTTTTATGGAATTTATATAAGAAATACAACTAAAATATTTATCCCCTACCGTAGATGAGGCAAAATTAAATTGTTTCATATAAAGTAAAATGATTATTTCTATTATTATTATTTATATTATTATGGTTTTATTTGTATGGAAGGGAATGCATCCTATCCCTTACCTTGATGTTGATCCTATCCCTATCCTACGTGTGTACTTACTCTATCTCTAATAATTCAACTTTTTTTTATATTTTAGTTTATTATACAAATATTTTTGCAGTCATTACCGAATATTTATGTCAACAAGAGCATAACTCAACTTAACACGAGCCCTAAAGATTCATTATTTTTTAAAATAAAAATCCTTCATGCTTCGTCTTTTTTTTTTTTTAATTGATTATAAATAAAACCATAATAACAGAATTCATCATTTAGTTAATATATTTTAAATTGATTATAAAAAAAAATAGTAATCATTCAAATTTCATTTTAATTGCAGATGGACCTAAACACTACATATGAATTTTTTTATTACGATTTCACCCATTTTCATTACGGATAAGTAAACAAAATAAAAAAGAATACTATTCACTTTTCAATTGATTCTCATTACGATTTCAGCTCATTCTCATTAAACACGGTTTTATTGTATTCTTAAAACAAGGTGATTTTCAATTATTCTCATTACGATTTCAGCTCATTCTCATTAAACACGCTCTTATTGTATTCTTAAAATGTGGTGATTTTTTTTTTTTTTTTTTTTTTGAAGATTTGAAACGTCGTGAATTAAACACTATAGTGATATAAAGAGTTTAAAGAAAATGATATAATGATTTACATTTTAAGATGATAATTTTTTATGACAAGATATATAATGTTTAAAAAATTCAAAAAATTTATTTTTTTCCTGAATTGTTATACCTCTAAAAACAAGATAAAAAAAAAAATCAATATAATCCTAAACTCAAAAAGTAAATCAATTAACACCCCACCTTTTCAATTTCATCCAACTGCACATTTATTTAAAAAAAACAATATATATATTTATCAAACTATACCTTAAACTTTTGTCCGTGTTGCATTTTAACCTTAAACTTGAATACGTATTGCAATTTTTTTCTCTAATATCAATTGAAATTTATTCAATGAAAATACGATCAAAGTGCATTTAATGAATATAAAATATATATTTTAGGCAAATTAGTGAAGCTTCAAAGGAAATTAGCACTGTAGAAGAATTTTTGTTGAGATTTGAGAGTTTAAATTTTTTTATTTAATCATCATCTTATGCATTAATCCTGCATAATTTATGCTTAGTTTCATTTTTTTGGAAATTAGTAAGTTCTAAAAGATTTCTACTTTACATTTTGCTAAAATTTGAAGTGAATTTAATTGAAATTGAACCTCGAGTAAAAGCCAAAGCGAACATGGCTCAGCGGGCATATGTATGTGTTGACGACCAAGAGGTCTGTGCTTCGAATCCCCCCACCCCCAATGTACTAAAAAAAAAACCTCGATTAAAAATTGTAATACGTTTAATTGTAGATTCGATTTGATGAAATTGAAAATTTACATCCAAATTGATTTTTTTTTCAAAATGAAGAAAAATTCAATCTAATGATTTAAGGAACTAAGTTTATGATCTGGGCCCAATCTTTGATCTAGGCCCACGAGTCAGAGTTAAAAGGCCATATTGATAAATGTCTATTAAATTTATTATGAGATAAATCATCAAAAACTAAAAATAGAATAAATACCAAAAAAAAAAAAAAAATGATTTGAACTAAAATACTCCACAACTAATTATCGATTTAAATTCAATTAATTATTGTCCATCTCAATCATTTGAACGTGACAGACTAAGATTACAATATTTAAAAGAAATTTAAATTTAAAAAACAAAATAAAAATCATTTATGTAAATTTTAAATGCTTTTGAAAAATGTAAATTAAAAACCTGCAAAACTCACTTCAAAATAAAAAAATAAAATAAAAAATGTTAAATGCATATACATTATATTTGCTCGAAAATCATGCGAAATTGCAAACACAGTGTAATTGCAATTCATTCAATTACAATATAATTACAACTCATTGAAATAAAAGTAATATTTGCAACTTCACCAAAATACAAGGTAATTTTAACTTCACTTAAGTACAAAGTAATTACAACATAGTGTTTAGGATTTTGGAGGGACTATTTTAGTCCACGATATCATGTTAAATCTCACGGGACAGAAGGCCTGACTCTACAAGATTTGGTTGTCAAGAAAATTCAAAACTCTTCACCCTCATTTTGGCGGACATCGATGGCAAGACTCAAGAGACGATTGGTTGCCGAAGAAGATGCCTCAATACTCTACGACACGTGTGAGATGGGAGCAAAGGAAGATTTTAGAATGAAAATTGAGTTTATCATTTAATAATTTTCTTTTCTATTTTATATATATATTTTTTAATTTAATTGTCTTGTAATCAAATGAAATGGGTTGTCTCTCATCCACATCATCACTTAACAATAACCGGTCGGTTACGCTAAAGTTAAGTTAGAGACCACTTAAGTTCTATTTGTGATGGATAACTTTTAAAATAATTGTTGTCAATTTTGCTTCTAGAAAAATCACATGTGCTGATTAGTGTTTGGTAAATTTCAAGGTAAGTAAATTTTAATTTAGAAGCACATCAGAGCGTTAGGTAAATTCAAACAAAATTTAAATTCAAATAACATGTTTATTCAAACATGTTATTTTAGTTATTTATATGTTAATATTTAATATATGAATGATTATAATAAATAAACATATTATTTTAGTTATTTATATGTTTTTTTAGAGAATAATTATTTATAGGTTAATATTTAATATATGAATGATTATAATTTAATTATTTATAATTTTTATAGTTTAAATTAGAAATAATATTTTGATATTTCTTGAAATTTATATGATAAAAGGTTAGGAAAAAAACTGTCACGTCAAATAGTATCTAAAACAAATTTTGAGTGACATTTTTTTTCTTCTCTTTTTAGGAGAGATTCTCATTAGATCAAACAACACAAATACAACCAAAGCTTAACAAAGCTCACAAACCAAGACATAAACTTACCATTTGGTTACAACATTAAATGTCAACTTTCTTCTACCAAGACAACCAAATCTATCCTTAATGTCCTAGACAAACAAATCTATCATTAATGTCCTGCTTAATCAACTCATTAACAAATTTAACAGTATAAGATCTTTGCTAAAAAACACACAAGTTTCGGTTGCACCAAATGAAATAGACAACCGCAGCAATGGCAGCCGACAACATTTGATGTTGTAAATCAGACCCTAGTTGCACAATCCAACACTTCCAATCAGAAAAAATCAAAGGCCATGTTGTGTAACCCAACCATCCATGAACCATCTTTAATAACGCAACAGAGAAAGGACAAACAAAAAATAAATGGTCATGACTCTCCAAAAAATTAGTACATACCGGGCAATACAGGGAAGCAATGGAGATTTGCAACTTTAAAAGTTTATCTCTAGTCAACAACTCAGAATTCACCATCTGCCAAATGATGAATCTATCTATGCTTAGGAATCGAGAGTTTACACCACACAACTCGAGCATAATCAACCTTCTCAACTCCAAGAAGAGATTTATAAAATTTACTCACCATAAATCTTCCATTAGTCTCAGCAGCCTGCAACATGGTTTTAGAAATGGTCACTCTTAGCTTGAGGAGCTTCTTCCAATACCAACTCGGATCCCCTATAGTTGTGTATAACCAAAAGTTTTGCCCTTTTAAATAAATATTGTGAACTCACTTAACCCAAACAACATCATGTTTTTCTTCTTCTTTTGTTTCTATTTTTCCATCCAAATTATGTAAGAAGAAAATCATGGCTAAATAACAAAAAAAAAAAAAGAAAAAAAATACTCTGAAATAATCTTGATGGCTTCATGTTCATATAAAACTCAACTAGTGTCCAACACTCGTGAATTGAGAGGAGAAATTAGTTGCATGAAAGAAGGGAGGATGTGGAAGGATATAAGTGGTCACGCGAATTGAGAGGAGAAATTAGTTGAAGGATATAAGTGGTCAGAAAAATATTTTAATACAAAAGGCGCCAGATTAATCGAGAAACTAAAGCCATAATTTAGAGTTTCTCAAAATTAAAGAATTTAGAAAGTGATTTTATATAAATTTTAAAAAAATATGTTTTACCTAAAAAAAACGGTTAAGATTTTGTTAAAATTGATTTTTCACTGCAATCCCAGACCCATTGGACTGAGTTTGAAGGCCATCGAAGTGATTTTTAAATAATCTTAACCGTTTTTTTGTTTGGTAAACCTGATTTTACATTAATTTAAATCAAATCACTTTTTCAATTCTTTGCTTTTCTAAAATCGGATAGAGAGTAGCTTTTGAAATTAGATTCCTACAAAATTTGGTGCCTCTTCCAACTAACTTTCATAATTTCTATTTTATCCTTCCATAACTTTCCTCTTCTCCCATGATTGTCCAAAAAAAATTCACCCATTTTATTTTTCTTCCTTCAACTCTATCTTTTTGTTCTATAGTTTTATTGAAGTAATGTTAATTATCAAATAATTTAAAATGATGGATAAAATTAAAATTAAAATAAATTAACATTAATTTATTTTTCTTATATATATTTTTTTAATTAAAATTAAAATAAAAAAAATTGTTTCTCACACAATTTTATCAAAATAAATTAAATTAAAAAAATTATATTTTGTAATTTTAATGATTATATTAAATTTTATTTTTAATTATTTGAAATTATATGTCTATTTGGGTCATTATATAGTTAAATCTCCCAAATTTAGTATTAGTTTACCAAACACTACCACATATTTTTTTAGGTTTAGAATTGAAATTTACCAAACACTTATTTACTTCATACTACATCTTATTTTTCTAAAAGCACAACTAACAACAATTATTTTCAAAGTCACCGTAATCTCAAACGAAACCTTATTCGTTTTGAGCTTTGACTCATTTTGTATTAGGTCATTAGAAGAGTGTCATATATAAACCTTCTAATGATTTCAGCCGCCCTTAGTCTGTCATTTTGTAATGCTCTCGTAATAATATTGTCGTCTTTCTTCTGTGGACGTAGCTAGCAGGATGTTAGTGAACCATGTAAATCAGTGTCGATTTTTGTTTGGTGCTTACTTTGTGATTTTTTATTCGATTTATCACAACAACAATAAAAGTCTACAAAGACAAAAGCACTCATAGGCAAGGAAATTTAATATTGTCATATCTATAACTTCTCCCAAGAACTTTTGAATTTAGAAAAATCAAACTTGTTCAATTATTCATTCCCACTTGATCAAAAGTACAGTTTTCTTTGTACCTTAGCATTGAACCTTATATTAAAATGTGAACACTCTAAAACCTCAAAAAGATTCCTTGACCATTGACTTCAGCTTCACCACAATATCAACATAACAACAATAGTATCTCAATTTACAAAACTTCAACATCTAAATTGTGTGTTATTAAGGGTTTGTAGGATAACCTTTCAAATTTTTTTTTTTTTTTTTTTTTTAAACAAAAAAAATATTGATTCGTTTTTAAACCCTAAACCCTAGACCCTAAAAAACAACAAATCACGATTGGTTTGACAACTGTTTTTTATTTTCAATTTTTCTTTTCTAAACAAAAATAAAATAAATGTTTGATCAATTTTTTTATTTTTTTTTATTTTATGTTTTCTATAAAATGAATAGCAAACTATTTTATAATATTATTTTATTTAATATATGTATGGACTAAAACTAACTAAGTTGTTTGGAACGTTGAACATCATTGATCGACATATGTTCTATATATTTTTTAAAATAATTTTTTAAGTAATTAATTTGAAGTTCAAAGATTAAAATGATAATTTTCAAAATTTAAAGGATATAATTGAATTTTTTCTCAAAGTTCAAGGATATTTTATATAATTTAATCTATTTTAAAAGTGGTTTTTTAAAAGAATAGTTTAAAAGTAAAGTTTTTTAAAAAAATATTAAAAAAAAAAACGATAAACAAAATACGGTAACACGTTTGTTCACACGAGATTTCGACAAAGGAAATTCGACACGTGTAATATAAACTTTGATTTGTATTGATTTGTTTGTATCAGTGCGTAGTGAATTACAATTTCTAATGTATGATCCTCTGATTCTTTCTCTCTCAAATGTAAATTTATCTCGATGGCTTCATAGCTTCTTCTCGATGTTGGATTTGTTCTGAGGGCTTTGCAACTTGTTCTCGAGGTTGAATCTTCAGCTTTTCGAAAGTGTGAATTCTTCATGTCTTTGATCTTCAAGGAGCGTTCAGTCTTTCAAGGATTCAAGGAGTCTTCGTTGCTTGTGAATTCTCTCTAAGTTCTTAGGAGTAGAAATTTTTTGAACCCTACAAATGAAGGGGAGAACATAATGGGTTTGGGCTCGATGGGCTTTTGGGCCCAACCATATGCATATGGGTTTTGAGCCAAATTGTCATCTAAATAGTTTTTTGGGCCCATTTGATCTTGAGCCCAATTGCAATATGACCCAACTTAGTTAAGCTTATCGCATCAAACGGGATGAAAACATATGGCATTTTTCGAGAATCGCCAATTTTGTCTCCAAATTTAATTGGGGCACGTGCTCCCGTAAGTTTGTCATCACTTTGTGAATGATAACGTGACAACTGTTGATCTGCCGAAATTTCTGAGTCAAGAACCTTTTTTACAATTTTTTTTCTTAGTTTTTTCAAAAAAATTTAAAAAACGATTTTTTTTTTTTTTTTTTTTTTTTTTTTTAAAAAAAAAGGGTTACTTATGTCTACCAAGGAAATCAATCTATTTGTTTGTTTTTTAATGAAAATAGTTGACGTTAAAAAGTTTTGATAAATTCTTTATATCGTGGAGTCTTGTCCTTTCATTTCCAATACGCAAATATACCATTATTTTCTTCATTTCAAAAGGGGTTATGGATTTTTTTTTTAATTAATTGTTTGATTGAAGTTATTAAAAAAAACATTCTTACTTTTATTTTTAAATCACAAATAAATGTGCCAACATAGCTGACATGATGTATAGACTAGTGACCGTGAGATCTTAAATTCTATTTCACACCCACATCTTATATAAAAATAATAAAAATAAAAAAATAAAAAAATACAATAGTTGAAACGACAATTATGAGTTGTCATTTGTCAAGAGCTTTGGAAATAGCCGTTGTCAATATTAATGAGTTGTTTTTTCTTTTTATGCAGCCGATAATTTTGAACAGATAATTTATAATATAAGGATATAAAATAGTTTTTACAGAGAGAGACAAAGACTGTGAAATCTGTTGTTGTCCTATATTTAGCCTTTTTTTATATTTTTATATTTTTTATTTTTATATATAGATGAGACATTCAGGTAGGTTTTGACTCTTGACTCAATTAAATTTCTATAATTTTTTTTTAGTATATCCAAAAATCTTGTTTATCAATTTTAAATTTTATTCAACTGCTTCCTTCAAAAAAAAAAAAAAAAAAAATTATTGAACTACTTAATATCCTATCAGTTTTAATTTATTATTATTATTATTATTATTTATTTATTTTTTTTGGGTGAGATCAAAGACCAATAAAAAATAATCAACCTAGAAATAATCATTTCTGATTAAAGTATTATAATTTTGAAAAGAAAAAAAAATAGAGGTTCTTCACTCCTTCACTCCCACTTATTAAATTAAAAAAAAAAACTAGAAACAATCATAGAAAAAAAATGTTCATGTCACACAAAAGTTGTAAATTATTATTTATTTGTCCTTCAACTTTGAATTTGATAGCATTTAGATTCTTAAGACTTCAAACTCAACATTATTGGTTCTTCAAGATACTATTTAGTTATTTTTTTTTTTTTTTTTTTTTTATTTTTTTTTTTTTTTTTCGTCAATTTTGAGTTAAAGGGAACCTGACAACTCTTTTTTATTAGAAAAAAATTAATCATTAATTTTTTTCCCATTTTTTTCTCTCTTATTTTTTTTCCTCCCCAACATTTAGTCGTCTTCTTCCTCTACCTACACGGCCACCGATTGACACTTAAATGAAAGTCAAAGCTAAATGAGTTTGTGGGTGCCTCAAAGTCAAGCCACAATGAAGAGGGGACAAAGAGAAAAAAAGAGAATTTTTTTTTTAATAATTTTAAAATTTAAAAAATAATTGTCACGTTAGCTTTTCGATCAATTTTAATAGAAAATTTGAAGGAAGGACAAAAAAAAATGCATACCAAATGCAAACTTTAAGGAACAAAAATGTTAAACTTGAAATCTTAACGACCAAAATACTACCCAGACCAAAAATATAATTTATCAAAAAAATAAATAGTTCAAAATTAGTACTAAAAGAAAGGGACCACACCAATAATGGTTCAAAGAGCAACAAAATGTCTAAATCTAGCTAAATAACATTCACCCACAATTATTGCAAATTGAGCTTAGTGCCCTAGTTAAAAATCAAAAGTTTAAATTTTTACCCTCACATATTATTTACCTCAAGAAAAAATAATAATTAATACACAAAATTATATTTTATTTAACCACAAAAAATACTTAATGCCACAAATCTTTAAGTGGACATTTGATCCAAGGAGTTGAGAGAGTTGAAGTTGTTTAGTCTAAAGAATTGTTTAGTCTGGACAATTCTGAAGTATCTGTGTTTGGAGCAGAGAATTGTTTAGTCTGGAGTTCTGATGTGTTTGAGGTAAAAAGTTGTTGAACTTGGAGTTTTTGAATCTAAGTTTATTTTAACTGCTTTCTTCTACACAATGTTTTTAAATTTCATTATTAAGTACTTTTTATTTCAATAAATTCTAAAAAAATAAATTTTTTATTTTTATTTTATGTATCATTTACAAATTTGTTTGAAGACAACAAAAATATTTTTTAACACAATATCTCATATTATTAAATTATATATATCCATTTTATTAGGACTCATCCCTAATTGTATGAATTCTAACATTGAGATTTTTTTTGTTTTTATTAATGTTGGTATATTTTACAAACTTTTTAAAGAAGAAAAAAAAAAGAACAATACATATCTTACCCTCACCCACGTGCTAAACACATTTTTCTGTGTCCCTACCCTCTTAAACTCTTCATTCCATCTAAATCTATTATATCCAGAAATCAGTATCTCAAATAAATTAATGTTTTTATTCTCTAGTGTAATAATACTATATTTTGAATTTGGTTTAAGTACTAATTTTGATTGAACAACTTAATTTATATTTAAAATAATAAAAATAGGTTGAATTGCATTTTTAGTCATTTTACACATTTTGTTTAAATTAAGTTTTTTTTTAAATAATTAAAAATATTGTGAGAGAGAGGAGAGAGAGGAAGGGAGAGAAATGTGTTGCCTTGAAAAACGGGTCAGACTTGAATAACTGTAGAAGTCTGGGGAGTTGAATAGTAATTACTGTAGAAGTCTGAGGAGTTGATATTTTTTATCCGAGTTCAACAAGTCCGTGGAATAAATGGGGATAAAACTTCTCCCCCAACTTCTTGTCAAACAACTCCTTTGGCCAAACACACCCCGAATGTATAAGCATAGATTATTGTGGGGAGTTTATTAATAGATCCCAACACCATATTCTGAAATGAAAAGTGTTTCTTATTATTAAGTCCAACAGCCCACGTTTTTTATTTTTAAAAACGAAATTTAATAAAAAAAAAAAATTATTTTTTTAACCGATTTTGAAAACATTAGTAACTAATAAAGAAACTGGTAGAAGTATTATTATTATCATTTTTTTTTAAAGTATTATTTATAAGGTTAGTTTTCAAAAATCAAATGGCTAAGAAATGAAGTTTAAATTTTTAGTGTTATGTCTACTATGTCGTTCAACTTTCAACGATCTTTAATGCATTCATTAAACTTCCATTTTTTTACTTAATGAAAGTTTAAGTATTCACTCCATTTGAGTTTAAATATTACGCCAGCTAAACATTAGAACTACTTAAAATCAAAACGTCACACAATTCATAAGTAAATTTTTTTTGAATCACAATCCATAAGTAATTTAGTCAACATGTCTCAAGAAAAACGATAAACAACTAAAGTTAGACTGTCAATAACCGTTTAAACACAGGTAAAAATTAAACGTACGAACCAAACTAAATCTTGAAGTGGTGTTTGGACCACCAATTTTGTTTGAGTTATTATAACTCAGTCTATATTTTGGTCACCAATTATTTAAGTTCAAGTAATTAAAATAACTACTTGACTTCAATAGTATTTACTATTCACATACACTATTATAACCCACAAATTATTATAACCACCAACTTTTATAATATGTACTATATAAAACTAAATCGATAAAACGATTGCAAATGTGTAAGGGCACAACCTTATGTTAATTGAGTTATGCTCGGTTTTGCGATTTTTTATTTATTTTAATGTCACATAAAAGTGGTAAAATTTATCGGTACAGGTAAAAAAAAATGTTTTTTTTTCTTGTTAAAAGTGAGTATTTTTAAAACGTTTTTCATAGTTGAAAGTATACTCTTAAAACATTTTTCATAGTTTAGTCGTATTTTTTAAACTTTTGAAAATTTGAGAATATTTTTTAAACTAAAGTTCAAAGGGTATTTATTTTTTATAAGTTAACCGATAAAATAATAATACCAATAAAAAATAAAAAATCGTGGCTCTCTATAAATGCCACACCCACATGGAAATAATACCAACACTCTGTTTCTCTCCAAGAGAGAGAGACTTTCTTCCTCTGTTTAGAATTTTCAACAATGGCGGCTTCAAATTGCTCACTGACTCTCGCTCAGCTCCTCGGCCCCAATGTCACCAACTCCGGCGCCGCCGCTTCCTTCATCTGCGACCAATTCTCCACCTCCTCCTCCAACTTCTCCGACACCAAATTCGCCGTCGACACTGTCTACCTCCTCTTCTCCGCCTACCTCGTCTTCTCTATGCAGCTCGGATTTGCCATGCTCTGCGCCGGCTCCGTCCGCGCAAAAAATACCATGAACATCATGCTCACCAACGTACTCGACGCCGCCGCCGGCGGCCTATTTTACTACCTTTTCGGCTTCGCCTTCGCCTTCGGCACCCCTTCCAACTCCTTCATCGGCCGCCACTTCTTCGGCCTCAAGTCGGTCCCCTCCACCGCCACCGCCATCGATTACAGCTTCTTCCTCTATCAATGGGCTTTCGCTATCGCCGCCGCCGGCATCACCAGCGGTTCAATTGCCGAGCGGACCCAATTCGTCGCCTATTTGATCTACTCCTCTGTTTTGACCGGTTTTGTTTACCCGGTTGTATCCCACTGGTTCTGGTCTCCAGACGGTTGGGCCAGCCCGTCTCGATCCAATGGCGATCTCTTATTCGGAACCGGAGTCATCGATTTCGCCGGTTCGGGCGTGGTTCACATGGTCGGTGGAATCGCTGGACTTTGGGGTGCTCTAGTAGAAGGCCCAAGAATCGGACGGTTCGACAGAACCGGTCGCTCCGTTGCACTACGAGGGCATAGCGCTTCGTTAGTCGTTCTCGGTACCTTCATGCTTTGGTTCGGTTGGTACGGGTTCAACCCCGGTTCATTCGCGAAAATCCTGGTTCCGTACGGTTCGGGTAATTTCTACGGACAGTGGAGCGCCGTCGGCCGGACCGCCGTGACGACGACACTAGCCGGTTGCACGGCAGCGCTGACGACCCTCTTCGGAAAGAGAATTCTCTCCGGCCACTGGAACGTAACCGACGTCTGCAACGGGTTACTCGGCGGGTTCGCCGCCATAACCTCCGGCTGCTCGGTAGTGGAGCCGTGGGCCGCCGTGATATGTGGGTTTGTGGCAGCGATGGTTCTAATCAGCTGCAACAAACTGGCGGAGAAGGTGAAATACGACGACCCATTGGAGGCGGCGCAATTGCACGGCGGGTGCGGCGCGTGGGGGATAATTTTCACGGCGTTGTTCGCGACAAAGAAGTACGTGAACGAGGTGTACGGCGGAGAGACAGGGCGGCCGCACGGGCTGTTTATGGGCGGCGGAGGGAAGTTACTGGCGGCGCATTTGATACAGATTTTGGTGATCGTTGGATGGGTGAGTGTAACAATGGGGCCGTTGTTTTATGGACTTCATAAATTGAAGCTGTTGAGAATCTCGCCGGAGGATGAGATGGCCGGAATGGATATGACAAGGCACGGTGGATTTGCTTACGTGTACCATGACGAAGATGAATCTCCGGTGAATGGGGTTCAGATGAGAAAGATTGAGCCAACGAAAAACAGTCCATTTGGGAATTAAGAAATATTTGGGTAAATTGTATTATCTTTTGGAAAATTATTTTTTTTCTTTTTAAAAAAAATTAGAATATATTATTTGTTAAATATTTTATCGAGAAGTAATCTTATTGTGTTACGTGAATAATATAATTCAAAATTATTGAGCATAGCTTCTGCAAATAATTCAAACATGCCAACAAACATAGCTCAACTGACGTATTGTATAGATTAGTGACTAAAAGGTCACGGATTCGATCCCCACCTCTACATGTTATCAAAAAAAGAAATAATAATAATAATCCTAACATGATATATGAATAGCGTAGTTCGAGCATAGCTCAGCTGACATATGAATGTATTGACGACCAAGAGGTCTGTGGTTCGAATCTCCCCACTTTAATGTCTCAAAAAAAAAAAAAAAAAAACAATGGTTGAATTCTTATCTAATTTTTTTTATTAAAAGGTGTGGATGAGGTAGTAAAAATATAGTTTTCGTTAGTTTAGGTGTTATGTTTTAGGGTTTACAAAGGTACACTAGTCTTTTACATTATTATTCTATTTTATCCTATGTATTTTTAATTAAGTAATTCTAATATAATGTAGTCTCTCTACATTCTATCAATTATCTGAATTTTACCGTCTCAAGTTAAAGTAACTGTCAAGTTAGAGTAATTGAAATAATATTGATTGGGTGGAGAAGTTTTGTTGTTTCCATTTAAAATATGTTTGGGTGTCAAAATCACTTCATATTTTAAAGTGGTTTTTTTTTTTTTTTTTTTTTTTGAAAAGATTTGAGAATGATAGATAATTAATAATTTTGAAAAAACACAAAATTACTTCGGTGATTTTTGAATAATCACTTGATAGATGATTCTCAGGTGAGACTTTTGTCGAGTAATTAAGAGAGGTTTTGTTATTAAAATCACTATTATTTTCAACATTAAAAATCTTTTAATTCAACTTTATTTTGAGAAAAAGGTAGTTAAAAATTATTCATGTTATGATATTATAATTGTTTAGAAATGGTAGAAGAGTAAAAATCTACTTTGAGGTTAGAGAAATGGGAATTATATCAATTGAAGGAAGTTTTAGCGTTTAAGTTAGTGTTTAAATTAAGGATAATAGTTTACGCCATGTTTGATATATGCAAAAACCATACATGACTTCTAAAAATGGAGCAATTGCTTATGAAATTTGAAAGTTAAAGATGTTTAAAGTATTGCATATTCGTGTTGAAATAAGAGGTTCTTAGTTGATCGAGTCAAGCTCCAATTGAGTAACGTGTACGATGTACTAAAGTAGTTTTCTTTAATTGAGCGATATTCGTGTCATACAAAAGGCTATGACAGTGAGAAAAAAAGTATTCAATCTGGCCGCGATATTGTGGTTGCTCTCCTCTAAACATTTTGGATTCACAGTCAAATTATGATATTTTGTTTTTTTCCTTACATCCAATTATATAAAATCGCCAGTCACTGTACCAGTCTCCTTGAATAATTTCTCTATAGTAAGTATGTTTCGTCTTTTAACGATCAAGACAAAGTAACTAACATGACATATTTCAGCAGTGATTGATGTATACTCGTTCTCTTAAGATCGGAACTTCAAACCATCCCCATATCTCTAATTTATTGTATTAAAATAACCGATGGAGAGCATGTGGACAATTTCAAAATCATAAATAAATTAAATCATTGCATACCATTCGTAGAAGAAAACTTGGAGATAAGATATGCATGGAGGATATTGGTCTATAGACTCGACTTAATGATAATGCTGTCTTTTAAAATTCACTGGTCAATTCTTTTTTAAAAAACACATCATTTTCAAACTATATTTTATAGAGTAAAATTCTTAAATTGAATATATATATATATATATATATATGTGTGTTTTTTTTTCAAATTTCTATCATTACGTAAACATAACATTCTTATTAAATAAATTTAATAAAAAATAGACAAATTTTAATTATAATTTTAATCTAACATTTGTTTTAAATATAATTTTAATCTAACATTTGTTTTAAATTTCTAGATATTGTTTTTAGAAAGAAAAAAAATTGTAATGACACTTGAATTCGAAGTGTTGTTACAATCACACACCCAATATCATCCAATCCAACTTGTAAATTCTTACCATCAAACTTTTAAATATTACAAAATGTTCAATTCACCCCTACACTATAATGACTATTACAACTCAAATCCATCAAATTATATAATTGTCACAATTTAACCTCATTATTTTACTCCATAAAATTGAAAAACTATGTATAATACTAACCCTTAAAAGAATTAGATTTCATATCGAAGTTTACAGATGTATTCTCAATTTAACCATCAATAGTTGACTTAGTAGTCATAAACGACCTTGAGACTTCAATGTCCTCCTAAATGAAATATGTTCAATTCTTGGTGGCCACCTATTACCTAATAATTAATTTCCTACAAGTTCCTTTGGCAGCCAAACGTTGTAGGGTCAGACGGTCTCTCCCGTGAGATTAGTCGTGGTGTGCGTAAGCTCGATTGTGTAACTGTAATGACATCAATCTTATAGTAATTTTTTTTTACAATATGTATGAGGTAAGGAATTCAAGCCAGTGACTTCTTAGGGGTCGTTTGGTTTGAGGATTTGCAGATGCCTGAGAATAGAAGATGTCTGGAAATGAGATGTCTAGGAATAAATGATGTATGTGTTTGGTGCTGTATGAGATTGTCATCAGATTTGTAAATAAATTTTAAATAATTAATTGTTGTTTATTTTATTTAACAATAAATCTTAATAATTATGTTCAAAAATGTATTTAAAATTATACAAATTTTTAATTCTAATTAATTAATTAATACAATAATAAAATTAAAGAATTAATGATAAAAGATATATAATTCAAAAACCAAATATAATTTATCATCGATTACTAAACATAGGTTGGTGTGCGATACTTGACAACCTATGCGATTGCATAGGTAGTTGTGCGATAGTTATGCGATCACATAGGTTGTTGTGCGATTGCATAACTATCACACAACAACCTATGCGGTCGCATAGCTATCGCACAGCTACCTATGCGGTCGCATAGCTATCGCACAGCTACCTATGCGATAACTAGCAACCTATGCGATCACATAGATTGTTGTGTGATCGCATAGTTATCTCGCCTAGGTTGTTGTTCGATCGCATAGCTATCGCACACCAACTTATGTGATCGTAATAACTATCGTACATCTTAAATCAAGAAGCTACTGAAATCGATTAAAAAAAAAAAAAAAAAAAAACGTTGTAAAAAAAAAAATGAAGAAGATTTAAAAAAAAAAAACAATAGGAAGAAGAAGACATACCTGGACAAGGCATCACCGGCTTTCGGAGAAAGTCGTCTAAAATGAAGGGCATCAGAAAACCATACTTCTGATGTTTGGGCTACAGCTATGCCCGGGCATAAATGCTAAGACGCCAACCAAACATGAGAATGACCATCAGAAAGCCATTTCCATCCTGATGCCCACCCTCAAAGACGTCAACCAAACGGTCCTTAATCAATGATACAATATTTTATGTTAAGGTTAAAATCTTATGATTATAGATGAATTTTTTTTGTAATTCTTTCTCGTATTTATTAAAATGTGACCAAACGACAAGAGACAAGTTGGATTTTTTGCGAAGTTTCTTGTTGGGAGTTTGGTTTAGAAAATATCATAAAATTCAAAGCTTTGAGATGTGATGTGTGAACTTGTAGCACTGAATTTCCACGCTACAACAGTGAAGTTTTTTGTCTTGTGTGACTCATTCTCATGATGTAATAAAACCTCAGCACTTTCCAATAAATTTGGGAGTTGACTGCTTTAAAACCAAAATCAAAAGTGAACACACACTGAATTTCCACATTGTTTTTCTTACTGTTTTGTCCTTCTCTCCCACCTTCTTTGACTATTCCTATTCTCATTTCTAGGTAAAGATGTCTTTTTTAAAAAAGAATCAGTCGAAAAGTGAACACATTCGAACTTCTAACGTCTTTTTTAAAAAAGAATCTGTCGAAAAGTGAACACATTCGAACTTCTAACTTATTAATATTGATTTTGAGAATTGTGTTTATTGAGTTGTTAATAACAATAAGTATGTCACAATAAAGATTATGTAAATTACAATTCATCAAGTTAAAAAAATAAATTGTAATATAACAAAAATAATAAATCATACAAATGTGAAGTTTTGGGAAAACAACCTTAGTCATTAAAATTAGGAGTTTGTGTCTATATGATCCATGAGATTTCAAATATTTGACCATTAGTTAACTAACTCTAAGATAATGTGACAATTAAGTTGCCAACTGTACCCAATTGATGTGACAAAAATATTAATTTAACAATTGTTTTTAATGACTGAATTTCCTATTTATTCACCTATTATTCTTCTCTTTTCTCCCCTTCTACTTGTGGACTTCGTTACCTTCGTTGTCAGTAACGTTCCTAGTTCGTGGAACGAGGCGTTCCTCCCCAAAGCTACAATAAGGAACGTTCCTCCTCATTACAGATTTATAGGAGAAATGTTTTTCGTTCTTCGTTCTTCGTTCTATGTTACAACGATGACGTTCCTTTCGAGAGTGTTACAAAACGATGTTCCTTACAATCGGGGGAGAAGCTACAGTAAGCTTGGGGGCTCGAACCCCCCTGAACTTTAATATATATCATATTTGTATGTAGAAAACAGAATACTTTAAACAAATTTCACCTTGGCTTAGTGGTTAAAGAAGCCCCCAGGATGTCTGCTTGAGTAAAAACATAAATAAATTTGGATATTTAAAAGAACAATAACTAAAATTAAAAGAGATCTATAGATTTTTTTTTTTTTTTTTTTTCAATTTAAGAAAACTGTTTTTATTGGAAGATGTTTAAAGTACATGAACCAAAATAATATTTTACCTTAAAAAAATATAGTTACATTTTTTATTGAACAAACTTATCAAAATATATCCAATTCTTGGCGTAAAGTTCTGGATCCGCGACATCCGTGATAATGGTAAAGACTTCCAACTAGATTTTTCAAAAGAGGACGAAAAAAGCGAAAAGGACAAAACGATGTTCCTTATAGTGATAATGGCAAGTGTTGCCCATGATTTTCAATAAAAATGGTTTATCTTTCATTTTTCTATAAAAAAAAATATTTTAAATAACATATGATTTTAGTTGCACTATAAAAAAAAAAAAAATCATATTAATTATAAATATGTTTTTTTTCTTCTGGCTTATTATGTATTTTAAAGATTTGTGTCAATCATTTTTTTTCAACTTCAAAATAGCTTTTAAACTAATTCATTTATAAAGTGGTTTTTATTTATTAAAACTAAAAAAAGATGATCATCTAAAGTTATTAAAAAATTATACTAAACTCACTTAAATTATTATTAATTTTTTCAAATATGTTTATAGAAAAAAATGATTTTATTTAAAAAAAAATATATATTAAAACTAATAAGTTGTTCAAAACACACTCTAAATAATCATTACAAAAGTCACCGACCAATTAAGCACAATAAGCTGCAATTATTATTTTCAGAATTGGATTATCGTTTCCCACGTGCGGAGAACAGAGATTTAGCAAATCGTAAACTAATAATTTATTAATATTAATATAAAATTATGGGAAATCACACAAAGGAATTTTTTTTTATTTGTTTTAACTTTTAAGAAATAAGGATATGCCAAAAATGTTGGAGCTTTCTAAAAAGCAATAAAGCACTTTAATTTTCTAAAAAGATTCTCAAAATTTAAAAGATAATAATAAATAAATAATAAAAAGCATTCAAAATGTGTGGAGTTGGTAGAGTAGATGGACCGCTGTTTTTTTTTTAATATTATATTTTTTAAAACTTATTATAAAAATATTATAACTTTCAAACTATTTATAAAAATATAGCAATTTTAAATGGAGGTGACCTCCACATCTTATTCCACGTGGATGAAGGTCGTCTTTTCAAAAGACGATCCTACTCCACATGGGATGGAGGTCGTCTTTTGTGAAACGACTTCCATCCCTCCTTTATTAAAAAATTCATATCTTTTTAACCAGATATTCAAAATTTTCAAAAAATATATGGTTGGAAAGCTAATCGCGAGAGCTTCAATTTGATACTTGTTTTCACTATTTTTAGAGTTGTGTATCAAAAGATAAAAACCATTGAAGTTGGACTATAACTCTGCAAATTTCAGAACGGAATATTGTTTTGAGGAGTGCATTAAAAAATTGACATCTTTTTACCCAAATATTAAAAAAAATCGAAAATAGTACTGTTGGAAAGCTAACACAGAGAGCTTCAATTTGATACCTAGTTTTCTATTTTTTGAGTTGTGTATCAAAAGACATATATCGTCAAAGTTATGAAAACTTCACTAAACCCAAAACTGAAGATACGACTGAAAACTTCAAAGCTGTAGCTAAACTTCGACGATCTGTATCTTTTAATACACAAGTCTACAAATAGTGAAACTAGATATCAAATTGAAGCTCTGTGTTAGCTTTTCAACCGTATCTTTTTAGAAATTTTTTAATATCTGAGTAAAAAGATGTCAATTTTTTAATGCACTATTCAAAAGAATCTTCAGTTCTAAAATTTGCAGAATTATAGTCCAACTTCGATGGTCTTTATCTTTTGATACACAACTCCAAAAATAGTGAAACCACATATCAAATGGAAGCTGTCGCTGTTAGCTTTCCAACCATACCTTTTTTGAAAATTTTGAATACCTGATTAAAAACATATGAATTTTTTAATAAATGAAGTACATAACGATGAATAGACGACCTTCATCCACGTGGAATCAGATGTGGAGGTCGTCTTTTCGACCTCTATTGAAAGTTGCTATATTTTTATAAATAGTTTGAAAGTTACAATATTTTTATAATAAGTTTTAAAAAATACAATATTAAAAAAAAAACAACCGTAGATGGACCCTTATGCTTATTTTTTATTTTGAGGTATTATGTTTAATGGTTATTTTCACAATAAAACTACTTTATAATTTATTTATTTTTAAATAGGGAGAGTTTTCAACTTTTTCATCTCTTAATTAATAATTTATCAGATTAATTTATAAAATTTTACTCAATAATATGTTCTTCGTGATTTTTATTAAAATTTTGATATATATTTTTTTTAGTACATTAATTTTTACCTTTAAATTTTTAATTTCATCAAAATTAATGTTAAAAAAAATTCCATTAACTGTTTCAACAAAACACACAAATTTTAAGAAAAGAAAAATCAACTCAACATTAGTTTTTCTTTGAAATCTATAAATTATGTTACAAATGATTGTAACAGATATTTAAGTTGAAAGTAAAAATTGTAACATTTAACCAAGTTGAAGAAATTTAGAGTAAAAATTGATACATCTTAATAAGTTTAAGATTTTGTGGTATTTTTCATAAAATTTAATTAGTATAGAAACTGTTGATACCAATTTTTGGTATCGACTGTGAATTCGATATAGTGGTGGAAGTAGCTTGACCCTGCAATACTTGAAAGAAACAATCGTGAGCTAAGACTGGTGGGGGTTATCCACATCGGCTCTGACGCTCAAGTTAGAACTTAGGAAAAATGGAGAGAGAATATAGAAAAAGTTTAGAGAATAAAATCGATATGATCGAATGCTTACCCTTTGTCATTCAGTTTTGTCTTTATAGAGGAAACCCTTGGGACCGTTTCATGACCATTTAAGGTCATTAAAACGGATCATCATGACGCTCTTAACTTTCGAGGATTACAACGTTGCGTAACAGCTCGGGAGGAGGTGTTTCTAATTGATTAGGTCGACCCACGAAGTCGTCCATGCTCTTCTCGTCGAGCCGACCTCAGGGAGGGGTCGACCACTCCATAGTGTTTAGTCCATTGAATCTTTGTAACTTTTGTGTGGTTATTTCGTCCCATAACATAAACATATTATCAAAATTAATAATACATATTAAATGTCAATTAGTACGTAGTTCAATGGATAAGATACCTTCTCTAATCTTGAAAGGTTTAATCCCAACTTCTAATATTGACGGTTGTTTTTTCGTCGAGAAAACTTATCTCGACGGATTTTCTGCGTCGAGAAAACCCTAAATTCTTGTAGGGAATACCCATGGGAATTTCTTTTTGATTTGTTATCTTTGTGGTTGTTTTTGTTAAAAAAAAATATGCCCATGGGAATTCTTTTTTATTTGTTTTATTTTTTAAGGATATGCCAAAAAGATTGGAGCTTTCTAAAAAGCAATAAAGCGGTTTGATTGTGTGTAAAGATTCTCAATTTTTTCAAAATATAATAATAAATAATAAATAAAAATCAGTCAAAATATGTATAGTTTTTTATTTTTTAAAAATGTCTGAGTGTGTGAGTTGATATATATATATATATATATATATATATATATATATATATAAAAGATACACGAACAATCGTGTAGTTTTAATTTAAAGAAAAAAATAGTATTTTTTTATTATTATTTTTAATCATATCCGAAAAAATAATTTAAATATACTTATCGAAAAACTTTTAGGGCTGGTTGCACAAATAGCAATCAGGCCCAAACTAATTGCAAATTTAGCAAACTTTAAAATATTTTGCAAATATGGCAAAAAAACCCGTTTCTATCACTGATGGACTTTATTATATCACTGATAGACTTCTATAAGTGATAGACTATTATCTCTGATAGACTATTATCACTGACAAAAATCTATAAAAAGCTGAGGTGATCAGCGATAGACTTCTATCAGTCATAAGATATCAGCGATAGAAATTGCTATATCCGCAAAATTTTTAAAAACATGTTATATTTGCAAACAATAAGTCTTAAATTGTCATTTACTACAATTTTCCAAACTTTTATGATTTTTTTACATAAAGGTATAGAGACAACTCTTTCTTATATTTATGACTTAATTAAACTAATGTTAAATTCTAAACTTTAAATATGAAATAAAATGGTAAAAGTTGGAGCCACTCATAAATCCTAAATTTTAAAAGTTGTAGCAACATGAACCCTAAATTTTAAAAGTTGTAGCAAAATGAACATAGTTCAACTGACATACTGACTAGTGATCAAGAGATCACGGATTCGATCCCCACATATTGTCAAAAAAAAAAAAAAAAAAATCCTAAATTTAAAACTCATGTTTAATGAATATATAGTATTTGAAATTTTATTTTACTTTTATGTTATCCGTTAATTTTTTTTTTTTTTTTTTTTGCAACGGTATTTTAATTAAAGCGGTGATTGAACCCATGACCTCATAGTCATGAGCACAACCTTATGCCAATTGAGCTATGCTCAGTTTGACAATTTTTTTCTTCTTCTTCCTCTTTCTCGCCTTTTATCATTTTTAGATATTTTTTTTTTAATATGTTTTTTATTTAACTTCATAATTAATAAGTAATTCTTATGTATATTTTTTCTATTAGTAGTGCCAGATTTTATTGCACTCCCAATTATGCTCATGAGGATTGTCAAACAAAAAAAAAAAACTTGGTTGAAGATTAAATTTCTTAAAACAGTCCAATAAAAAAATATATCATGTTGTTTTTAATTTTTGAAAGAGTTGGTTTTTTTTTTTTTTTTGAAGTTTTTAATTTTTTTTTAATTTTTTTTTTTTTTTTAAAATTTGGAGACATTTATTTTATAAATATTGTTTTGGTTTTATTTCATCTAATTCCACATTTGAAATTATAACCAAACTTTTGTGGATTGATTATAATAAAAGGCCAAACCGAGCATAGCTAGAATGATTCAAAATCAATGGTTGTTTGGAATGGACGGTTAATGGAAATTCAACAACAATTATTGAAATGATTTGTTTATAATAGTTTAAAGACTAAAATATAAATTAAAAAGTATGTGCCAAATGAAAACGGAAGGATTTAAGTATCAAGAATATGTTTTTTTTTAATATATTGGAAGTGAAGATATTCGAACTACAGACCTCTTAGTTATTGATACATACATATATCAGAGTCATGTTCGCTTTGGCTATCAAATATGATTTAAAAATGAATAAAAGAGTTAGTCAAAAAAAAAAAAAAAAAAAAAAAAAAAAAAAAAAAAAAAAAAAAAAAATATGAAGAAAAGAAAAACTCAATCCATCTTAATTTTTGTTCGTCTAAGAAGTTTAAAAAATCATCAATTATATTCTCATTTACTAATGCCATTATTGGAATTGAATCCCGACAATTTTCTCCACTCCAATTATCTAAAAAATTAATATTGTGCAAATATTCAAAGTGTAATTATGGGTTTTTTTTAATATGAACCAAGATTCAATTGGATAAAAAAAAGTTCATTTATTATTTCCCTCAAACTTTTTAAGCGGGGTTAACTTTTGAATTATATACATTTATTTTTCAGCTAATTTTTATTTAAAAGGAAATGTTCTATTGCAGTCTCAGCCTCATCATCGGGCCCGAAGCCCAAAGGCCGGCCCAAGCCCAGCCCAAGCCCGATCCAAGCCCGACCCATGGTCAACGGTTGACCGGCCCGGCCCAGCCCAGCCCTTTCATTCATCGGATTGGATATGGATCTATTTTTTTTTAATTGGATCGGCCCATGGGCCGGCCCGTTCGAGCCGTATTTGGATCGGCTCGTTGGGCCGGCCCAAAGGCCCGATCCAATATAATAATTTATTATATATAAATTATAATAATAGTAATATAGAAAAAAATGAAAAATATCATCATTATAATAACATTATGTTATTATTTATTTGCATGCTCATTTCAATTATCATTTTTTTTAGATTAAATTTATACAAATTGTATAAATTATCTCGTGTGTTCAATGAGATTGAGAAAAAAAAATGAGTGGCAAAAGAAAGAAAAATAATATATTATGAAAAGAAGATTAAATAAATGTGTACTTTAGTACGAGGAGAAGGGATGGAGAGATAGTTGAAAATGGATACATTATCCAAAAACTATCATATTTTTGTCCCACATCGAAAGTTTTGAGTTTGGAGGAGATTTATTTTCTATAAATAAGTTTTAATCTCATACAAAATTTATATTTAAAAATAAAGTTTTTATTTAAAGGGTCAACCTAAGCCCGGCCCAAAGGGCCGATCTAGGCCCGATCCAATTTTGGCCCATTGAGTTTAGCCCATGGATTGGGCTATGGACCTATGTTTTAGGGGTCGGGCTGGCCCAAGCCCGACCCAAACAGTGGCTTAGGCCCAAAGGGCTTGGGCCTGGGCCAAGCTTGGGCCTTTGATTCTTTGGGCCGGGCCGGCCCGGCCCGGCCCAATGATGAGGCTGATTGCAGTCCCATTGACAAAAATCTAGAATTCATAAAGTTTAACCTCTACTTGGATTGACTACTTAAAATAAAATATTTTTCAGGAATCAATTTTTTTTATAAACATTTTTTTTATTCATATGTTTGATTACAACTTTTTTAATATTTTTATATAAAATTTTGTTTGATTTGCTCTATTTTAAAAGTGTTTTTACCTAATCTCAAATTACTATAAACCATAAGAATTAACAAGTTCAAACTTGTATTTAAAACACTATGACCAATGTTAACTACTGTCGATGGCGGTCACCGAAAATTGGAGACGGTGATCGAAAGTGGTCGCAGAGATCGGGGACAACGATTGACAAAGATCGATGATGGTGATTGGAAGTGGTCGCCAAAGAAGGTTGCAGAGGATTGGTGGAGGAGGTCCACGACGATGGGCGATGGTAGTTGTCAGCAACAACTATGGGTGGAGAAAATTTAAAGGATAGTGTGAAGATAGTATTTTGATAATTTAATTTACTATGAAAATTTGAGAAAATTTAAAAAAAAAAAAATGTTTCTAAAAGTTAATATTAAATGTTTTATCAAAAATGATTTCTTTACCAAACTCATTCTCCAAAAAAATCATTTTGGGTGGTTGCGAAACACCACCATCTTTTTTAAAATGATTTTTTTTTTTCCAAAAATTAAATAGTTAGGAATCAATCAAAACACACCCTAACTCCAGGAGAATTTCTAGTACATCCGTGGTATGAAGTTTTTCCATACCACTACCTTTAAATGAATGACACGTGGTGAAATAGTTGTTTGTCTGGACCCACTCTATTAAATGTATTATTTTTTTAAACCATTTCGCTACTGTCATTCATTTAAAAAGGGAGTGGTATGGAAAAACTTCATACCACGGATGTACTAGAAATTCTCCCCCCTAACCCCATTCTTACTTTTATAAAGATGAGAATGTAGTGAGTAGAGGTGAACATCGGTCGGTCGGTGATGATTTTAGGCTCAAACTAACGCTAAAAATCGACATATTGTTTTGTGTCAGTCGGTGGCAATCGATTTTATGAGGGTTCGTAGCGCCGATCGACCGATCCTAATAGTTGTCCGTCGGTCTCGATTGGTTTATATGTGATAAGAGAGGAAGAAGGAAGAGAAAAAATATTTATTTTTTATTTTTTATTTTAGTCATTTACTTTCGGAGTTGTGGAGAAGAAAAAAAGAGGGAGAGGAACTCACATAGAGACAGTAGCGGTGGTGGCCGGTGAAAAGAAATGAGAGAATAAATTAGAGAGATGGGAAAGAGGAGTGAAGAAGTGTGGACTTATCTTTCTTTTTTTTTCACATTATTAACACAATTGTGTCAAAATTGTGGGTGAGGGAGGAGGGATGACGATTTTTTTTTTTTTTTTTTTTTTTTTTAAGTTATAATTAAAGTGGTTTTCTAGAAACAATCCTCTTTTTTTAGCGTTAATAAGTGGTAAATATTTGAGTTTGAACGGTGGTTCACATTGAAGATATGTTGATAATCGATAGTTTTGTCATTCTACCCTTATATGATACTGTATTATGTTTTTCTTAAAAAAGCAAAAAAAAAAAAAAACACAAATAAAAATAAGTGATAATAATTGATTTAAAATTAATTAGTAATAATATAAATAACAAATGGGCTCTATATTTTATAATTTCAAAATTCTTTTTCAAATTTTTTTTTAAACTCTCTTCTATAGATTTGTATTCGTCGTCGTCGGTAACCCACCAGCGTCACCTCCAGTACCCATAGGTGGTTGTTGCTTTACGTCGCCGTTCTCTTTTGTGGTTTCGTTGCCGACTCTCCAACTTCATCCACATCGCCGCCATCGATAACCATAGGTATTAGGTCGTGGTAGATTTACCGCACTATTTTGTCTTCTTTTTTAGTTTGAAAGTTTTATTTTTATATAACAGGGTCTATATCATGAATTTTTGTAATGGTTGGTGTTTTCTGATATAAACATGATATATATCAGGGTCTATGTATGTATTATGGTGTATATACTACGATATATATCAGAGTATTATTAATGATTGTAGTTTATGTGACTATTTCAGATATATACAAGGTATAAATTTGGGTATATATCAATATAAAATCATGGTATATATATATATAACAGTATATATATTTGTTTCAGATATATTGAGGGTAACTGTGCAGTAGCGGAAACCGTTCGGCGAAATTTAATTGATTGAGAAAATCGTTTTTTTTTGTAACAAATAAAAATGGTGTTTAGAGAGAAATTGATAAAGGAAATCATTTTTTAAAAAAAAAAAATTAAAAAATAATAAAATATCTTTATTCTCAGATTCTAAATGAAGGGTAAAATGGTAAGATCAAATTATTAAAACAAATTCATCAAATGACACCATAAATACTCGAAAAATATAGAAATGATAAAAAAAATAGTGAAAATATACGTTAAAGAATAGTCTATTTGTAAAAATATCTCATATTGTTTTTCTTCTTAACTTGCGATTTTATCTATCGATCGGTCGAGATTTTCAATTTTTTCACTCCGACCGACTGACCAATCGAGTTCGGTAGATTTTTGTCGGTCGAATCGATTTTCAGAGTTTATTTGGCCACCCTAATAATGAGGTCTAATATAGTCAAAGAATCTCAATAGAAGAGAGGATGTTTTTAAAGAAAATTTCTTATTTTATATTTATTTTAATATACAAATAATTTATTTTAAAAATGAGGAAATTTGAGTGTCAATTTAGAGTAAAATAATAAAAAAAATATAGCAGGTTTTAAAAAATTTGTAAATATAATTGTTCACACGAGATTTCGACGAAGGATGGAGATTCGAACACGTGTAAATGAAATTTGAATTTGTATTTAATGTTTGTATCAGTGCGTAGTGGATTACAATCTCTAATGTTTATCCTCTGATTCTTTCTCTCTCAAATGTAAATGTATCTCGAGGGCTTTGCAGCTTGTTCTCGATGTTGGATTTGTTTCGAGGGCTTTGCAGCTTGTTCTCGATGTTGGATTTGTATCGAGGGCTTTGCAGCTTGTTCTCGATGTTGGATTTGTATCGAGGGCTTCGCAGCTTGTTCTCGATGTTGGATTTGTATCGAGGGCTTCGCAGCTTGTTCTCGATGTTGGATTTGTATCGAGGGCTTCTTAGCTTGTTCTCGATGTTGGATTTGTATCGAGGGCTTCGCAGCTTGTTCTCGATGTTGAATCTACAGCTTCGCGTAGCGGTGAAGTCTTCAGATGTTTGAACTTGGAGTGGTGTTCAGTCTTCAGGATTCAGGGAGTCTTGTGAATTCTCTCTGAGCTCTTAGGAGAAGAAATTTTCTGAACCCCAAAAATGAAGAATGAACTCTCTATTTATAGAGTTTTCATGGGCCTGGATCCAATGGGTTTGGGCTTAGATCCAATGGGCTTGGGTCCAATGGACTTTTGGGTTCTGGGTCCAATGGTTATTTGGGCTTGGGCCAAATTTACATTTAAATAACTTTTAGCCCGATTCGATTTCGAGCCCAATTGAGTCATGACCGAATTTGCTCGGTTAAGTTTATTCGATCCGCCGGCCGAGATGAAGACATGTGGCGACCGCTGATTGGCCGAAATTTCTCGGTCAACAATAATATTTTTTATCAATAATTATTAAATGATAGTTATTAAAGCTCACATCATTCATCATTTTTAAATGTTAATGACATCATATATTACTATAATATTATATTATTTTTAATTCAACTATATTTGAAGCGGTGAATTTAAATATCCAACCTAATGGATTTATGACACTTTAAAAATTAGTCTGAAAATCAAAGTCAAGTCAACGAATGCATCCTCCCCTAGTTTTGACTTTTAGGGGGCGTTTGGGGCGCAGGGTGGGTTATTATAGTTGGTGGGTTATAATAATCTGTGGGTTATAATAGTCTGTGTTTGGGTGCAGAGTTGTATAGTCTGGGTTTAGTAAGTCTGTGTTTGGGGTGCAGACTTGTATAGTGTGGGTTTAAAATACAGTTTTCTTTAACATGCAGTTTGAAATATGTGTTTATGTTAGTTTATTTTTTTTTCTACAATTTTTGTTGTATTTATATAGTTAAATGTATATTGTAGACACCGTATTTGGTCCGGCCATTTGTTTATTATTAATGTTTTTACCCTTTTTATTTATTTATTTTTGTCATATTTGATTAAGTCTTTTAAGTTTTAAATTCATTTTTTATTTTATTTTGTATTTAATTAATTCCGAAAATTCAAGAAAAATAACAAAAAGAAAGTTTTGATTGTTTGAAAAAGTTTTTACCTATTTTGACAAATAAAATTAACATTTAATGAGTATACAAAATTTTAAGTCATTTTATGGCTAAAGTTTGATATTCATTTATTTACTTCAATGAATATAAAATCTTTAATTTATTTTTGGGTTAGAATTTGATATTCATTTATGAGTATAAAATATTTAATTCATTTTTGGTTTAAAATTTGATATTCATTTATGATATAAAATATTTGTTCATTTTTGGCCTAAAATCTATTTCAATTGAGAAAACATTTCGAATAATAAATTCATTGAGATTTTTACCTTAGATGTGATTTTCAATGGCCTATAAATACCGACTAAGAGAAATAGGTAAAAAGGAGGAGGGAACGATAAGGGAAGATCAGAGCGAAAGGCTCGTTAAATCAAGAGGGAAGACAATAGGAGAAGATCAGAGCGAAGGGCTCGAAGGAGAGAAAAAAAAGATTAGGGCTCGAAGGAGAGAAAAAAAAGATTAGGGCGAAAGGCTACCAAATTTGAGAAGAAACGTTAATTTTAATGGTCAAAACTCTTATTTGACTAATTTAAAATAACTTTCTCTTCCCTCCAAACTTCACAACCACTTCCCTCCATTCCTCCCATCTCAAGCAAAAAACCAACAACCACCATCTTCATCCAACTATAATCTTGTGCGGATATCGGCAACCACGAGCTTGAACAAACGATAACTCCCTCATGGTGATGGAAGACATAGACCGCGACACGCTCGATTGAAGAAGGAGGTATATTTTTAGGTTTTCATGTTATTTACAAAAATGTCATTACTTTTATATTATTTACAAGTTTGTCATTGCATGCTTAATTACAAAACTGTCATTCCTTATTTTTATTTATTCACTCCCAATTTTGACATTTGACCCGAAGATAATGTTTGACCTTTTTTTATTTTCCAATTAAGTTAGGATATATTTTCCTTTTTAGATTTAATATTTTAAGGCATATTTCAATTTTACCTTAATTTAAGTCTTGTAAATAAATTTTAATTATTTGTTTTAATATATTTCAAACAAATTGCAACTTTATCTTTAATTTAAATTTTCCTAAATCTCAATTTGATTTTATAATCAAAGTCATATTTTCGTTTAAAAATAACGTTTGTAAAATAAAATAATATTTGTTTTGAGGGCTGAGTAATGTGACTTTCGTAGAGTTTCGACTCTCGTGCAAGCACACGAAAATCCTCCCAACTACTTATAAAAATAACAAATCAATATGTTTTTAAAATAAAATATTATCATATAAATCCTATGACGGAGTTGGGATAAATTTCTCAAATTCTTGAGGTAAATAATTTCCTTTAAATAAAAGGAAATTTAGATATGATAATTAATTAAAATTAAATTCACTCAATATATCAAACTCTTACCTTATTTTTAAGAATAAACTTTGATTAAATGAGACATTCATTTTTAACAAAACTATTATTTATTTATCTTCTCAAATTAAGGACATTTTAAAATTAACTGGATAATATAAGATAAAATATGGCTACCGTTTTTAACGGGTGTTGTAGGGTGCTAATACCTTCCCTACGCTCAAACGACCCCCGAACCTAATTTCTCTTTCCGTAGACCAGTTTTTATTTTAAGGTGACCAATCACACCCAAAATGATTGGTGGCGACTCCATCTCTTTTATTTTTTAAAACAAAACCCTTGAAAGAGGACGTCGGCCGCTCCGCGTCGCAATGACGTTGCGACAGCATGGCGACTCCACTGGGGACCTTTTTTAGAGGGTCAGGCCATTGCATTTTATCTTTTTATTATCCAGTTTTCAATTTTTGGTCCTTTGTTTTTTTCTTTTATTTCTTTGTTTATTTATTTTTTATTATTTGTTTTTTATTTAGCATGTTTATTTATTATTACAGTATTAATATATTTATTGCAATTTACATTTTGCATTGTCATGCATTGCACACACTTTCACAAGCCTCCTACCCGGGCTTTACCTTTAAGATTAGATTCGGAGACTGAGTAGTGTGACCTTCGTGGAATTTCGGTTCCCGTGCAGGCGCATGAAATTCTCCACTCAAGCTAACTACGCTGTTTAATCAGATAGAAAGCTTGGGGACCATTTACTTCTAGGAATGATTAGAACATAAATTACACCCATACGCATCCTAGAGCCAACCAATTATTATCCAAAGTTTTGAACTTTAGGATACACATACTTGGTTATATCACATGTTGATCCTTAAACTTATTGTATAACATATATTGCAAATCTCATTCATGCATTCATGTGATATATTTATTCTTTTGTATATAATTATTGTCTTTTTTTTGCTTTGTTTCCTTAAAAATAAGAATAAAAAAAAATCCCGTGTTGGTTTTAAAAAAATAAAAATAAAAAATTGTTTGTTTCCTTAAAAAAAAAAAAGTAAAAAAACCGTTATTTATTTTTTAAAAAAAAAAATCAAAATCTTAAAATACTAATGACAGTTGATCTATACTCAATCTTTACCCTCTAAGATTATGATTGAGAATGTAGTAATGTCTACCTTCGAGGGGATTTAATTTGCCTCGGGTAGACATACGAAATTATCGCTCAAATTAATTCATTTGTTATTCTTATAACATTAGAATTAATTTAGGGGCATCTATCTTTTAGGGTAGAGTATTATCCTTACATCATTTTTATTTTTTTTAGGTTTTCAAGTAATTCCATTGTTATATCAATAACGTTGGGATTTATTTTGGATCTATTGTTTTATTTTATTCGATTTATTTTTTCCCTCCTGAAAAAGGGAAAAGAAAAGAAAACAAAAAATTTACAAAAAGGAAGTATCCATGTTTCATTTTGGTAAAACAAAAAAAGGTAATAGATTTTTGTATATATTCTTCCTAATTTATTTTTTTTTCCCTCTTTAAAAAAGAATCTCTTTAAACTTTCCATTGTTTTTTTTTTAGAAAAAAAAACACAAAAAAAAAAAACAAAACAAAACAAAAAAACACAAAAAATAAGTTCATGCATCATTATCTCATTTTGCATATCGAGTCGTAAGTTTTAGAGAAATTTAAATTGTTATTTATCGATTGCATCATATCACACATACATAAAAAAATAAAAAACAAAAAAATCATTTGTTATCACATCCTACATCACACCATCAAAATAAATTTTGTGCATCATTTCACATGTCAAATCATCAATTGCATCATATCACACATGCATACATAAAAAAATAAAAACAAAAAAATCATTTGTTATCACATCCTATCAAAATAAATTTTGTGCATCATTTCACATGTCAAATCATCAATTGCATCATATCACACATGCATACATAAAAAAATAAAAACAAAAAAATCATTTGTTATCACATCCTATCAAAATAAATTTTGTGCATCATTTCACATGTCAAATCATCAATTGCATCATATCACACATGCATACATAAAAAAAATAAAAACAAAAAAATCATTTGTTATCACATCCTATCAAAATAAATTTTATGCATCATTTCGCATGTCAAATCATCAATTGCATCATATCACATATGCATACATAAAAAAATAAAAACAAAAAAAATCATTTGTTATCACAGCATCAAAATAAATTTTATGCATCATTTCGCATGTCAAATCATCAATTGCATCATATCACACATGCATACATATATTATAAAAAAAAAAACAAAAAAAAATCATTTTTATCGTACACGTGCATACATCTCGAAAAAATAAAATCAAATTTCTATTCTCCAACATGATAAAAATGCTCATGCATTCGTTATCTCATTTCACATAAAAAAAAAGTTTTTTAATTTTTTTCATTTTCACAATATCATTTCATGCCTGTTTTACAAAATATTCTCGAATTTTATCACATCCTTCCTTATAACATTGAAAAAAAAAGTGATAGTTTTCTTGTTTATTCTGATCATCTTTGTGTTTAGTTTGGTCGTTCTTGTTAGCTGAAAACTTAGCAAAAATTTTGAGCAAAAATGTTGAATCATCACTGAAAAAAAAAAAAAAAAAACGATGAGTGCTTTCACTACTCTATGATGAGAAATTGTAAACTCTCAACCATTTTATGAACTTCCTGAAAATATTTTTCTCAGTCTTCATTCTTGAGTTAAGCTCTAAACTGAGAGAACTTCATTTTGACCTTCAAATTTCTCATGTGCTATACACTCTCGAACAAGGTTTTAATCTTCATACTTGGACAAACACCCTTTTGCAGTGAATGTTCCTAATCATTCACTATAAAACCTTGAACTTGCATACCACATCAATTTTGAGGCAATTTACCCTGATTTGTGGATTCACAATAAAATCCCTGACTAAACTCAACATCTACATTTATATGATGTTTCTCTACATTTATATACCCATCTAGCCTTTTGCTAAGCCGCCACGTTTAATTAGATGGCAAACGTTCCAAATTATTCAAGAGAGCTTCAAAGGGTAATAAAATAGTATTGAACTCTTGTGACCTACTGCTTCATAATTAAGACTTGTAATTTCTCATATATTTCTCATATTCGATTTCATTTGATCCAAATTCTCATTGCTTTCCATTCTTATCATTTGTCATTTCTCTTTCTAATTCCATTCTTATCATTTGTCATTTCTCTTTCTCGATTAGAAAGTGATTCCAATTTCTAAGATAATAGTTTTGAGGACTAATGAGTCGGTAACTGTGAAAATCATCTCGAAGTCTCAATTTCTTTCAATGAGTTTTACTCGCGGGACATCCTCGATACCAGGAATCATGGCCAAAGAAAAGGCAAGGAAGGATTACAAGAGGTTGTAAAGGAGTAACTAAATGTTATCAAGTATTTGTAGATGATTGCACAAATTCTTGCTAAATAAAAAAAAAAAAAAAACTGCAAGATTTGTGCAAATCAGTAGATCAAGGAACTATATCTCGGAATGCTTGGAAAATCTCCTTTGCAAAGCAACCAATTGGGACAAAGCCTCTATCTTCGCCAAGCTGGGACAAAACTTTCAACTTTGCCACACTGGAGCAAAGCCTTCATCTTTGTCACGCTGGAGCAAGGTCATCATATCTAAACTGGAGCAAAGCCTTCATCCTTGCCACACTGGAGCAAGGTCATCATCTCTAAACTGGAGCAAAGTCTTCGCCTTTGTCACACTAGAGCAAAGCCATCATCTCAAAACTGGAGCAAAGTCACCGTCTTTGCCACACTAGAGCAAGGTCACCATCCACACTGGGGGCAAATTCGACATCAACAAGCTGGAACATTTGATTGCACCATTTTAAAAAAAAAAAAAAAAAAAAAATTACAAGATTGGTGCAATCAAGACATAAAAATAAACTTGATGATGAAATGCTTTAAAATCTCACCTTTAAATAAACATTGGAGCAAAACCTTCATCTTTGCCATACTGGAGCAAGACCGCCATCAACAAGCTGGAGCAAAGCCTTCATCTTTGCAAAACTGGAGCAAAGTCTTCATCTTTGCAAAACTAGAGCAAAGTCTTCATCTTTATCATACTGGAGCAAAGCTACCATCAACAAACCGGGCTAAAGTGTCGCCTTTGCCACATTTGGGAAAAATCATTCATCTTCGTCACACCACCAGACCAACTCAAGATGGAGATATTATCACATTTATCGAAGACCTCGAGCTTACTCAAAGAAAGGAGAATGTATATACATGAGATGATTTCCTAAGAAGTTGCTTCATGTTCTCAAAACTATTGTACAAAGAATTGGAATCACTTCATTCGTCTTCCATTGGATCATATTCAATCTCTTACTCAAATATTTGAAATATATCATCAATCTCTTATTGTTCAAGAGATTTGAAAACCACATTCTCCGCTGTTTTTTTTTTTTCCTTTGGAAGAAAACATGTACTTTTTATCTTTTTTTCAAATCATTGTGTCCATTACAAGACTAAATTATGAAGCAGTTAGTCAAGTAAGATATTCAATTCTACAAATTACTTTTGATAGTTCTCTAACCTAGCACATGAGAAACTTCCAAAATATTTACCATGCCTAATATGGTTGAGTACTCTATGATTGACATACATAATCCCTTTCGAGTGAAAGCATTCAAAAAAAAAAAAAAAAAAAAAAAAAATCTGATGATGATAACATTTTCTCTTTTGATTCTTTGTTAAATGTCAGCTAACAACAACAAGGAGAGTAGACAAGGATAATCATTTTCCTTAAACATGAAGTTCATTTTGATATCTTGTATTTCGTTTACCAGTTTGAAACAATTCACATCATTATTTTAAATAAAAACAAAAAAAAATCATTTGTTATCATACACATGCATACATGTTGCATTCATTCATCACATGCATAACATTATCAAACGAGCATTTTAGAGAATTCAGGCAGCTAAGTTTTGAAATAAAAACCGTTGTCTTTCGAAAAACAAAAAATATTTTGGTTAAATCGAACCCTAATCCAAGATTAGCGGTCGAAGCCTGTGGACATAACCCAGGTCCGTTTCATTTACTTTGTTGGTTAAATCGAACCCTAATCCAAGATTAGAGGTCGAAGCCTGTGGACATAACTCAGGTCCGTTTCATTTCATTTGTTGGTTAAATCGAACCCTAATCCAAGATTAGAGGTCGAAGCCTGTGGACATAACCCAGGTCCGTTTCATTTCATTTGTTGGTTAAATCGAACCCTAATCCAAGATTAGAGGTCGAAGCCTGTGGACATAACCCAGGTTCGTTTCATTTCATTTGTTGGTTAAATCGAACCCTAATCCAAGATTAGAGGTCGAAGCCTGTGGACATAACCCAGGTCCGTTTCATTTACTTTGTTGGTTAAATCGAACCATAATTCAAGATTATAGGTCGAAGCCTGTGGACATAACCCAGGTCCGTTTCATTTCATTTGTTGGTTAAATCGAACCATAATCCAAGATTATAGGTCGAAGCCTGTGGACATAACCCAGGTCCGTTTCATTTACTTTGTTGGTTAAATCGAACCATAATCCAAGATTATAGGTCGAAGCCTGTGGACATAACCCAGGTCCGTTTCATTTCATTTGTTGGTTAAATCGAACCATAATCCAAGATTATAGGTCGAAGCCTGTGGACATAACCCAGGTCCGTTTCATTTCATTTGTTGGTTAAATCGAACCATAATCCAAGATTATAGGTCGAAGCCTGTGGACATAACCCAGGTCCGTTTCATTTACTTTGTTGGTTAAATCGAACCATAATCCAAGATTATAGGTCGAAGCCTGTGGACATAACCCAGGTCCGTTTCATTTCATTTGTTGGTTAAATCGAACCATAATCCAAGATTATAGGTCGAAGCCTGTGGACATAACCCAGGTCCGTTTCATTTACTTTGTTGGTTAAATCGAACCATAGTCCAAGATTATAGGTCGAAGCCTGTGGACATAACCCAGGTCCGTTTCATTTTCATTAAAAAACAAAAAAAATACCTTTGTTGGTTAAATCGAACCATAATCCAAGATTAGAGGTCGAAGCCTGTGGACATAACCCAGGTCCGTTTCATTTTCATTAAAAAACAAAAAAAATACCTTTGTTGGTTAAATCGAACCATAATCCAAGATTAGAGGTCGAAGCCTGTGGACATAACCCAGGTCCGTTTCAATTCCTTTTTTGATTAAAAATAAAAAATAAAAAAATTTATTTGTTGGTTAAATCGAACCCTAATCCAAGATTAGCGGTCGAAGCCTGTGGACATAACCCAGGTCCGTTTCAATTCCTTGGTTGTTTAAAAAAAAAAAAAAAAAAAAAAAAAAAAAAAAAAAAAAAAACCTTTGTTGGTTAAATCGAACCCTAATCCAAGATTAGCGGTCGAAGCCTGTGGACATAACCCAGGTCCGTCTCAATTCCTTTTTTGATTTAAAAAAAAAAATAAAAAAAATTTATTTGTTGGTTAAATCGAACCCTAATCCAAGATTAGCGGTCGAAGCCTGTGGACATAACCCAGGTCCGTTTCAATTCTTTGGTTATTTCAAAAAAAAAAAAAAAAAAAAAAAAAAAATCTTTTGTTGGTTAAATCGAACCCTAATCCAAGATTAGCGGTCGAAGCCTGTGGACATAACCCAGGTCCGTTTCAATTCTTTTTTGATTAAAAAAAAAATAAAAAAATTTATTTGTTGGTTAAATCGAACCCTAATCCAAGATTAGCGGTCGAAGCCTGTGGACATAACCCAGGTCCGTTTCAATTCCTTGGTTGTTTCAAAAAAAAAAAAAAAAAAAAAAAAAAAAAAAAAAAAAAAAAAAAACCTTTGTTGGTTAAATCGAACCCTAATCCAAGATTAGCGGTCGAAGCCTGTGGACATAACCCAGGTCCGTTTCAATTCCTTTTTTGATTTAAAAAAAAAATAAAAAAATTTATTTGTTGGTTAAATCGAACCCTAATCCAAGATTAGCGGTCGAAGCCTGTGGACATAACCCAGGTCCGTTTCAATTCCTTGGTTATTTCAAAAAAAAAAAAAAAAAAAAAAAAAAAAAAAAAATCTTTTGTTGGTTAAATCGAACCCTAATCCAAGATTAGCGGTCGAGGCCTGTGGACATAACTCAGGTCCGTTTCAATTCTTTTTTGATTAAAAAAAAATAAAAAAATTTATTTGTTGGTTAAATCGAACCCTAATCCAAGATTAGCGGTCGAAGCTTGTGGACATAACCCAGGTCCGTTTCAATTCCTTGGTTGTTTCAAAAAAAAAAAAAAAAAAAAAAAAAAAAAAAAAAAAAAAAACCTTTGTTGGTTAAATCGAACCCTAATCCAAGATTAGCGGTCGAAGCCTGTGGACATAACCCAGGTCCGTTTCAATTCCTTTTTTGATTTAAAAAAAAAATAAAAAAATTTATTTGTTGGTTAAATCGAACCCTAATCCAAGATTAGCGGTCGAAGCCTGTGGACATAACCCAGGTCCGTTTCAATTCCTTGGTTGTTTCAAAAAAAAAAAAAAAAAAAAAAAAAAAAAAAAAAAAAACCTTTGTTGGTTAAATCGAACCCTAATCGAAGATTAGCGGTCGAAGCCTGTGGACATAACCCAGGTCCGTTTCAACTCCTTTTTTGATTTAAAAAAAAAATAAAAAAATTTATTTGTTGGTTAAATCGAACCCTAATCCAAGATTAGCGGTCGAAGCCTGTGGACATAACCCAGGTCCGTTTCAATTCCTTGGTTGTTTCAAAAAAAAAAAAAAAAAAAAAAAAAAAAAAAAAAAAATCTTTTGTTGGTTAAATCGAACCCTAATCCAAGATTAGCGGTCGAAGCCTGTGGACATAACTCAGGTCCGTTTCAATTCTTTTTTGATTAAAAAAAAAATAAAAAAATTTATTTGTTGGTTAAATCGAACCCTAATCCAAGATTAGCGGTCGAAGCCTGTGGACATAACCCAGGTCCGTTTCAATTCCTTGGTTGTTTCAAAAAAAAAAAAAAAAAAAAAAAAAAAAAAAAAAAAAAAAAAACTTTTGTTGGTTAAATCGAACCCTAATCCAAGATTAGCGGTCGAAGCCAGGTCCGTTTCAATTCCTTTTTTGATTTAAAAAAAAATAAAAAAATTTATTTGTTGGTTAAATCGAACCCTAATCCAAGATTAGCGGTCGAAGCCTGTGGACATAACCCAGGTCCGTTTCAATTCCTTGGTTGTTTCAAAAAAAAAAAAAAAAAAAAAAAATTCTTTGTTGGTTAAATCGAACCCTAATCCAAGATTAGCGGTCGAAGCCTGTGGACATAACCCAGGTCCGTTTCATTTCCTTTGTTGATTCAAAAAAATATAAAAAAAATTCCTTTGTTGGTTAAATCGAACCATAATCCAAGATTAGCGGTCGAAGCCTGTGGACATAACCCAGGTCCGTTTCATTTCCATTAAAAAACAAAAAATTCCTTTGTTGGTTAAATCGAACCCTAATCCAAGATTAGCGGTTGAAGCCTGTGGACATAACCCAGGTCCGTTCAATTCCTTTGTTGTTTCAAAAAAAAAAAAAAAAAAAAAATCCTTTGTTGGTTAAATCGAACCCTAATCCAAGATTAGCGGTCGAAGCCTATGGACATAACCCAGGTCCGTTTCATTTCTTGTATTGATTAAAAAAAAATCTTTGTTGGTTAAATCGAACCCTAATCCAAGATTAGCGGTCGAAGCCTGTGGACATAACCCAGGTCCGTTTCATTTTCTTTGTTGGTTTAAGAAAAAAAAAAAATCTTTGTTGGCTAAATCGAACCCTAATCCAAGATTAGCGGTCGAAGCCTGTGTACATAACCCAGGTCCGTTTCATTTCTTTATTGGTTAAATCAAACCCTAATCCAAGATTAAGGGTTGTATTCTTTGTAAACCTAGGTCAGTCATAGTTTTTAATAATAAACAAATTTTCGCCGGCCCAATACTCTGTCTTCGTCCTTTGTCTACCCTTTCAATTCTTCAAAGATACACAAAGGGGAGCAAGCTGTAGACACCGTATTTGGTCCGGCCATTTGTTTATTATTAATGTTTTTACCCTTTTTATTTATTTATTTTTGTCATATTTGATTAAGTCTTTTAAGTTTTAAATTCATTTTTTATTTTATTTTGTATTTAATTAATTCCGAAAATTCAAGAAAAATAACAAAAAGAAAGTTTTGATTGTTTGAAAAAGTTTTTACCTATTTTGACAAATAAAATTAACATTTAATGAGTATACAAAATTTTAAGTCATTTTATGGCTAAAGTTTGATATTCATTTATTTACTTCAATGAATATAAAATCTTTAATTTATTTTTGGGTTAGAATTTGATATTCATTTATGAGTATAAAATATTTAATTCATTTTTGGTTTAAAATTTGATATTCATTTATGATATAAAATATTTGTTCATTTTTGGCCTAAAATCTATTTCAATTGAGAAAACATTTCGAATAATAAATTCATTGAGATTTTTACCTTAGATGTGATTTTCAATGGCCTATAAATACCGACTAAGAGAAATAGGTAAAAAGGAGGAGGGAACGATAAGGGAAGATCAGAGCGAAAGGCTCGTTAAATCAAGAGGGAAGACAATAGGAGAAGATCAGAGCGAAGGGCTCGAAGGAGAGAAAAAAAAGATTAGGGCTCGAAGGAGAGAAAAAAAAGATTAGGGCGAAAGGCTACCAAATTTGAGAAGAAACGTTAATTTTAATGGTCAAAACTCTTATTTGACTAATTTAAAATAACTTTCTCTTCCCTCCAAACTTCACAACCACTTCCCTCCATTCCTCCCATCTCAAGCAAAAAACCAACAACCACCATCTTCATCCAACTATAATCTTCTGCGGATATCGGCAACCACGAGCTTGAACAAACGATAACTCCCTCATGGTGATGGAAGACATAGACCGCGACACGCTCGATTGAAGAAGGAGGTATATTTTTAGGTTTTCATGTTATTTACAAAAATGTCATTACTTTTATATTATTTACAAGTTTGTCATTGCATGCTTAATTACAAAACTGTCATTCCTTATTTTTATTTATTCACTCCCAATTTTGACATTTGACCCGAAGATAATGTTTGACCTTTTTTTATTTTCCAATTAAGTTAGGATATATTTTCCTTTTTAGATTTAATATTTTAAGGCATATTTCAATTTTACCTTAATTTAAGTCTTGTAAATAAATTTTAATTATTTGTTTTAATATATTTCAAACAAATTGCAACTTTATCTTTAATTTAAATTTTCCTAAATCTCAATTTGATTTTATAATCAAAGTCATATTTTCGTTTAAAAATAACGTTTGTAAAATAAAATAATATTTGTTTTGAGGGCTGAGTAATGTGACTTTCGTAGAGTTTCGACTCTCGTGCAAGCACACGAAAATCCTCCCAACTACTTATAAAAATAACAAATCAATATGTTTTTAAAATAAAATATTATCATATAAATCCTATGACGGAGTTGGGATAAATTTCTCAAATTCTTGAGGTAAATAATTTCCTTTAAATAAAAGGAAATTTAGATATGATAATTAATTAAAATTAAATTCACTCAATATATCAAACTCTTACCTTATTTTTAAGAATAAACTTTGATTAAATGAGACATTCATTTTTAACAAAACTATTATTTATTTATCTTCTCAAATTAAGGACATTTTAAAATTAACTGGATAATATAAGATAAAATATGGCTACCGTTTTTAACGGGTGTTGTAGGGTGCTAATACCTTCCCTACGCTCAAACGACCCCCGAACCTAATTTCTCTTTCCGTAGACCAGTTTTTATTTTAAGGTGACCAATCACACCCAAAATGATTGGTGGCGACTCCATCTCTTTTATTTTTTAAAACAAAACCCTTGAAAGAGGACGTCGGCCGCTCCGCGTCGCAATGACGTTGCGACATATATTACATATTAATTTTTTAAAAATTTAAAAAATAAATATTATTTAGGAAATCACAAATAATCGACAACAAGAGGCTCGGTGGAGAGAGAAATAATACAGTTTTCTTTAACATGGAGTTTGAAATATGTGTTTATGTTAGTTTATTTTTTTTCTACAACATTTTGTTATATTTGTATAGTTAAATGTATATTACATATTAATTTTTTAAAAGTTAAAAAAATAAATATTATTTAGGAAATCACAAACAATCGACAGGTTCGGTGAAGAGAGAAATTTGAGATGAAATGGAAGATAAAAAATCGTGAGGTGAGGAAGACAAAGAGAGAGAAAAAATCCGTAAATTGAGTGAAAAAAAATAGAAAAAAAAAAGCTCGAAAAAAAACAAAGAGAAGAAAACCCGGAAAATTTAATGAAAAAAAAAAAAAAAAAAAAAAAAACAAAACAAAACAACTGTAGAACTGCTACAGTGTTACTGTAGAACTGCTACAGTAAACACTGTAGCAACCCGGGGGTTATAATAACCCCCAGCCCCAACTTATATAGTTGGGGCTCCAAACATGGGGTGGGCTATTTAAGCCCACCCCACCCTACCCTACTCGGGGGGCCAAACAACCCCTTAAATTTGAGCCAAAAAGTCTCGTATTCAAACTTTCAAATGACAAAATTAATGCCCCCAACAACTTTTAAAATTCTACTCCATCACTTGACAATTCTTCTTATTCTTATGGACTTTTTCTAAAAAAAAAAAAATAATAAAAAATAAATAAATAAATAAATAGTCACTACATTATATCCCTATGATTTTATGTTAATGTCTACATAGAAAAAAATATTCGACAAATTTTAGATTTTTCATAAAAGTTGAGTTACAATTACTTTCAAACTATTCAAACTCTCTAGCATTTTAAAGTAATAAAATAAAATAATATCTCACAATTTAAGAAAATATTAGAATTCAAAATCTAAAAAATTAGAGGAATTAATGTGATTATATATTTTTTTCTTTGTGTCTTTTTTTCATTAATCACACATTTCTCTACTCATGAAAATTGTTCTCTCTTTTTAATAAAATTGTCTTCCCCTTCTTCATAATCACGCCTAAAAAATTATTTCTCCGCGATATATATTCATGCATAATATAGATAAACTGTTTTCTCTCTCCTCTTTAAAATTGTCCTCTCCTTCCTCATAATCAGGCCTAAAAAATTATTTTTTCGTAATATATATTCATATATAAAATATATAAGATATAAGGTGAGTATATATAAAAAATATTTTTTTTTTAAAAAAAAAATCATAATATCTATAAATATATATGAAATATAAGACCATATATTGAAGTATATATTAATATATATAGTGGGTATATATAAAAAATACATATGAGTATATACTCACATATTATCCACGAGTATATACTCTCTTTTTTTTTTTAAAAAAAATATGAGTATATATAAATATATTTGGTGGATCAATATAAAAAATACATATATTTTATAAAACAATAAACATGTTATCTATAAGTATATATACAATATATATGATGTGTATATATATATAAAAAAAAATACATATATTTTTGTGGGAAGAAATCTCTAAAATGATGTAAATCAAATTAAAAAACAAAAAATTGTCTAAAATATTATTACGTAAATGGATAGAGAAAATTGATATTTATAATACAATTGTAATTTAAAGACACAAAATGGAGAGAAAATTAATATTATTACGGGGAGAATAACACATTAATGAGGGGCATAATTGTAAGTAAAAATAATCGAAAACATAAATTAAAATTGTAAGATCTTAAGACATATTTGAAAATATGTTGCCCGTGGTCACAATTTATCTAACCATTTCTCAATGGGGGCAACTAGAGGAATAACTCAAATAGAATGGTGCAACTTCTATAATTAACATAATATTTATAATGTGTTGGGACAAAACTACCCGTTGATATTTAAACGTTAGACCATTGAACTCAAACTCACTACAAAAAAAAATGAAGATTTATTCAGAGACCAATTCATATTAAGGAGTAGATATATGATCAAAATCAAAAGTAACAAACACCAACTAAATCGAAACATTGTAAATAAACTTCAAATTAAAGTCTAATATAGAATATTAATTCAAATTAATTTTTCAGCCTATTGATGCTTATCAACGACTAAAATTTTCATAGACGTTTATGAAAAAAATGATAATGACGGTGCTCTTAGTAATTTCTAATGTGTGTATATATTCGTAATTACATGTGCATGTAAGTAATATCAATATGTAGTATATGTGTATATACATATGTCATTAATTCGTGAACGTCAAACATATGACATTAAAAAAAATTAAAATTGGTCTTGAGTTTACAAAGGGAAAACAATATTCAACTTTATTCATTACATGCAATATTGAAATAGAAGATTTAAATCTTCTATCTTCCAAATCGATTTGAACCCCTCCTTGATTCTCGACTTTGAAACCCTCCACCTTGAACAAAACCCTTTACCTCAACCTTCTACACGATTGATCGCTCAAATTTAGAGATGTTCATGGACGAGGCGGGGCCGTGTAAGGTCTTCCTTTTCCCCGTTCCCGTCCCTTTCTCCCATTCCATTACCGTCACCGCGAAATTTCCCATTTAATTTTGCGGGGACAAGGCAGGTAATCTCGGGGAATTCGCGGGGATCGAATATTCTCCGCGGGTAATTTTTTTTTTTAATTTATTCATAATCATTTTTTTTTAATTTTGTTATTGTTTAAATTAATATATATATATATATATATATATATATATATATATATATATATATATTAATTCAATAAACTTCATTGAAAGAATGTGGTTATTTTTTAGAGTGAGCAATAAGGATGTGGTTTTTATTTTTATTTTTATTTTAAATGTATGAATATTATATATAATATTATTCATAAAAAAAAAACCACATATTCGAGGCGAGACGGGTAATCGGGGCGGGTATGCTATTAACCGTCTCTGCCCCGTTTAGCTAACGGGGCAAAAAAAAAATCTCGCTCCCTGCCCCATTCTCCGCGTGGTCGGGGCAGGCAGGCTAAATGGTAGGGGTGGACAAACCAAACCGAAAAATCGACCACCCCGACCGAATCGACATCAATTGGTCGGTTTAGAGGACTGTACGGTCGGGGTCAATTTTCTATTAAAAAAATCGACGGTCGGTCGTAATAGTCGAAAATCACAATTTCGACCGACAAACCGATCTCCTCTTAAATATTGTTTAATATAATTTAAATCATAATAAGGGTCTTGATTTACGTGAATGACAATGACTTGTGAATGACATTGCCTTAATTCACTCAATTTTTTTTTTTTTTTTTTTTTTTTTTAATAAACCTTTCAAATCACAATCACATCTTACTTTTTCTCTCATTTCTCTCCTTCTACACTCCAACTTCTTCACTCTCTTTTTTAATTTTTGTTCTCTCATTTTCTCACCGATGGCCACCCCTACTAAATTGACATCTCTATTCGGATTGGCTAAAAATTTTGACTCCCAAAACCTCGTACGTTGTATTTTCGGTGCGAGCAAAGACCTTCTCTTTTTTTTCAACCTTTGCAACAATTAAATCGAAATATGTAAAATTATTTCAATTTAAAGCCTAATATGGAACATTACTTCAAATTAATTTTTCAACATAGTGACGTTTTTCAATAACTAAAATGTTCATATACGGCGGTAAGAAAATGATAAAAATTGTGCCCTTGATAACTTTTAGTGTGCGTATATATTTGTAGTAACATCTATAACTTATGTACAAGTAAGTATATCATATGAAGTATATGTGTATATATCATAAGCCATTAATCCGTGAGCACTGGACAAATGATATTAAAAAATTAAAATTGGCATGCATGTTGAGTTTACCTAGAAAAACGTTTAATGAACTGTATCATTACTTGCAACATTGAATTAATAGATTTGCAAATCTTTCATCTTCCAAATCGATTTGAAACAGTCGTTGATTCTCAACTTTGAAACTCTCTACCTTGAACAAAACTATCTACCTCAACCTTCTATATCGTTGAAGACTCGAATTGAGTTGGAAACTTCGACTCCCAAAACCTTCTATGACGTATTTCCAAGGTGAGTAAGGACCTTCGTCTCTTTACATTGTCTTTGTTTCAACTTTTTTTTTCTTTTCAAAATGCATGAATCTAAGAGGGTTGTTAGTCATTTTTTGATGATTTTTTTTTGCTTCTTCCTTTTTGCGGTTAAACATTTTCAAATCGAAGTTGTTGAGTTTTTTTTTTCGATGGTATGGATTGAGGGTAAATATCAATATATATCCGAGTATAGTTGAAATGCCGTACAAGTATGTATTTATCTCTTCTAATTTTTTATCCGAGGTTGGAAGATATTTTTTTTGTTAGACTTCATATTGTTGGTGGGAGATTTTTTTCAAACAAAATCAATTTTCGATTGTACGGGCTGACCGTAAATAATAATAATATTATTTACGAGGGTATAATTGAAAAGATAATTGTTATTTGAGTTTTTTAATTATTCACAATTTTCTATCAACGAGGCCCATGGATCTCTGGGATCCATCTGTATCGGCCCAGCCCAACCCATTCTTCAGCAAAACAATAAGCAAAAACAACAACAATGGATAAACCGTACAGTCATCAACAATGGTGGTGAACGGCCAGTAAGCTTCTTCCTCCAGGAGGGCTCTCAGTGACAATGGAGTTCCTCTCGACCTATGCTTCTTCTTCTTCTTCCTCACCGCGTTTCGCTTTCTTCAACCTCCACCATCAACATACTCTCAGTTCTCGCGCCACTGTAAAGGTACTCCTCCTCCATCAATTTCATTTCCTCAATGATAATGCAGAATCTCATTCTTCCGGCGAAGTTTCCGCCGTTGAATGTAGCGTTAAGAATTTACATTACTTTTTAGTAACGCATTAGCTTGAGCTCTCGCAGTCGCAGGTATTGCCATGGAATTCTTCTGTGGTTGGTTTTGGTCGATCAACGAGTCTCGGTATCGACGGTCGGGAGAGAATTTGGGGTTGTAATTGTGTATCGAATCGAGTTTTGTTGCTTCGGCAGCTATGGAGATATCATTCCAGTTTGTCTTCTGCGTCTGATTTCATATCTGTAAGACATCGGTATGTCTTCAAGTGGAAAAAATACTCGGTAAATTTCCGAAGAATCAGGAATTCTATGGAGAAATTTAGACAGCGTTTCTCTGTACAATTTGCTCGGGTGATGGTCTGCGTAATGCTAGTGATGTCAGTTTCTTCCACTGTTGGCGATACTTCGTCATGTGAGTTCAATTTTCACATAGTATCTACATTCAAGAGAAATTTCTGCATTGTTTTTCTTCATGATTAAATGTGCTTCTATGATTCAGGGGCCCTCACTGAAGAGAACCTACTCTTTTTGGAGGCATGGAGGACTATAGACCGTGCATATATTGACAAGTCTTTTAATGGACAGAGTTGGTTTCGTTACAGAGAAAATGCACTGAGAAATGAACCCATGAATACACGAGAAGAGACCTGTATGAAACTTCATCTCTCTGTTTCTTTTCGGTATGATGATCTTTAGGCATGAATAAACAGTTCCAATGCCCCAGGGTCGTAAATTCATCCTAACATTTGAACCTTTGATCCTATTGATTTGCTTATTGTGTTCTTGAGTTATTTATGTGCTCTAATGTGAGTTTAGCTTTGTGGTTGCTCTACCACTCTGGAAGAGCCAATGTCTATCATTTACATGGTTTAATCATGCAATAATTTATAAGTTTGGGAAATATAAAAAGATTATTATAACTAATGACACCTATAGTAATTTTTCGTTTTTTTTAAACACGAGGATATCGCTTAAAATTTTGTTTATAGATAAGAGTGAGAAAAATTAAGTCTTGCTGCAATAATTTGCACCGTTGCATATACATTGTTAATGATTTTTCCATTAAATGCCAGACGAGAAACTTCTTGCTAATTTAGTACTTAAATTTAGACTTGTTTACTCATCTTCCTAAAATGCTGCTAGTCTGCCACTCTAGTTGATAATTTTGCTTTCAGATACTGCAATAAAGAAGATGCTTGCGACTCTTGATGATCCCTTCACTCGATTTCTAGAACCTGAAAAGTTTAAAAGTTTGCAGGTAGGAGATGCTCCCTTTTGTTATGTTGTTTCATTTGTCTAGATGGAAAAGGAATTCCATATACAAATTTAGATGTGACATTCACTTATAATCTCCTTCTGGGTGTATGAAAGCAATGCTCTAAAATCTAGTAAAATCTTCTTTGAAGGCAGTCTGGTACTCAAGGTGCTCTTACAGGCGTAGGGTTGTCCATTAGTTATCGCACCATTGTTGATGGACCTGCTGGACTTGTTGTCATTTCAGCTGCACCAGGGGGCCCTGCAGAAAGAGCTGGTATTTCTTCTGGTGATGTTCTTCTGGCCATTGATGATATTACTACAGAATCCATGGGTATATATGATGCAGCAGAGCGATTGCAGTATGTTTCTTTCCTTACCATAACGTTGAAACAGTGTAACAATACATGTTGCCAGTAGTTGAATAAATAAAAATTACTAAGGAGGTACTTAACCTAAATATATCAGCAACTTTTCTTTAGTCTTAAATATTTGTATTTCGTTATTACATCCAGATATGCAAAAATATGGACTTCATTTTCATGGTATCTGGTGTTTCATTTGGTAAATGAAGGATGAAACATACAAAGTGTTTTGTTTTTTAACTTCATCATAGGCCGTCGCAATGAGCAAACCATTGCATCGAAGGCACACAATTAGATCATCTATGAATCTATTTAGAAACTATTGATTAAAAAAGACCCAATTTTCTAACTCGTGTTCAGTTGGTTAAAGTTGTTTCTAGAAGTTCTTTTGAAGCACTAATTTCTTGGTGTCTATTTAATTGTATTTTACTTGACTTTCTAACAAGAGTGATTGCAGGGGACCAGAAGGAAGTTCTGTGCAATTGACCGTTCAAAGTGGACCAAGTGTAAAGCATTTAGATTTAGTGTAAGATTATCTTCCACATTTTTTACGTCGGACTGACAATGATTTGATGTCTTCCTCCTTCCAGCAGTAGATTAAATTCTTTTGTAATGCATGGTAGTTTCTTGTCAGTGTAGAATATTTCAGTTTACTATAGATTTTGTCATTGGAATTTGTCCCTTTATCTTACATTTTTAACTTGGAGCTGAACTAGGGAGCCAAAAGACCTGTCTGTCCCTATAGAACCTTCTGACATCATATAGCTTACGTATGAATTAAACTGCATAAGTCTTCTTTTCCCTCAAATGTCCTGAGGTTCCAGAACTGATAGAATCACGTCTTCCAGGCGAGAGAAAGTTGCAATAAATCCAGTGAAGTCCAGAATCTGTGAGTTGCCTGGCTCAGGGGAGGTTTCCTCTAAGATTGGTTACATCAAGCTTTCGGCATTCAATCAAAAGGCATCTGGTAAGAAAGACCATTAACATTTATATTTTATTGCTAGGGCAACTACATTGTAGCTTGACACTCGGAGACAGTATATTCGAATAATTAAAAAAAGAGAGGAAAAAACAAACCTTCATTCATTCTACATTTCTACTCATCTGCATGTCATTTGAAAACAACATTATGTCTAGGGCATTGTCTTGTATCATTCTCAGTTGTCAAGGGAGTCCAAGAGTGAAGAGGTAACATGCTTATCTTGTTATGAGAATTACGTCCTTTGCAGGTGCTGTGAAGGAAGCTATTGATTCTTTAAGGAGTAACAAGGTTAATGCCTTTGTACTTGACCTTCGGGACAATAGGTGATTAGTTTTCAATTTTCAGCAGTTAAGTTTGCTCTTTAGCACACCTCTTGAACTATGGATCTTGTTGCAGTGGTGGTCTTTTTCCCGAAGGTGTTGAGATTGCCAAGATTTGGTACGTGCTATTTGAGTATATTAGCTGATGTGCATTCATGTTAGTTTCATTAATGGCGTAATATGACACAATGATCCAAGTATATTACATTTCTAAATTTATAATTTAGTTGATAAAAGTAGTCACTTCGCATTCATCAGCTCTTTCATTTTTGGATATCTAACTATAGTTCCTGGAAAAATTCCTTTTTTCGTGATGTACGTCACATTTGCATTGCACAGTATATTGAACTGCATATGTTTCAATTTTATTGTGGTTTCTTTTAGGATATGAAACCAACTTTCATTAAGATGAAAGAAGGTATAAGAAAAGGGGCCTACAAAAAAGAACGGCCCAAACAAGGAGCAAATAAAAATAAATAAAATGACCAGAAGATACTTCCATTGTTAAGAATAAAAAAAATAAAGGATTACATAACTAAATTTTGACATTTAGCTCATCTCATGGACAACATTACTTACCTTGCAATTTCTTGGTGCAAAATCTTAAATCGTTTTTATTCTTACTCTTTTGTAACACTTACTACCAATTGAAGAAGTCTTTTGTAACTCCTTTGATTTTGGATTTTCCCCCTCTCTTGTAATTTCACTCATCAATGAAATTGTTTCTTATAAAAAAAAAAAAAAAAACAAAAAAAAACTTTTGACAAGAGCACCCAGAGTTAGCTCCAAACTCATTCAAGGATCTCTCATCTCTAAAAATCCTCTTATTTCTTTCAAGCCTTAAATTCCAAAAAATAGAGAAAAAAGCTACCTGCCAAAGAATTGAGCTCCTATTATAAGGAGGGTTAACATAACAAGCACCTCCACAACTCCACCGTATTCATGCACTAATACCAAGCATAGCCAATAATCTATTCCTAAATTTCATGGCAAGGTAACACCTCTTAAACACCTGATGAAGATCTTTCGTTTTTTTTTTTTGATATCCGTGAGTGTCTGGGCTAGCTTGCGCGCACCTCGACTAATCTCACGGGACAATTTTCTGACCATACTACATTTGTTTGCCAAGGAAACTCGTAGGATATTAAATCCTAGGTTGGTGGCTACCATAGTTTGAATCCATTCCCTCTAAACTCTTTATTATTTTCAAGGCCCTTATTGACCACTAGGCCAACCCATAATGGTTGATCTTCCATTTCTTTCTACACGACACACCCCACTTGGGGCTTAAAACCATGGAAGAAGATCTTTGGACGCAGCCCATGTTGTTTATCCTTCCCAAGGTCACCAACCAAACAAAACCCCCCGTGATCTTCTGGATTTTAGCCTTCTAGAGTGTGATGAGGAAAGGGGAGGGAGGTGGATTGGGACGAGGGAAAACGAGACTTGTTACAGAAGATGATTGCTTGAAGGCTTCAAAATCCAAGTACGAGAATCATTTTGCATTTAGGGAAAGGAGTCTCTTGTAGCAACAAAAGAAGGGGTAGAAAAGTCTTGGAACTTGATATCATAAAGAGAAAGAGATCTTCTAAAATGGAAATCAAATTCAAATTCAAATTTCTTCCCAAGACACGAGTGCAAGATCCATTTCCTGTTGAAAATTTAATAAGTTGCTTTGTTTCAACATGGGAAATGGGTTTCCGAGGACTCTCAAATATGCCTTTTAGAAACCACATTTGCTGTAGGCTGACAACCATATTTTGCTCATGATAATCTTGTGCCACAAAGAATCTGGCTTCTGAAGGGAAATCGTCATAATCACTAGGCTAGGTCAGCTAGGTTCCTATTTGCGTGATTCCTTATACCTGTCCTCGCTAATACTCGACTAATATTTATTAGGTGATTTTGATGTTGTGCATGAACGAGATCTATTATTTCATCTTTTCTCTTCTCCATTTATCTTTTCATTTTCTAATTGACTTCTTTAGCTCGGATCTCAATAATTGATCACAGTTTCAACATAGTACTTGATATAAAAGAATTTAGAAGTCGATAGAGTCGCGTGCACTGACATAGAACTATTGTAGTAAGTTGAATGTCCTTTTATAACTCTGCAGCCTGGCTTCATATTATCGGTTCTTATTCAGGTTGGACAAAGGTGTTATCGTGTATATTTGTGATAGTCGTGGTGTTCGAGATATATATGATTCAGATGGAAGTAGCACTATAGCAGCTTCAGAACCTTTAGCTGTGTTGGTAAACTTTCAGCTCTATTCTCTTTCTTAATAAAGGCCCGCTTGACTATCTTATCTGTTGTTACTTCATCATTGCAACCTCTTTAGTAACTCAAATTTAAGTTTATGTTTAGCATTTCATTAAGTAACATTTGTTTTCGTGGTTTGAATTAAAGCCGACTTCCATCAATGGATTCCATGCATTTTCTTCAAGTATAAAAGTTTCCCTTAGTATTTCGATATCACAATTACTATTGTCTATTATCCTCTTATAAATTTCTCTTCCCCTTTACATCATTCTTATGCTATAGAGTGCACAACATTTTTTGTCTTATAACTTTACTTTAGGTTAAATTACAACTACAAGTTTTCCATCAAGGGTTGACCTAGTGGTCATGGAGGACCTTGAGACTTCAATGCCCTCCTAGAGGGATGTGTTCAATACTTGGTGGCCGCCTACCTAGGAATTAATTTCCTACGGGTTTCTTTGGAAGCTAAATGTTGTAGGGTCAGGCGGTCTGTCCCGTGAGAATAGTCGAGGTGCGCGTAAGCTGTCCTGGACACTCACGGATATAAAAAAAAATAAAATTACAACTACAAGTTTAGTCCCTGAACTTTGAGGTTTGTATCTATTTGGTTCTTGAACTTTCAAAAGTGACTAATAGATCCCTAAATTTTCAATTTTATGTCTAATAGGTCCCTAAACTTTCAATTGTATGTGTAATAGATCTTTGAACTTTCAAAAGTGACTAATAAGTCCTTGAATTTTCAATTTTATGTCTAATAGGTCTCTGAATTTACAATTTTGTGTCTAATAGGTCATTGAGAAATTCATTTTTTTTAAAAAGATAAAGATTAATTGATTTATTATATATAAATTTGAATTTTATGTCTAATAAAACTCTAAAATTTTATTTTGTGTCTAGTCGATTCGTAAATTTACAGAATTCAAAAGTTCAGGGACTGAATTTGTAATTTTTTTGATAGTTCAGAGACCAAACAGACACAATAGGGGCTAAATTTTAAATTTTACTTTATATTTGTAAATCTAGTGTTCGAAAAAGTGTAGGCCTTTTTACCGACTTTATTATGTTCATTTTAATAAAGCGCTTATATCAGGTGAATAAGGGAACTGCTAGTGCAAGTGAAATACTAGCCGGAGCATTGAAGGATAACAAGCGTGCTATGTTGTTTGGAGAACCAACTTATGGGAAAGGGTAAGAACTTCTTGCTGTGACACAAAACATGACATAATGCCCAAATTCCTAACAAGAATTCACATCCCTCTCTGCAGCAAGATTCAGTCAGTGTTTAAACTATCCGACGGTTCTGGCATGGCTGTTACAGTAGCTCGTTACGAGACACCAGCTCACATCGACATTGACAAGGTCTCTCTATCTCTTATCCACACAAACACACGTACACTTCTCAGGAAGTCGAGTTCTTAACGCATCTGGATGTTCTACAGGTCGGAGTGATTCCAGACCGTCCGCTACCGGCATCGTTCCCTAAGGACGGAGATGGTTTCTGTAGCTGCCTCGAGGACCCTGCTTCTGCTTGCAATGCCAACAGGGTACAACTATTTTCAAGATGATGAAGATTTTTTTTCCCCTTGAATTGGGGCATTATTTGACTTGGATGCTCAGTTATCTTGATTGGTCAAACATTCTTTATATTTCATAATCATATAGGTTTCTGTAATAGCAATTATTCACAAGTTGAATACAAGCACAATAAGTTTGATTTATATTTTAATGAAATCAAGTGACAGGTTGATTCTCAATCCTCTCTTTTTATCTTTTTCCAAGAGATCAATTATGGATAATTAAACCACTTACTTTAGTCAATGACATAATTTTATGTCACTTGAACTATGTTCGGTTTGACATTCTACAAACTTTTTTATACTAATGTTGTAAAGAAATTTGAGCGACTAACTTAAAAATTGTATGTCGAAAAAGATTTGACTTAAATTTTTTAAAATAAGGTTTTCTAATTTTTTTTAATATTTTCTCCCTTTCATCTATTGTTTTCCCTCTCTCCTACTTCTCTTCTCTTTTTCCTCCCTCCTTGCTTCATGTCTTTTCTTCTTCCCGCCCTCCTAATACCGGCAACTCTCCTCTTACCGACTAGTTAACACAACTCCTAGATGATGTACACGGTTTCGAGACAAAATATATATAAAAAATCTTTGATGATGCCAGAAAAAGGTTAGAAAACCTTTTTTTGAAAAATTGGGTCAAATAGATGGAATGCATATGTTTTAAGATCAACTGTACAAAAATCACGTTGGAAGTCAAATCTAGCTCAATTGGCAGTTCAATTCTCGTGTTATTTTTTATTTATATTCATGAGTGTTCGGGCTAGCTTGTTGCACATGCACTAAACTAAAAAACTTACACTATACATAAGAATAGTTTTGAACTTCTTAATTCTATCCTCAATAAGATGAGTGTTTTGTTGAGGTTTTATGTAGCCAAAATAGTGAGTGAACATTGAACTAAAGGCTAAAGCATCCTAGTCCATGAACCCAAAAATGGGAAAACAGCAATCAACAATCTCAACAACAATGGAGTATCACTTTTCTTTTCTCTCCAACTCAACTTACCACTCTCCATTGATGATGAACTGCTCTGTTTTCTGCCTCTCACTCCACCTCTTGCCTTTCTCTCAGATCCAACTCCATCAAGATCCTCCCATCCTCCAAAACTGCTTCTACTTTTCCCTTCCTTTCTAACTTCACCACCATTGTTACCAACTTCCCACGACTGATATCCGTTTCCTTTCGCTTCTTCTTCTTCTTCTTCTTTGCTGTAAAATGGCCTCTTCCCGGTCTTGCTTCGGGTTCTGCGCCTTGGCTTCCGTTCGGGTGCTCCCCATAGCTTCTCTAATGCCAGAGATATGAGAGACTGGCCTAGTGGAAGGGCTAACGCCATTAGAAATGCTTTTGGTCCTGAGTTTAACAGCAGTGAGAAGATTATGGGTGGAAGAGTCCAACCGTAGGATTTGAATGCCTGCACTCACCAAAAAATGCCAATGAAGAAGAAGCAAGAAGCAAGAACTCTTTTGGTAATTTTATCAAAGGCTAAATTGTAAAAAAATATCATGAACTATAAGTATTGTTTCAAACATACCCATGAACTATGAAAAACGTTCATTTTATTGATTCAAGAACGTTCCTTTTATCGGCACACACAGATGCAAGAACTCTTTCGGTAATTTTATCAAAGGCTAATCTATAAAAAATTCCCTTTAACTACGAGTTCCGATTTAAAAATATCCTTGAACTATGAAAAATGATTCAAAAATGTTTTTACCGTTAACAACAAGCGTAACTCTGACATCGGCCATTAAATTCTAACTTCTACTCATTTAAAGTTCTTTGTTTCAATAAAAAAAAATTATAACGTGCAACTATGTGACAAGAAAAAATGAAAACATGCACTAGTGTTAAATATCATGTAATGAACATTTTTCAAAGGTATTTTTTTTTTGCAACGGTATTTTAATTAACGCGAGGATTGAACCCATGACCTCTTAATCAAAAACACAACCTTATGCCAATTGAGATATGCTCGGTTTGACAAAACCAAGGTGGTTTCAATAGAAGATTTAGTCACGGACACAACCTTATGCCAATTGAGCTATGCTCGGTTTGGCAAAAAATGGGTCCAATTTGGACGATAGGTAATAATGCATTTAAATTCATGTCCCGTGCTTGTTTTTTTGCACAGGTGCAAGTTTTAAATCATTCCTACCCGTGGTTTGTTGCACAGATGGAGGATCAATCAACCCACTCTGGGCTATCTAGATGATGCGCTCACTCACTCGTTGCACCAAGTGCGTATTTTTGAAATTGAAGCCATAGTTCAGTGGTATTTTTTTTCTTTTTATTTTTATAATTTAGCCCTTATCAAACACTTGATGTGCAAAGTAAAGTGCAAACTGAATTCTCTGATTGAATTTTCCAATTTATTGTTCTATACTAAGTGGCACAAGCATGAGTATTGACCCAGTTCGAAGGGATCTATGGATATGATTCGAATTCGAAAACCCATTTAAGTTGCAGAAGCAAAGAGGATTGGATTACCTTGAGAATCCAGACACTGTCGATTACTTGATCCAAGATCCCAGAAGGTTCATCTTCAAACTCCGGCGCCGGCTCATCGGACCACCAACGCCGCCGCTTATTCCGGCTGGTTCCGAAGCCCTGCTGGTCGTCTTCTTCGTCTCCGCGTCTGAAATTCTTGGAGCTGAAGGATTCGGCATTGGAGTCCCAAGGACGGTAGTGGGTTGTTGAAGAGGAGAAGCGAGAGCGAGAAGAACGCCATGGATGAAAAGGAAGAGTGGAGGAAGGATGAAGAAGCAGGGCCTTCATTTAGCCACGTTATCCCTTTTGTTTTTGTCCCTCTCCTCTTAAAATCTCCTCCCCTTTCATGTATACAACAAAATTCCGTAACAATGTTCTACTTATTTACTTAAGTGATGGAATACAAGATAATTAAAAAGTTGTCCCGAGCTCAACGGCTATAAAATATAAACTAATGATTAGAGGTTCGAAACTCCCATCCGACTTGCATATTGTCAAAACAAAAAAAAAAAAAGTTGAATATTTTACTCAGGTTATAAGCATGGTTATAAAAAACGTGAAAAAACGTATGAAAACGAGTGATCATTTAGTCAAAACGGAGTTGTATTGAAGGAGATACGACTTTCGGAAGATAGACACAGAATCGCACACCGCGCATGCATGATCACACAAGCTAAGCGATCGCACACGCTATGCGATGGCGCAATCGCACAAGCTACGCGATCGCACAGTGCGATTTTAGGTTCACTCTTCCGAATAACGTATCTCTTTCGATACAACTCCGTTTTAGCTAAATGATCACTCGTTTTCATACGTTTTTTCACGTTCTTTACAACCATGCTTATAAACTTAGCAAAATATTGAAGTATCTTGAGTTTTATTCTCCGTAAAGTCGAATGCATTTAATATAAACTTTAAAATGTCATAACTTTGAGCTCAGTTGACCAAATTGAAAGTCTTTTTTTATTCCATGTAAATTTTCGAGTTCTACATGTTAGGAGATAGTTTGTTTGATCCTTCCATTGAAAAATGTATGTAACCGGTTGTATATGAACGGCGGCGAAGGCGTTGAAGATTGATGATTAGTGCTAAAAGATAATAAAAAAACGCAAAAGGAAAAAAGAAAGAGAACAAAAATGGAGTTTCTTAAGTCAGAGGTAAAGAGGAAACTTCACACTTCAAAAATCCTTAAACAGGTCAAACCATTAAAAAAAATCTAGAGACGGATCAGTTTTGTTAAAGTTTTTGGGTTACTTTTTGCAATTTCCCCGAACCTGTAAGTTTTACACAGAGACGAAGTAAGAAAATAAAGAGAAAACATAACTCAAAAAAGAAGTCGGTTCCTATAAACAAACGATTTGAATTTCTTCGCCTCGATTCTCTTTGTTTCTAATTGTTCATCTCGTGCAAATTCCTATTCCGATGAGTTACAAATCAAAAGATTTACATAACCCACCCCTTTGATTTTGTTCATCTCTATTTCGATTTTTGTCAAGCTCCGAAGAATTTCATTATTGATTTGATTGCAGCAGCGAGAGGAGAAATGAGGCCTACACCGATGGAGTTCTTTGCAGAGTTGGAAGAACAGGGATCGACGGTCGCGATGGACGTGGATGATGTTGATCCACTTGAGATATTGGATGACGTGGTTAGGTTCTATGTTTTCTTTTAGGTGTCGGTTATGACGACTTTTTATAATTATTCGTTAGGTTATATGTTTTCTTTGCCTTCGCTATTAAATTATCATTTAATTGGGCTTTCACATGTGTGAGTCCCACCAGTGGGGAAGTATTTTTTTAACGCAGTGACTCCGCAAATGTTGCAAATGTTTAATACGAATTATTTCACGAACCTTGGAAAGAAATAAGAGAACCAAAAAAACTTCTTCTAAACTTTTGTTTTTCTTTACTTTTTTAGATCAGTCAAGATTCCCTTATTCACATGTGACTCATGTGAAGTAGTGAAACCCAATTAAACATTAATTTAATTGCGAAGTGATAGACGAAATTAAAAGTTCAGTAGTGTGATGGTAGCAAGCTCGTAGTTAAGAGGTGGTTTGTGCAATTTTTTTTCTTGCTTACAAGTAATTTGATCCCTATTTTTATGAAAATTTTTCGAGGGAGTTGTCCATTTGTGAGAAAAAAAAAATAGAAAGTATAGCATAATTAAAAATTAGCTATCTATTTAGTTATCCCTAACTATAACCCATGAAGTTGTAAGTTGTAAACGAAAAGAGAACGAAGAAGCCAAAGAGAATTGGATTACCTTGAGAATCCAGACATTGTCGATTACTTGATCAAGGATCCCAGAAGATTCGTCTTCAAACTCTGGGTGACGGTTCATCGGACCACCAACGTCGGCGTTTATTCTGGCTGGTTCCAAATCCCTGCTGGTCATCTTGGGAGTTAGGATCTTCATCTTTGCGTTTGAAATTCTTGGAGCTGAAGGATTCGACATTGGAGTCCCAAAGACGAAAGTGGGTTGTTGAAGAGGAGAAGCGAGAGCGAGAAGAGCGATTGGGGAAAATGGGCCGCCAACGCCATGTATGAAAAGGAAGAGTGGATGAAGGATGAAGAAGCGGTGCCTCCATTTCGCCACATTATCCAGTTTTGTTTTTGTCTCTCTCCTTCACTCTTAAACCCTCATCCCCTTCATGTATAGTATAACAAGGTGACTATTTGAACCTCTGACTTCAACGAAGCAGTGTATGCCACTTATCGCCCAACTATACTCATTTTACCAATGCTCTACTTATTTAATAAGTGATGGAAAAGAAGATAATTAAAAGGTTGCCAACATCAACATTACTCAACTGTCATAAAGTATGAACTAATGATTAAAGGTTAGAAACCCTTACCCGACTTGCATATTGTCAAAATAAAAAATGTTAAAATAATATTTTGGTTTCTGAACATTGAGTTTCATTCCATTTTAGTACTTTTAATAACGTTTAAAAGCGTCAAACTGAGCATAGTTCAATTGACATAAGGTTGTGTCTTTGACTAAGAGGCTATGAGTTCAATCTCCGTGTTAATTAAAATACCTTTGTACAAAAAAAAAAAATAGCGTTTAAAATTGCCCTATTTGAAGGGTTTTACTTGTATTGATTGGGTTCTCGTCTTTCCTTCACTCAGGTCGTCTTTCCTTCACTCAGGTCACATTTACTTCCCTCCAAACGTAATGAACCTAATTCTGACGGACCTACATCGATTACATTGCATTTACCAAACTTTGCAAATGTAATCAAAGTGTGAGTCCCATCTCAAAATTCGTAATCTCATTGCCCTATTTCTCTACCACATTTGGGGCTCAATGAGATTACCATTGAAGATTACATGGGTCTCACACTTTTTTTTGTTTATTCTTTCCATGTTTGTCCCTTTCTCTCTCTTCTTTGAAATTCTCATTATCATCTTCTTCACTCTCTTTTTCCTTTCACATTCTTCTTCCTCTCTTCTTCCCCCCTACTCCGGTCAACCTCATCGTCGTCGCCCATCTCACTCCGGCCAATCTCGCTGCCGCCACCCATATGTTAGAGTTTATTTTTCTTTTTCTTTAAAAAAATGAGTTTTCTTATTATTTTTTTTTTTTAATCTCTTCGCTAATCCACCAATATGGGGTTTTATATTGGAATAACTAGAATGTCATTTTTTAAATTGTAAGTTTTGAAAAATGTCCAAACATATTTTGAAAAATGTCTAAATACTAGAATCTAAAACGATGTCATGAACTAAAATACCCCTCCAAACCCAAAACCCTACCATAAGGTAAAATTTGATTTCAGTTCTGTTTTTTAGCTTTTTTTTCAAAACAGACCCGACATTTAGAAGGATTTCCCTCCTATATTCAATTTTTTTTTTCTTGTTACATCTACTTTTTTTTATTCTTTTTTATTTAAATATTTTTTTTTCATGTATAAACCTTGTGTAAAAATAAATAAATATATAAATAACTACAAACTTTGAGTATCAATTTTAACTCTAAACGTTCAATTCATAAATTTAAACCTCAAAACTATATCAATTTACACTTTTGATTAAGCTTTTGTTCCAGTCTCCGTTAGAAAGGTTTCTCACACATGCCTAAAGTCATGTGTTTCTCTACGGCAAATACTTGTTTTTCATTTTTTTTTAAAAAAAATAGTGTTTTTCAATTTGAGGGCAGAGCTTTTTTTTTTCACTTCTTATCTTCTCTAATTCTACTTCTTTTTTTATTTTATTAATGGATCATTTTTCAATTTCATGGCAGGATTCTACTCGGTCCATTGACTTTTGGTAGATACAAAGTTTATTTGCACCAAATTTTTCATGGAATACTTCTATTCTTGAATCGAGCGTCACTATTGGTTTGTTGTTCTTTTTTTATTTCTCGTCCGTGTCGAGCTCGATTTGTCCTCTATTCCTAGGGCTAATGCAAACTCGGATGAATCATGCACACAACTCTTTAGTACTACGGTGTGCCTTACTCCTAAGATCACGTGACAACCTATTCCTAGGTTCTTAGTCTCGTATCCCCTCATGAGATCCGTGTATTGACAAAGTTTTCTCAGTACTTTGACTCAACTACCATGTTAATTTGAGTAGCTAGTTCAAATGAACAAGACTGAATTGTATTCAACGAGGAAAAATCATAAAATAAGCACGACGAGTAATTTAAGCTTTATAAGGTTAAAAACACTTCATTTTCAAGGCATCCACCAAATAAGATGTCTAGGGAAATTAATTCATAATAAAAACAAATATTGAAACCTTTAATGATGTGAAGTTCATCATTACAACGCAAAATTTAAATAATAGAAATTACAATTGAATGAGAAAACAACTAATCTAAAATTCGGAAACTACAAAGCTGGAAAATTAGAGAAAGTAATTAAATGACGATAAAAAACAATCTAATCTAAGGAAACATGTAAAGTCGGATAACAAACGCAAGCTAACATGTAAAGTCGGATAACAAACGCAAGCTAACATGTAAAGTCGGATAACAAACGCAAACTTTGTCATGATCGCAGCTCAATCAAATCTTTATATGCTTCTTTTTTGCTCTTCAAAATGGTGGCCATCGGAGTCCTTTTATAGGTGAGGAATGAGGTAAAAGGTTGTTGTTGGTTTGTTGCAACTCCTTCAGACAATCCCGAAGTCCCCAGCCGCAAGAAAAGTTAAACGCCTCTTAAACGACGACTGTAACTGTTTTGACTTGGTTGTCAATAACATTGCGGCTGGTGGCCACATCGCAGCCGCAAAATTGTCATTTCCTACAAATAGCAAAATAAGGTTTAATTAGCTCATTTTTTCCTCTTTCTACCCTTAAATTCTTTCCTTTTCATTTTGAGGTCCCGGGATTTGCGATTTCGTGTTTTTGACATTAATTGAACTCTTATAACTTTAACACACTACTTTTTATGCCTAAATTGATCAAAAAGTGTAATTTTTAATAGGCTAAAAGTGATAAATTAGGTATTTATCATTGTTCTTTTTATTTCTTGTTGGATTATAGCTCGATTTGTCCTCCATCCGCCGCAACGGATGTATGACTTTTAGAATCTCCCTCGTCGTAATGTATGTCCCCTTCCTCTCTAGCATCGGTGTCCCTTAATCCTATGTAAGGCCATCGACTACGACCAATTCATTGTATTCATGGGTGTCGCTCTGTCCATCACCGCCTTCCATGTTCTCACCCGCATTTTAGCCAAGCAAAGCTCAAACTCCTCACCATCGAAGTCAACGAAACTGTCATGGCCATCACGCCTTCAACGACGTCACCGACTAGATCTTCTCACACTCGTTGTCACTGGTGACGACACCAAAGGCGAGGGGGAACAAAAAGTTCATTTAATTCTGTGTGAGTCCTACTTTGAGAGTCGGGTTCGTGATTTTCATGATGTCGTGACCCGATCTAGAATGATTTAGTTATTTGTTTTGGTAATTTTTTTTTAAAAAAAAAAACCACTACTTATTCTACACCTTTGACCATGTGTAGGGAACTTTTCTAAGTGAAACAAAAAATGAAGTAAATTGATACATTTTTAAGTTTAAATTGATGAATTGGAAGTGTATGGTTAAAATTGATATAATCTACTCCCATGATTAAGTTATGAAATTGTAGGTTTAATGTTAAAATTGATACAAACCATTAAATTTAGGGTCAAATTTGTTTGTTTGTTTTTTTTTTTTTTTTAAAAAAAAAACATTGGCCTTAAGGGCTGTCCGGTGTCCCTTTCTTCTAAGTTTTACAGAGAGCGATAAAGAGGAGAAAACAGAGCTCAGAAACAAACGATTTGAATTCTTCGCCTGATTTTCCTTGTTTCTAATTGTTCATCTCGTGCAAATCCCTATTCCGGTGAGTTACATATCAAAAGATTTACATAACCCACCTCTTTGATTTTGTTCATCTGAAGAATTTCATTATTGATTTGATTGCAGCAGCGAGAGGAGAAATGAGGCCTACACCGATGGAGTTCTTTGCAGAGTTGGAAGAACAGGGATCGACGGTCGCGATGGACGTGGATGATGTTGATCCACTTGAGATATTGGGCGAGGGGGTAATCTCGGCTGAGAACAAGCTCGCCGACGCCGATTTCTTCAACTCCTTTGAGGACGATTTTGATGACTCTGACATCAACTGAAATTGATTTCCGCGGTTTCATTCAAAAGAAGTAGTCAATTTACTAATTGTATGCTTATTGCTTCTCTTGATGAAACAAGATGATAAATACTAGTATGCCTTACTTTGTTTTAGGGATTTTAGCTCTTTTGGTGATAAATTGAAAATTTGACATTGATTACTTTGTGGAGTACTTGATTGGTTATTCCATATTTGCTCTTGTCTCTCAAGCATGATGGTTAACTGTAATCTTTGTCATTAGTTGCAATGAAAACTAACGAGGAGGTATTTATATGTAGCAGAAAAACCGCCCTTTCGCGGGAAGGGAAGGTTTTTGTCGCAAGTGGGGAGGTGTGCTATTTTGTGGGATGAGAGGAACAATAGAACCTTTCGAGGGAGGGAGAGATTCCCTTGTGATGTCTCGTCTGTCGTTAGGTTCTATGTTTTTCTTTGGGCGTCGGTTACAACGGCTTTTTGTAATTATTCGTTAGGTTTGATTTTGCTTGATTGGAGCCTCTTTCTTTGGAGGAGTTTCTTTTGTGGGTTTGGTTTTTGTGGATGCCCTTATATTCCTTCATTTTTTTTTATCAATGGAAGCTCGATTTATTATAATTAAAAAAAAATGTAGCAGAAAATTCCTGCAACTATGTATTCCATTCTGATATTTAGTACTCTATTTGGACTTTCGGGAGGACCATAGGTAGACAGAATATCTTTCAAGTAAGTATAAGCTCATCCCTACTTTCTTTAGTAGTTCGTTTCTATTAGTCTACATTTACTAATGTAATGAATAAATGAATCTGAGTAGTATTTTTATATAGTTAGAGTTTATCACGTTAGGAAGGGGAAGCTAAGCTTTTATTTATTGGTGTGACTGTGTTGTGCTTGTGATTTTCCCCCCTTTATACTACCTTTCCAATGTAGGGAAAAAAAATCCACCTCTTCTCTGTGTTGTGCAAAACATATTTTACCATGGATTCAGAACAGTGATATGGGTGCATCATTGTGTCATGTTCACAACATTTCTTTTCACAATTATCTTGTAAGCTGTAGGTTTCCTTATAATGGTCAGCATATGGTTAATTCTTGATCGAGTTGTTCCCAGTTATCATCCGTGAAGTACATGGAATTTTTCTTACATTTTGGAACTACCCCATTAGATATTAACAATAGGTTTTCTTTGACCACAACAATGTAAAAACCAAAATAGAATTGTTGATAGGTTTCATGTTCACCCCTCTATTTTTCTTGAATGGAATCAAGTGAATAGAGGTGGAATGCTTTGTTATTAGAAACATTGTTGATGGACTTTATGAATTACTCTCTGGCTGTGGCTAAAAGAGAGCTAAGATTTTGTGGACCAACGCTAGTAGAGCTCTTCTTTGGGCCTTGCGGAAAGAAAGAAACAGCAAATTGTTTTCAGATAAGTCTTCTTCAACTGCTTTTTTTTTTTTTTCTGTGAACATGTAGTGCGTTACATAATCCTTTTTGTAATACACAGCGCACGCTCGTCAATCTAAATTGGAGGTCTTTTATTTTAACCCTCCGAATTAGGCTTAGGGACCCCTCATCTCTAAGGCCTTTAGGCTGTGTTTCTCCTTTTGTTGTTTCATTGAGTTCTTCTCTGTTTCCCATAAAGAAAAAAACAAGTTTTACTTTATCTCTATTTCTAGATTTTAAGGATCCAGCATTTGGATGACTGAGTTAGTGGAACTTGGAAAGTCCTATGTTTCAATTGAACCATTTGGTATTTAGTTTTTACTGAGTTCATCATTGGAACACGATACTAATTACCTCATAGGGTGGAGGGGTAGGCATGATTAACGAATTCAGATGATCTAGTGTCTCCATTTTTGTAGTTGGTGAGAATCTAGAATAACTTGTAGATTACCACCAGTACGTAGTTTCGACATTTATTACTCCCACAAATGGTACATCTTATGGAGGCGACAGTCCGAGGACCTTCATCATTTGTTGTGGGGTTGTCAGTATGTTTAGTTTGGGCTAGATGGTTGGAAGCTTTCGATATTTTTTGGGTCGGGAATGATAACTTTTACGCTTTAATTGAGGAGGTGCTCTTGGGTTCGCTTTTCGAGAGAAAAACAATTTTGTGGCACTCTAGCTTCTTTTCTATTTTGTGGGAGATTTGACTTGAGAGAAACAATAGGATCTTTAGGGAGGTGGAGCGTTCTTGGGAGGCGGTTAGGTTTAATGCCTCTTTGTGGGCTTCGGTCACTAATTCTTTTTGTAATTATGGTCTTGGTTTGATTTTGTTGGTTTGGAGTCCCTTTTTTAGCTTGTTGAGACTTTTTGTTGGGCTTGTTTTTTTTGTACGCTCTTGTATATTCTTTCATTTTTCGGTTTCTCACTAAAAAAATAAAAAATATATACGTAGCTTCTGTTCTACCAGGAGAAGGTTCAAACATCAATGCACAGCTTTCTTGATGTAAATTTTGCAGGAGCACTGAATGTAGGGAGGATCAGTTGATGCAGTTGGGACTTGGGATGTTTATTAGAGTCTAGAGAGCTTCTGAAAGATAGATAGTAGTTAGAGATGATGGATTTGCCATCTCACTCAGAATCACAACCCACAAAGCCTCAAGAAACTTCTCGCACGGGCGACGACCGACCGTGCAAGTCCTTTTCCCTGTAAGGTTATGGATGCATTGATGCTTGGCTTGATTGTATTTTTCATTGAGCAGGAACCATGAACCATGGACCATGGAATCTACTGAGAAAGATTCTAGTTCATGATGATGATGTATTATGTATATGACTGACTCCACACACAAGAACAAACACAACTCCAAAGGTTCGGTTTGGACTAATCCGATTCAAACACCTTTCTGGAGTTATTATCTCTTTTGGTGGCAGAATGGTTTTTGAACAAATGCACATATTCTGAAGTAAGAACGACGAAAATATCGATATTGATATTGAAATCTCAATTGTACGGATATATCGTTATCAACCGATATTTCTGTAAATTAATTTTTTTTTAAAAAAATAATTAAGTTGTTTTTCTTTCTTTCAAACTAAGTTATAGATCTTATATATATATGTTTTACGGGTATTTATAAATACATTGGAGATACCGATTAATCCTTAATATCTATATTGAATCTTTCGATTTATGGATTATATTGATGCTTATTTTCATCCTTGGTAGAGAGTAGCTTTTCTAGGATGTGGAATTAGTAATTTACTTGAGAACTTATATCCTACAACTTTGAACGAGTAAAAATGTTAGGCTTTGAGATAACAAAATGCAACGTTTCATTAGGGGAATCAAATGAGTAAAATCGTTCATTACTTCGGCAACTCGAAGTCTTTCACTCACCACATGTTCAACGTCGTTCAACAACTTACGGTTAAAATCGTTTGGTAAAATTGAAAAAGAAGAATATGATTTAGACTTTATGGTAAATCGAAGAAGAAGATCGACCGGTTGACTTACCACATGTCGATTTATACGAGAAAATGAAATAAGAAGAATACGAAAAATCGAAGAAGAAACAACACACCTAAGAACAAAGCCAATTGCCTGGCGTTGCAAGAATTTTATTAACAAAATACATAATCGCAACACCTTTGGAAATGATTAATTGGGTGCCAATCTTGCCAATTAATATATGCACCAGACAAATCAATCAAATCTTCTTTGTCTAATTTATTTTATTCGTCAAATCGAGCTCAATTGGCATAAGGTCGTGCTCTTAACTAAAAAAATCACAGATTCAATCATCGCATTAATTAAATACCTTTGCAAAAAAAAAAAATTTACTTTCTTCTATTTATTTTTTGTTTAACTTTGTGGTTTTTGGTATGTACTGACTGATACACTGAGAATGAGAATATTATCTTTTGATTAAACCTTGCATATTTTGTTCACCATTCATCCACCGATTTTGTCTAATTTTTGCTATATTTCCTCTATTATTCCTCCGGTAAATCGATAAACATAGAGTTTCCATATTTTTTTACACCTTAGACATCCACGTTTTCGTTTTTTCCATGTCATACATGTGTACAAGTTAATATTTAACAGTCCACATCACTTTTTCTGTTTGATCGGCTAACGATGATGACATTTTTTTATTTTTGAAAGGTCGTGGATATTTTTGAAACGAGACTCATAGCTCAAGGATGTTTTCTATAATTTATCCTTTAAAATGAGAGGAAAAAATCAATTTATACTCCTAAATTTTGGGATTGTGTCAATTAAAACTTCAAACTAATAATTCTATCAACTTAAATCCTAATTTGTCATAAGTGAAACAATTTAGATTTCCCCTTATTGATTTATAACTATTTCATTTGATTCTATTTAAAATCACATACATAAAATTATTCTTCTCCCAAAATTATACCAAAATAGCAAGAAAAATTATCATGTAATTCTTCTTAAATTTAATGAAAAGTCACTACTATTCATTGATTCCACCATTTCTCTCTAATATTATGTTAATCTCTCCATTTAAAAAGTCTTATAAATGTGTGAAAATTATGGATTAACGTTTGTAAAACGAAATTCTAACGGAGGGTCTAAATTGATTCACTTTTTAAAAAAATTTAGGATTTAAATTTATACAATTATTAGTTTGAAATCTTAAATGATACAACTCTCAAAGTTTAGGGGTATAATTTTTTTATTTTTTTTTCTATTCTAAAATTTATATACATTTTCTTTTGAGTTCAAATAAGAGGGTGTGAGTTGGGATTTGAACCTCTAATCTCTATAAAAGGTTACCAATATCTTTATCCAATTAAGATATCTTCAAATTGACAATTATATATATAATGATTAGTATGTTGTAACATGTTTAAAGGTTAGAGGTTCTCAAACTTATGCTATATTTATATCACTAAAATAAAAAATTCCCAATACAAGTAAAAGATATTATAAAAAAACAAAAAAAGTGAGCTAATTAGTAACCTTATAAAGACCATTAGTTTGAATTTTCACCTTATATTCTTTTTGGTGAAAAGTTTCACCTTGTATTTGAGGGGTAAAAAAAAAACAAATAATCTTATATATGCAATAAAAAAAAGTAACTTTAAAAATACACCCAAAAATCCTTAAATGTGTGTGGGAGAATCTATCGTTTTTAATACATATGAAAAAGAATTAAAAAAATCAACATGAGCATAGGTTAGGTTTCCTTCCTTTAACGTTGGAGGTTCAAATCCTCATACTCCATCTTTGTTGTACTAAAAAAATTGAAAAAATAACTCCCAAGTAAGAAGTACTCTCGAGACTAATCGGTAATAATTATAGAGCTAAATTTAATAAAATACTCCTGGTTAGGTTTCAATTGTGCCCTTAAAGTTTCATTTTATTTTAACCCTTGAACTTTAAAAAATGATGTCACACATGGCTTTCAAGCCTCGACTTTCGTCGAAAATATGTCTAAGCCCGGGTTCGAACCGGGGACCTCTAGTGTGTGAGACTAGCGTGATAACCAACTACACCACCTAGACCACAACATCCTACTTGGTGATTCTGTTTTAAAAGGAAGTGTGAAGTAATTTTTTAAAAGTCTCAAATAATTTTTTTTTGTCAAAAATAAAAAATAAAAACTTTTTCTTTAGAACCAATTTATTTTTTATTGGCCTATAAAATTTGAAAGTCTCAAATAGATCCCATAACTTTTAATTGAATGTTTAATATGTCCATCATAATTCATATATGACATTTAAAAAAAAATCACAAGCCTATAAGATATAAAATTGAAAGGTTAGGATATCATATTTGAACTTTCAAATTTCAAATATCTATTATAAAGGTTAGGATATCTTCAATTCCACCACGATCTCCATCTTATGCAACTTGTACTGAATACGAGTCAGTCGCATCTTATGTAAGTCGTATGGTCGGGCTCATAATACAAGTCAATCGGATCTCACATGTCGTATTCTCAAGCTCATAATACGAGTCAGTCGCATCTCACATAAGTCGTATTCTCAGGCTCATAATACAAGTCGGTTGCATCTCAGGGAAGTCGTATTCAATACCTTCTCTGCTTAGCTTCCAAGTAAAACCAAATAGTAAGTTGGGAGCCACATACAATACAACTCTCCCCCCTCTGGAAAGTGATTATGAGAGAACAGAAATGAGTTTTTGCTATTCAAATATAGAATTCTAGCTCCTGGGAGTGGTTAAGTTCTCAAAGAACTGAGCTTAGAAGGAAATTCTTCATTTGGAGCTTTGCTAAATCCTGCAATCTTCCATGGAAAATCATGACAAAAAAATACACTTTATGTCCATTCAATTTAATTCAAACATCTGGAATTGAAGCCAAATAAAGCACATACAATAAACTTGACCTTGACAAATTTCGCTTTTTTTATATCTGTATATGTAATTCCAGGTAAAGATCAAATCAACCAAGCACCAGAACAGTTTTTAAATTACAAACAGAAAAATACAAGTTTGTACAACAATGGTGCGCCAAACTGAATTTTTGACATGCCTCTATGAGGGGATTTGCATAATATGAGTGCTGGATCGATCTGTTCAGCTGTGCTCCGAGACTACTTTAGAAGCAGAAGCAGCACATCCACCCTGAATCACAATTCAGACATTAGAACTTGCAAGTTTATAGTTAATCTCGAGCCAAAGCAGATAATAATTGAAGTTCAGGGAATCTATTGAGCATTTTGGCAGAGTCAAGCACGCACCAACTCAAACTGAATTCTTTGAACAACTTATCCCAACAATTTGCAAAAAAGTTGCAGGAAAAAAGAAGATAGTTCTCATTCTCCTGCACATTATAACCGCCCTTTTGTGGGCTTGGTTCTCTTTTTGTATGCTTTTGTATTCTTTCATTTTTTTTTTTCATTTTTTCTGAATGAAAGTTTGGTACCTTATCAAAAAAAAAATGTTTGAGTGATTTTGAAATAGTTAAAATCATTTTTGTCGCGTTCAAAATTACTCAAAAACATGCATTTAATCATTCAATATCTTTTCATGTTTGGTTTTATACTTTTAAACGTGATTTTCAAACCTGATTAAAATAGAGGTGCCAGTATCATCTGCAAATAAGAAGAAACATCTATCGTGCTTTATAATTCAAATGAAAATGTTAATCTGTCCTAGTAGCAGCAAATTTTGAGTTCATTTTTATTATTAGGTGGGGGAAAAGACACGATACTTCAATCAATAGCTAAGTTTGCATCTTATAATTCAAAAGATTCCCAAAAACGATCTTTCTTCGGGTGTGAAACTGGGAGGCATTTGTTTCTTGCTTGTCAGTTTGTGAAATAAGCTAAGGTGATTTGTTACAATGTTGTGAAAGCTATCTCTTGGCCTACTTGATTAGAGAAACCAACTGTTTAGGACAAAACTAGGGACTCTGAACTTCTTTCCTTTAGTTTGGGAGATACCGGATGATATAACCTATAAGTCTCATCCAAAAAGGCTTGTATGTTTGATAAGTTATGTTCAATCCTTAAATATGATTGATTATCTAATTTGACAATAACGGAAAGAACTGATAGTAACCAAAACCAACAAGGAGTGTATGATGACTAATAAGAAAAAAAACCTTGAGGATGTGAAAGAGACACAAACCAGTCAAGCTGCACTGAATCTCGTGTTGTGATTGACAATTACTAGCATTCTAAGGCATATGTCGGAACCTACAATCAAAAAAGAAAAGTAGAAACAAAACAAGCTTTTAAGATTACTACATAAATATAACTCATCAACAATGGGCTCAAATTGATCACTAGAATGAACATTCAATACATTGAGTGTAGATCAAACATGACATGTACTCTTTAAGTACGTTTTCAAAATATATATAATAAATGAGACTAAGATTAACATCCATACATGAGACAATGCATCTATAATGCATAACAAAGTCCCCATGTCCAATATCCCAATAAAAGATAAATAAAGATAGTTTGTAGCAACAAAAAATCTGAGGTGAATAATATGAGAAGGCCCAAAAATGATCCACTACCAAAGAAAAAGACAATGTAAATAGATAACTACAAGTCTACACCACGAGAGAATGCACTTGTATTCTTGCCAATCTCTTAAAATTAAAAAGAAGTATGCATAACAAAACTAGAAAGATCAATAGAATTCCATTTGAGTGTTTTGTATTTTTTGGTTTGTGGCCGTTTATGTTTCAGTTTTGGAAGTTACAACTTTCGTTGTAATTTTTCATTTCATCAATGAAAAATCCTTGTAAAGTAAATAAATAGAATTGCACTTAATAATTCCATATACATTTCTATAAGATCGCCTATCTTTCTCAATAGCTGAAAATTACATCCAACTCTTATGCCGTTCATTTCTACCCAGATAATGAAAGAACAAAAACTAAACCAAAAACAAAAGAATAAATAAAGTCTAACCATTGCTATCCATTCCAACAGTACAGCTAACCCAAGAACAACCCAGCATGCCATTGCCATCCCATAAAAAGAAAAAATTGCTGATTGGTGTAATATGTGCTTTGTGCCCTTACCTTCTAGTTGTTGTTTACTGCTAGGTTGGTTAGTTTTTATTTATGAGAACCGAGCTTTCATTGAGAGAAAATGAAAGAATACAAAAAAAAAAAAACCAACAAGAGAAGCCAACCCCTAACTATACAAAAAATAAAAGCCTTCCAGTTCAAGATAGTAAAACCTAATGAATGTTAAAAAAAAAATACCAATGAATAAATAATAATTACAAAAGTCAACACGGACACCAAGGCTCAAGTAGAGGTGTTAAGCCCAACGAGAGATCACATCTCCTCCCAAGATCTCTCGCAATCCCTAAAAACTATGTATTCCTTTCCAACCCATATACTCCAGAGAACAGCAAAAAAACCAGCCTGTAATCATAGATAGTAACTGCTAGGTTGGTTAGTAGTTACTATAGTGGTCTGTCAGTTACTGAACTAACGGCTGAAAAGTGACAGCTCAACGAAAAGAGGCCATGCCGGTTCCATATGCATAATACATTATGGTCATAAGTTCAAATTGATAAAACCAAAAAGTGCAATCAGCATGAAAATTCATGGTTAAGAACAGGTGGGAATTAGGAAGAAGAAGAATATTCCAAGACTGTTTTTCTACCTCAAGCATGTTTTCATCAAGAAAACCATATGTTGAATGATTAATGGCTTGAGAACTGTCATATTGAAGGATTCTCAACTTCCCCTCCTGTATGGACAGCCAAAAAGACATCAAAGTTGCATTAATTTCAAAGATAACAGGCAAAAAGAATTGTATTAAAAATAAATAAATAAATAATTTATTATCCAAAAGAAAATTTTAGCAGCACCTTGGTCCCATAGACAACACCGCCTCCCACCGAGGGATGAAAACAAGCCACGTTTACCTCATCCTCGGCACTCGGAAGAACCCTCACAAGTTCCATGTTAGAAACTCTGTAAACCTAAGTTGTCAAAGCAAACTTCAATCAATTCAGACAACTGTTAAAGGAATTTAAAGGCTACATAGATTAATATCAATTGAACATTATCATAAATGAAAAACATCAATTTTTTTTAAGAAACTTCATTTTGTTATAACTAGTACAAATTAGAAGGGCCTTTGAAACAGTGGATATTCATCAGAGCTAAAGAAATATAATAAATTTCTTTGTTCTGTACACAATCAAAAAATATTGGTGTACTCAATTTTATCCTGGTTACCTCAATTAAACAAAAGAAATGAACTTACCTCAAGTATAGTGTATATGGGCACAGTTGTCTCTCCATCTACGACAACACTCTTAAGAAGTGAACTATGGCGGCGACCATAAGCAAGTAATAGGTGCTCTGATGTGGGAGAGAACTGCAATCATAACAAGTAGAAACTTCAGTAAAAATTTATACAAATTATTCCTTTTTTTTAAAGGAAAAAGCGTAGCTTTAGATGAAATGAATGAAAGAATTTTAAAATAAAAAAATAAAAAAAGGTCACAAAAAAACAAGGCACAGCCAACATGGAGACTACAAAGGAACAAGAGAAGAAAATCATGGAAAAGAGGCCAATGGGTTGATACAAACTTGTTACCTTGGACTTGGAGATTTTATATTTTATAAGAAGCTAAGCCCTCATTAAGATGAATAAGAGAATACACATGGTAATAAAAAAAGAATCAGCCCACCGCAAAAGGAGAAACAAAATGACAAAAAAGAAGAAGAAAAGCTCCAATGGTTGAGAATAAGAGACAAAGGATAATTACAATATTCTTTAGTTACAAAATCCTAAAAGGAAGCGTTGAACCTATCAACTTCTTTAAAGATTCTCCTATTTGTTTCCTATTTAAGCAGATAAAAGTATTACCAAATGTAGCCACTAGTTGGAATGTATATAATGTACCATTCCTGGCCTGTGGAAAGGATTTGTGAAATGAATTGGTAAAATTACAGATAATAACCTAGTCATGAAAAATGCATCTGAATTTTTCAAACCGTAATTAAATATTGGACTCAACTATTCCATATAATGAGCCACATTGAGTTTTCAAAAATAAAACTTATCACAGCAAATATGATCTTGCACAGCTTGCACTTCACTACATAGCATTTGCAAACTAAAGGTGATAGTAAAATATATTTTTCTTAATAAAAATAAAGAAAAAAGTCTCCAAGGATTTATGTGTAGAACACTACAAACTTGTGCACGTTTAAGGTACTTAAAGGAACAGAAAAGTCCTTATCATTAACAAACCTGTATAGATGTTAGACAATGAGCAGCTCGTATTGCTCGAGATGCTAGTACCATACCAAACCTATATAAAGAAAACCAAGGATGAGAGATAAATTTAAGTTATAAAAAAGGGAAGGTATAAAGTGCTATCTTCAATCGTAAATTCATAATGAGAAGGAATATTACGTTGCCTCCTCCAGAGAGTATATCCGAAGCTCGTACATGACCTGCTGAGCTGAAATTGGGTGTCGTGTGGGTGATGTTGCAGCCCCAGTTCCATCATTATTAACATGGCTTTGGAATCCATGATCAGCGTCCAAATGTGGCAACATACATGCCACACACGCTGCCAAAAATCTCCCACAAGGTGAAAAATGGGCACCCATTTCACTGCAACAACATAATTTGTAGATAAATTTAGATGGTTAGTGAGACCAGAATCCAAGAATAGACTAAAATAAATGCTTTGCAACCATCCCATAATGTAAATCTCTCAAATAAGGCTGGGTATATATATAATAAAACTAGTTGAATCTTTGAAGACAAGTCTTTTTCTTTCGGTTCTTTTTGTGGTAATGTACAAATTACTTCTTTGTGGAGTCTTAGACACAAGAATTATTTTGGTAATTATAGCTTAGCTCAAATCCTCCATAATTGGGAGGCAGTGCTTCATTAGTTGTTTTTTTGGAGGGGGGCACCTTGCCCCTCTGCCCTTAGGCTGTGTCCTCTTCTGTGATTAATACATCTCTGTTTCTTATTATTATAAAATAAAATAAAAATAAATAAAAAAACTAGTTGAAAGACAACCATCAAATGGTTGGTTCCAACTCCACAGTTAAAATAGAGTTCAGAAAAAGATTGATACTGCATGACATTAGAAAAGAACATACCTACAAAGAACGGCATGCGGAATGGTTAAGCGACATCTTTCATCATCAAGTGGAGCACAAGGATTTTTAACATCATGTGACCATATCCTGAGTTTCACGGTACAAGGTAACTCAGCAGCTGCTGCAGCAGCCAGAGAGGCAGCAAGCTCAGACTGAATTCTACTGACAATAGGTTGTGGATCACTTTCGTCAGGAACTGAGGTACTCATACTAGCACCTTCATCTGACCCACTCACAGGCATAGGCACACGAGAACGTAAAGAACGGTTTCTTGAACTAGATCTCCTACCAACTCTGCTTTGGCTAACACTGGGAGGAATTAATGACGTAAGTGGGGCATGAATTCCTCCAATATCAGATGGTGCAGAAGAATTTTCACGAACATCATCATTGTGTGGCCGAAGAGCGTGTTGACTAGCTTGACTTTGGCCAATTAACCACCCTTGCAAGAAAGGCAGTTCCCATGGATCATTGAAAGGAAAATTTGGGTTATTCCTCACTTCGGTCTGCACTTCCATATTCTCTGAAGCATCCACAGCAGTTTCTGAAACTTCCGTTTCCATTTCACTCGGGTAAGGATTGGTTCCAGTTTCTTCTGGAACTGGTGATGAGCTATTAGGTTCAATGGGTGACAACACAAGTTCATACTGTCCTGATGGTGTTGAATATGTTAATAGCCGCACTGAAGCAGAAGGATCAACTCTTTGTAATCTCCCTGCACCATGATCCGCTTCGGTTCGCTGCATGGACATTCTCCTATTTTCTTTCACAAATGAAGGCCATATCAACAGAGGAAAGGACATCAAAGGTAGGCCATCCACCAAACTAGAACGGTCAGAAGAATGTGCATCGGCAAAATACACGGTAGGAGGCGGATATTGCACATATCCAGGAGATGTTGCTAATGTTATGGCAGATTCTGATGAGTCGAGATCATTGACCTTCAGAACATGTTAAGAAGAAAAATTAGGATAAGTGATTGAAAGGAGGAAAATTTAAAGGCAATAAAAATAACTTACCTCAGCAGTTAAAAGAAATTGGGCTGCATGTGGGTGAAAATGCACAGCACGCAGTGATCGCCGCGTCCTTAAAACAATGGTTGGTGAGGGTGTCTCCCCTCTTTTGTTGTAGTGCCAAATGTAAAGCTGCATAAAATTTAAGAGCAATGTTGTATATTAAAATGCACTTACAGAATTATATATCTAATTCCCCATTTAAAAACCTCACCTTATGACCTGATGCCACAGCAAGAAGCTCTCCTTGGGCATGGAAAGCTATGGATGCAATAGGACGATCTGAATAGAGAACAAGGTTGAGCAATAACTCATAAACTACACAAATTTTTCACTATCTAATCATCCTCATAAGCTATGCAAGGAACTTGGAAAAAGAAATTACAGAAATCACGCGAGCCAATGCATTCTGCAGTGTTTGCGTCCCACAGTCGAACATCATAATCCAAGCTTCCGCTGGCAAGAATTTCGGGGTAAAGTGGATGGAATCTGACCTGAAAGATTACCAGAAGATGAATCCAGCAGATTGAAGCAACTTGAGTTACACAGATAACTAATAATCAATGGAGCCTTGGCAAAAAGAAAATTATGATTTAAGCCACGTTCTCAAAATATGTTGTGATAAGCTGAAAGAAATGGAAAGAATTCCTTTCAACAAAGAGAGCATGCTATCATGCTTACCACCCAAGGCGTTCTCCGATGACCATTCAGCACCTTTAAGCAGGTCCCAGTTTGGCAATCAATTATTTTTACAGTATGATCTCCACTGCAGGCATGAAAACAAAAAAAGGAAATGAATATCTTCACTAAAATAAATTAAACATGGAGCTTCATCACATCACTGTAGCAAAAAAATATCTCTTAATCCCAGCAACTCACTGCGTAGAAGCAAGCGTTCTCCCATCAGGACTGAATGCTGCTGCAATTGTCGACCTTGGAGGAGGCAAAAGAGGACAATATTTAGCTGAAAGATGCCGTAGTGATTCAGCCTCGACCCTGACAAGATTCCAAGTTTAATAACACATTCCAAATAAGGGCTAAAGTAACAGAGAGGAAGCATCACAACATAGAATGACGGGATAAACAAATAGGCAAAATATCATTCATTATTTCATTTATGGCATTAGACATTCAGATGCATTATAAGAAACAAAAACACTACCATGAGATAAGACCCCGCTTAGCATCTCTATCTGCTTCACATCTTGGCCCGACTGCATCACATTGGGGGTCATGAGAATCTCCCCAAAACCTCCTTGATGCGCGTTTAGTTTGAGGAGAAATCTCTCTCTGGGCTAAAAGTTGAAAAACATTACTGACTCTGAAAAAATGAGATAAAAGTTAGACCAAGAACTCTAAATATTAAATAATCTATATCACATCAGTAGAGTAAAATCCCATAAGCCAAAACAAGTACTAATGCTCCATGTCCCCACAATGATAATCGTAACACTAACAATCCTCACATTAATTATAGACAGAGCAGAAATTTGGAAAATTCCAATCATTGGAGATGAGGAACAATCTGCATAGTAATCAAAAGTTTCACTCTTTCTTTTAACTAGAAATGCGCATATCATGTAAAATTAGATCATTCAATTAGGCCGTAGCAACAGAGTATGAACCCCTTGTAGCTCCCTCCCCTCCACCTTCCCATCCACCAATTGCAATGGCAACAATTCCAAGCCAAAATATCACTACAGTAAAATAAAAAACTAAAATAGCACTTGAAAATTAAAAAAGATTATAGCATACAAGAAAAGAGAAATGAAAAGAAAGAAAAAAGATTGTATTTAATCAAACTTCATACGCTTGATTAACAAATTGCGGGTTAATTCAGACCCACGATTTAAGAAATCTTGACAAAATTTAGATCCTAGCACAACCCAAAAGTCGAAGATAAGAAAGAGGGCAATCATGAACATAACCCAAATAGGAAATTCGAAACAAATAATCGTAGAGCAGCATCATCACCTTTGTCTGCTCGTGGTGTACGGCGGACCAGGGTGAGAAGGAAGCGGTGGAGTGGATGTGGAAGGAGAATTTGATTCTTCAAAAGCCCCGAATGTCATCATTTACCAGAGAAAACGTCATGCTCCAAAATTGACCGGCATTTCGATCGGGGAAAAGGGAGAAATCAGGAGGGAATTAATCCCAATTCAAAGTGAAATGGGGCGGTGATGTTATTGATTTAGAAAGCAATGATCGCCGGAGAAGATGGCGAAATTCAGGCGAGGAGGAGGAGGAGGAGGATTTTAAATTAGGTAGAAAGATCTTCTGCAAGATGAAGAAGGCATTCTTGTGAAAGAAAACCTAGAAGAAGAACAACAAACGAAACAGAGAGATCGAAAAAGAACACCTCCTCTGAAAATCAAAATTCATTTTGGACATATATGTTCCTTTTTTTTCTTTTTCTTTTTTTTTCCTTTTCTTTTTCTTTTTCTTCTATTTAATTTTAAATCTTATATTAAAAAAAATAATCATTATAAATTTGAGGTTTTATTTTAAATAACCCAAATCTAATTTTTATTTCAAATTTAGTTAGATTATTATAAGTCAAATTTCTTTTTTTTTTTTATGAATTTTAGATAGATATGGAAAGGTAATAGATCTAATTTTAAGGAAAATTGTAACATATGTGAATTTAACAGTAAAATAATTACAAATATATCATTTTTTTAAAAAAATTGCGAATATGACAATAATCTTTTTTATAGAATCTTGTTAGTGATAAAAGTTTATTACTAATAGAAGTTTGATGTCATATATCAACGATAGAGTCTATCAGTGATAGTCACTAATTTATTTATTTTTTTTGGTCATATTTGTAAAATATTTTAATTTGAGTTTTGTTACCATCAATTATAAATAATTAAAAGACATATTAAAAAGAATAAATAAAAAAATTCAAAGAATCAAACATATTCCAAAAAGAAATAAAAATCAGACGAATTTTTTTTTGTTGACCTTTTTCAAAAATTAAGATATTATGGGTTTGCATTTAAAAGAACTAGCTTTTTACCCGTGGAATAATTTGAGTAAATAAAATTAATTTAAAATTAATTAACATTTGATTTATAGTAAAATCTCAATTGACTTACACTTGTGTTCGAGAGATATGGTAAATAACTCGGGAAAAAAATTTGATTTATATATTTATATATTCATTTTATTTTTTCATTTCATTTTTCGAATTTCGCGGAGTAATTGGCATCAACGACGAAAATATCGATAGCAATATCGAGAGTTCAATTTTACAGATATATTCATGAATATATCGGTGAAATATCAATATCGACGGATAATTCTATAAATCAAATTTTTTTAAAAAAAAAATTAAATTAATAATTACATTCATTTTACTTACAAGTTAGGTTATAGATCTAGTTATTAGTATCTATATCATTATCTATATTAAGATTAAAAGATGATATTTTTTTAATATTTTATGAGTATTTATAAAAGATATTCATTAACTCTCAATATCTATATCCAACCCTTTTATTTACGGACACGGATATATCGACATATTGATGCATATTTTCATTGGCATATGCTTTGATTATTTTTTTTTTTTTTAATTAATAAATGAATGTGACAAAAGTTTAACTAAAGATAAAAAGCAAAATTCTCTCTAAAAGTTTAAAGAACAATTAAATGAAATTGAAGCGTAAGGTAAAAGCTCATTATAATTTTCACAGCAGTAAAAACTCATTAACAATTAAATGAAATTCAAGTTTGAGGGTTTCATTTTACTCCCTTCTTCTTAAGCCATTTTTTATAACTTAAAAATTTCTTAACATTGAAATTAAAATTAATAGCATTTTAAAATATGAATTAGTAATTATTTTTCGTACAATTTTTAATTCAGTTTGTAAATGATAAGTCTCCAAATATTTTCTTTAAAAAAAAAAAAATCCATTTGTTTTGACGGGTGCGAGAGTTTGCTTAAGAGCCCGTGCGAGTGCAAGAGCCAATGCGAGAGTCCAATCCATAAATCTTTCTTCTCGGTTGTTTTTTAAGTTCTACGAGTTATTTTGACTATTGTGTTAAAAACAGTTGGAATCAGTTGAAAGCAACAACAATTACAAGAAAATTACAGCTCTATTTCACTTATCTATCATACCTATAAATAGGCATTTGCTTCCGCTCTATTTCACTTTTCTATCATACCTATAAATAGGCATTTGCTTCCAGTCAAAAGTGATTGAGGAAAAGAGATAAAAAAAAATATATTTTGTGATTTTTCAAAGAGATTTGAGAAATGGGTTTTAGAGTTTTGTAATTACCTTGTTCCTGTTCTTCTTTTCCTTTGAATAAAAAATTTCTCCTCCTTTTTATTGTGGATGTAGGCCTTGTTCAAGATCAGTAAAACACAGAGGCTCGATGTAACTTTGTTCGAGGGAAGAATTGTTGGGAATAATACAAACGAAGTCCAACATTGCCTAGATAATGAGAGATCGTGAGTATATAAGTGAGTACAACTATTTCCAATGGTACGAGACATTTTTGGTGGGTCTAACTTGAGGACCCTTTTGAGTGTAATCAACAATCACAAACCGATTCGGGAGTAGAGCATGGGTCTTATAATTTATTACGTTTGCAGATTTTGATAAATAGACTCCGTAGATTCTACCGTTAAAATTTACATTGATTCATTACGTTTGGAGAGTGGTAGACGTGCCCTAAAACTCATAAATTTTAGCCAAAGTATTTCTCTAAAACTTAATTAATTTTGTATTAAACTTTTATTTTGTAATTTACTGAATGCATATAAGAACAAACTTCTATTTTGTAATTTACTGAATGCACATCAGAACAAACTTATTTTAACAATTTTTCAAAAGAGAGTAAGTAAAACCTGCAACACCTATTAAGTATGAGATTTGATTGGATGAAATTTAGAGTAAAAGCGACTCCACCTTATCCCGGTCATGGTAAAACTTGTAATTTTGTTGTCGGGTGGAAATAGTTGTTGGAACTGGTTTTCCAATTCCATCCAGAACCGAGAGTTCTTATTTTCAATGGAGGCATGTTTACGAGCGAGGAATTTAAGATCTTCACCCATAAATGTTCACGAAACGTGGCATGGAACATCTGTCAGCGACGAGAGTCTGACATCCGAGCGAATTGAATAAGTATGGAAGTTAATAGTCTACTTAAATCATATCATTATTTTTTTTAGTCATGAAATTTTCAAGATGTAGTGTTTTAAAAATGTTGTGCTCTTCATTTGATATTATCATACATTTGAAACAACTATTACAAGTCATGATTTTTTAACGAAATAACTTAATTTCTTAAAAAATGAGGGGGTGTCCGGATCCGGATTGAGATCACTATTTTAAGTGTAGTTTTCATAAGGAAATAGCAACGTTATTTGTTCCAAAGTAGGTGATTGCATTGTTCACACACGATTTAAATATATAATTTTAATGTGTAAATCAACCTTTATTTGTATTAATTGGTATGTAAGTGAAGTATAATCCTTAATGTATAATCCTCTAACTCTGCCAACATGAGCATACCTCAACCGACATAATGTATGAACTATGAGCAAGAGATCTCAAGTTCGAATCCTCTTCCCCACAAGTTGTCAAAAAAAAAAAAAAAAAAAAAATCCTCTAACTCTTTCTCTCGGCTGTATGCTTCATTTGAGGGTTGGAACACATGTTTTCGAGGTTAAATCTTTAATTTTTCTTGAAAGTATTCAAGCTTTCAGAAGATATTTTGGTATTCGAAACCTTTTGGTCTTCAAGTCTTTCAATTCTTCAAAGCGTCTTTGGTCTTCAAGGAGTCTTCGTTCTTTAAGAGTTTCAAAGAATATTCTTTAGTTTCGATTCTTATCGACTTTGGTCTTTCAAAGAATCTTTGGTCTTCAAGAGTTTTGAAGGAGTCTTTTGAACTTCTATTCAAGAGTTTTCAAGGAGTCTTATCGGTCTTCTAAGTGCTCAAAGTTCTTAATTTTCGTTGAAAAATATGATTTCTTATTCTCCTTTCTCATTTAAGTTCTAAATTTCAAAGAGTTATTCGAGTTTTTTTTATGAAATATTGTGAGTATGAACTTTAATTGCTTTTAGGTCAAACTATTTGGATTTAATCTTTGTTCGCATTTGTCCATAATTGTTTGGGCGTGTACTTTGTTGGTTTTGGCCTACACAAATTTTGTTTTCCATGCCATATTGTCAAATCTGTCCAATATAAATTTATTTATTATTTGTAGCATTTTATGTCTTGAATAACTATTTTTCTTGCTAAAATATCTCATCTAATAAATTAAATTTCATTTGTTATTATCATTGGTTTTAAAACGTTTTTTAATATGTGGAATTTTAAAATCAAAGTTAATGTGTTGATGATTTCCAATCATATCTCGGCTCCGATAACCATTTAGTTTTTAGTTTTTGGTTTTTGAAAATTAAGCCTATAAACCATATGTGAATTTCTAAGACACCTTTCATTTTTTTAAGGAAACATTACAACTTTTAGGCAAATTCTAAAAACAAAAGCAAAATTTTGAAAGCTTCTATTTTTTTGTTTCCAATTTTTTGTTTGAATTTTGGAAACACTACAAAAAAAAAAATTAAAAAAAAAAAATAACACAACCAAAGAATTCATATGTGAATGTATTGTTTATCAAACACCACCTTAAACGATTTTCTCTTTTATGGCATTTGATTGAGATTTTATTATTATTATTATTATTATTTTTTTATTTTTTTTTTATATGTTTCCTTATTATTTATTTTCATTGTTGTGGTTATTTCCTTGACATTATTTTCTCCAAAGTCGTCCTCTTCCTCCATTTTTTGCAAGTTTGTTCTTCATTCGCTGCCCACCTTGTCGCCAGATGCACAACGGCTGTGGGCGGTGGATGTTGGCGGTCTGCGACACACGACAATGAGCGACGAATGGTAGTGTTCAGTATCGTACAGACAAGTAGATGAACAAGTACACATTGTTGGAATCAAAACCATCAACTCACGATTCTGGTGACCATCGTCAAGCCATTGATTTCAGATACGTGATTCACAGGTGGTGGTGTTGTTCGTTGTCGTCGAAGATAGGAGCATCGTCATTACTGTTGTCGCCGGAGGAGAAACTGGCAAGGATAAAAAGGGGCAACGACTGTCATGAGGTTAAATATGAAGTTTAGAGTTTAACCTTTTTTATCTTTTCTTTTTTTCTTCTTAAATGTGGGATATATTTAATAATATGCCTCATATATTATTGTTTCATTCTAGGTTTTATATGTAATAATATGAAGTATATATTCTTGTTTTATTTATGTTTATATTTCATAAATGTGACATTTTTTTAAGTCATGTCTGGTATACTTAGAAATAAGAGGTATAAAATTTAAATTGAAAAAAAAAATTTAGTATATATGTTGGATTAATTTATATAAACAGAGTATATATGTTGAATTAATATATATAAACGCAGTATATATATGTTGGATTAAATGGTCGATGGCGATTGAAGAACACGATTGCAGAAAATGAAGAAAAAAAATGGTGAAGCATGGCGCCAAGGGAAGAAACGGAAATTCAGATGCAATCTGGCGACAAGGAAAATTAAAAATAAAGAAACAAAAAAATAAAAACATAAAAAACATAATCAAATGCCATAAAGAAAATAACCAAATTAATTGTGCAATTTTTTCGTTTTTTTTTGTAAATGACCGATGACATCCATGAAGGATATTAATGTAAATTGTCTACTACACATTTGGGACCGACCCGACATGATTGTAAATTAATGTTATATCATACCGTTTTGACAAATATACTTTAATTTAGGCTCATTCGTATAGTTACCTACCTCTTCGGCCTCACCCTTTGAATTTGAGTTTTGAACCAAATTATCATTTAATTAATTTTTGGACTCGTTTTATTTTAAGTCCAATTACAATATGACTCAATTTAACATTTTATTTTAGGCCCAATTACAATATAACTCAATTTGATCGAGTTATGCTTCCTTGACAAATGGTAAGACGTGTGGCATTATTTAAGATTTATCAATTTTTTTTAAAGGTATTTAATTAAGGTGGGGTAACATTATTACCTCTTGGTCATTAGTCCATAGGTCAGTTGAACTATACTCAATTTAACATTTTATTTAATAAATTTCCTTTTTAAAAACAATTTATGGTTTATTTGTTTATTATTAAATATATATTCTTAAAAATGTATAGAAAATTGGAAGGGCCTATATATTAGAAAATTTTGGCCCAAATTTTCATTGTTGGTGCAGGTTGGCGGTATTGGACGCAAACTGGGCTGGGCCTCAAACATAGCAAAAGCCCAATCCATAACATTATTGTCTGCTGCCATACTGTCAATTGAATATCATAGAGATAAAGGAAAATGGTGAAGAATAAGTAAAATTAAAAAGAGATAAAATATTTTTTTATTGTATAAATGTCTAAAAGTTATAATTAGTGTGTAGAGACCATAAATACCAAACTACTCTTCATAACATTTTTTTGAACTACTCTTAAAATTGTGCCAAAAAAAAATCACTCTCAAATTAAAAAACAACCCCTAAAAGGAAGGTAAAAATAAAAAAACCCCTAAAATGAAGGGAAAAAAATAAAAATCATACTTAAGTCTTAATTTAAATTTAAAAAATCTAAACTCTACTTCAAAAAATTTAAAACAAGTCTACCCCAAATTAAAAAGAATGTTTGGAAAAATAAATGTGATAATTTTTATAACAGTTGATTAATGCATAACAAGACGAGAAATGGGTGAGAAAATATAGTATATTTAATCCATGTGTGGATAAAAAAGGCACTTGAGAAAGTGTATTTGCATTACTCGTATTGGGACAAAAAATAAAACACAGTGTATATGAAAAATAACTAATCATAATTCACTTGAATACAATTGGTTAAAACAAAATAGGGAACAATTAATAAATATAAAACATAAATCCAGTGTATGTAATTGCAAATACAATGTGTATGTGTATACCAATCCAAACATAGGGAGAGAAGCGGAAAAAAAAGAGTAATTTTATAGATTGTACCAAGTTTGAGTTCGGGAAGCTTGCTTTGCTCGTAGACATTTCTATCCATTTCTTATGTTTCCACATTGCAACTTCATGTCTGCTTTTTCAGGATAGGATTTGAAATCGACATTCTAAGTAAATCGAGGAAGTGATTGGAACAATAAGCAAAATCCTACGAATTGACAACGAACAAGACAAATGATCTCAAAAAACAAACTAGTGATTAGAACAATAAGCGGAAACTCCTCCAAAAAAATAAAATTTATCTCCGAAAACAAAAACTAGAGTTGGTTAACCTATTCGCAACTAATGTTTCTCTCTCTCTAACAAATATTAAACAATCTCTATGCACAACAACACATCAGCCATGGTCAGTCAAACAAATCTTCCAGCCAAGTCGATTCTCAACACTAAATGAACCGGAATTACCATCCAAATTGAAGCATAAGTAGCCTTATGCGAAAAAAAAAAATTTAAATAAGGAAATGGAATAGAGTTTGATAAAAATTGCAAACAAACTTCTAATAAAGAAATGGGATATAGTTTGGAAAAATTCGCAAAGAAGAAAAAAAAGAAGATTTGAAGGGTATTTTGAACGGTTTCTATTACATGTTATAAGAATTAATTTTTTCATTTTTTTCGAATTTTTTTTAAGTGTCGTAGAAGGGTATTTTGAACCGTTTGGATAACATGTCATGTATATCATGATAATGAGACTTACTCGACATCATTATAATAAAATGTTCTATTAGACATTTTTGAAAAATCTTACGTCTTATTGATCCATCTATGTTCAAACCTCACTATCATATTTGAAAGTTCCTCTTTCCACAAATTTAAACTTGGGAATCAATTATAATAATTAGGTTAATTTACAATTTTGATTTTTGAAATATGAACCTTGTATTTATTTTGAATTAAATATCTAAACTTTTGATTACGTTTATATTTAATTTCTACCTTTGCTTGTGATATATTCATTAAATTAACACGGCATATTCATTTTTTAAAATATTTGTACATATGAATTTTTATTATTATAGTTAAACTTTGATATTTTTAAATGTAACTATAATAATAATATTTAAAAAAAAAACATTGATCATTTACTTTCACTTCACCCTATAGTAATCGATATATTTTATGTTATAATCATGGACCTAATGATCCAATGTAACCTAAATATAAGTTGACTATAATAAAAATCACTAACGGATGTATATTTTACTTGTTGTTTTAGTTTCTATGTTTATAATATTTTAATTATATTAGATAAGTCGCGAATCCTAAATTATGTCACTACTATTATAAATTCACCCAAATGATTATGAACAACTAACAAAATGAACAGTCTAGCTCATCAATGTTGATATATTGTATGTTTTGTCACGAATTTTCACCGTTTTTTTTTTTGACAACATGTAGGGTGAAGATTGAACCTCTGACTTCTTGATCACTAGATCATACATCATGTCAGTTGAGTTATGTTCATGTTGGCAACTTTCACTCAAGTTATATATTCCTCTCTTCAAACCCTAAATCGTAAAGTCTAGCTAAACTCATTGTGTATTAATATTGTGTCAGTTCTTTCCACATCCTATATTAAAAAAAAAATCCAAATTCTCCAAATTCAAAATCTCAAATCTAAATCTTGAAACTCGAAAGAAGCTTAAATCCCTTAATTAGATATATGTATATTATATATACTTTAATTGTTGAAGTGCGACCAAAGTTCCACATCGGTTAAAAATAGGGGAAGATCATGGTATATAAGGAGAGACAATATTCTCCATTGGTACGAGACCTTTTGGGTGACCAAAAGCAAAGTCATGCGGGTTTAGTCCCAAAATGGACATTGAGGTCCGATTTTTCCTTAACATTAATTCCCTCCAAATTTGCTCTTAGAACGGAAAGAAAAAAAAGTCAAAACAAAAAATAGGCTATTTTCACAAATGACTCACTTTAATGTCCTAAAGAAAAAAGAAAAAAAAAATGAAGCAAAAAAGAAAAACAAAAAAAAAAAAGGCTATTTTCCCAAATGACCCACTTGAATGTCCTAATGTCAATTAACTCGATTTTTGAAAATGCATGTTTTCTTACTTTTGTTGAACATGAACACGCGTCGTGCCCAACAAAAGGTTTACAGACTTTTTTCTTGCAATGGTGTTCGTGCTCAGCAAAGTGAAGGACAAAAAATACATTATTTTTTAGGCATAGTAAAAAATATTACGAAATCGAAAGAGAATCATATGTAAAAATCTTAAAAAAAAAAAAAATGATCTCACAACGATGATTATAGTCATATTTCACCTTGCAATTAGTTGCAAGTATGTCGATAGTAATTTCATCCCATTCTCACCCCTATCTCATATAGTAATTTTCTATTTGTTATATTCTCTCAGGCGTGTATGCTTGGCACCAACCAATTCAATATAAATTAGTGATCAAAATATCACAATTTTAAATCTCTCACCCCACATGTTGTTAAAAAAAAAAAAAAAAATGCTCTCGTCTAAGTGGTTATAACTTAAATTACCGGAAGACTCCTACCATTTTGTAAGTTTTAGTCAAATTGTTACAAATTTTAAAATACAAATACTAAATTGTTACTTCTACGAAACTCCAAGACTATGAAGTTTTTTAACCAAAAAAATAAACATGCAAACCTATTAAAAAAAAATCTTAATTTAAATTTAATAGTTTAACAACATATGAGAGGAGAAATTGAAACTTTTGACCTCTTAGTTTTTTTTTTTTTTTTTTTTTAACAATAGTTGAGATAGATTATCTTCGAGCTATGTTCACATGGACTCCGTGACTACTATACATTTTTTTTAGTACATTGGGGTTGGAGGATTCGAACCACAGACCTCTTGGTCGTCAACACATACATATGCCTGCAATCATGCTCGCTTTGGCCCGTGACTACTATACTTATACTTGGAAGATAAGTATATTAAGTAATTTAATTCTTTACGCTATGTTTCTTTTAGATCAAATGGGTTAAATGAATTTATTCTATCTCTAATTTAGGCTATGAATTCTCAATTACCTCAAATATTTTTATTTTGAAAGAAAAGGAAAGTCTTTGATTGGAAGTTAAGCTTTGGTCGTAGGTCACTGCGGTACGTTAAACAAGCTCTTGACAAATACGATAAGTAACGTTTTTCCACTAAAGGCACAACACAAACAAACTAAATCATGATTGTCATCCACACATTTTTCATCATAAGAAAGATACATTTCTCTTATGAATTTTAATAAAATTTCTAACTTTGCAATCATTTGTTCTAAGTTTTTCTCTTTTAAGTTTGTGTGGACTCGGACTTAGACAATAGCATCATCAAACCTTTAAGATGATAATAATTAAATGTCTTATTTATGTCGATAATTTAGAAAAAAATGTTAGAAGAATAAAAATATCATGTTAGAAGAACAGGAGGCGTAAAGTTTTTTTTTGACATTCTTTTGAAATTTTATGTTTTTTGACATTCTCTCGTGATAAGTAAGTGCTCTCTCTGTGTGAAAAGTCATTCGTATTTTTCGCTTATCACGAGGGCACCATAGTTGTCTCCTCATGATCGTGCTCAGTGAAGGGTACTATAGACTTTGTGCACTTGTTTATCATGAGAGAAAGTAAAAAAAACATAAGTTTTAAAAAATTGAGTCAAAAAACTTCACGACTCCCGAATGGTGGGTCATCCATACAAAAACTCCTAAAAAAAGTATAAAGAAGTTATGAACTTCAAATACTATAAAAGAAGTTTACGACTCAATTAGAAAAAAAATTATATGCGATTGTAATATTCTTTTCATAAAGTTCTTCTATGGTCGATTGTGATTTTTCTCTCTTTTCAAAGTTTTCCTTATAAATTTATGTGTTTCTGGAGATGTTCATGGGGCGAGGTGGAACCGGGTAATGCCTTCTCAGTTCTCCACCCCTGTTCCCGTCCCCATTTTATTACTCGTTCCCGCAAAAATTTTCGTTTAGTTTCGCGGAGACGAGACATATATATACATATATAAAATTATACGGGGCGAGGCTAGTATTCGAGGCGAGGCGGGTATGTTATTAATCCATCTCTGCCCAGTTAAGCAAACGGAGCAAAAAAAATCTCCGCTCTCTACCCATTCTCCATGTAATCGAATTTTCCGACTCATTATGGGCGGAGTTGAATAAATAGACATTTCTATGTGTTTCTTGTTCTTTTTGTTTTCTTTTAATTTCTTAATTATTTTCTATTTATTTCTCTGGACTAGAAATGAGAGCTTTTTTTTCCAACAATTCCCGAATTGTTTTAAGATTCATCTAACAAATTAATAGTTTTCTTTTGGATAAATGGTACAAATTGTTTTCTTTTGGAAAAAAACGCTTTTAAAATAGGTTAAGTTATATAAAATTTCCTTCGACTTTGGTTTCATTTATACTCCTTAGATTTTGAAAATTTTAATTTTAACCTTTAAACTTCAAATTAGTTGCTTAAAAAAATATCCTTAACAAATATATATAGAACATTTGTCTATGTTCAACGTTGGAAACAACCTAAGATGGTTTACATATATTAGATGAAATAATATTATAAAAATAGTTTGTTATTCATTGTATAGAAAACATAAAATAAAATCAAACAATGGATCAAACGTTTTTTTTTTGTTTAGAAAAAAAATTAAAAACAAAAAATAATTATGAAACACGTTGTGGTTTTTTATTTTTTAAAAGCAGAAAACGAAATAAGTTATCAAACATAAATGATTTTTATTTTTAACAAAAAAAAAAAAAAAAAAAAAAAAAAAAAAAAAAAAAAAAAATTGAAATGTTTATGGGTTGGTTGCACAAACAACCCAAAATAATTGCAAATTTAGCAAAGTTTAAAACCTTTTGCAAATATGGCAAAAGATCCGTGACTATCACTGATAGACTTTATGACTATTACTGATAGACTTCTATCACTGATAGACTATTATCACTGATAAAATTTTATAAAAAAGACTACCATCAGCGATAAACTTCTATCAGTGATAGAAATTGTCATATCTGTAATTTTTTTTTAAAAACAATGCTATATTTTTAATTATTTTACTCTAAATTGACATATGTTACAATTTCTCCTAAATGATCGTAGCAAATTCTATTTGTTTTTCGCCGCTTTGGGTTGTGGGGCTTACTTCCTAGCCCCAGTGGGAGTAGTGACTAGCGTTATAAGTCGTTGGGCGGCCGGAAGGTTGCCACGAGTAAGTCCGTTTGGGAGACCGAAGGCAGTTCTCCGTGCACCGAACACGTAGCTTACCGAATCAGTTGCGACACGGAAAAGTGCGTAAAGTTTTCTTTGGTATTGGAAATTTTGTTTGAGAAACTCTTCTCTCAAACCAAGAAAAAGTGTCTCAAATGTACACTCTTCTTCTTTCTCTAAACACACTTGGTGAAAAAGTCCATCTTCCTCCCTAATAAGTGTTGAGAGCACCAACAAGCCATGTGAATAATAAGCAATTCTTTCAAGATTGTTCAAAAAAGAGATCTACTTTAAGAAAGAAGAGAGAACACTCAACAAACTAGGACTTTAATTAATCAATATCAAACACCTCTCTTAATCCTTAAATATATGCTCCAAATATTTTGGATCCTTTTCTTTCATATATCCAATTGTGTATTGAGAGCGTGATTGAGTTTTAAAGTGTTTAATTTTAGAAAGAAAAAAAAAATTATTGTGTTTGACAACCACTCAAAAATGACTTTTTAAAAAATGAGTTTGAGAAATAAGTGATTTTGAGTGAAACATTTAGAATCAAAATTTAGAAAATTGAGCTTTTGTCTGGTTAAGATTTAGGTTCGTCGACGATTTAAGGGTCGTCATTTATTTAGAATTTCCAAAATATCTTTAAAAAAAATATTTTTTTTTTCTGCCGGTAATTCCAAAGAGACCCTAAATCTTATACACAATTTTATTCTAAATGTTTGAGAAATAAATGACGATTTAGGGTTACAACAATAATATAAGTGAAGATAGAGAGATTTGAAAAGGGTATGTTTACTATGAGATCTTTGGTTGGATCCCCACCTCATACATGTTGTCAAAAAAAAAAATGTTATTTAATGTTAAAAAATAAACCTAGTTGGCTCATTGGTCACAAAAACAACCTAGTTATTATTCCCTTATTACCGTTCTTGGGATTGAGTCTAGGAAAGAACAACATTGTATTAAAAAATGTTTGATTGACTTCTTGACAAGAGATGTGCTTAAATCAGCTCCTTGCTTCAAGGTCCTGGGTTCAATTCTAAAAAAAAAAAATTATTCTTCTTAATTTTACCAATTGGTTTTAGTATGAAACCACACATTGTCATACTCATATCATATGTCATTTAACTTTTTAAAATTCTTATTCTGCGCTAGTGGTCATTATGCATGATTTTTATTTTAATTGTGATTAGTGGTTTGGTGGTGTAAGGGAACCTTGGTAGAACGACTGGCCAGAGTTTGAGTCCAACTATAGTTTTTTTTGTCAGCTCGACTATAGTTTTCAAATATATGCAAAAATTAAATCTATTGTTTGAGAAACGACAACACATATTAGCGAGTGTTTTTTTTTTTTTCTTTTTTAAATTCAACCATATGAGATGTGGGGATTAATTTGAACCATCAACATTCAAAATAGTTTAATAGTTGAGTTATGCTCGACATAGAAAATTTCAGTAAAAAAAAAGAGACCTACCTTTAAAGATAAAAATAACACATTTTAGAGATTTTCTTTCTAAATTTAACAATGTTGAAGATTTAAACATCTAGCATGGGGATTAATTTGAACCATCAACATTCAAAATAGTTTAATAGTTGAATTATGCTCGACATAGAAAATTTCAGTAAAAAAAAAGAGACCTACCTTTAAAGATAAAAATAACACATTTTAGAGATTTTCTTTCTAAATTTAACAATGTTGAAGATTTAAACATCTAGCCTTTAGAATATACGTAAATAACATTTTTTTTTCTTTTGTTTTTGACATGTAAGGTGGGGTATTCGAATTTCTGATCTCTTAGGGGGCGTTTGGCCCAAGGAGTTGGGGGGAGTTGGAGTTGTTTTGTCTGGAGTTGTTTAGTGTGAGGAGTTGTTTAGTCTGGGGAGTTCTGAGGTATGTCTGTTTGGGGCAGGGAGTTGTTTAGTCTGGAGTTCTGAAGTCTGTGGTGTGTTTGGAGCAAGGAGTTGTTTAGTCTGGAGTTCTGAAGTCTGAGTTTATTTTAGCTGTTTTCTTCCGCACATTTTTTTTCTACAAACTTTCAAAATTTTCTTATTAAGGACTTCTTCCAATTCCAATAAATTCTAAAAATGAAATATTTTATTTTTATTTTATCTATCCTTGACAAATTTCTTTGAAGACAACAAAAAATAATTTTGAGCACAATATTTGACATTATTTTTTCACATTAATTATCAAAAAAAAAAAAAATATATATATATATATATATATATTTTGTTAGGATTCATCCTTAATTTTATGAATTATAAGATTGTCTACCCATAAGTATAGTCTATTCATGTGTCAAACACATCTTTCTCCTCCTCCCATTGACAGAGAGTGGTTGAACCTCAAGTTCTAAAATCTGAGTTTATTTTACTAGTTTTTTCGATACAATTTTTTTTTTCTACAAACTTTCTAATTTTCCTTATTAAGGACTTTTCCTAATAAATTCTAACAATGCAATTTTTTATTTTTATTTTATCTACTTTCCAAATTTCTTTGGAGATAACAAAAAAATAATTTTGAACACAATACTTCACATTAATTTTTTAATCTCTCACCTTGATTATCAATAATATATATTTATTATTATTTTTTAAAGACTCAATCTTTAATTTTTTTAATTTTATGAATTTTAGAAGTGAGATTTTGTTTTTGTTTTTTTAGTGTAAGTATATTTTACAAATTTCTCTAAAGAAAAAAAAAAACAACACATAAACATATTTATGTGTCAAACACGTTCTTCCTCGCTTCCACCCACTTAAACTCATAATTTCATATGCACTGCACCTAGAACCTATTTTCTATAATTTTTCATATTTTTATTATCAAGAACTTCTTCCAATAAATTTTAAGAATACGATTTTTGTGTTTTTTATTTTATGTATCCTTTACAAATTTATTCGAAGATAACCAAAATAACTTTGACTACCATACTTCACCTTTTTTTTCTTCAATATCACTCACATTAATTATTCATTTTATTTGGATAGTTTTGAAATAAAACAAATAGTCGTACAATAGTCGGTTAACTATTACGTGTGAATTTGAAAGATTTTAATCCATTAATCTAAGTGAATCCAAATAAGCTATATTTTTTATATTTTTATTTCTTCTTGAATACTACATTTTAAATTTTGTTTAAGTACCAATTTTAATTTTAATTCAACAATTTAATTTATATTTAAAATAAAAAATAGGTTGAATTGCATTTTTAGTCATTTTACACCTTTTGTCTAAATTATGTTTTTTTTTTAAATAATTAAAAAATATTGTAAAAGGAAGGGAGATAAAGAAAGGAAAATGAAGGAGAGTTGAATAGTAATTACTGTAGAAGTCTGGGGAGTTGATATTTTTTGTCCGAGTTAAACAACTCCTTGGGACAAACGGGGAGTAAGTTTACTCCCCACAACTCCACTCCTCCCAACTCCGTGGGTCAAACGGCCCCTTAGTCATCAATATATGTTGTAGAGGGAGAAAACAAAGTTAAAAAAAAAAAATAATAATAATAATAATAATAATAATAAAAGCAAAAAAAAAATATATATATATATATTTAGAATAATTATTTTGGTTGGGTGTAAGATGATGACAGGGCACCATAATTCAAAAGTGTAGCCTTTGGAATCTTCCACCCATTTAATTTTGGACCGTTCATCTATCTCGATTGTCGTTAAGCGTCCAGATCGCGCCTTACGTGGCGCCACCGCCATCCCACATTTTGCCAGCTGTACGATCCCCAAAACGACACGTCGGAAAGACAATAACGGAACTGCATTCTCTACACCCTTCTATTATCTCTCTCCACTTATCATTTATTTTGTGTTTTTTTTTTCTTTTCTTTTTGGGACAATTTGGTTTGAAAAATTGTAGATGTGTCAAAATAAAATATGTCAGAATAAGATTACGGTAAATAAAAGATGGATTAAATCTGTATTTTGTATAATTACAAATAAAAATATAAATTTTATTACATTATAAATATAAATTAATAATTAAATAAAATTAATTTAAATAAATAATATAAATTATTATTTATTTTATATTAATATTTTAAAAATACATTTTATATTAGTTTCATCTAAGTATTAAATTATTTCTATATAATTAAATTTCATAATATTTAATTCAATTTAGATAAATTAAACATTAATATATATATATATATATATATATAAACAATACATCCGCCTATGGTTTTTTTTTTTTTTGTTGTGTTCTGAAGAAGAAAAAAAAATAACTTTTAAAAATGTTTTTATTTTTAAATTTTGGCTAAATTTTTTAATGTATTCGGAACAAAGATAAAAATTATTGTAGAAATTAACATATTATTTATAAGCTTAATTTTTAAAAATAAAAAATTAAAACTAAATGATTACAACGAGACAGATTATGGTTTTATGAAAGGTCTACCCTTTTCAAATTAGGATAATGACATGTTTAAAGAATTTTTACTTTTAATTTTGGAGTCTGGAAATTTGACTTTGAAATTGACCTATTCCTTTCTTGTTTGCATCTCCAAATGTATTTTTTGATCTTGAATCCTAATTTCATTCATAATTCTATTTTAATCTGATTAGTTCATCGCTGTTATTTTTCTTTTTATCGTATTGTATTTACTATATATTTGTTTTAAAATGGAAACAACAATTAATAAATAAATAAATAAAAGTATATACTTGAAACAATATTTCCATACAAACTCAAGGAAGTACAATTTTCGAGGCATTTTTGTAATCTTTAGGTTCTAATTTTTGGTTCGTATTTGAATTATAATATACCATAAAAAATTCTTCTTTCATATATATATATATATAATTTTTTAAAATTCCAACATGAGATTTTATCATCCATAAAGATAAATCTTTTTTATCAAAAAATAATTACGACAATTCAAGAAACAGAAAGTTCATTTAGAAAGTTTCGGACAACCACTTAGGTGGACTTTCTCTCCACTCTTTTGATAACCATTCAGAACTAGAGCGACAAGCTAAAAAATGCGTGGCTCCATTTTGAGCGCACGAAACATGATTGAAAGAAATAATCTTTCAAATAGACGCTTGATGTTTGATTTTGGTCACGACCAAACCCAATTTGGTGAATGTCTTCATCTTTCCCTCTAATAAGCTTAACAACTTGTAGACTATTTGATTCAATTTGCACCGGAATTACTTTTGTAGTTGAAATCAATTCAATACCCACATGGTCTGTGCCTCGAGCAGACAAGTTGCTCAAACCTCCCGAGATGACTGACACCCTGCTGATATGAGAGCTCGAGACGAGTTTCGGAGGACCTACGCTATTGCTCTCCTCTTGCCGGACGCATTCGAAGATGGATTTATCTATTCACGTTTAATTCATCCATATATATGGGTATTAATTATTAAGATCAGTTTAAATTTTTACTTTCATTATAGATTATTGAAAACAAAATTATTATATTGGACTCATGAAAGAGAAAATCTTTCCAATAATGACACCACCACGTGGCATGAAAAATATTCTATATCCAACACATCACATATATTGATTACTCTCCAATGGTCAATTTTGATGCCAACTCCATCAATGATGGCCCTCATGTCTCATTTGCCAAAAAAAAAATTGTTCGAGATTACCAACTTAATACATTTCGACTCTACACAAAACGAGTCGCATCTCGTCATGATAATGATTTAAAAAAATATATATATATATATATTTATCTAAATAACTCTACCATACGAATATAGTATCGCATAGATTAAGAGTATAGTTATACTCTAAATATATGAAGATAGTATCGCATGGATTAAGAGTATAGTTATACTCTAAATATATGAAGATAGTATCTTCATTATTATTTTTTTGCAACGGTAGTAACGGTAGTATCTTCATTATTGCCGAAGATGTTTTGGATAGATATATGTTACATTAATATTTTTTTTTTTTTTTTTTTTTTTGAGTACATTGGGGGTGGGGGATTCGAACCACAGACCTCTTGGTCATCAAGTCATACATATGCCAGCTGAGCTATGCTCGCTTTGGCCATTAATATTATTCTCTTACATCCACATTGTAATTATTATTTAAGTTGGAGGGATCGAGTTGAGCTATGATTAGTTGGTGCGGATAAACCTAAATCTAATTTACTAAAAAAAAAAAAAAAAAAACAATAAAAATAGTAAGTTTCATCCACTTTCATTTCCGTACATTCCACGTGGCCCAATGGGTAAAATTGTAGTCGTTTCCCAATCCGTTTGTAAAGTCTATAAATAGCGCTCATCTCAATTCAATTCCAATCCCCAATTTAATAATTCTAATCCGATACCGAATTCGAATAATTTCTAAAGAACCAATCAATTCCCTCGCAAAATCTTCAACAATGGCGCTCAGATCAATGCATCAGATCGGAACTCTGTTTCCGGCGGCGAATTGCATCGAGAATGCACCTCGGGCGGTTCCTACAGCGGCGAATTTTCGATCTAGGGTTCAGAATCGAGGAAGAAAGGAAGTAATGGTATCGTCGTCGTCAATGGACAACAGATTCTTCCGGAAGAATTTATCGGTGGTGTGCAGAGCGTCGATGACGGCGGAGACGACGTCGGGAGAGGCGGCGGCGGCGGCGGTGGAGGAGGAAGGAGGGAGGAAGAGATCGGGAGTGCCGGTGTTCGTGATGATGCCGTTGGATAGCGTGACGGTGGGGAATAAGGTGAACCGGAAGAAGGCGATGGAGGTGAGTTTTCAGGCGATGAAAGGGGCGGGAGTTGAGGGGGTGATGGTGGACGTGTGGTGGGGATTGGCGGAGAAGGAGAAGCCCGGCGAGTACAATTTCGGAGGCTATGAAGAGCTTTTGGCTATGGCGGCCAAATACGGCCTCAAAGTTCAGGCGGTCATGTCGTTCCATCAATGCGGAGGAAACGTCGGCGATTCCTGCACGTAAGTTCTTTCTTCTCCATCTATTTATTCTTCTTCTTTCCGTTAACTTTTAAATTTTATATCACTTAAATTATAAAAAATAACTCTCAACTTTCTCCTTTTTTTTTTTTTCCCAATTATTTCATTTGTTTTCTTGTAGACATGTCATTTTCATCCACATTTCTACATAAGGGTTAAAATATTAAAAAATCAAACAACAAAATATAATCTAACGTGAATATACTACTATAATAAATGTATTTTAATTCATTTATAATTTAAAACTGTAAAATACTTATTTATTAATTTAAATATTTTTCTTAAAAAAAAAAAAAATTAGAAATATCCACTATATTTTCATGAACATTTCTATATTTCCGTCGACATTTAAATTTTTTAATATCAATCAAAAATCGTTAGAATATTGTATGTAAAATCGACGGTTAGAATTTCAACCTCCATTTTTTTTTTTTAAATTCTAACAATTTCCTCTAAAGCGTCGTCTCATGGACTTTGATTTTCTTCCAAAATTCTAACGAATGTTTATGAAATAATATGAACACTTTTAAAATGATACCAATATTTTTGTTGCGTGGACAAAATACTATTATTGTTTTGAAGAATGTTTTATATATATAACTCTTTTTGGTTAAATTAGCAATTTAATTATTTTAAAATTACAAATTTATTAGATACCAAATTAAAATTTTAGAATTTTATTAACTAAAAAAAAAATTATATATAATAGATGAATTTTTAAAATTTATCATAAAGCTATTACCCACTAAATTAAAAAAAAAATTTAAGAATGACACAAACTTCTGCTTAACTTTGTAATTTAATTTTCCTTTATTCAATCATTGAAAAAGTGTGATTGAAGTGTAGACTTTATCATGGTAATTAATGCTTTATTATTTTTTTAGCTAAAGTTGATAATCTTCTATTTTTTAAAGTTATTTTTGGTCTTACCTTATTTATCTCTATTTTAATTGTTGATAATCTCTATTTCTTACCCAAACAAAGAAATAGAGTGAAAATTAATAATGAATCAAACTTGGGCTGGTTGCACAAATAGCAATCAGGCTCAAACTAATTGCAAATTTAGCAAACTTTAAAATGTTTTGCAAATATGGCAAAAAAACTCGTTTCTATCACTGATAGACTTTATTATATCACAGATAGACTTCTATCAGTGATAGACTATTATCTCTGATAGACAACTATTATCTCTGATAGACTATTATCACTGACAAAAATCTATAAAAAGTTGAGGTGATCAGCGATAGACTTCTATCAGTCATAAGATATCAACGATAGAAATTGCTATATCCGCAAAATTTTTAAAAACATGCTATATTTGCAAACAATAAGTCTTAAATTGTCATTTACTACAATTTCCCATCAAACTTTGCTTAGGTTAAATTTAGATCATGTCTATTAAAAATTTGAAAAAAAAAATCAACTTTTATCTCTGTATTGTTTTATATTACTTTTTCACCTAAAATTTCAATTTCATCTAATTAGATCCTAAACTTAGATTAATGTTACAACTTTTTATTAATGTTACAATTTTTATCCTCCAGTCAATTTTTACTAATTCAGCTATTAACTTTAACAAAAAAAAAAAAAAAAAAACATTATAATTAAAATCTCCATAACTCACTAATTTCAATTAAATCAATTTTAAAATAATTCAACAAAAAATTAGCTTCTCTAGAATCTTATCAAAAAAAATTTAACCACATTTGGGGTGGAGATTGAACTTAAGACCGCTACATTTGAGCTATACTCTTGTTGACAAAATCTTATCATATATATATTTGATGATTCATTAAACATATCTTAGAATACTATACCTTTCTTGAAATACCATTTTGATCTTTATACTTTAAAGACTCTAAATTTAGACCATGAATTTTCAATAAATCTTAAAATTAGTTTTTATTATTCGTTTTAAAATCGATTAAACTGAACCATTATGACTAAATTGAAATTTAAAAAATTTGGGACAATTTTTTTTTTTTTGTAAAGGAATTTGATTAATGGGAGGATTGAACGTGTTTTGGTGAATGACACAATCTTATAATCTTATGCTAATTGAGGTATGCTCGATTTGTGGAAAGCGGGAGAAATATGAAAGTAGGTAATTTAAGTTAAGCATATAATTTAAATTTTGTTGTTGTTGTACAGAATTCCATTACCGAAATGGGTGGTGGAAGAGATGGAGGAAGATCCAGATCTTGCATACACAGATCAATGGGGAAGAAGGAATTTCGAATACTTATCTTTAGGATGCGATAATCTTCCCGTCTTAAAGGGCCGAACTCCAGTCCAATGCTACGCCGATTTCATGCGTGCATTCAAACAAACCTTCAATCACCTCCTTGGCACCACCATTGTCGTAAGTTTCTGCAAATTTCTACCCTTACAATTCCTAATCTGTATTTATCTTGAAATTTGATCGGTCTATCTATCTAGTTTCTCACTCCGACTCTTAATAACTGTTGGATGAACGTGAATTCGAAAAAGTGGATGATCCTGATAATTATAGGATAGAAATTTGAAGTATTTTTGCAGTTTATCTCTCGTACATCAAATGGTGAAATTGATTTTGGATGATGAAAAATAGGGCAAATTACCCTGGTTGGTTTGAGTAAATGGTGAAATTGATTTTGGATGATGAAAAATAGGGCAAATTACCCTAGTTGGTTTGAGTTTGGTAGAATTTGAGTCCCTAGTTTGAAATCCAACAATTATATGACTTAGGTTTAAATTTAGTTCATTTTTAGTCCTTTAGTCAAATTTTTTGTTAAGTCCTAACGTGACACCTATTTTTAGTTATTATTATTTTTTAGGGCAGTTTGCACAAACAAACAGCAATCAAGTCCAAAATAATTGCAAATTTACCAAAAGTTTAAAACCTTTTGCAAATATGACAAAAAAAAATGAGTGGCTATCACTAACAGACTAATAGTCTTTATGACTATTACGGATAGACTTTACGACTATTACTATAGACTTCTATCAATGATAGACTTCTATCACTGATAGATTTCTATCCCTGATAGACTATTATCACTGACAAAATTTTATAAAAAAGACTACTATCAGCGATAGACCATACTATCAGTGATAGAAATTGTCATATCTGCAAAACAAAATTAAAAAAAATGCTATAATTTTAATTATTTTACTCTAAATTGACATTCGTTACAATTTTTCTATTTTTTAATTATTAAAATTATTTTAAAAAAAAGTTTTTTTTTTTTTTTCAAAAAGAAAAGAGAAAAAAGAAAAAGAGAGAAAAAAATCTTGTTAGATTTGAAACTTTAGGTACTCAAGACAAAACCCAAAACTTGAGGGACCAGGGTAATTTGTCCTTAAAAATATGTTTTAAGGGTGATTTTGAACATGATAATAGTGATTTTAACCATTTCAAAACCACTCTCAAACATGCTGTAATTTATGTTGAGGATCTCACGTCGAAAAGATGAAGAGATCTCACAATCTTTATAAGATACGTGAGTTACTCCTCTCATTGTCTATTGGTTTTAAGGTGGTAACCCCATGATATTTATGACATCAAAGCTCATGAAGCCTATACAGTTATTCGGTCCAAAATTGGGATACATCATCTCGAGGGGGCTTGTTGAGAAGAAGGGCCGTCCTTTTTTTATAAAATATATGTTCAGTCATCTCATTGCAGTTTGAAAATGGTGAAATTGATGATGTTTTTTTTTTCTGATAAAGGAAATCCAAGTAGGAATGGGACCAGCTGGGGAGCTTCGTTATCCATCATATCCAGAAGAAAATGGCACATGGAGATTCCCAGGCATTGGAGCCTTCCAATGTTATGACAAAGTATTCAAATTTTCCATTTACTCTGTTTCAACACACATTATTGTATTTCTTGCATCTTCTGATATTAATCTGCATTCCTCAATTGTATACAGTATATGCTCGGTAGCTTAAAAGCGGCAGCCAATGTTGCCGGGAAACCGCAATGGGGATTGAGCGGCCCGACCGATTCCGGTAACTACAACAACTGGCCGGAGGACACTCGGTTCTTCAAGAAAGAAGACGGAGGCTGGACCACCCCTTATGGTGATTTCTTCCTCACTTGGTACTCTCAAATGCTCCTTGATCATGGGAATACAATACTTTCACTTGCTTCCTCAATCTTCAAACCTTCGAACATCTCGGCGAAGGTCGCAGGCATCCATTGGCATTACGGGACTCGGTCTCATGCCCCAGAGCTCACTGCAGGATACTACAACACACGGTATCGCGACGGTTACGTACCAATCGCGCGAATGTTTGCTCGACATGGTGCTATCTTCAACTTCACTTGTGTTGAAATGCGTGACCATGAGCAGCCTCAGGATGCACTCTGTGCTCCTGAGAAGCTCGTCAAGCAAGTGAGCTTGGCAACTCAAAAGGCTCAAGTCCCGCTCGCGGGAGAAAATGCATTGCCTCGATACGACGACAATGCGCACGAGCAAATCGAAAGGACGTCGTCGTTGGAAGACGATAGAGAGATGTGTGCATTCACATACTTGAGGATGAATCCTGAGTTGTTTGAAGAAGAAAATTGGAGAAGGTTTGTGGGATTTGTGCACAAGATGAAAGAAGGGAAGAATGTCCATAGCAGTGGGGAAGCAGAAAAGAAGCAGAAAGTTGAAAAGGCTGTGCCTAATTTAGAGACTAATTTGGTCCAAACAGTTTAGTTTTATTAGCTTAGGTTATAGTTCCACTTTATGGAAAGATAAGATCCCTTTTCAAATTCCACCATTTTTTTTTTTTTGTTACCAAGATTTTTTTTTTTTTTTTTTTGACAACATATTGGAAGTGGGGGTATCGAACTTGTGACCTCATAGTCACTAGGTTGTACATTATGCCGGTTGAGCTATGCTCATGTAGGCTAGTACCAAGAACTCTTTCTTGAATGGTTGTGGAATATGTAAATTGCATAAGGAAGCAAGTAGGCCTCGTTAAATAATGCGATTTGGGTCAAGTATATTATTTTGTATATGAAAGTTGCCAATATACTAATTTGGCCTAAAATAATAGCAAATTTTGCACTTGTTAAAATAAGCGTCTGTGTGAAAAGTTAGAAACGTTTGTCTCTCGACATATTTACATGTTGTAAATTCATCTTAGTGATTGATGTCTATCAAGACATAGACTACAAATATACTATCTCTTTGAATATCACTTATTCGTTATTATTTTGGATCATATGGTAATATGTGTAATTACTATGTTTTTTCGGTTGCATGTTTATCAATGATTGATATAAATCAATTTAAATCACCGATGAACTTGATTTTAGTAAATCGATGATCTACATAAGAAAATAACACTATTTCGTGCTTGTTTAAATCTTTATTTGATACTAAATATATATGTCATATAGAATTAAAAATATATATTAGCGATATTTGACATTGTTTTTTATTAGCAATTGTGGATGTTGATTTGTTATTAAGTTTATTATTGCCATTTCTTATCAATAGAATAATAATGATATATTAGTGAAACTTTTGGCTTTTATTTGTTACTGTTTGCATGCTCACTTTCTATAATGTATATTTACCATATCATTTTTGACATATCATTATTATTTCACTTTATTTTCGGGGTTATTATTCACATACTCATTTGGTATTAAGTCATATACTTTATTAATAAACACTGTCCAAGTTTAAGCTTCGGCAGGGAGACCCCCTCTCTCCATATTTGTTCCTCTTGTGTACAGAAGGGCTTTCAACTCTCATTAATAAAGAGGAGAAAGCCAACAACTTCTCAGGTTTGCAAATTAATAAACACTGTCCTATTATTACTCACTTGTTTTACGCAGACGACAGCCTTGTTTTCTTTAAAGCAACCACAGGTAATTGCCAGACAATTCGGCGAGTTCTTGGGAGCTACGAACGAGCAACAGGCCAGTGCATTAATTACGAGAAGTCCAACTTTATGGTCAGCAAGAACACTCTGAAGCCCATGGTGGATGTGATTCATCAAGAGTTAGGTGTCCAATACACAAACACTCTGGGTCAGTACCTGGGGCTCCCATCCCAAACTTCCAGGAGCAAAAAGCAGATTTTCAGTAGGCTAAAGGACCGGGTGTGGAAGACGCTCCAAGGCTGGAAGGCTAAATTGTTCTCTCAGGGCGGAAGAGAAGTGTTAATTAAAGCTGTGGCGCAAGCTATTCCTACCTATACCATGAGCTGTTTTAAATTGACTAATAATTTTTGTAATGAAATTAACTCTCTTTGCGCTAGGTTCTGGTGGGGGGCCACAGAAGACAAAAGAAAAATTCATTGGCGAAGTTGGAAGAAGTTGTGCATCCACAAAGATCAGGGTGGTATGGGGTTTCGTGATTTATCAATCTTCAACCAAGCTATGCTCGCTAAGCAAAGTTGGAGACTAATAAGATACCCGAACAGCCTCCTAGGTAAAGTCATGAGAGGGCGCTACTTTCAGAGCGGCAATTACATTAAAGCCACGTTGGGCTATCAACCTTCTTACGTGTGGCGCAGTATCTTGTGGGGTTGGGACCTCTTCCAACATGGTTATCGATGGAGGATTGGTAACGGTCTGAGTGTGGTGGTTGGTGAAGATCCGTGGCTTCCACGGGAGGGCTTCCATTTCCCTTCCGATATTCCTAATAATATCCGTGATGGCTTAGTTGCGAATTTGATTACAAGGGATAACAATTGGAATGTCCAATTGATTCACCTTTTGTTTTCAAAAGATGTCTCTGATTTGATTTTGAACATTCCTCTATCCAAGTTTAAGCCTTCTGACGAGATCATCTGGGCTTTGGATAATAAAGGTATTTTCAAAGTTAAGAGTGCTTACAGGTTGGGGATGGAGATTATGATGCGAGGTGAAGCCTCTCAATCTAGTCAAACTCATGTTAAGGCAATGTGGAAGAACTTCTGGAAGGTCCAACTACCCTCAAAAATCAAGATGTGTTGCTTGAAGGTGTATCATGACATTATACCGACTAGATCCAACCTTGCCTCCAAAGGACTGCATATCACAAAAGGATGTGTTCTCTGTAACTCTTTTGAGGAAACAACCTCTCACTTGTTTTGGAAATGTAAATTAACAAAACATTTGTGGACTAAGTTTTGGCCTCCTAATTTGTGTTTATTTGGTGTTAACCGGGACAGATGGACCGAGAAGGATCATTTTGATTGGATGTGGGCTCAGGCGGATGATTCGGCAAGGAAGATTCTGCTCATTGTAGTTTGAAAAATTTGGGAGTATCGGAACAAAATACTTCATGGAGGAGGGAATCCAAACTTACAATCGCTACTGATCTTAATAGAATCAAGTATCCGAGAACTAGGAGACAAGGTCGAGACGAACCGAGAGTTTCCAACTGAGCAAGTGGCGAATACGATGCTTTTAAGGGATGGTCGATGGATTTGTCCTCCCCGAGGTCATTGGAAACTAAATTGTGATGCGTCTTGGGATACGGCCAAGAAGCGAGGTGCAATTGCATGGGTCATTCAAGACTCAACAGGGTCGGTCATTTCAGCTGGTTGTCGATCGTCCAAAGAAGAATGACCGATAAGTGTTCTTGAAGCTCAAGCTATTTGTGTGGGTCTTGAGTCTATTCCCCAGAGTTGTCCTGATTTTATTCATGTGGAGTCTGATTGCTTACAAGTGATTAAACTCATCCAGGGTGTAGAAGAGGACCTCTCAGAAGTGGGTCTTTTTGTTGCTGAAATTCATCGGCAGGTTGCCTCTGGTGCAACTTTTTATTTTGGTCATATTTCTAGGTCTCAGAATCGAGCCGCTCATGTTTTAGCTCGTCATTCTAGTGCGGAGGGGATGACGACAGAGTGGGGAGGAAGCCCACCTGAGTGGCTTTCCGAAACTTTGTCTTCTGATCTTTTGCTTCTTTAGTTGATGAACTTATCTTTCTTTATTCAAAAAAAAAATATATACTTTATTAATAGAATAAAAATGGTATATTAGTAGCCAACATCAACATAATTCAAATTATTAAGATATATTATCTCGACCAAAATGTTAAAAATTCAAATCTTCATCCATATCGTAGAACTCTAAAAAAATTGGCATAGTAGTAATATTTAACCTTCGTAGTCAGTACAACCATTACACTCAATAATTTTTTTTTTGCTATGTAATCATAACTTTGTATTAAAGGACAAGTTTTAGAAGTGCATAGAATTCGTGTTAAAAGTTTTCAAATAATGGAGTCCAAAAGTGATTACTTTGAGGACGTTTGACCTAAGGAGTTGAAGTTGTTTAGTCTGGAAAGTTCAGTATGTGTGTTTGGGACACGAAGTTGTTTAGTCTGGAGTTCTGAAATCTATAGTGTGTTTGGGGCAGGAAGTTGTTGAACGTAGAGTGCTGAAATCTTAGTTTATTTTAGTTTGCTTTCTTTTGTACTATGTTTTTCTACAAACTTTTTAAATTTTATTATTAAGGACTTCTTCAAATTTCAATAAATTCTAAAATTGATTTATTTTTTATTATTTTATCTAACATTTACAAAAAAAAAAAAAAAAAAATTAAGAAAACAAAAATAATTTTGAGCACAATTCAGGTTATTTTTTCACATTAATTATCTATATATATATATATCCGGACTAATCTTTAATTTTATGAATTCTAAGATTAAGTTTTTTTTATTATTATTATTATTAATGTAGGTATATTTTACAAACTTCTTTAAAGAAGAAAAAAAACAAATATAGTCTTACTCAGTGTGTCAAACCCATCTTTCTCCGCCTCCAACCTTCTCGTTCTATCTGAATCCACTACATGCAGAAACTTGCATCTCGACGGTTTATTTTAGCTATTGTTTGTACAATTTTTTCTATAATTTTTCATATTTTCATTGTTAAGGACTTCTTTCAATAAATTTTAAGAATGCGATTTTTTCTTTTTATATATATTCATTTTTGTTATGACTCATCTTTAATTTTATGAATTCTAAGATTGAGTTTTTTTTTGTTTTTATTGATGTAGGTATATTTTACAAACTTCTTTAAAGAAGAAAAAAAAAATTAGTATAGTCTTACCCGGACTCATGTGTCAAACACATTTTTCTCTGTCTCCACCCTCCTAAACTCGTCATTCTATCTGAATCCACTGCATACAGAAACCTGCATGACGGTTTATTTTAACTATTGTTTGTACAATTTTTTCTATAATTTTTTTCATATTTTCATTGTTAAAGACTTCTTTCAATAAATTTTAAGGATGCGATTTTTTTCTTTTTATTTTATGTATCCTTCACAAATTTTTTTGAAGTTAACAAAAAAAAAATTGACCACAATACTTCACATTATTTTTTCAATATCACTCACATTAATTATTCATTTTATTTGGATAGTTTTGAAATAAAAAAAGAGTTGTACAATAATGTGTTAAATATTACATGTGAATTTCAAAGATTTAATCCATTAATTTAAACGGATCCAAATAAGGTGATGTTTTGGTAAGAATACTACATTTTGAATTTGATTTAAGTATCAATTTTGATTGAACAACCTAATTTATATTTAAAATAATAAAAACAGGTTGAATTGCATTTTTAGTCATTTTACACATTTTGTTTAAATTATGTTTTTTTTTAATAATTAAAAATATTGTGGGAGAGAGGAGGAGGAAGAGTGAAAAATGTGTTGCCTCTAAAAATATGATAGACTTGAATAATAATTATTGTAGAAGTCAGAGTAACTACTATTGAAGCCAAAAATTTATGTGGGCCAACGAGAAGTTAAATTCTCCTTCCAACTCCTTCTTCAACAACTTAAGGAGAGTTAAATTCTCTTTCCAACTCTTTCTTCAATCACTTCTTGGGTCAAACACCAAGAATATGTATGGAGACCAAAATATATATTTTAAAAGTAGAGGGACTAAAAAGAATAAAGTTTGAAAATAGATAGACTAAAATGAACTAAATTAAAATACATAAATTAAAATAAGATTTAAACCAATTAAAAAAATTTCCTTTGTATATTTTTAATTTAATTTTTTTAAAAAGTTTCAACCCTAGGTAAAATCACTCATCATGATTTAAGGTGTGTTTGGCAACCATCCAAAATGAATTTTTGGGGAATGAGTTTTTGAAATAATACATTTTGGATGAAAATATTAACTTTTGAAAAAAATATTTTTGAGTGTTTATTTGAAAAACCTACATAATTCTTTTTTTTTTTTTTATTAAAATTACCAAAATACCCTCACACTCCTCTTTTAAATTTTCTCTACCAACCAACCTCCTTCGACCACCGCCGCCCCTCACCGACCATCTCCGATCACCGTCGACCACCGCCTCCAAACTCAACTTTTTTTTTATATCGGTGAGTGTCCAGACGAACTTAAAAGAAATTAAAATTAAAGTCTTAAACCATTAAATGATTTTTTTTAAATATTCGCGAGTGTCCAGACTAGACCAGACCAGACCAACAGGGGCGGATCCAGACATTCATGTTGGGGGCTAAACTTTTTTTTATGTAAATATATATACAAAAAAAAAAATTATCACAATAAAAATTGTTTGAATTCACACTTTATATTGACCCTCTAAACAAATATAAAAAATTAAAATATCTCTAATAAATTTTGAACTCAATTCTTGCAAAACTAGAGCACAATACAATTTCAACTAATTTGTGGGCCAATATACATAATATTAAAACAACATATTCTAAGGTAATATTTTTACCTACAAAAAAGAATGGGGGCATGGCCCCTAGTCCCTTGTTGTACGGTCCGCCCCTACAAACCAGCAAACCCGTAAAAAATTAATTTCTAGGTTTTTTTTTTATATTCGTAAGTGTCCAGACCAGACCCGCTTAAAAGAAACCTGTAGGAAATTAATTTCTAGGAGGGCTTTAATATTAAAAAGGTTGTTCATGGCCACTAGGTCAACCCGAGATGAAATTATTAAATCAATTCAAACTTTATCATTTCAGTCATTTACATTTACCAATAATACACAACTATTATTAGCAACATCGAAGACATTTGTTCTATTGCTACGAGTTTTGCAAGAATTGAGTTTACTTTCATCTTTTGAAGTCGAAGAGCCCACGAATTAGCGAGGCGTTAAATCGAACTTCACTCTCTGTTATCTTGTTATCTTGTTATCTTAGGTGGAGAGCGCTCTGCACCTAATGGTTGTTCGATACCTATTTTTATGTTATTTATTAAATGGTTGTCCGATACCTATTTTTGTGTTGTTCATTTTCTTCTCTTTTTTTCATTTCTTCAAATGCATATATGTACGTTTAGTTTAGAAATATTTAAATCCTAAAGTAAAGTCTTAAATTTTAGTAAATCATCAATAATATAACACAAACTTAAATTCTATACTCATTTAATCCTAAAAAAATTGAGCCAAATTAGGTATAGGTCAATCAAAATTGACATGATTTGTTAAAGATCAAAATCTTCAAACTCCACATTTATTCTACCATATATATATAAATTAAAAAAAATCATAACAAAACCACCAACAACACTAAAGAAAGTTAAGCAAAATCAAATCAAATTATTTTGGTAATTAATTGGTTCCCCACTAATTTCTCTCTATTATTAAGGTTTGAGAGTCAAATTCCCCAATTTTTAAGCAAAAACTCTCTCTCTCCCCTCCACTTGTCAATCAAACATATCAACCTCAAAACCTATATAAACTGCCCCAATAAATTTCATAACTCAAAAAAAAAAAAAAAACACTTTGATTAGTTTTCTCAACTCAACTTTCTTATTTTCAAAAAAAAAAAAAAAAAAAAAAAAAAAAAAAAAATTAGAAATATGTCTCAAAGCTTCAATGCAAGCCAAAGCAGAGGCCAGACTCAGGTCAGCAACTCTGAAAATATTTTTGTTTTTTAATTTCTTTTGCTTTTATGAACAAAAATGTAGTGAAAACATGTTTCGATGGTAGAAGTTTTGTTTCGATTTCTAAATTTTTATAATTACTTGGCATGTTAAATGTTTTGCAAGTCTTGTTGGATAATTATTTTATAAAATTATGTTTGTTTCCTTACAATTTATTTATTATGGATTTGACGATTATACGATGGACAACAATCTTTTTAAAAACTTTTTTTTTCTTTTTTTAATAAAAATAAAGATCAGGAATTCTCAAAGTTTCAATGCAAGACATTCCAAAGATGAGATCCAGGTGAGCAACTCTCTACTTTCTTATGCTTTTTAGAACAAAAATTCAGTGAAAACATGAAAGTTTAGTCCATGTTGGATAATAAATTTTGTTTTTGAAAATCACACTTGTTTCTTTACCATTTATTTATTATTGATTTCACCTGAACATGAATTCTTAGTCAAATTCTAAAAACAAAAACAAATTTTTAAAAAGTGTTTTTTTTCAGGCCTCATAAACATTATTTTCGCTTTGAATTTCTTTGTTTTGTTATCTGTTTCCTATCAATGGTTTAAAAAACCGAACCTAGTTTTAAAAACTAGAAAAAGTAGTTTTATTTTTGAGATTTCACTAAAAATTCAAAAACCAGATGTTTATCAAACAGGGTCTTAACGAAATCACGAGGTTGTGGATAGTGATTTCGAGTGGAATAATGAGAAATAATTTCAAATAATTGTGAGTTTAAATGAGGCAGGCAAGAACAGGAGAATGGATGGAAGGCAGCAAAGGCACAACAAATGAACCATCAAGTGATTCAGCTCAAGCACAACTGTGTGGCAGTTCAGTTCAAGAACATTTGGAACACTCTGCTCACCCAGACAAACAAGAACCTGCTGGTTTTCTCCAACAGGTTTTTTTCTTTTTTTTTTCTCTTCTTTTTCCATTTATGCAGCTCAGAAAACTTATTTGTATACAATTTTTACATCACAAAAATTGGAATAATTTAGGTCTGGTTTGATAATCCTTTGTTATGTTAATCCTTCGTTATGTTAGGTCTGGTTTGATAATCCTTCGTTAGGTTAATCCTTCGTTATGTTAGGTCTGGTTTGATAATTTTATACGGATGATCCTCCCCTCTTTTGACCTTCCCTCGAAAATTTATGTTTTTTTTACGTGTTAAGCAAGTCTCCTCCCCTGTGAAAAGTCATTTGTACTGAGCACGAGGACACTATAGTCTGACACTATAGTCTCTTAGGTTAATCCTTCGTTATGTTAGGTCTGGTTTGATAATTTTATACGGATGATCCTCCCCTCTTTTGACCTTCCCTCGAAAATAGTCATTTGTACTGAGCACGAGGACACTATAGTCTGACACTATAGTCTCTTAGGTTAATCCTTCGTTATGTTAGGTCTGGTTTGATATAATTTTATACGGATGATCCTCCCCTCTTTTGACCTTCCCTCGAAAATAGTCATTTGTACTGAGCACGAGGACACTATAGTCTCTTCGTGAGCGTACTCAACGAAGGGTACTAAAGAAATTAGTACGTCCAAAAAGCTTCTCATTCATTTTATGCAATAACAATGTTAATGAAGGTAATTATATTGGAAGAAAATTGCATATAAATATATATATATATAAAAAAAAAAAAAAAAAAAAAAATGGGTTTATTCTTATGTTTTTTTTACACATCTAAGTTGAATTGAATTTGTAATGCAATTTTTTTTTTTTTTTTTTTGCAGACTGGAGATAAAGCTCATGATGCTGTGGATACAGTGAAGGAAACATAGCTCAAGAATGAGTGACAAGAAATGAACAAGATCTTTAAATGGAGAATCACTCTTATTACTATAATTAATATCTCTTATTTTTAATTTATGAATTTTTTGTTTGGTATTTTTGGAATTTGGATACAAATTCTTTTGCTTTTTGAATGTAATAAGCATAGCAAGATTGCAAATGCAAATGAAAACTCTATAAGGGTTCATTTTTCCTCCCTCTTGTTTTCTCTATGACAATTTTCTAATTAATTGCCCACAAATTGACATGAATATTGAATAATAATAATAATTCAACTAATTAAGAGAAGATATTAATTTCACCATCTATTTAAATTTAAGAGAAGATATTAATTTCACCATCTATTTAAATTTATGATTAAACTGATTAAACATAGAATAATTGCTTCAAACCAACCAAGCACAGTTAACTTTATTAACAATGTTCGCGTAGTTTTAGGATCCTTCTCATTCGAACATGACGTTGGTTCATTCATGTACCTCCTATCTACTCAGTGTCACATGCCCACTAGCTATTCAAACCAGGATTTGAAATTCGGGTAAGTATATGTATGGGTTGGTAATTTACGTACACTTTCTCTACTTAATTTCTCTACTTAAGTGTCACATGCGCACTTGTAGTGTTAACAAATTACCAAGTACATAACCTATTCACACTTTTTCAAAAACCGAACCAAACCGACCTATTTACACCCCTAATAATATTATAAAAGTTGGGTATATGTGAATACTTTAAAGTAAAGTTTGTGATGTTATCATGACATATTTTTAGGTGGAATTTAAAGATAAAAGATCAAATGTCATGTAGCAAATCAAATTAAAGATGTAGGGACAAAAGGGCCCCCTGAGCATGAAGGAGTTTAGAGTAGAACAGTTTGATTCTTATCCAGAATAATTGTTTGAATTAAATGTGTGGGATCAAGTTACTTTTTTATTTTATTTCCAAAAATTCATGAAGGTTTTATTAGATTAGGATTTTATTTTTTTTTCCCTATCCAACCAAACTACTAGGAGAAGCAAATACAATGAAACCCCAATTAAAAAACAATAATCATATTTCTATAATTGTCTAATTACTTGATCCTCTAGAGACATGAATTTGTTAAAATCGTCTAAAGCATAACACCATGCTACATCTTTTAGTACAATAAATGAGGTATGAAAATTTGAACCTCGAACTTTATGAGAGAGTACATGTCAATTATTACTGTGCTGGATTATCACCATATAATTCATTTTTATTTTATATAATACTTACCATTATATTTATTTTCAAAGATGGAGAAGTAAAATAACTCATGTCAACCTAGAGTACAATGAAACAGATGACAATTGAAAATAATGTGAGAATTTCATCATTGGGCTCAACTCAATCCCTTCAAGGTTCTCATGATGGTTACAGAAACAATGTAAGTAGAATAATGAGTGCAGAACAGCAACCAAAAATACAACTCAAAAGCCTGTTAATACTAATTACTTCATTTCCTTGTCTGTTTAAGTATATTGTAACACTCCCACCAAAATTTGTGAAGTGAAGGCAAAGGTGAAGCAATTGTAGGAACCAGATGCTTTCACTTCATCTTCCTTGAGGAAATAACAATTTGGATTCCCTAAGGCTATCGAATGCCTCGAAAGGTCAAGGTTAGCCTGCTTCTTTCTTTGATGTAAAAAAAGAATAACGAACCACGCATTTGACTCGAAATGTACAACTTATGATCTCCAATACCTAGCAACTTGAAGGAAAGAACAATGGAAGCTTCAAGCATTGCTCTTCCACTGACAATCAGACCACCCCACATCTCAAAGAAGCTTGCTCGTCCTTCGGCGTGACGGGCCACCAGGAAAGAGTTTCATAATCCATCCCAAGACTCTTTCCACCACCTAAGAATGAGACAATTTAAACGTCTGACTAAACTAATTCCATATTCAGTTGCAAAACTAAAAAACAAAAAAGTTAAGATCAAACCGAACTCTAAACCTGCCTTACTCGTTTTTTTCAGAATGCAGAAGAGCAGCATTTATTTGTACTTAATCCCCCGGAATCAAACACACGCAAGCGCACACAAAAACAACGAACAACACACAACACACGGAGGACTAAGAGATACCTAATGAAAGATGATAATACCTCATCGCCTTCATCTGCAAGTACAATATCTTCATCATGCACTCTGCGAGAATCAGGTTGCCTCACAGGAAAAATCTCACCAGCCATACTTTGAGAAGTCAAAAGCTCTAATCTTTGAGTTTGTGTTTCAAGTTTCCGAGACAAGTCTTTGTTCAACTCCTTCATAAAGAAACAAACAGATGTATAAACATAAAAGACTCGGGTTAATTTATTTGGAGGAACAATAAAGAGCAATTAAAAGTCATTCCTAATATGCTAAATGGAAATATTCTACTAACGAGTCAGTTATATAAGCTTAAATCTCCAGCCAATTGTATTTTTATAGGTAAGGCAACAGCTCTTAATGTGACATATATAGAGTCAACACAAAGATAAAATCCAAGTTCAACACAAATGGGGATCTAAAAAGAAAAGTTGGTTCATTATGTAACAAATAAAAGAACTGATAGTGTGTACAATATTCAGATTGGACAAAAAATTACCTTCAACCTAGAACTGCTAGCCAACTCGGATGCCAAAGCTTGTGTTAACTCCTCTTTCTCGACAGTTAACTACAAATCAATAAAATCCATCATCACAAGTCAATAATATTGGATATATTAAATAACCTATTGCTCTTTTTTGGGAGGGTGGGAAACAAACCATCGTATCATTAAGAGAAAAGATAACAAAAAGAGGGATATGACATCTCCCACAGTCCAAAGAGGCTAACAAAAAGGATGTTTGATTGATCAAAATATATTCTCTTCATGAAAATATCAAATTACTTACTTTAATGACTGCATCCTAATTGAAACCTAAACAAAAAACAATCGGGAACAAGACCTAAAACAATTGAAACAATAATCACATGAAAAGAGGGAACTCAAAAAGATGAAGGAAAACCCCCAGGATAAGTATTACAACTTCTATAGCGAATTCTTAAATCCTGAAACTAGACATAATTAATATTATATTTTCTTGTTTATAACCAAAAAAAAAAAAATCATATTAATTTACGGATGTTACCTCGGCTATTAGAGCATTGATGTTTTGAATCATCCTCATATGATCGGGAGGAATAATGACCGATGAAACTTCAGTAGTGGCATTTTCAAGCAGCATGGGAGGTCCAGAGGTATCATCTTCAGTAAGAGATGCTTCATCTTTTACTTCATGGTTAGAAGTACCAGGAGCAATATCTGTATTTACTGGCATGAATTTAACAATGAATACAAAAGTGAATGGAAAAATACTCGGTCATAATCTTATCTTGAGAAAAAAAATGGGTGAAGTAAACTTATGCAAAAGAGATGAAAAAAGGAAGCCCTCTTCACCTAAATCTTCCGTAGATGTCGCCATGTCTTTTCTGTTAGAAGTATTGCTGATATCAATAGACTTTCCACTTGTAGAAGCTTTGCGTAACTTAGACTGCAACAGCTTCTTCTCTGTTAAAAAGAAAGTGATGAAATGACAGATAACTATGAATCTATGATGTTATTTAAGAGATGGAAGCCAAAAGGGCCTTCCAGAAGTGTACCAAAAAAACGATATCATCACTTCAGAGCATTCAAGATAGGAGGAAAAATGCTAGATATAATACTAAAATAGCGAACAAAAACAGTGGTCAATCTACCTGTTAGCATTTCTAAAAATTCAAAACAAACAGGCAATTATTTCAAGAACCATTATGGTTCCATTTAATTCGATTCATACAAAGAAATTGTACCGAGGAAGGAGGGAATTGTAGCAAGTTCAATAACCTCATCCACGCAGAGAAATCAACTAGAAAAGAGATTGTCAAACACTTCCACGGATTGAGAGTACTGTATATCTAATTGCAATGTTGTAAGTTGTAACCCAAGGAATATCTTAATAACATTCTTAAAGAACCACATTTTCTTCAGCACTACACTACAGGGAGGAAACTAATTTTAAATTATAAAACTATCATAGGTCAAAGGGCATTGTCAAAGTAAATGCATGGTCAAGAAAATGTATTGGAAACTAAGACTCCGATGGGTCTGTCCAGGATTGAACATTTAAAAAAAATCTGGGATGATCATAGGAGTGTGATACTCGGGTACTATATATTTGAGAGTCCTAGGATTACTATTCTCACAACGATCCACCATCCCCCATAAACAAATAACCCAAATGTATACTGCAAAGCAATCATATAATTTCTAGCAGTATTGTGCACTTCAAACTTTCTTACATTCATTGGGCAATGCAGTTAAGGTAGATTAGAGATTAATGAGCAAATAAATAGAAAAATAGTAAAGCATTCAAATTAGTATATTTAAGTTAAAAATATTACTTTTACAACAATCCTCAAACAAGACCTGCTTTGTCTGTAAGCCAATAACATATCAACCATGTAGCAGTGACTTTTCGCTTATTCTTAAACTATAGTACAGACTACATTGAAAGGAATACCTCCCTAGGTTTAATGTTCATCATTGACTTGAAATCTGCAAGGAACCCTACTTTGCAATTCTAAAAGCTAAAACACAATATTCATAATCAGATTATGTTCACAAAAACCTCAGAACCATAACCTTTTATACCATAAACATAATACTAGTGACTTTTTTGTTAACCCCAAGAAATATGTAAAAACACAAGTCCAATAATGACCATTGACCATTACGTCTGACCACCAACATTAAAGGATGGGGGAAATTCATATTATCTGACTAATTTAAATGCAATATCATTATGCTTACCTTCCTGAAGAGCATCAATAGTTGATTGAAAATCATGACGTTCTTTCTCCATGCTATACATTTTCTTCCTGCAGGTTCCAATAAAAGTTATAATTAAAACTCCAGTTGGTAAAAACAGCTAAAGATGAAAGTATAATTGGATGAGATCCTTTATAAAGGATAAATTTTCATTGATTAAATGAGAAGTACAAATAAAGAAAATCAAATAACACTTCCCAAGTCTTAGGGAGGTCAGGTTACAGAAGATTGTTCCAAAAGTGGTATTACTTATAATTACAGGTGAAGAGTAATTCAAAAGGCCAGGGGAAAGACGAAAACTACACGAAGTTGAAGTGAAAAATAAAGCTGAACCCAATTTCCTCCCATAATATTTATTAAAAAAAAAAAAAAAAAAAAAAAAAAAAAAAAAACCTATTATTACATTCTAACCACAACCCTCACAATAAAGCTTTGAAGCACTCGTGCATAAAATAGAAACTCTGGCTTTTAACTGAAACTGTGACCACAGCAGGAGTTCTAAATTCTCCCTTACATTTTTTTAGATAAGATCTCTCTTACATTTGTATGAAGCACCAATGAAATCCCCATCTGATTTTGTTTTCCTTTTTCTTTTGGTTGGTGAGGCTTTTTTTTTTCCGTATGGCCTATTCTTGAGTTCTCTCTTTTTTTTAATGAAGTGCTTTTTTTTTTGTCCAAAAAAAGAAAAAAACAAAACAAACAGTTTAAACAGATGCAATGCTTAGCCTAGTCATTTCAAAACACTCCAGTTCCATGAATGTTCATGGAACTTTACCAAACTAAGAAATAACCCTGTCTAAAGAGTTGAAGGATTTAAAGTGGTGATCAGTTTAAGAACCAGAGGTTATTTGTTAACAGCCACAATATTGGATGACGTACTTGTACGAAGAGATTTCAGCTTCTAAGTTCTCCAATTGCCTCTCCAGCTTTAATTCATTAGACCTTAGTCTTAAGGCCTATATAAATAAATAAGAAACATATTTAGACATAATAAATCATCCATACAAGATGCAAGTAGGACTCCAACTCCAACTCCAATCCCCAAGCAGGAGGGTCTATGTCATCTTTTTCATATGGAAGAGAATCATAACAATAATATGTTAAATTCCTCAATTAATTCCAAACAAAAAATATATATTCAGTCAACTGAAGAGCGAATATAGAAGCAATATATGGAGCAAAAAAATACAATTTTTGTCTCTGTCAATGTATAAGATATATCTTTTTTTCCAAGGACAAAGTTGTACAACCTATAGAACAAACCATGTTCGAGTAAGGTAATAATGTACAAAATATATCTATAATGCAATATTGGATAGATAAACCTTGAAGGGCGCTAATGTCATAGATCCAAAAAGAACTTTTACAAATCACAACAATTGCATGTTACAGCTTAATTTGATACACATTCCGATCTAAATGGATAGCATTCTTCCATAGCCTCCAAATTATGAATATCATTATCAACTTGGAAGTCTTTAGTTTGGAAGAAGTCTTCATTGAAGGGTCGTTTTTTTGTGGTTAGCTGGCATGTGTGTCTTACTTTGGGTGTTTGGGGAGAGAGGAACTATAGAGTGTTTAGAGGTGTGGAGCGGTCAAGGGAGGATGTTTGGTCCCTTATTATGTTCCATACCTCCCGTTGGGTGTTGGTGTGCAAGGACTTTCGTAATTATCCGTTAGGTTTGATCTAGCTTGATTGCAACCCTTACCTTTAGCTTGGCTCCTTTTGAGGGTTGGTTTTTTTTTATGCCCCGTATTCTTTCATTTCTTTCAAGGAAAGCTCGGTTTTTATCTAAAAATTAGATGATGCGGCTGTAAATGAGTCTTTGGTTGTCGAGGTGCCCTTTTAATTCTTCTTAATGACCGAGGAAGCTTTCTTTTTCAAGGAGATTTGGGTGCATTGGGAGCTCCATTTATTAGTTCAGATGTGGGGTGCTCTTAAGGTCTTTTCTACCAATTTTTCATCCTCTTGAAGGAGTTTTGAGGAGACATTTTTCTTTAAGTTCAAATTTTGAGAAGATTTTTCTTTAAGTTCAAATGAACTCCCAATTTCTCCCTTCAAAGTTTTTCAATGGGTTCTTGAAAACTCTTCCAAAATAGAGACGTGTGTAGTATTTATTGAAAATCTCAAGGACTGGATTGATCAAATAGATTTGGAATTTTTGGACCATTACTCGATTTGTGTGTGTCATCCTTGGACACGGGCCATGCTAATCTACGAGTTAGAGGCACAAGTTGAATTCAAGGAGATTGCAGATGTGTATGCTAAAAGTCCCAAGAAATACAAAATCATGCTAGATCCTGAGTTTGAAGTCAAATATCCTTGAAGTTTCCATTGGAGTCATCAAGGAGGGGTCAGATTGGGTTCAAGGTTGGATTTATCTAAAATTCCTCTATTATTTTGAATCTTCAATTCTTGTTTTAATTTGGATGATAATCCCTCTATAGATTCCTGTTTTCTCTTTTCTTTTTCTTTTCTTTTTGTTGTTTCTCACTTCCTTCAGGGTTTGTATCCTTTGAACAATTTTGTTCATTTTCATTGATCAATGAGAAGAATATTAACTTCGAAAAAATTTCAATTATTTTTGCATTGGGAAAAAGAAACTTATCATGTACATTTCTACAAGATAATCATCTTATTTATTTTATTTTAATATGAAGGAAAGAAACGGAAATATGAAACAACTTTCTCTGAATCTATGGTCGTCAAGATCAAAACTACAGATGAGCCAGAACCTACCCACCTAGATACAAACTAAGATAGGCAGTTCGAAAAAACTAAACTGAAAAAAGCAAGCTGCATTGAATTGAAGGCCTTTGGAGAACTACAATTATGATTTTAAAAAAATCATTACCTTCTCTTCAAGACCAATTACTTCAGAAGCTATCAGCTTGGCACGTTCATCAGCTGCATTACACTCTAGTTGTGCATTTGCATACTCATGTTTGATAGACTCCAGTTCAACCTGGTGAAGCAAAGGAGTCACACACATACATACATACAATAATGGGGAAAACTCTACATTTCAGAAACATATATATAATATTTTAAAATTATCTGCTCATGGGACATTGTAGCATTAAAAAGTACTTGGAACGTGAAATCTTCAAGTCTTCAAATTAATGAACATAGGCAGGTGTCAGAATGGAATATCTGACACAAACTACAACAGTAAGTTTAACAAACATCACACATAATGATAGTAGGGAAAGGAAAAAGGGATTCAATTTCACTTTGAAAACTCCAAAAGAAGTCAAAGGCAACTCACAAAGTCCCACGACAACACTGTAACAGTTCCTCGAATATATCAGGACACAATTAATAGAAATTATTTTACTCCCAGTACTTATTCATGAGTTGAGTCTAGAATATCAAACATGATCAGGTCAATTGAGAAGATAGAACTAGAATGGATACCATTGATTAAAAATTATATCCAGCTTTCGGACCAAATATCCGTCCGTACTTTTGTAGCATAACTCATTCCTAAAACCGACTTTTCACGGGCACACATTTCAATATTTCATGGTCCAAAAAAAACCAGAGGAATAAAGAAACCGATAAAGAACATCAAAATAACCCATTGTGGAGGCTAATAACCATTTCAATTTGGAAACTTGATCTTTGGTGAAAACCTAACAAAAAGGAAGAAATTAACAGAGACATAAGAAAAAGACTAACCATCTGCGTCTTCATTTCCTCCTGTAACATCTCCATATCAGATTTTAGTTGGTTGACAACACTTCTCTGAAGAATTACCAAAAGAAGAAGAAAACAGAAATAAAAGAGTTCAATCCAGAGCCATATGGATATCAGGAATTGATCTTACATTTAATTTATTTCAAAGACCAAGTCGGCTAAAAAAATGCAAATGTTTAAAGGGTTCCCACTTACTTTTTATTGAACAAATGAAAGGTAGAGAAAAGGGAGAAAATACACTCTAATTGGTCTTACTCAGAAAATAATAAAAAAAAAAAAAAATATATATATATATATATATATGAAAGGGGGCACCAAAAACCATGAACTATGTCATCTTCTATATCCAGACAGCCCATAAGACATTAGATTCTTCAACTTGTGAGAAATAATGTCTGATGATTAAAATTTAAAATAAAAGGTTCAAACTTGGAATCAAATTCTATGATTCATAACATGAGTAAGGATGCTCAAATGGGAGGGTGGCTGTTTCTTAATATTTAGTAGCACATCATTGGTTGTGAAGTCGCATCAGCTGGAGGGAGGATTTTTTTTTTTCTTTAAATGTATACAGAGAACACATATTAGCGAAACAGTCACGTTTAATGAAACTATAAATGTCTGAATGATAAAAGCCATAGATGATTACTTTGTCAGATCTCAAGACCAGGAAAACACAGAACAGTAGATCATGAAAAAAAAATGTTTAATCATCAGAAGGTGATAGCATTATATAGTACCCACGCAGAATCTATAAACCAACCTGTTTATTATAACTATCTGTAAGAGATGAATTTTCAGAAGCTAAGGACTCTGCTAAAACCCTTGAAGCCTCCAGAGCTCTTTGTAACGAGAATTTCTCTTGTGTCAAATCTTCAATATGCTGAACAAGAAGAAAATTGAAGACCACACAAAATGTCAATGGAATATAATCTTCACAAGAAAAAATAAATGCAAAGGAAGCTCACATTGTCAATATGTCATATTCTCAATGACATAATGATTAAAATTAGATGGGAAAAACATTTCCCAAGACGCACATAAAGGTATGTAGTTCATATTTATTCAAACAACATCATTTCTTTGCCAATATCTTCCTTCCATTATATAGCTCGTGGAGTCAAATTAATTGCAATAATAAAATTTCACCAAGTTCAGCTATTTATTATGCAATATTTTTTAAGTAAGAACTCTTCACTAAGCTTCTGGAAGTTTTAAATTATCCTGTTTTCCCTTTATGGATTAGGCTATGGGTGAACAATATAAATCATGCTATACATAATAGAAAGTCAATTGAAAGATTCAACAAAGAAATGTCTTGGAACCTAATTTTCAAAATCAATCAAACTACCAATAGGACAGTGATATAAAGATGACTGTCTTAGGATGACATAAAATTAGTGATGGAGTAAAGTAAATAAGATTGGAGGTGCCTTTTGTAATTAACAGGATAGGATTTCTTTTGTAACACTTTTTCATACCATCAATGAAATTGTTTCTGTTTCCTATAAAAAAAAAAAAAGTAAATAAGATTATTTGCTCCTCCAAGTCAAGGTATGCAACAACTCAAACTTGAAATTCTCAAGTTTACGTAACTCACTTGGATCGGGGTTCACCCCCTTTTGGTAATTTCATATCATCAATGAAATTGTTTCTTATAATAATAATAATAATAATAGTCATTACAAAGAAACTCAAGTTTACATAAACATAGGAAATACTTGATTCTAAACAGAAAAACAAAAGGGGAAGAACCTTAGTACTCCGAGATGTATAGTAGACTATATGTAAAATATAAGCATAATTTTCTCAACTCATTAAACTTTACTAGTTGGAAACACTGTAGAAAGGGTCCAGACTCAACCCATCTCCATACCAATTGCAACTACAGGAACACACTAATTATTTTTAGTTTTTGGTGAACTGAGTCAAATAAAACTTTGAAAATAACATTACATAATTTTTCCTGGCACATAGATCATTATGGTAACTTTACATATTGGATGGACCACTTCCAGATTCAATGACCACAACCAAATATAAAAGTACCTGTTCCAGAGCAGCAAAATCTTCATTTTGCTTGGACGAATAAAGCTCATGTTTCTTCTCCATAGTATTATCCTCTATCCCAATAATTGGCTGGTCCACCCCCTTTACAGCAAAAACTGAAGGAGGAAACGAATTGCTATACGGCACTGGAGTATTTTGAGAGGCAAAATCTGAGGAAGTTCCCACTGTCTTCATATTCATTAATGGCTTCTGAAAAGAAAATGACTCTGAGCCATCACGTTCATCTGTTCTGAACCCATCAGACTTTATAGGATTCTGAAAAGAGAAGGATACTGGGGCATCTTTTTCATTTGCTTTAAACCCATCAGATATTCTAGATCCCTTATCATGTTCAGAATGTCCAAAACTCCCTGAAGGAGCCTTAGGTACAGAAAGAGAATCAAGAAACGATGGGCGAGACCTCCTAAAACTGTTTTCAGATGATGTTGTGTATGGTGGTTCATAGTTGGAGGGGCTTCTGATATCAGTATTCAAGCCATCAGATTCAGATGACTGCACATTTGCAGGCTTGATTCTAGTAAAATCAGTCACATCAATGGGCTTTCGTTGCCCAATATCAAACGTCTGATTGTCAATGAATTCAGAAGCTCTGTGCACATTTTCCCCAACTTCTTGGGAACTATATCCTTTTTTATTTGTACTATTAAAGAAGCCTATATAAAATACAAAACAATCCGTTATCATCAATCCTCTCTAGGCATAACATGAAAAAAAATAAGGAAAAAAATCATACAAAACAAGATATATAGAAATTGAAATCCAGACAATATTACCATCATAAGATGATGAGAAAGAATGTCCACTAGCCAAAATATTGTTACTACTGGAATCTGTATCCTGTAAATTGCCGACAGTATTCTGTGGAAAAATATTTGCAGAAAACTTATGTAAAGGACCAGAGCTCTTAAGTATAGAATTCTCTTGACTATCTCCTCTATAGAGTAGTCTATCCACCCCATGTGCAGATTGACTAAAAATGCTATTGGTTTCTTCACTTGCTTGTTGGCTAATGCCAGATGCACTCCCAAACGAAATTCTAGCCTGAGGTCCACTGCTTACTCCGGAGTCCTTATTAATTTCTAATATCTCGTTTCTACTATTAACATCTGTGGTTCCAGAGAGCCTCGGACCATTGAATGTCTTAATTTCTTGACCGTTTGATGGCTGCTTCACTGTATCAGCAGAGAAGGCTCCGTCATCATTTCTTGTAAAAGGATAGCTTGCATGTCTTTCATTCAAGGTATTTTGATCAATATTCTGAGAAAAGCTATCTGCATGCCTGTCAACTTTGACTACAGCAGAAGATGATTCATTAACAAATCTGCCAGCTCCATTTGTTGTTGTAGCTCCATCAGAATCTGTAATTCGTTGAGCATGTTCAGATTCTAAAGGCTTCTTCTCCTGGGAACCACAATCTGAAATGTGATTTTGGCTTGGTGGTGCAGTTTTCTTAACTCGCTCTGCTGCCTTTTTCTTTCTGAACTCCTCTAACTGCAAGAAAAAGGAAGTAATCAAATTTTCACATAGAAAAAGAATCAATGAAGTGATGAAAAAAAATAAGGACACAGAAAAGAACATCCAATGATGCTATTTTTGTACAAGAAAAAAAGGTCTTTAAATGACAAAACCTTGGGCAGACACAAAGGAACAACCAATTTAATGAGAGAAAATGAACGTCACTAAGAATAATAACTCAAACTATCTAAATGCATCTAAAGTATGAGCATCAGGAAGTTTGCTATAAAAGCGCTGGGCACATGCAGCCAAGTGTCCAAATAATAAGGTTCGTCAGAATCTATCGTTTGAAAGTACTCTCGCTGAACCTTCAACTTTACTAATCGGAGCTCTCTTGTAACCTCCTTCGGTTAGAGGCCTTTTTTGCCTGTTTTTAGATGTAATTCTTTTCATATCACTTGATGAAAGTCTATCATTATTCCCAAAAAAACGTGTAGATAAAAATGGTTCTGGAATGTGCTTAAACCTATCAAACATGCATAACCTGATGTAATGCTGAACAAGCACCAGAATGTGAGTCAATTCCCTATCATAGGTGCAATACATATCGACCCCATAGCTTAAACATCTGGTTAAAACTACGAGCATCAAGCAAACAAGTTATAGCCAGATACTGGGCACAGGAAAACATCGGCATCCGCCTGGCCGGCTATAAGAAGCTCTGTATGTGAGGTCAATTAGTCCAATGTTAAACCTTTCGTTCAAAGCTCAAGAACATAGTTACAAATATATATAGCCCGACAGACTACTGCCATCCTTAAAGCAATAGCTCGTCATAAGTTAGCTCATCAACCATCCAAAGTATTAAGTATATGATTTGGTAAATGTGAAAATTGAAACCAAACATTTTCTAATGCAAATAACAGATATTAGTTCCCTAAATGTGAAAATTGAAATCAAACATTTCCCTAGGAGCTCGATCATGGTCGATTAATCCCAACTCAACCAGCCTATTGCATAAAGAATCTCAACATTAATAGCCGACACTTTCAAACAAAAACGTACAAACATACATACCCAGAAAACATCCAAGAAGCAAAACAAGAAACAATAAAAAGAGAAGAAAAATCCGTACCCGACGCTTCCCTGCTTCCAAATGCTCTAATTTCCGAGTCGAAGCCATCGAATTGGGCAAAACCTGAGCCGAAGCCATCAAAACAACAACCCCCCGCTCAAGAAGACAATCACAAACAAACCCAAAATCCTCATGGTGACGCCATTTCCAGGTATATAAACACAACCCCACAAAACGAACCAACCCAATCACCCCCAGCCAAATACAATGAATCTAAACCAAACAGTGCGAACCGAAATTGATGAAAACTGTCGGAAAATTGATGGGGAAACCAAAAAAGATGAAGAATTATGAATTGGGGTAGGGGGAAAAATCCCAAATTGCAAAAGAGGATAATTCCGATCGGATCGGACACGAGGAGATCTGTGGGGGGAAAATGAACAGCAATCTGGCAGATCTCCTCTGCTAGCTTTGTTCCTGTGTGTATGCGTTGGTAGATTGTTCTTACAGAGAAAAAATTTGCGGATTTTGCTCTTGGAATTTCGGTGAGGCGTCAAAAAAAAATCCCCTGTGAAATTGTGAATGGTGGCTTTCGAAAAAAAAAATGAAATGATAAAAAAAAAAATTGTAAATGAGATTTGAGAATAACGGAAGCGTCAAGCATTTGTTTCATTCCGAAGGGGTTGTTCGCGGCGGGGAAATGTTTGGATTAATTAATTAGTAAAATATTAAAAAAAATCTTTAAAATTTGAAAATTGAATTAAAAAAAAAAAAAAAAAAAAAAGTTGTCTAGCATACTCAAATTTTTAAAAACTAATTGGTCTATTAATTAAAAATTTGATTTTTATTACAACTCTAAACTTCCAAATTTGTGTCTAATAGATACAAACTATTAGATAAAGGATTGGTTTTTTTTTTCAAAGGTGATAGATTACTAAAAGTAAACGAGGAGAACGCCAGCAACCAGGACCAAGACACTTAAAAAAACATTCAAAAAATAACAAGAAAAATAACTCACGATTCTAAGGAAAAACACTAATAGAGGCAGGATTGCCCCGGCCACGGAAGCACATTTATTGGCCATATCGGTTTGGGCATTAATGATAATAGACTGAGGAGACGATGGGCTAGCCCTATGAACACGTGAGTTTCGTTTCTTCCAAATATGGTAAATTGTTGCACACCAAGCAAGCTTCCAAACTCGATGCATGAGTCAGTCACCCCGCCCGCGTGCAACAAATCCAATCCAACTCAGTAGACCAGGTAGCCACCTGATGAGAAGATGGTCCCACCGCAGAAGCATTGTCCACACCTGCTTACTAAACGGGCAATCAAGGAAAAGATAATATCTTGTCTCCGAAGAATCTGGGCACAACACACTTTAACGAAATCAAGGGATCTCAAGCATGAAGCCTAACTCGAGTTACAAACCATCTTGGATGTCCAACCATGCAACAAATGAGTGACGGGGTATACTACCCTCAAACCACAACAAACTCGCTCATCTCACACAATCCTAGAGAGGCCGCAGAACCTCCCAAGCACTAGCCACCGAAAACTCATTGATTTAACAGGAACCTAAATAACTCTATCATCCTGATGCAGGCGGGGAACAACTCCTCCATCTCTCCAAACATACAAGGTCAATGTCAGGAACCGTCAAGTAGAAGAATGTCTGATACAAGGGAAAACTCAGAGTTACCCACCTCACGAACCAAACCCTGCAAAATGGGGCCACCAAGAAGCCAGTAATCCACTCAAGCATGACATCACCGCCCATAACCAATGGTTATTCGGACGGACGGACGAACGAAACTACTCGTGAAGTCGAAAAATGGTTTGAACACACCAAGACCAGCTAGACGACAATTAGACAGAACATAAAGACTTCAGAAATAAAAATTGGACGGTAATAAAACATTTAAAATATTAAATAATACTTACAACAAGATTGAAATTGTAGGAACCTGTTGGACAAAAAATTGAAAATTTAATGACCTATTATACACTTTTCAAATTGTATCAATCTATTGGACATAAAATTGAAAGTTGAGGGACTTATTGGACATTTTTTAAAATTGAGGAGTTAATTAGATACAAATCTAAAAGTTTGGAGTCAACAATAATATTTGATATTTTTAAAATTCATGACACTAAAAAATAACTTAAAAGCTCTTTGAACTTTACCGTACATACTAAAAGAAAAACTTTACAATATTTAAAATTTGAAAGCTCAATTACTACCTCTTAAACTTTCAATTTTATATTTTATAGTTTCATGATTTATTTATCTTACTATATCTCTCCATTTTACCAACTGAATTTAAAGTATCATTGATGTTGGCTGATGAAAGACTTTAATGACTCGGTTTCTTCATTTCCATAACTCTAAATCCTATTATAAATATGCAAAGATGTAGAGATTGTTCTACCAAATCAACTTTTCTTTTGTAATTTTTTCCAAAAGGTTGGCAAAATTCATTGGGAAGAGAGAGAGAAAGATGGAGATGGAGAAATTGAAATTATCATAGGGTAAAAATCAATACAAAACTTGCAATACACATTGTTAATACGGAGACGGTCGCAACATTGAAATGGGAGATAGATCGCGAGTGGAGACACCAAACGGAAACAGTCGGTGGAAGAACCAAACGGAGATAGCGACGACGGTGGCAGAATTAGATGGAAACAATAATAACGGTGGTGAAATCAAATGGGAACAACAACTGATGAATGAAGCATGTGGCGGGAGAGTTAGAGAAATATGAAAGGATGAAGTCTTCCAATGAAAGTGACTTTCCATATTTGTGATGGTATTTTGACTACTGTTTTTTTTAGTTATTGTTGAGACTTTAATTAAGTTGTAGGCAACAAGTGATGAAGTCTTGTTTTTTTTTTAATGACCGTGACTTTCCAACATGTGAGAAGAGATCGAAGAGGGTGACTTTGAGAGGTGACCGGAACGATGAGGATGAGGAGAAGAAATGATAATTTAATTTTAAATACAACAAATTCAATATTGTATTATTGATAAAAAAAAAAAAAAAAAACAAGTATAACACATATTTGTGATCATCCTTTCAATTAGGTTAGAAATTAGAATTGAATTGCCACTATTTTCTCCGTAACCAACTTTATAAATCAAAATTTACTTTAATCATTTCAACATTTTTAACCATATGAATAATTGGAACAATCATTTAGATATTTCTCCAAATATATTTTTATTAATTAAAGAAAATAAAAAACCGTTACCATAAAAGTAACATATCAATATATATGAATGTAAATTACCACAAATAAATTCATAAATTAATAGAATGGTTTTCATTTTTTCTTCACATACATTTTTTTTTATTTGTATGAAGAATAATTTCCTTAAAGGAAATTTCTTTTTGATATATACAAATCTTACAATTTTTATTATTTTTTTATTTAATTATTTGTACTTCTTTCAATGCACATTTGATCTATTATCATTTTTCAAATCTAAAGTTTTAACATTAACTTAACACAATACCAACATACATATGCAATATTTACTATAAACTAAAACTACAACATTCCACCAACACACGAGTTTTTTACTCGTTTTTTAAAATGTCATATAGAGAACTATTAAACATACCATTAAAAGTTATGAAATATATTTTCATTAAAAAAAATAAAAAATTATAGGATGTATTTGAAACTTTCCAATTTTAGAGATCACTGATCAATAAAGAATAAATTGGTTCTAGAAAAATAGTTCTTATTTTTTATTTTTGACAAAAAAAGAAAAAACTATTAATTACTTATACTTTTAAAAATTACTTTTATCCATCTAAAATTACTTCACACTTCCTTAAAAAAATTAAATAGGTTTTTTTTTTTAAAACAATGTATGTTTAAAAAATAATTACAGAAATAAAAAATAAAGTAGTTAGGAAACTATTTGCAAAAAAATATATGGTACTTAAATCCACCATGACTAATAATATCGTAAATGGTACGTATACTAAATTCTTGAGTTGAGCTTCATATTCTTTTTCTTCATTTTACACTTTGGTGGAGAAAATTGGTGTGGATTTGTGATGGTGTGCTAAGATCACAAGAATAATCATTCACAATAAAATTATGAACATTATAGATTCATTTCACTGCATATCTCCGGGGAATCAAATAATCTTCACTATTTCTGATTTTGACAGAGAATCCAACATAAGTCGTGGTCATGATTCACTATACCTATAAAATTATGGTCATGGTACACGATTTACCTCTAAAAGTGTGGCCATGGTATACGATTTACTTACATATTTTTACAAATAATTTCAGAACTACTTTTATTTCTGTAATTATTTTTTTAAAATACATTATTTATAAATAAATAAAATCCTAATAAATACTTCACACTTTTATGGGTAATTTTTTCACATGTGCTTATCAAAAAAGTGATTTTATTGTTTTGATTGGCCATTAAAAACAAGATAATATAACTAGTTTAGAAGAAAATTAAACATGGTGGTCTGGGTGGTGTAGTTGGTTATCACGCTAGTCTCACACACTAGAGGTCCCCAGTTCGAACTTGGGCTCAGACATGTTTTAGAATTTTTTTTAGAAAAAAAAAAACAAATTTTATTCATAAACTTGTACGTTGCATCATATTTCCATAAGATGGGGTTAGTGTAGTTGCTTATCACACTAGTCTCACACGTTAGATGACTCTAGTTCAAACATTGTGGTCTCGGTGGTGTAGTTGATTATTACGCTAGCCTCACACATTAAATGATCTTGGTTCAAACCCAAGCTCTAAATCAAACATTTTTTCTTAGGCTCCATTCGATAACAATTTGATTTTTTGTTTTTTGTTTTTGAAAATTAAGCCAATAAACCCTAGTTCCACCTCTAACTTGGTTTGTTTTGTCATCTAGTTTATACCAACATTATAAAAAATCAAGTCAATTTTAAAAACTAAAAAAAATAGCTTTCAAAAAGTAACTTTAGTTTTAGAATTTGACTAAGAATCCAAATGTTTCTCTAAAAAAAAAAGTGTAACCCATAGTAACGAAATTATAAGAAAATAAGCCTAAATTTCAAAAACATAAAATTAAAAACGAAATGGTTATCAAAGAGGGCCTTAGAATTTCATTTGACAATTTTTTGACATTAATATTTGTATATGTCGTATTTGGTCTAGCTATTTGTTTATTATTATTTATTATTATTTATATTATTATTATTATTTATTAAGTTAAATTAAATTAAATCTTTCAAATTTATATTTTATTTTATTTTATTTTATTAATTTAGAAAATTGAAAATAAAGTAATAAAAAATATATCTTCTTAATTAATAGAAACTTTTTTTTCTTTTCTTTTTAAGATTTTGACATAATGTGAAAAATCAATTGTTTCAAATGGGTATAAAATTCTTAATCTCTTTTATCGTTAAACTTTGATATTGATTAATGGTCTTTAAATAAGTACAAAAAAAAATTTATGAAAGATGGTAACAGATGTGAATTTAGAGTAAAATAATTTAAAATATAACATTTTTTTTTAAAAAATTGCGGATATGACAATTTCTATCACTAATAGAAGTTTATCGCTGATAGAAATTTATGTGTAATAGTCATAAAGTCTATCAGTGATAGTCACTGATTTTTTGCCATATTTACAAAATGTTTTAAACTTTGCTAAATTTGCAATTATTTAGGGTCTGATTGTTGTATGTGCAACAAGCCCAAAATTTATTGTGTATAAATATTGTTGTTACCGAAATTTGGTAAAAGCTGTAAATTTAATAAGATTGACGGAACGAACTTGATCTTGCAATATTGAAAAGGAAAAAGAGTAAGCTAGGACGGGTACGTCACCGACTCCAAACGCTTAAATTAGTTTCTAGAGAGAGAAACATACCATTTTATTTGCACAATCCAATTGAAGAGGCAAATAATTTTGGGAAATGTCCCATGGTAATCCTTCTTTTAAGCCTCATTAATGCACTTATGGTAATTTAAAACCATTATTAAAATGGCTACAATAATATTTGAATTTGGATTAAAGATTAAATATATAATTTTTGACATTACGTGTAATACAATGCTTCTAAAATATAGGAAACGAAGGCGTTTGACTGAAGGAGTTGGAGTTGTTTAGTCTGGAGTTCTGAAGTATGTGATGTATTTGGGGGCAAAGAATTCTGAAATATGAGTTTATTTTTGTACAAACTTTCAAAATTTCATTATTAAAGACTTATTCTAATTCCAATAAATTTAAAAAATGATTTTTTTAATTTTATTTTAGGGAAATTGTAACATATGTCAATTTAGAATAAGATAATTAAAAATATAACATGTTTTTAAAAAAATTGTAGATATGACAATTTCTATCGCTGATATCTTGTGGCTGATAGAAGTCTATCCCTGATCACCTCAGCTTTTTATAGATTTTTGTCAGTGATAATAGTCTATCAGTGATAAAAGTCTATCAGTGATATGATAAAGTCTATCACTGATAGAAACGGATTTTTTTGCCATATTTGCAAAACATTTTAAAGTTTGCTAAATTTGCCATTAGTTTGGGCTTGATTGTGCAACCAACCTTTTATTTTATCTATCATTTACAAAAAAAAATTAAGACAACAAAAATAATTTTGAGCATAATACCTCACATTATTTTTTCACAATTATCAAATATATATCTATTTTTGTGAAGACTCATCTTTACTTTTATGAATTCTAAGATTAGATTTTTGTTTGTTTTTATTAATGTAGGTATATTTTACCAACTTCTTTAGAGGGGAAAAACACACACACATAAGTATAGTCTTATATTGACTCATGTGTCAAACACATTTTTCTCCGCCTCCACCCTCCTAAACTCGTCATTCTATCTAAATCCACTATACCCAGAAACCAGCATCTCATCGGTTTATTTTAGTTATTTTTTGTACAATTGTTTCTATAATTTTTCATATTTTCATTGTTAAGGACTTCTTCCAATAAATTTTAAGAATGCGATTTTTGCTTTTTATTTTATGTATCATTCACAATTTTTTTTCAATATCACTCACATTAATTATTCATTTTATTTGGATAGTTTTAAAATAAAAGAGAGTCTACAATATTATGTTAAATATTACATGTGAATTTGAAAGATTTTAATATATTAATTTAAACGGATCCAAATAAGTTGATGTTTTTATTTCTGTCATTGAATACTACATTTTGAATTTGGTTCAACTACCAATTTTGATTCAACAACCTAATTTATATTTAAAATAATAAAAATAGGTTGAATGACATTTTTAGTCCTTTTACACATTTTGTTTAAATTATGTTTTTTTTTCAATTAATTAAAAATATTGTGGGAGGGAGGGAGGAAGAGAGAAATGTGCTGCCTTGGAAAATGAGACAGACTTGAATAGTAATTACGGTAAAAGTATGAGGAGCCATTTTTTTATTAAAAGTAGGGGAAAACAATTCTTAATTGTTGGTACCAAAAATAAAGCAGCGGATTCAGTAGCCCGGGCTGCAACAAGGGCTCGGTGTCATTATGTTAATAAAAAATGGCTCGGGGGGATGTTAACAAATTGGTATACTACAGAAACGAGACTTCATAAGTTCAGGGACTTGAGAACGGAACAAAAGACAGGGGGACTCAACCGTCTTCCGAAAAGAGATGCTGCTATGTTGAAGAGACAATTATCTCACTTGCAAACATATCTGGGCGGGATTAAATATATGACAGGGTTACCCGATATTGTAATAATAGTTGATCAGCAAGAAGAATATCTGGCTCTTCAAGAATGTATCACGTTGGGAATTCCAACTATTTGTTTAATTGATACAAATTGTGACCCGGATCTCGCAGATATTTCGATTCCAGCGAATGATGATGCTATAGCTTCAATCCGATTAATTCTTAACAAATTAGTATTTGCAATTTGTGAGGGTCGTTCATATTTTTTATTCTCAACCGTGGGCCAGAAGTTTTAACTTCTCCTCCCAACTCTTTCTCCAACAACTCTTTGGGCAAAACGCCCCTTAACAACTGTTTTGAAGTTAGTCTTGAGTGGACCTCACCCAGAACCACAATAAAAAATTGCAAAAACTGACCTATCTTTAAAAAAAAAAATTAATGTTTTGACATGTTTGGGGTGTGAAATTTCTTCCTTACTCTTGACTTAAGAAATTCATCTTTTTTTCTCTTTCTCCTCCCCTCTTTCCTTTTCATTCTTCCTAATCTCTCTCATCCCACCATACTTTAAGCATTCATCATCGATCTTCAATACCATTAGTTACAAGTTACAACCATTTTTTTGATGAAAAGGTCGAACAAGTTATTTTCTAGCACATAGAACTCGAAAATTTACATTGAATAAGAAAGGAAAAAAAAAAACTTACAATTTAGTCCACCGAACTCAAAGTTATGACTTTTTAGGGTTAAAATTAAATTAGCTCGACTTTACAAACATTAAAACTCAAGATCTTCAAAATTTTGATCCGTTTATAAGCATAGTTGCAAAGAACACGAAAAAACGTATGAAAAAGAGTGGTCATTTAGCTAAAACAAAATTGTATCGAAGGAGATACGTTGTTCGGAAAAATGGACCCAAAATAACATGCGTGATTGCACGATCGCGCGATTGCATAGCATGCGCAATCGCACACCGCACTATGCGATCGTATAGCACGATTTTGGGTCTATTCTTCCGAACACAACATATCTCCTTCGATACAACTCTATTTTAGCTAAATGATCACTCATTTTTTTTATAGGTTTTTTCGTGTTCTTTCCAACCATGTTTATAAACTGAGCAAAATTTTGAAGTATCTTGAGTTTTAATGTCCGTAAAGCCAAATTAATTTAATTTTAACTCTAAACAATCATAACTTTGAGTTTAGTGGACCAAATTGGAAGATTTTTTTTAATTCCATGTAAATTTTCGAGTTCTACGTGCTAGAAGATACCTTGTTCGACCCTTCCATAAAAAACGGTCGTAACTGATTGTAGATGAACGACAATGAGGGCATTGAAGATCAATGATGAATGCTCAAACTATGGTGGGATGAGAGAGAATAAAGAGATCTCTAGAGAAAAAAAAACATCATGCAGAAGAGAAAGAGAGGAAAAAATGGATTTTTAGGTCAAAGGCAAAGAGGGAACTTCACCCATAAAAAAAACATAAATCAGGTCAAAACATTAACCCCGGTTTGGTTCATAATTTGAAAACAATTTTCCAAAACAAAGAATTTAGTAGAAAATAAAAATAAATTCCTTATTTTTATTATAACTAAAAAATTCTTTGGTTATAATTTATAAATTTTAAATTTGAATTCAAATTTTAAAAATTGCACTTGGTGGTAAATTTGAGGAAGTGGCAAAAGATTAATATGTGATTAGTAAAATGTATTTTATAAAGAAAAAATAATTTGATCTAATTAATTCTTATTTACGATTTTTGAAGTTTTTTGGAATATCGATGTATCCCGTATTTCCATAGTTTTGAAACGCATTCTCATCATTTTTCTTGTATTTTTTATTTTTGAAAACATAAAAATGAAAACCGATCCCAAATGGGGCCTAATTTTTTTAGAAACATGTTAAGTTTTTTTTTTTTTTTTGCAATAACCCCCCTACCACAATCCAAGCATATACTTGAATCACAACGTCAAAAAGGTTGCTCATACATCCATTCAGTTTAACAAAAATTTGTATTTTTTGAAAATTGGTTGGAATGTGTTCTCATCTATTAATAGTTTTTGGTTCACCTGCTTCAAAAAAAAAAATAGTTTTTGGTTCACCCGACCTAATGCAGTTTTCCAAATGGCATTTGTCACAAATTATGGGGGGGATTTTTGAACTATAGTTGGTATCACACACAAAATCTTCAAAGCAAGCAACGCCAGCCTAAACCGAGCAAGCTCAATTCGAAATAAAGAGTGAACTCAAGAGGAGCAGGCCATCGACCCCTTTTATGCTCGATGCAAGTCGCATCAACCATTAGTTATCTATCAATTAGACAACATTTTAGATTGTCACCTATCACAACTCACACCAAGTGCAAGGAAGATATACTCACTAAAACGTGGTTATGGTTAACCTGGTGTTAGCACATCACCTGGTAGACCAACAATTCTAAGATAATAACACTCATCTCATAAGTGATGAAGAACAAATATTTTAAGTACTCCAAACATTACTCTACAAGAATCTAACTCTAAAGAGAACACTTTTGTTTGACAAACACCACACCGATGTTCAATGTTTCTTCTCTGGTAGGTAGTTTCCGACCACACTCACCTTCACTGATGTCACTCTTATCAATTAGTGCTAGCGTAAACCAAGTCAAACCATTCAACTCTCCATAAAAATTCCATCAAAACAAATAAGATAACATTTGATGAAATTTACTTTTAATTTTTCAATAAAAAGAAAAAAGTTGTGCAAAGACAAAAAAAATGGAGAGTAATTGTACATGATACCTCAAATCCATGGGCAAATTTTGCAATTTACTCTCTAGGGAAGGTATGAGAATTCATGGTCAGCTAAAGATTGGAATGGATCCAAGGCATAATATTTCAGTACAAAATTTTCAATTCACTTTCAACTTTTGGAGGGTAAGACAATTTTCATAGCTCAGGCATAAAATATATACCCACGACCAAGGAGTAAGTTCGAATCCTTCATCCCACATATTGTCAAAAAAGAAAAGAAAAAAAGGTTCTCTCATTATCGGACTTTGGTATGGAGCTACCCTTTTTGTAGACTCCTTAACCATGTTAACCTTTTCAAAACCTTCCACATTCAGTTACACTCTCAGACACTGCTTCCATAGCAATTAAGTAAAAAAATGAAGATAAAATCATGTCTAATTCCAAGTTCAAACTTTTAGTGAGATACATGGGTATAAGGAGATGTTTGCCGAGTAAAGAAGACAATTTTAGCAGTAGTAATTTGCAAAACATTTGAAGAAATTTTGACATGCTTCTTTTATTTTCATAAGGAAGACTATGAACCAGCAAATCAAGAAACCCATATGAGGATAAGTCGCAGAGCAGACAAACTCAAACTACATGTCAACCACAAATGAGTCTGTTTGAAACAAAATCACCAGACTTCTGGTCGTAGCTCACCGGTTGCTGGAGGCATCCATTTTCCGGAGTGGTAGACATTTTCACCAACTTTCCAACCAGGAACATCCTTCATAACTTCAGCCTCATATTCGAGATAACTCTTCCACTCTTTGACGAATCTATAAAGTGAGAACAGACAGTTAGAAAATGATGTTTAACTTTGTTAAAACCGTCAAATGATCCAATAATTTCAACCAGCAGCCTACACAGAAAATCATCCATTTACCTTTCATCTTCCTCAGCTTGAAGCACAGGCAATATTGCTCGACGGGCTGCATATTTTTCTTCTTTCAGCGCCCTACAAGAGAAAGCAACGGTAAGTAATTCAGGCCAATGCCCTGTATATGCTGTATCTGCTCATTGCTCGACGGGTAGAATGAAACAACATTACATCATCTTCACCATCTTGCCCAACCAAATGGACAAAATGGTATAGAAGAAACCACAAGACACTTTTCTTTTAAATCGAACACTTAAGATCGGCTTCATGAGTTACGTGGTCAGCACCCTCACCTCCTTCAGGCAAAAGGAAAAGAAGGGAACAGAGGCAAGCAGAAAACATTATTCTTTTAAACTATCTATCAATCCTGTGAACAAATCTTCAAATACGAAGAAACATGCACTCTCCCTTGACATGGAATGTAGACTAATGACCTCGGTTATAATTGTTAATCCTAATGAAATCAAGTCTACACATGAAGATGAAATTGAAATCAGATTGAGCTCATGCTAACTTCTAAGGATCCGTTTGCAGTGATTCGATGAGAAGAACAGGCCACCAAAAGAAATAGATTAACAAGTGAAGGTAGTAGTTTAAATTTGAATTTCCAATGCCTTTATTTCTGCTTGAATATATTTCAACTAAATGGATGCATCTATAACTTAATGCCAAGAGATTCTCTGATGTTGATTAGAATCACCCAAAACCTCTCCCCGACATATCTATCCGCCGATCAAGTCCTCAATGAAGTTCCAACATATGACCACTTTTTTGGAAATGTTGTCTCAAACTATTAGGGAAAAGATTACTCGATCGCCTATTCTTACTTCAATGAATCAATCTTAACTTCTAACTTCCAATTTTTTCAAATTAAACCCTAAATTTGAATAAATATTGAAATTAATACATCCGATCAGTCAATTTTGCCATTTCGAACAAGAAAAAAAAATTATTGAAGAGATGAAAAAAAACTAATGCTCAAAAGATACAAACTCCACAAGGGAGTGAAACAAAAACGATAAAGGTACAAATAAGAAATAATAAGAGAACAAACAAAATGATTAAACAGGGAAAACAAAAGCAGTCTAGTTGAGGTATATGTCTTGTAGAGATAAAACTGTCAATCGACTTAGAAAGGGAGCACCAAGAGGAAGCCTTTAGACAAGCATAATCAAAATGATCAAGCCAAAAAAAGATGCTTATTTTGGAAGATCCTTTGATTACGCTCCAACCATAATTCGGATAAAATAGCTATAACGGAGGTAACCCATAACCCCTAAAACACGTAAGCCTTTGGAGCCAAAGATGGACCAAAAAGCAAAGGAAGCACGTTGTCCTTGAAGATGTTGGAGAAGTCAGTCCAGTTTCCCTTTTTTGTCAAAGATATGGAACTAACTTTGACAGTTCTTATTGTGTCGAATTTGAGCTTGTTTACCCATAATTTTGAGTTATTTGTTTGTTAGTTAAATATTGTGGGGCTTATTAGTTGGTTCATAGGAAACATTCTAATTTGTTATAGTGGAAACTTAAAACTTCATCAGATTCAAAGCGAGATGCAAAAGAGGAGCGGGGGATTTGGCATCAAACCACCCCCAACCAAAGTAACAAAGAAAATGCTCCTTCAATTGGCTTGAAACTGAATTAAACCCCTTAAATCGTCAATAGTAATTCGCTCTAAGGCACCTTCGCAACAAATCAGACAATCCAAAACATCCTAATCCAGCACGAATTTCGAAATTGCCCACAAAAAGCAACAAGTCCCAAACGGAGATCCTAGGTCCAGAACATCCCCAATCAAAATTGAAAGCCTTAATTCGCAGAAAAGACGAAACCCAGATAAAAAAAAAGAAATTAATTCCATTACTAGTGGTGAAATGGACGATAGATTAAAGTAAGATACCTTCGGATCTTGTTGCCCTTGCCGACCTGATACATCCCCCAAGAGAAAGTGCCAACAGCGGCGAGGAACATTGCCATGGCGCTAGGGCCTTTGGTGGGAATCCGGCGAGCGTAACGAACCGGAGCGAAACCACCCGGCGGTGGGCCGTCTTGGAGGATCGGCATGTCTTTGACACTGGCCATGCCAGGCTTATTCCGAATCGCGGCCTCCGTCATCTCAGAGAGGTAGCTAGCTGGGTGAATCAAGAGTTGGGCTGCAAATGGCGAATTTTGGAAAATGGAATTTGAGAGATTTCGAAGACGAAACAAACCTGAAAGAGACGAAGGAGGGGAACCCAGAGCGTATGAAACCCCACTTTTCTGCCCAATCAGAACACGCCACGTTGTTGTTTTTTTAAGAGCATGAAAAAAATTGGCAATTTTTTTTTTTTTTTTTTTTTTTTTTAAACTCAATATACACCTTAAATTAAATCAATTAAAACTCTAAAGTATTGAGTTTATCAATTTAAACCCTCAACTTTTCATAAATGTTTCAATTTACTTCGATTAGAATTATATTTTTTTCACTTTCGGTTAAAATTTTATTTTAAAAATATTAATTTAAACACTTATAATTTTAGCAATTGAATCAATTGTATGAAAAATTATAAGTTTAATTGATAAATTATAAGTTTTCATACCGGTGAAAACGAACATTTTTCTAAGAGAAGGTATAATTTGATACATTTATGAAAGTTTTGGGTTTAAATTGATACCATCATTAGTTTTAAGAGTATAAATTGATTTTTACCCTTATTTTTAGTACATGTTATTAGGTCTATTTCTAAGATAAAGTATTCATTATTGATCTGAAAATAGTTCGATTTTGTACCTAATAATTATTAGGAACATATAAATTTTAAGATATAGATTCGTAAAGGGTCCGTCACATTGTGATGGGCTCATTTAATAATTTGTCCTATATTATCGATATACAATAGATTTATAGTAGGAAAAAGATTATATATAAGTAGTATTTGACTTTCATTTTAAATTTTTAATATGTGATACACTGATAGTTAACCTGTTTATTTGTTATTTATTAATATAATTCATATATCATATCAAACACATAGAAATAGTCGCTAATAAACATAAAAATAGTTTATTATTGATAGATAGATATATTAATGGTTTATTTGCATTAGACATAAAAATGATACATGTAAAAATTATATGATAGATGTCTATCACTTATGTACTCACTAAGAATAGTATATAAGTGATATATTCTTTTAGTGATAGAATAATGCTAGAGAGGGAATTACATAAAAATATTAAAATAGGTGTGCAAGAGTTACAAACTTTCTATATTTGTAAATTATTTATTTATTTCACATTTAAATATTACAATTAATTTTGTCACACACACATTATAATTTTTTTTCAGAAAATAAAGGATATTAATGTCCTTTTTTCAATGAAAATGTTACTAATGTATCAACTCTATAAGCTATGTTGCCATTATAAGCATATAAAAGTAAACATCTATTTGGATGTTTCATCTTTAACTCCACATTTGTTGAACTTCAAAAACACTCTTAGCATGTTTCATTATTTATGGATGTGATTAAAAAACTTTAAAGTTCAAATATTAAATAGATAAAATATTTAGAGCATGTTGACTAAATGTATAACAACATAAGCCAACATGAGCATAACTGACATAATGCGAGCAAGAATTCTCAAGTTCGAACTCTCACCTCGAAAAATCCTAAACAATTTAATTATTAACTTTTAGTTTGTAACTATCTGATTGTACTTAGACTAAACTGTTACTTTCATAAAAGTGTAAGGACTAAAAGTGTTGAAAAACTAAACTAATGTTTGATTAACAATTAAAAGATTAAGCCACCTAGGGCAGGGGTTTCCAATCAGAGCAAAAGATTGTTCCCTGATGACCCTACGAGTAAGGGCATCTGCCAAACCATTTGCGACGACGATGAGTATGACAAAAGGATATATTTGTTGAACATTTGACCTAGCTCCAAAGCCTCTATAATGAAGAAAAAAAAATCAGCTTCAATTAGGTCTATAGTCTCTTAGAAGGGTTATGACCTATAAATAGTTTGATTCCACTTCGTTATCTTGTATCGTCGAAGTTGGAATACAATAGAGTCCTTCCATAATAGCCATAATTTCAAGTACATTTATTTCGTTCCATGAAATATTTGTGTCGAACTTCAATAGTCGAAGGGGGAGGGGGTACAATTGTCTTCGACAACATCATTATGAGCATGATTCTCCTAGTTGGGTGTCCTCTAATTAGTCTTTGATCAGATAGACTTCTCCATCTCCGTGTCACCATCAATAGGTGTCTAATGATTGCATCATTCTATCGATCCTCCATACTACCATTTTTCAAACCATGATAATAAATACTTTTAACACTAAATATTCATTTTTAATTTGAATTTTAGATGATTTCATCATCTCGCATTTGCTTATGTCTAGTAATATGCATAATATGTTCAACATCTTCCTAAAGGAAAATGTCTCTAATCAGTTCCTCTTTCCACTACAAATGCTTAGAGACAGAGATTAGTGATGCCACTGATTTCCGCACCTACGAATGGTGCACTTGGATAGGAAGCCATATCCCTCCTCTAGGGTCCAAGGATCACTAACCATCTTAACCAAATGACAATCTCATACTTTCCAACAAAATTCAGCTTCACAAAAGATTTTGACCCAAATAATGCTCCTACATGCATGACAAGGGTTGTGCCCTAGACCATTCGAAAAATTTACAGTTTTGAAGTACATATTACGAAGCACCCTACTAAGAAGGTTGTTGGGACGCTTAATGATCCTCCCACTTTCCTTCACCAAAGCTCGATTGAAGACATGAAGATCTTGAAACCCTAAGCCTCAATTTTCCTTGCAGACACAAAGTCGAGGCTAGCTGCGCCAATAGACTTTCCTTTTGTCTCCCAAAGAGCCACACCAGAATCTCGCATACATATTGCAAAGCTCATTCCAAAGAGTTTCAGGGAGATGAAAGCAACTCATTTGTATAATTAGGTATAGCCCGAGTCACCGTCTACCGTCTACCGTCTTAATAAGATATTCTTTGCCTTCTATTGAAAAGAATTTCTCTTTCCAACCTTGCACAACCTTCCATACACGATCCTTAATCGAATTGAAGGCCTATATATTGACTAAGAGTAGGTGTATGGTCAATGCCCTTCTCTGGGATATTCTCCATCATATTCTAACTCGTATTCTTGCTAACCAAAAACATAAATTAAGATGTTTATTATTTGTCTCGAAGGTTCTTCATAAGTCTTCAAGTGTTTGTTAACATGGATATCTTGAAAAAAAAAAAAAAAAAAAAAAAAAAAAAAAAAAAAAAAAATTGAGTTTGTTAGCATAGTTTTTAATTAAGCAAAATTTTAATATAACATTATTATTTTCAAATAATAGGAAGATATAAATATAATAACTCGGTATTAAATTGGACGTAAAACCCTCGGCCACGTCAGTTGTCAATATAAAAAAGTTGAGGTGTAATATTTCCATTTCCGTCTAAACCCTAAACCCTAGAAACTACTGTGGTTTTAAGTTTGTTTCTGGAGCCTTCTTCCCCCACTCAATCTCTGCAATTCTTCGCCTTTCTCTTCTTCTTCTTCCTCTCGCTGTTCCAATCTCCTCCGTTTTTGGGTCTCAGCGGACTTCTACAATGCACCGATTCGCTTCAGGCCTCGCTTCCAAAGCCCGGTAAGTTCGATGAACTCCTTTTACTTGCTAAGATTGTGAGTTCGTTTCTGTTTCTACAATTTCTTATTGTGGTTTGTAATAGATTGTGATATGAAAGGATCGCTCAAATGGGGTAGTGTTTTTTGGGTCATTGAGACAAGTGGGTCTTTTAAAAAGGGATAATTGATGAACATCAATTGTTTGGGGTGGTTTTTTTTTGTGGCAATTGTCTATCGATTTACAATTTTTTTAAAAAGAATTGTTTTTTGTTTTCAGCCTTGCTAGGAACGGTGGCAATCAGGTGAGTTCTTATTGTGTTTTGATTACTTTTGGAGTTTGTTGATCATTCCCACGAATGGAGAGATCATTTAACTTCGGATTTTCCTTTAACTATACTCGTGTTGTGTGCTTTATGTATTTTTGGCCTTTTAGATTGCTAGTAGGTCTAGCTGGAGTAGAAACTATGCTGCTAAAGAGGTTAAATTTGGGGTGGAGGCTCGAGGTCTTATGCTTAAAGGTGTGGAAGATCTTGCTGATGCCGTTAAAGTCACAATGGGTCCGAAGGTACTGTCGACATTCCTATGCTTACTTCATGAATGCCGAATTGTATGATGATATTCATTGGCTTTTCCCTCAATTGAAGAACAAAAGCTGGTTTCCATTGATGCAATCCACTTTCATTACTCATTTACCCTCTCTCATCTCTTATTTAATCTCTGCTGCAGGGGCGCACTGTGGTGATTGAACAAAGTTATGGGGCTCCAAAAGTTACAAAAGATGGAGTGACTGTTGCAAAGAGTATCGAGTTTAAAGATAAAATTAAAAATGTTGGTGCCAGTCTTGTGAAGCAGGTTGCTAATGCGACCAATGATATAGCAGGCGATGGTAAGCTTCTGTATAGCATAACCATTAGAAGTATGAGTATCAGTACGTAATGGTTAAGTTTTTTGTCTTCTCCTCGAATATATCATGACTGAAAGAAAAGCAACTACACAATTGTACTATACACTAAATTACAAAGTGAAATTGAGGAATTTTGGGGTTTGCAGGGACCACTTGTGCTACTATTCTTACAAGAGCAATATTTACGGAGGGCTGCAAGTCCGTTGCTGCTGGAATGAATGCCATGGATTTAAGGCGTGGTATCTCCATGGCAGTCGATTCTGTTGTAACGAACTTGAAAAGTAGAGCACGGATGATAAGCACATCAGAAGAGATAGCTCAGGTTTGTTCTTACTTTTAATTAGGACCACTTGGCTTTATTAGTTGGATTGATTTTTTGATCTCCTTGGAGAGACTTTACATTGAAGAATCAATCATGCAATTTGATTGTATTTTTAATTTTTATAGGTCGGGACTATATCTGCAAATGGAGAAAGAGAAATTGGTGAGTTAATTGCCAAGGCCATGGAGAAAGTTGGCAAGGACGGCGTGATCACCATCTCGGTAAGTTGGTTACTAATATATTTATATATTCTCAGTATGTTAATGGGTAGTGCCCCACCCTATTCCTTCTCCTGTACTTGCCATTTCATGGCTGAATAAAACTTTTGGTACTTGATTGAATTTGATTCTAGACTAGTTCCCGCACCCAGCCCAGAAACGATAAAACTTTTTTATCAGCAAGGAAGTTGATAGGATTTTATGAACATGTTCTAGTTGTGAAGATGATGTTGCAGATCTAGTGAAAAGAAAGAATTTGAGAATCATTTCTTTAAAACCGCTGTAAACTCATCAATCACAATCATATATAATCAGTTAGTTTATTTGGTTTGAAGTCTTATTTATTTATATTTTTCTTTCGAATAACATTAATGCTATATAAACAAGCAGTAGAGCGTTCCTCTTAAAAACTCTGTGGCAGCAGAGTCATGCTAAAAGCTTCCTTGTGTTTCTTATTTAGTCAATTTGGTTGTATTATCAAAAGCCTTTGTCTATGATTCAAAGGCATGTTTATAGTTTTTTTATTGGTCTAGATATCATTTTAGATTTGAGCCTTGTGCATTATTCAGGACTTTCACAATACTTGTCTTTCATCAACAATGCGTGTCTCTGGTTTTTGTTTATCCAAGAATGGGATTATTTTGTAATTTTTTAAATGTCCTGATTTAACCCTTTCATTTGGTGCTTATTTTGACTGTGTTCAATTTGCTGCAGGATGGGAAGACATTGTATAATGAGTTGGAAGTTGTTGAAGGGATGAAGTTAGACAGGGGATACATTTCTCCTTACTTCATTACAAACCAAAAGAACCAGAAATGTGTATGTATCTTCTTTTTAAAATATATTTCCCAATTTTCTAATCATGAGCCTGATCATCAATGTGGTCCTGACTTTATCTACCACATGGGATACCTTGGTAGGAATTGGACGATCCTCTTATTCTAATCCACGAAAAGAAAATCTCAAGCATAACTTCTGTAGTGAAAGTTTTAGAGTTGGCTTTGAAGGTAGGCTACCTTTTGATGATTGACAGTTCTTATTTGCTTATCATTGCCAATGGGTGATAAATATTGTATTTTTCTTCAATTTCTTCAGAGGCAAAGACCCCTTCTTATTGTTTCCGAAGATGTCGAAAGTGAGGCACTAGCCACTCTTATCCTGAATAAGCTCCGTGCTGGAATTAAGGTTTGACCCTCGTATTCTTTTAACAATTGAAATTATGGAATAAAGTAACTTTTAATTTGTTTTTGTCCTTACTTATTTGCTTACTGTTTCTGCAGGTCTGTGCCATTAAAGCACCAGGTTTTGGAGAAAATAGGAAGGCTGGACTGCAGGACCTTGCAGCTCTCACGGGTGGTGCAGTAAGTCTTTATTTATAGCTGCATCCTTTCTTTTGTATAATATTTTTCTCTGTGATTTCTCAGAGTCGTCTGTGTTCTATTGCAGCTCATTACTGAAGAGCTTGGAATGAATCTTGAAAAAGTTGATCTGGATATGCTTGGCTCCTGCAAGAAGGTGTGATATATCAAATAGTTTAATGATGTTATACATGGTCGTAGAAACTTGACATAATTTTCTGGTTTTAGACTAAGTTTTCTGCTACTAGTTGGAAATCTCCATTAATTTAGGTTGGTATTACAGATCACAATTTCAAAGGATGATACAGTTATTCTTGATGGCGCTGGTGACAAGAAGGCTATTGAGGAAAGATGTGAACAGGTTTGTGGCATTTAGAAACATTAGGTGGTGTGTAAATGAATAACTTTCATTACGATATAGAAGCTAATTGGTATCATGTTTTTGGTCTTTTGTAATATACAGATAAGGTCGGCTATTGAAGTGAGCACTTCTGATTACGACAAGGAAAAGTTACAGGAGAGATTAGCGAAACTCTCTGGTGGTGTAGCTGTATTGAAGGTCTGTCCCTTCCTCTTTGATTTTGATTTTTTTTTTTTTACTTGCTGGACAAAAAAAAAGAGATGGTTTGAGACCTCAAATATAAAACATACTTTTTGCAGATTGGAGGAGCAAGTGAGGCCGAAGTGGGTGAGAAGAAGGATAGAGTCACAGATGCCTTGAATGCCACAAAAGCAGCTGTTGAAGAAGGAATAGTACCAGGTAATTTATTTCTCCATGTGTTAATTATAATTTTACATATAGCATCTGAAAGACACTAACAGAATGGCTCCTTCCACAGGAGGTGGTGTTGCTCTTTTGTATGCATCGAAAGAACTTGATAAACTTCCAACTGCCAACTTTGATCAGAAGATTGGTGTCCAGATTATTCAGAATGCTCTAAAGGTCATAATCTCAAATACGATCGTTTACTCACTGACATTAAGACTGATTTAAAGTTATTCGCTCTCATTCCTGTATTTAATATTTTATGCAGACACCTGTATACACAATCGCATCGAATGCGGGAGTTGAGGGAGCTGTTGTGGTTGGGAAGCTGTTGGAGCAGGACGACCCTGATCTTGGTTATGATGCTGCAAAAGGTCAGTTCTCCATATATATTTCCTGCCTGAGAAAAGAAGATAAATAAAACAGCCAATGTGTTCTATTTCTGGCTAATTCAATATGATTTTTACCTGCACGACCAGGTGAATATGTGGACATGGTCAAAGCTGGCATCATCGATCCTCTTAAAGTAATTAGAACTGCACTAGTCGACGCTGCAAGGTAAGCTGAAGGAACCTTGCTTTTTATTAATGTTTTGTTCTACAAATTCCTATGTTCTTCGAGAGACTAATGTTTCGTGTTTTCGAATATAGTGTTTCCTCTTTGATGACAACAACAGAAGCCATCGTAGTCGAACTCCCCAAGGACGAAAAGGAAGCTCCAGCAATGGGTGGTGGCATGGGTGGAATGGATTACTAAACAAGTCACTATTATCATCAAATCAACTTTAGCTTTGCTTGCTTCCCAGACCCTGATAATTTAAGAACCTTAGAAAGGTGTCTTCTTGTTTGTTTCATAATAGTCTTGATTTATTTGTTAGTCAAGGAAAGCTTCCATTCATGTGGAAGGAGAGTAGCCTAGAGACTAGGGAGAGTAGAGTCATTCCATGTTGCGGAACTGTAGTCCTTTTCTTTGTTTTTTTTATTATCAACAAATATATATTTTTTCTTCCTTTGACCCCTGCATAAGGGCCAGAGCCTTGAAACTACATTTTATCTGTCAAGTTTATGCGTCTTGATCAATAAAATTATTTGAGCCTTTTTGCTGGTGAATTCTTGGTTTATTTCCTTTTGAATGGCTTTTGTTTACTTTCCCCTGCACTTGTTTTTTTTAGGGTTTGTAATCTGATTTTTATCAAATCAAATTACATGGGGATTCGACCAATTGCTATACCTTAACTTTGAAGGACATTTCTATTGAAATTTTGAATTGTGACTGTTGAAATTCTCTCTTGTTGAAGTCAACGATTATGTGGATTTTAATCTCATGATTTTGTTGGCCATTGTTCGAGTGGAATATTTCTCAGTTATCACCTTATTTTTAAGCTACCAATCATGTTCTAACACACACACAAGTTTTTTTTTTTTTTTTTTAACAAAATTGAACTTAGGAACTCAAAATCACTAGTCACTAGTCTATACATCATATGACTTGTACATGTAGGAGAGGAGATATAAATTACCACAAACCACTCTTCTTCTCCCCTTCTCCGACCACCTTTATGGCGCTGCGCCAAACTTCCTACATTATCTTCTTTCGGATGATTATTGAATTGCATGTCCGATTGCGCCAATTCAATTTCCAACTCAAATTCTCATTCTATCTTCCAATTTTCCCTCGCTGCATTACAAATTCTGGCAATGTGGCCATCCAATACTCATCAGAAGTTTTATAATATTGCTAAGTTATCTGGAGAGGTGCGCTCCAGACGATCGAAAGCGTGGCGGCCGACTGGAAAGATCTGGGCGGCGACAAAGTTGTCCGGAGGAGGGAAGAAGAACAATAGTTTGAGGTTTATTTTTGACATATGACAAATTCTCTTACACGTGTGAGTCGCTCAAATTGAATCAAATGAGCTGATTGCTACGCTTACACTCAAACTGAATCAAATGGACCGATTGCAACACTTATCAACCTTTAGGGGAGTAATTGATCAAATTAAAAGTTCATAGATGTAATTGTAAGTTTGTAACAAATCCTATAATTCAATAATTCAAGGATGATTTGTGCAATTAACTCTAAAATATTCCTTTAAAAGAACCATAAAATGAAACTGTCTCCTCTAAAATTGGGAAATTTAAAGTTGTTTTGTTTGACATATGGATTTGGATAGAAATGATTTCAAATTGCAAGATTTTAAAAGATAGAAATGATTTTAGATTTTTATTTGAGTTTGGAACCAAAATGATTAGAAATCACTTCAATTAAATTTTCTTGTTTGAATGTACACAATAGAACATTTGTAATTTTGCAGTGTGCCAATTATATATATATAAATTAATTTCTTTTTCAACCAATTCAAATAAAAACATAAAAGTAGAAATGCATTAGGAAAAACTATTGATTCAAATTCAATAAATAAAAGGAATAATAAACATATAATTGACATATATTGAAAATAAAGAAAGATAAATCATATATTTTTAAGTTTGAAATCCGGACAATTCAGAATGATTTTTTTTTCTTACACAAAAACATGATTTCAAATCTCTTACTTTTTTTTGTGGATTCAAACCCATGAAATGATTTCAAATCAAAAGTGACTTGAAATCCTCCCAAATCCAAGAGTTTCAAACAACGGTTAATGAAATTCTACTAAACAATTGAATACATATTATCGTCAAACCGAGCATAGGTCAATATATAATTGACATAAACATGTGCCCTCAACATAAAGATTTGATCCCTCCCACCCTCTAAGTTAAACTAAAAAATATCAAGTGGTTGCAAAATATATATAATCTTCACTTACATTGAAATGACTTATTTCGATCTAAAGTCTAAACTACATTGATCCTTACTGTAAAATTCGTTGCATTTAACATCAATTTTAGACCTCATCACCAAACCTGGTATCAAATTCGATACATATCATGGGGTGAAGTATAAGATTTCTATTTATAAAAATTTAATGATAAGAAGCAAAATATATTTGCTAATTTATACTTCGAAAGCAAAGTAGAACATTTGTAAGCACACAGTGTTCAATGTTCATGAATTAAAAGCAAATTTAACCTTTTTATGATTTATACAATGCACTGCAAATAAAATTAAGAAAAAGAAGTCATTAAATCTATCATATATTATATATCCTCCCACGATTTCTGGTCTTCAGGCAGTAAGTCTGTTGAGAGAAAAGTAACAGGGTATTTTGTGTCAAAAAGGTGGGGAAATGCTGTGAAAATAAAAATAAATTTAACAAGAAACTATGCTGATTGGGTTCTCTACCAAATTCTTCCATCAAACATAATCTAACAACAATTACTCATCAAAAATTCACTCATCTAACTTCTCAAAGATAAATGGTACTGTCGATCAATGCTGTTCATACCGAGACTTTCGTTTCCACTTTCCCATGAGACTCTGGTTTCTTGGTAAGGAGTTCCTCTGAGGCAAACAACTCCAGCAGCAGAGGAAGATGGAAACTTGCATAATTGAAGTATAAGATCATGAAGCAGACATTTTTATCTGAATCTGTCGGTGCACATGAACAAGAAACTCGATGTATGAAGGGCCATAGGAACTTTTATCTTCTATCATATTCGAAAGGAACAACATCCCTGAAGATTGAAGAGAAGACCAAAAGAAAAAAAATCACCTCACATCTTATATATAATGAAGCAAAACTAAATTTAGCACCATATATATTTTTAGAAAAGAAAAAGTAACAAAATAGGAGTTCAAAAAGAAATTATGCTTGGTTAATGTTTGAGTTTGAAAATTATTTTTTTGGGGGGTCATTGCTTCAGGCAATGGAAGACAAGAAATACAAAATTGGGTGCCTCTTGTTAATCTTATAACAACTAGACAAGAATTGGTATAAAACACTGACCTGACTGGTCTCCTTTCTTGCACAACCTCAAGCTGCAAAAAAGAGGGGGGAGAAATTAATAAACACTAAAAAAAGTAGATGAAAAAGGGAATTAAAGCATCTATGTAATAAATGTTAAATTACAAGTTTAGTTCCTTAGCTTTGAGGTTTGTGTTTAATTGGTCCCCGAACTTTCAAAAGTGTCTACTAGGTTCTTAAACTTTCAATTTTGTGTCTAACAAGTCCTTGGAAAATTTGAATTCTTTTAAAAATTAAATGAAAAAGTAAAAGGAAGAAATTAATAAACACTAAAAAAAGTAGATGAAAAAGGGAGTTAAAGCATCTATGTAATAAATGTTAAATTACAAGTTTAGTTCCTTAACTTTGAGGTTTGTGTTTAATTGGTCCCCGAAGTTTCAAAAGTGTCTACTAGGTTCTTAAACTTTCAATGTTGTGTCTAACAACTCCTTGGAAAATTTGAATTCTTTTAAAAATTAATTGATCTATTACATATAAATTTGAATTTTGTGCCTAGTAGCTTTGTGAAGTTTTGTAATGGTGAGACGAGACTTATCATATTTTGAGAGGAAAGGAGGTAGTTTCCATCATTGTCATTTCCATCCTGAGCAGGCGGCTTCCTATGGGTCAAAATTCACTCCTAGTTTATTTGACAGAGCATTCCTCTTGACCGTATCATTTTTTGGATCAATTGAATTACACTAAGGATTTGTTGTGCTTTTTAGAGGCAGATTTCTATGCATCTTCTTTACTGTCTTCTCTTGTCCAGGGCTTTGTAACGTTCCTCTCCTTTTGATTTTGACAGATAGGACCCTTCATCTGGTCTCCATTATTTTTTTATTTTTTATTTTTATATATCCGTGAGTGTCCAGGTCAGCTTGCGTATCTCAACTAATCTCACAGGACAATTGTCTGACCCTACTACATTTGGTTGTCAAGAAAACTCGTAAGATATTAAATCCTAGGTAGGTGGTAACCATGGAAGACCATTATTAAACCACTAGGTGAACCCATGATAGTTTCATATGGTCTCCATTATCTATCATTATGGTCGGATATACCTCGTCCCTCTCGTTTTGTATTTATTCCTCGTGGGTAAATTTTATTTCTGATCAGTCCCCTTCCACCAACACACACAAAATAGGTCTACTACTTAAAAAAAATGTAAAATATGTGACTTACCGTAGGTAGGAACATCTTTGACGTCGTATCTCATTCATCAAATCATTGAGCTTCTTTGATAGAGGATTGTCATACTGCTGCAGCACAAACTGAGCATACAACAGTATTAGTGACAAATTTAATGCACTTTAGATTACATCCAGTGTATTTCTCCAAGTTTGCAACATTTATATATACAGAACCATGATAGAAGAAAGAAAATGGCCCAATGATATTGTTTTCCTTCATCTATATTTTCTCTAAAATCAAATGAATTTATGTTCTACTTCTACTTCCACGCGAATTTTGGCTGGTTGAATAGGTTACGTGATTTAAAAATGAAAAACCCTGTGTGCACTATAAATAATAATACGCATGTTATATGATTGATCCAATTGGAGGAGTTTCAAGTAATTTCCTTTGGATGGGTTGGCTTTCCTCGCCCTCTTACAATTTCATTTGATCAATGAAATTGTTTCTTAAATAAATAATATGCATGTTTAACATGCTTGACAATTCTAGATTGTAGAGTAATACCTGAGCAGGAATTTCATCAACTGAGGAAATGCCAAATAGCTGCTGCAATATGTCTATATCAACCAAGTTCCCAATGTATACTAAACAATCTTCACCATTCTCAAGAAGATAAATTCCCTCTTCAGTTACGTGCTCACTAGAAAGAGGAATTGGAGTACCCGGAGTCGAATCACCAGCCTGCCAATAAGAGGAATTAATACCAACTGAGAACAATGCACCACTGATAAAAGAAAAGTTAAAAAAAAAAAAGAAGCAAAATACATTAACAATGTCATACCTCTGTCTCAAGGTTATGTATAGCCAACATTCTAGGATATACCAAAGGAACAGCCAGAGGAATTGGAAGGGAAGAAACATGGTTGACCCAAAAAGATCGATCATCAATTCTTCCATCAGTTCTCAAACCAGTACTTTTTATTAATGCTGAAAGAAGCCAACAGAACAATATCACTGACCCCAATTCGTGTACCAAAATTTATAGCACAAATATCTTATTAAATCCAATATTTTCCAATTTCCATAGTTGATCCGAAGATCATAAACTACTAAATCTTTATAAAGATGCTTCATAGCGTTCTCCCGATACTTAAAGTACGTAACAGACTTCAGATATCATGCGCAAAAAATATTGCTCCTAAAAACCTAACAGGGAGAAATTGGATCTCAGAGGAAAGAAAATTTCACACATCGGTAAGAAAATCGTGGGTCAATTAGATAGGTTTTTGGAATGGATAAAATACACAGATCTCTGTGGGATTCGTCTTGTTTTTTCTACATTCCCTCGTGGAAATTGTATCCTTGAGCATTAGTATCTTTTGGTTTCTTGTTAAAAAAAAAATGGAAAAAATACACACCAATGGTATAAAGTGGCAGTAGCTTTAGTGCCTCCGGAAGAATGAGCTGTCCAGATGATGACACTGTTGCACAATACTTGCGGTATGAAAGCAAAACATTGACACATAGATTTGTCATACGTTCCCGGATTTGCAGAAGTGGGGATGAAGGAACTTCAGTTGCCGCTGCAAAAATCAAATAAAAAACATAATAAGACTAATTAACTACAGAATTCAAATTGAATCCAGTATTAAGACATAGGATTGAAAGGGTAAAGTATGAGATCCATTCCAATGACATTAATAGTTTGTTCACAGCGAATCTTATATATCATCCGACCACAACCAAATCAACTATAAAGCAGTCCTAAATGTAAATGTGAGATCAATGATAATTACAGCAACAAACTGCAAAAGAAATTAAAAGGAACAAAAAATAAAATAAAGGAAAGATACCTTGTTTTAGAAAACATGCAAACTGAGTGTCCAAGTCAGCTGATCGGAAGAGGTTATTCAGCATACTAGTGCAAGGTAGAGATAAAGTGGAGACACGAATTCTCCGCTGACCAAATACTGTAGTGTAGAGTAGCGCACACTACAATAGTAAAAGAATATAAATGAATGAAAAACAAGCTTGATTGATATCAATCTTAACAAGCAGCTTCAATTTAATGGCAGAACAATAGGACACAAATATTAATGAAACGTTTTATTTTTCTTGAAAAGGTACCGAACTTTCATTGAGACATGAGTACAAGGGCACCGATGCCCACAAAGAAACAAGAGACCAAGCCCCAAAGAAGGAACCCAACAATAAGAAAGGGGTCTCCAATCAAGTAAAATAACGCTTAAAACAAAACAAAAAACGCGTCACCGACGCCCACAAAGAAACGTAGAATCTAATAAGGGACCAGACAACACACGGATCCGTTAAAGCCTGAAAGTTAATGTTTCCTATGATAATAATAATAATAAAAGATAATATATATATATATATATATAATAGTGCAAAAATATGAACCAAGTGGCAAGAAGACAGCCACCATCTCAACTACAATTGCAGTCTGGTATAATCCTATCCCTCCACTCATTAGGCATGAGTACACAAATTAGATGTCTCTTTGAATTTTTCTATAGCACCATCATGAAATTCAACCCCCGGGGAGGCACAGGTCCTCCAACCAAGGAGAAGCGGAATCACAGAGTACAGACAGACCATGAATTTCTAAGAATGACACGCATTAAATGAGTGAGAAGTTCTGCAGATAAAGAGAAGAATTTTAACAAACAAGATAGACCAAGAAGACCCCTTTTTGTGTGTATAATGGTTAAATCCAATTTTTTTCTCACAGACCACAAACTTTTGAGGTCATGGACACTTAGAACACTACCAAGTCATACCAAGTAAGCCATTGAGACTAATAAATGCATATTCCTTTTACGTATCAACGCCTGTAACTTATGGGAATAGACCGTTTGGCAGGGGAAAGAAAGTGAAAAAGACACTACCTGGAAAGAACATTCTGAGCCATCCTGTAACTTGTCGTCGTGTTTCAAAGTTACCATTATAGTCTTGTCACAGTCAATCTGTAACAAAGTGGATCATGGTAAGACAACAACCATAAACGAAAAAATAGTACACAATTTTACTAGCAACAAAGAGTTAGCTATAGCAAAAATTAGAACCTACAAAAGTCAATGCTAATTTCCTTTTTTTTTAATATCCGTGAGTGTCCGGGCAACTTGTGCGCACCTCGACTAATCTCACGGGACAACACTCTTCCCCTACTACGTTTAGTTGTTAAGGAAACTCGTAGGATATTAAATCCTAGGTAGGTGGCCACCATGATTTGAAATTTGAACTCATTCCCTCTAAATCCATTATTATTTTTAAGGCCCTGGGTTGGCTGGTTAACAAAAGGCAATGCTAATGAAACCAGTTTGGGGAAGCACGTAAATTTCATACGTCAATGAAGTTGGCTCACACTGAAGTACATAAGTGAAGCACACACAGGCTCCTGTCAAACTTTGCTCAACACTGGACAACATCAAGGATAGGAGTTGGCTCTATCCAAAACAAGATTGGTTGGGATCGCTAACTATTCTAAAGATTTGTTTACTATTTTAGATAGGTAACAGTGCAAAGAATAACATACCCCAGGTAAGTCAACATCCGTAGGGATGCGTTTGCAAAAATTTCCAAGGTACTCTTGTACTTGAATTCCCTGAAAAAGAATAAAATTACTACTGATTTCACAAAAGAAAGAAAATGAAAACCACTAGATCTTTTTTCGTTGAAAAAAATGTAAGTCTAACAAAAATAATCACCTGGCTGCATCTAACACGCATCACAGCCTCAAAACCTTGAGGCCTTGTGATATTCCATCTAAGATCATTATAGAGCTTTGCTGGGTCAGAAAGAACTGAGAAGGGGTAATAATAATAAACCTGAAACATAGTAGATAATCATTTAACTAGGGGAAATAGTTAAAAGGAGAATTCCAGTTTGCTTTAGCCTTTAGGAAGTTTAAAGTAACTGTTGAAATAACATTTTAAAAATCAATAACCGAATGCAATTTTTAATCCTGTGTAAAACTGAAGTTATAGAACTCAAACAGAAATATGATACTACTTTAATTGATGACTCAAAAAAGTAGTACAATTAGAATGCAGAAGACATTAAGAAGTATAAAGAATAAAGATGGCTTCAGCCTGTTAAATTAAAAGGCTATTCTGATTTAACATTTGTTGGCTTGTTAACTAAAAGCAAGAAAGAGACTAACAACCAGATGTGTAAAGACCAACGACCACACCATGGCAAGAATACATGAGATTTCTCCCCAACAGAAAAATGCAGGATTATAATTCAAGAAAAAATAGTTCAAATGTATCTCTCAAGAATTACCAAAATCAAATACTCTTACCTGGCCCCCAGTAGTCCTTGCAATGACAGAAATAGAAGCAATATCGACGTAATTCTGGGTAGTAAGGAATACATCAACACAGACCTAAAAAATCATGGCAGACAAGAATAGATCAGAAAAATCTGACCAGTGTCAGCAGATAAATCCTGTCATATATCACCGACAACATGACATGAAAGATCACAATTCACCTGATACTCGGCCAGTTCAATTGCCATTGTCTTGTAAGACATGTCAGCTGGTTGTAGTAACTTATGAGCCTCCTGAAGAATTAAAAATGTGTTATGAAAATGAAGGCTCTCAATTTTCAATTAGTCGTAAAATGATGAAGTTGATATACTTTTACAGTGAACAACACTATACTAATGCATGGAAAAAAAAAACTATTAAGTAAAACACAGCAAACTGACCAAGAAATGGTGGAAAATAACGTAGGGTAGGGTTAATCATTGATTGCAGCCTTTATGCGATTGGAAATGATGTTGTACAATACAATGATGATAAAACAAAAACCGACTCCATTGCCAAGCAGAAAGCTTCAATTCATAATTAGAAACCATAAATTTTAATATGTTGCTGGGCAACTTTACATGCTGTTTGCCGGGTGAAAAATCTTACAGGCTAAAGAAAACTAGTAACACTGTTTGAACTTTTAAATTGTAAAGCCATTAACATTCAGACAATATCTTCCTCTTAAAAATTTGACATGGAAAAAGGGAGCCCAATTTTGGATCACCTGAATAGGATGAGAGAGAGTTTTCTTCCAAGGAATATAGTTTATCTATTGCCAACATGAGCATTGCTCAACGGTAATTGGCATATGATCCTTCCCCTTAAGGTCGGAGATTCAAATCCCCATACCCCACATTTGTTGTACTAAAAAAAAATTAAAAAAATCAACACACGGTGTTTATCTATTGCCAACATGAGCATAGCAATGGTAATTGGCATATGATCCTTCTCTTAAGGTCGAAGATTCAAATCTCCATACCCATACCCCACATTTGTTGTACTAAAAAAAAATCCTCACACCCAGATCCCAATACAACATTTATACATCCGGTGACTTTGCTTCAACCAGAGAATATTATGCTCCTAATTTTAAATGCAAGAACAGTCGCAACATAATCTTCTTGAAAGAAACATAAATTGCACAAAAGTTCAGAAGAATACCTTGTCCCCAGAAGAAATATTTGTTCTTCCTTCAGCCTCCCTGGCAGAAAGAGCTCCAATGCCAATTGATGGCAAGACTGTATTTCATCAAAAAGTAACTAATTAGGTTAAGAAAATAATCTTTTCAACATAATGACTAGGTGGTGCTAAACAAGAAAAGATGTAGTCATAAAAAAAATGCCAGCTTGCTTATTGCAGATTCAAACATAATAACATAATAGAAAGATTAATTTATGTACCATGTTGACTTTTCCATTAGTATTATTGGAAAAATTGTCTCGAAGACTAAGAACGTTGTTTTTTTAACTTGGAGAACTAACATCATAGATAGATTAATTTATGTACCATGTTAACTTGGAGGACTTTTCCATTAGTATCCTGTGATTTCTTTCAATTCAACTCGACCACAAAAAAGCCCGAACCAAATTCTTCCAAAGGATCTCTTTCCTCTTTGTAAAAGGATGGCCCAAAAAGCGGAGGTTAAGGATAATGAATGGATCCTTTGGGAAGACCACCTCCCAACTGAAAGTTGTTCTCATCTCGTTCCAGAAAAGTTATGCAAAATGGAAAAATATAAAGGCATGAGACCGAGATTTCGAGTTTGTTTTACAAAGGATACACCAGTTTGGAAATAAGCACATATAGGGAAGTCTCCATTGAAGCTTGTCATTTGTGTTTATAGCCCGGAGGGACAGCTCCCATATGAAAATTTGGATCTTTTTTGGGTAATTGTCATGCCAAATTTCCTTTTGGTTTTCAACTGACGATGTATCAAGATTGTGCAAGGATTTATTGTTGAACACCATTGGTCAAATGGATGCTGGATAATGCAAAATACATCTCACTCGCCTTATCCACTTCTCTTTCACCAGCCATACCCTATCCCCACCCCCATTTCGTTACAAGCAACGCTTTTCAAGAGTGGCTTGTATCCAACCTATATATTACTCAAATCCTTTATTGGAGAGATTTTTGCTTTATTATATTATTAAATAATATACTACCTTTCTTCCTTTTTATAAGAAACCCGAGAATGTGTTACGAAGGCATTTAATCATGTGTTATCATCAAACCATTGTAGCATTTTTCACCTTGTTTCAATTTAATGTATACAAATATATAAAAATATTTGCATATTGAAATCCAACACTATATTTTGCACGTCATTCAAGTGTCTATTGTCAAACTTGCTCATGACACTCTTACTCAAGGTAACATGTCCATGCCTCACAGTGCACAAATAATAGTAATAATTTCCATGTCATGTTTCTTCCTAAGGAAAACAATAGCAAAAATAATAAAATAAGAGGCAAAAAGAAATACGTCCTCAATAAAAGAACACGCATTATGAACTTGCCTGACTGGAATACCAAAATTTTGCCTCCACTATTTTTCATCGCCAAGAAAGCCGCCTAAAAATAGGTCAAGTAAATTAATATCACAATATAAAGTAAAAAATTATTTAGAAGTGAGACACTTTCTATTTAGCAACCTAGAAAGCAAAATTCTGAGTTGCATGGGAAAAAGCATAACAAGGAGTAAAAAAAAAAGCTAGCTTTTTGACTAGTGAACACTGAACAAACTGTAATATCAGTCTAGTCTATATGATGAGCGAATTTCAGCAAATATTTTTAATAGAGCTGATCAATATTAAGCGATCAGCACACGCATCTACTTGTTGACTAATCTGTTAAAATAGCAATAAAATAAACACAAAGTTCTCTTTCAATTTGTGAACGTGTTTCATCATTGATCTTGGCATATCCTTTGAACAGAGAGACATATGAATGCAAAGTACATGTGATACTCTTTAGGTAATGCTTTCGAGATTCTAAGACCTAGTACATTCTACATCTTTTTTGTTTGTCTTTATTGAGTATAAAAAAAAAACTTCATTTTATTACTAACAAGTGGAGGGTCTACTTTTTGTGCTGGCTTTTTTCCTCTGTAGACTACTATAATTTTGCAACCACCCTTTTTTTCATTTAACACTTTAAATAGAACTAGTTTAAATATATAATAATTTCAAAGAATCTTATGGATTTTGCATAACTACTCTTTTTTTTTTTGTGGGGTTGGGGGGGTTGACAGGCAAACAAAAAAAATATATTATCCTAAGAATAAAAAAAACACCAATTGCAGAGTAGTCAATGATCATAATGCAATGGAAAACATACTTTGATTGCAGCACCAAAGGCTGACTCGGTGGTTCTATTACTCTGAAACATTGTTGGAATACTTTCGAGCAACAATTCCAAATGTTGACGGCACTAATCCCACAAACAAGAAGTGACATTATTTATAAAAGAAATGGGAAAGGTAAAAAAAAGTTCTAATGATCAACCTCATCGAAATCAAATATTTTGGAAAATCTAACCTCTGAAAGTTGAACAAGAACATCAGACTCCAGAGGAGTATAAACATCTTGCACATCAGGGACTATGAGCATCAAAGGCTGAAAACACAAAATGAACATCAATAAAAATAAAAAATAAAAAATATCAGAGACTATTAGTAAGCCTTCCTAATAAAAGCAATATGCATTCAAAGAATCTCCCTAATTAATTACATTGAGGCCAAGGGGAGGGATCGTCCAACTGTATTTTTTTTTAATACGAAACGAAAATTTTCGTTGAAAAGATGAAAAGAGAGATCGTCCAATGGTATTAGGATCAAATATCTACTTTAACAAATTCTGAATGATACGTGCTACTGAATTTTGTTACCTATCTTTTTGGAATTTGTGTCATATTAGTATTGACCAGATCAGGATTGCTGGATTTCAAAAGTTAGTTTACCTGCCCTCTAAGTACCGCCCCTCCCTCTCTTATATGATTTTTTTTCTTTCTGAAGTTCAGCTCGAGTGTTCAAGCTTATATGGACTGAAGACCAGATGAAAATTTTGATCCTTTTTGGGATGTTATCTTTTACAGGAATCCAGTGTTCAAGAAAAGGACCAGATGAAAGCTTAACCACTCAGAAAGGGACGTATGAATTATTGCTCATGGCTCACCTCACCTCACTAATCCTCGAGGACGTTTCACCTATCCAAGGCTAGGTTCGAAAGAAAATGATGAGTTAAATGTTTCAAATATAAAATAATTACAAGCCGGTAGAGCCACAAATATCACTAAATCTACATTTCTTCAATTCTTTCATCTAGTTTCTGAAATGAGCCGGTTGCCTTTCCATCTATCTTTCAAATACAAGTTATTACATCCATAAAAAGACACCTTAGCTTTTTTCACCCTCACAACAAAAGAAACGTCTAAAATGGAGATAGATAACGATGATCCAAATGTAACCTGTTGTAGTGCACGTTTCATGTTGTAAAAGTGAATTGTTGAGTCAAATGTTGCAATCCCGACAAATGTACAAGGACCTTCCTGAAACATCACAGTGTCATCAGTCACTAGGATAGAGAAAAGAAAGCTCATAGAAGGCTGAAAATGGATGAAACATCGGTTGCTTTCATAACCAAATGTTGAATGCCAAAAAAGAATAAAACAAAAGCCTGCTGATCATAAACTGATACAACAGTTCCCAACAGCAAGGGATTAAAAATTTAAACAAGTAAAGGCAAAATTGAACTGTCAAAAGGAAATGTAATCATATCAAAGCCAATCATTAGAGCAGTTTCAGTTAATGATAGACAAGAAAGCAGACACACAAGAAGTTGCTCTTCCACAATATTACCATCCCAATGCTATTATTTCCGATTAGTTTAAATAATTATAGAAACAAAATAATTATAGAAACAAAAGAAACTTTAAGGGTGATGTGAAACCAATTCTTTGTGGTCATGCATGATGCATCACATATACATACTGCAAGAAAAAAAATCATAAACCCTCGTAAAAACAAGTACAAATACCAACAAAGTACCTTGACGGCTACAAATTATAAACACATACATGCATATATAATGTAATGTACCCAGTCAAACGTAGAACTTACAGGAAGATCAGAAATAACTTGACCAATTGCACTGCACGCTGCAGCAGTGGCACCAGTTTGTATAGCATTCATGGATACATCGATGAGGAAAAAATAAACAGCTGGCATTGGATCACGCACCTAGAGTCAAATATGCATCAGAAACAGAATATATATATAAGCAAAGCATATATAGACAAAAAGAGCTTGAACTTAAGATACCAAGAGAAAGCAAAAACATGTGACCGAATCCTGCTTACCTCTAGCTCAATTAGTTTTTTTTTGCTTTAATTAGAAACGTGATATTTCATAAATGAATGAAATATGCAAGAGAAAAAGATGGAATGCCAACCCCAAAAACCAAAAAAGGTTACAAGAAAGCCTTCCAATAAGCCAAGATATCATTTAGAGAATAATTAAAAAAATCTGTGTCCAAAACAGTGGTAACAGAGGACATGGTCCGGTCCTAAATGATAAAAAATCTCTAGCTTTGCCTTAAAAAATGTGTGATTTCTCTCTAACCATGCACACCATCAGATACTTCTGATCAAATTGAACCAAAGAACTGTTGTGCTGTCTCTGAGCAGATGTAAAGGAAAACAAAGAAGTGGTTATCAGCCACTTTTGTAGTCGAAAACAAAACACACGTCCAAAAGAAGAAAACAGCATGTTCCGAAATTTAGTTGCTTGGCCACAATGGATAAAAAGATGGTTCTAGCTCAATTAGTTTTGTCAAACAACCTACTTCCTATATATATTTTATGACAAAGTTGGGAAACCAAAAAGAGAAGTCATCTCGTAAGTTGGGATGTTGTTACTTTACCTCCAGATTGTGGGGACATAATTTGGGAAATTTAAGGAGCAGAAATAATGCACTTTTAGCCATTTGGGTATTGGAAATTTTCACTCAAACAATATTCCTTGTAGCATAAAGCTACCACAACAGCAAAGATAGGGATGATCAGCTTGGGTGCTCTACAAGGATATTGAAACCGTGAAAGACTCATCCACTTTCTTTTCATTTTTTGAACAAAAAAACAACACTTTTCATTGAATAAATGAAAAGAGACTAAGGCCCAAAGGATACAAAAAACTCCAAAGAGGAGAGAAGTATAAAGACACAAGCTGGAAATAAAATGGCTACAATAATCATCTCGAAGAGGGCAAAAAAGCATGTCAATCACGAACAATGTTCTGAATGGAATAGGCTTCAAAATGTTTCGAAAGAGAACTCCAAGAGGAGACCAATAAACAAACGGAAACAAACGGATTCGAGACGGCCGACCCAATTTAGATGTTTATTCTGAAAAATTCTGAAGTTTCTCTTCATCCATAAGTCTGAGAGCAAGGCTTTGACAGCATTTGACCAAAGGATCCTAGCTTTTGATCCAAAGAAGGACCGATAAGCAAAGAAATCACGTTGGATTTAAAGTCATCCGAGAAGACCCACTTCAAATTAAAAGTTGGGAAAATCTTGAGCATAAACGCCGTGAAAGACTCATCCACTTCAAAATGGGTAATGGAAGAAACATAGGGGGTGTTTGGGGCAACAACTTGGAGTTGGGTGGACTAGGTTATTTTTTTTTTTATAAGATTGGGTGGACTAAGTTATTATAACTCAGTCCACGTTTGACCCACCGACTATTATAACCCACAGTCAATAAAATAACTATACTGACTTCAAAAATATTTACTATTCACAGACTATAATAACCCAAAAACTATTATGACCACCGACTATAATAACTCACTCAGCGCCCCAAACAACTCCATAAGATTTTGGGAGGGGAAGTATAATTATTTGTAATCCTTCTTTTTCCATGACTCTACTGGGTAATGGAAGAAACATAGGGGGTGTTTGGGACACCAACATAGAGTTGGGTGGACTAGGTTATTATAACTCAGTCCACGTTTGACCCACCGACTATTATAACCCACAGTCAATAAAATAACTATACTGACTTCAATAATATTTACTATTCACGGACTATAATAACCCAAAAACTATTATAATCACCAACTATAATAACTCACTCAGCGCCCCAAACAACTCCATAAGATTTTGGGAGGGGAAGTATAATTATTTGTAATCCTTCTTTTTCCATGACTCTACTGTGTGATGAGTGATGACAACCAAAAACATAACAGCCAATGAAGGTTCCAGCGTGGAGAGCCAAGAGTGACAATTGGCAAAGAGAAGAAACTAGGTGGATATATAGCTCGAGGAATTGAGCCTTATGGAAAAGCATCCACGGAAAAAATATTTTGAATACTTTAGATAAAGAAGCATGACCTATTGAGAATTCAGATCAATCTTGGGTGCATTCTCTAGCAAATATTTCTTCTATTTTATAGCAAAGAGCATTGCATTGAACAAACAACTGACTAAAGTCATATGAAAGCAAATGATGCCTAAGAAGATCAAGTTCCTTTAATGAAGGTTTCCCAGCTAAGGCCCTTTCTCCTAGTCAACGTGTTCTTTGAATGACTGGAAGGCTCTTTTTGTATAGTTGTGGGGGGTGTCCTCCACCCCGGCCCTTAGTCTGTCAGCTCTTTTTGAGTGGAATGGAATATACGGTTACCTTACGATGTTTCAAGAAAGTGCAAAATACCTCTTTAACTAACAACTATTAGTAAAAACTTATATCTTCTTTTAGCCTTGGTGTTCTCCGTGGCTCAAATCTGACCTCTTGTTTCAGATTTCTTGTGAACAAAGATAAGGTTTTTTTGCTACCTAACTTAAAAACCAAATGGAAAGAGCTACAGAGTCAAAATGAATAAACAAAGAGGGAAAAAATCTAAAAAACAACAGTGGTGATGGCGATCTACTATTAATTAATAGCCCCTAGTGGTATGGTATATATAGCATATGCTACCAAGAAAATGCAGAAAGCTGAAAAAGATGTTATTTGACATGGAGTAAAATAAAATATCAGAAATGATTCCTAGACAAGTCCCAAATGATCATTTATGTGGAAGCCTTCCACTTCGGCAAGCACAAAATCATGTCACTCATAAGAGAAATTCGTCTATATCTAAGCCGGTTGATAATCTTTGGAGGTTGATAATCTTTGGAGCGATGTACAGTATACTACTTGGTGGTATACAAACCACCCAAAAAGAATGTAATTATAGCCCCTCCTATGGATTTTGAATGGTTGGAAGGCTCTTTTGATGGCTTAGTTTTTGTTGGCAGGGGCTTTCTCATCCCCTGGCCTTTAGGCTGTTTCACTCGTCGTTTGTCTTTTGTTTACAATACAGCCGGTTGTTTCTTATAAAAAAAAAAAAGAATTTGGTCTTCATCCATTAAAAGGCAATGACTAAACAACTAGGAGAAGAAACAAAATTAAACTCCACGCTAATGGAGTATCATAAACCAACTACCATACCATGTATTCCTTAGAAGCAACAAATTCTACTGTTCCCCTACACAGTTCGGGCCTTTCATCAGCATCTCTTCTTCTACCATCTGGACCAAGATTACAGTGGTATTCACGAGGAGTCTCATCAGTAAAACCTGAAAAAGGAATGGCACAGAGCGTTTAAGTCACCACCTACAGAGGAGAAATGACAAATGAATTCCACACATGAAAGAAACCATTTGACATTGGACAAAAAGCAGCATTATGGATTTTATAACTAAATAAGGAGGTGATTGAAAGCAAAGAAGCCAGAATGGTAATGAGCTTCAAAGGTGCCAGAATGCCCTTAACCGAAAATATACAAAGATGGTATGTAAATCTAGTGGCAGAAATGATGAATGATAGTGTTATGTCAATCAAGCCACAAATATCTAAGCTTTAAGAAAAACAACATGAAAATATCCCACTAAAAAAAGTAGCAGCATCTTTACTGACCACATAAGTTACAGATGAATCGTCTTCCCTGATCAATAAACTTCATAAAAGGATTTATATAGCCTTTGCAGCGAGAACATCGGACTGGCCCACTTTCCCCAAAATCTACAACCTATAATATAAAATCCACTGAATAAACAAACGGCATCACTGGTTAATAAAATTCAGCCATTTGACAAGAGAAAAAACCAAAAGTTTTGCAACAATATTCTCCTAGCATATAATAAGTTAAAGAACAAGTAAAAGTGTATTTATGACCATTGCATAACAAATATATTCATTTGAAGACTGATATAGTAGGATAAGGGGTAATCATGTAATTTTCTGCTCAAGTTTGTCATTTTGCTGGATTAGTTTGTTCATTGGCTTTGATAGTTGCAAGTATGTTTAATTAGATACTAGGCAGCATCACAGCCTAAAGTAAAAAATCACCTGACTATGATAAACTAATTCTTTGATGTGGAAATAATAAGATGTGAACTAAGTTAACACTCCATAACAAAATAACAATAATAACCGAGAAAGAAGAAAAAGAATTAAATTTACACTCTAACTTCTATTACATCACAGAACTCCAATCAGTGAGGGGGGTTTCCCTATTATCTTACAAGGCCATTGAAGAAGAAATAGTTGGTGCTCTCTTTCTAGTTCTTTTGAAGATTATTCTTTGCAAGAAATTTCTTTAAATTGGAATGCTTTTATATTTCCCTTGTAATAGTTATATTTTTTCAGTACTGTTTTTTGCTTTATTATGCTTTATTTCACTCCTCTGTGGAGTTTGTTTCCCTTGAGCAATAGTCTCCATTCATTTTATCAATGAAGTGGTTTGTTTCTTGTTCAAAAAAAAGAATAGCAAAAAAGGTCCAATGTGACCGCCTCGAGCCTGTAAAGATGCTGCTCTTCAGTGGGTCTTCTCAGACGATTTAATCTTCAGTGGGTCTTTCAGACGATTTTAAGACCAGTGTGATTTCTTTGCTTATTGGTCCTTCTTTGGGCATCAAAGCTAGTATCTAGCCCAATGCAGTCAAAGTTTTGCTCTCAGAATTATTCTGAAGAGAAATTTCAGAATTTTTTAGAACAAACATCTTTTTTGGGTCGACCGTCTCGAGCCTGCTTGTTTGTTGGCTTCTTCATGTAGTTCTCTTTCCAAACATTTTGAAGCCTACTCTATTCAGGATATAGTTCGCAATTGGCATGCTTTTATGGCTCCTCTTTGATGTTTTTTGTTATTAATCATTTGTTGTTAATTGTTCTTTTTACTAATTTTTGTTTTTCTCTCCTTTGAGGAATTTGTATTTCTTGAGCATTAGTCTCTTTTCATCATTTCAATGAAAAGTTGTTTCTTGTCCAAAAAAACAAAGGGATACATTACATACTTGGATGGGCTCCTCAGAAGGATGTAGAAGTGCAAATGGTTGGACTAGCAAAGCTAACTGCATGGCTGATGTGTTCAAAAGATCAGCAGTGCATGGAATCTGAAAGATTATGAAAAGTCAATTAACCATATGGTATCATCATACAGAGATTTTGCAAGGCAGCCATCAACTAGAATATTAAGCAAAAGATAAAAAAGGGGAAAATGATGAAATGAATAATAGTCATTCACCTGACCAATGGTGCACCTCATAAAACGTGGACTGCAATTCCCAGTGTCTCTCACAATATACTCACTTGATGCAGGCTTCACAAAGTGTAAAGAAGGAAAATTATAACAACTAAAGCTTGAAAGAAACAAACACCAGCAGCAGTAAATAAATTTGAAATTCATGTTCATGCAACAACACTATCAGTAAAATCACTAGGACAAGAAATCAAACAAGGAGGAAATAAAAAGGAGAACATAATTAACACCATGTATATCAAGAAAGTACCGGGGGCAGATTGGCCTGGTTGCCTTGACGAGTGTCAAACAAGGAGACTGGTGAATTTGGAACAGGCCTAGGTATTTGATTTGGATCAATTTTTGATTGTGTGGCTGCAGGAGATCCAGTTTGACCAATAGCAGGTGAGATGGTAGTCATAGATTGGTTAGGTGGAGGTGGCGGCATCCCAAACATTCTAGGCGGTTGCATTTGACCAGTCATAGGTGGAGGACCTGCCGCCTTGAGTTCAAATAAGAAAAATAACTTAGTTTTTTTTTCAAACGAGGAACCCAGCTTTCATTAAGAGAAATGAAATAACAAAAATATGGGCAAGACAAAAAGGAAGTAATACAGAATCGAAACGTGTCAGAAAAAGCACAACTGAAGCTCTACCTTCTTTTTTCCAAGCATTTTCTGCTTTTAAACAAACTAGTCAATAAACTATTGACGTTCGGCACTTCAACCATAAATCCAAAAACTCTCTCCTCACGTCTAAAATTGAGAGTTATATAGTAGAGTATGGATATCATATGCACATAAAGCGTATGTCCAATAACTTGTAAATTCTTTCAATAATTCAATCCCCAAAAAAGAATGTGTAAACACACACGTATTTGTACAAGTGTATGCGAGTATGAATATCAGTTTGCAACTTCAACTAACTACTACACAATGCACAAACTCAACAAGCTCTTATCCCCAAAAGAAAAGAAAGTTGATGCATGTTCAACAAGCAACAAACGTGTGTTGAACAAGCAACTAGAATATTGAGATGAGATCTTAACTTTTAATCTTGAACATACTAGGCATAATGCAGTAGTAGTCAAATTTATGAACCCATAAAGTCAAGAATCAGATAACTATTTGATAAGTAAATTTAAAATCATCAAGCTAACTTACATATACTCTTTAGACTCAAACGGGTTCGAATTAGAAAACTGATTTAAACAAAGAATTGCCCTATCAGTTCTGGAAAATGTAAATAGAACTTCCTTAGAAGCGAGGCTTACATCGCGTTTTTTGTACCCACATCTCATTTTATCAAATGAAATATATTTCCTATCCAGAAAGAAAAAAGAAAAGAAAAACTTCCTTGCATTGGATATTTTAGAGAGAGAACAAGGGTACTTCAATGGACAAAATGCACAATACACAAATAAACTAACAAAAAGTTGGTCATTACATGATACCTTTAACAGAATAACACAAAATGGTCATTGCACAATAATAACAAGATAGAAAATGAATGGTGGCTACCTGACCAGGTTGCATTGCCCATGTTGGTGGCCCAAACGTGGAACCTGAAGGTGGCGATACTCCTTGAGATGCCGACTGAAATGGTGGTGCCGGTTGCCCGGGAGGGCCTGGTGGAGCAGAAAATCCAGGGCCACCTGGAACAGAATGCATAAATGGAGCCCGCACAGATGTTGCCATTGGTGGAGGACCAACCGACGGTGGAGGACCTTGTGGTGCATTGACTGCTGGAGGAAAACACGGCCCACCGAGGGAGTTGTTCTGCATGAATGCTGGAGGGCCATTACTCAACGTACCACTCTGAGCACTCGGTGGAGGCATGCTTGGGCTGCTAACAGAAGGGGGAAAGGTCGCACCTGGACGTGGACCAAGTGGAGGCGTAACTGAACTACTGGACAAACCTGAGGAGAGAATAGTGCTAGAAGATGGCCTATAAGCAGGTTGGCCAGGAGCCCCAACTCCTGGCGGAGGTGGCCTAGATACTAATGGAGACGGTTGCCCAACAGGCGGCCCACTAGGTCTCATTGGAGTCATATTGGGAGGTAATGCAGATGGTGGAGGCCCTGATGAAGGCATATTAGGTTGGGACATTGAAGTTGGGGGTGGACCTGGCCGTGAAAATGGAGGTGGCGCGCCCGATATCCCAGTTGGTGGGGGTGCTGACGAAGGAAATGGTGGTGATTGGCCAAATGGAGGTCTGGGGAATGAATTGGGCATTGAAGGAGGTTGATTGAGATTCATATTTTGAAAATTACCAGCTAAAGAACCAGGATTTGGTTGAGAATTAGGGTAGTAATTAGGCGGGTGTGGAGCTTGATTGTTGTTGCTTTCATTGGGCCGAGGTGCCCCTGGAGGCACAAGAGCTGCCATTGATCAACCAGATTACAAAGAACCAGACTTTCCTACTCCAATTCAAAGGAATCTCTCTACAAATTCACTTTACGGTTCAACAACCCAGATCAACTCTGCAAGAATACACCAAATCAACAACAAGATTAACAATTCCCAAATCCCGTAATTCCCACAAAAATCTAACACAATCAAGATTCAATTCACGAAACTTTTCATTGACTACTGCTCAAAACATACAAACTCCAAAAGGGAGAGAGAAGCAGAACAAAAAAAGGAGAACAAAAACTATAAAGACAACAACAAGAGAAAATAAATGCATTCCAATACATACATACAGAAATCCCGTAAAGAAAAATCAGCAAAGACTCCCGACACACAATTCAACGAAATTAAACAAACTTTAAATCAGAATGGATTTGGAACGATTCCAAATCAGAATGGAATTCAAATAAATTCCGGTGTTTGGTATGAATAAAAAAAGAATAGAATTTGAAATCTTGTTTGGATCCAAAACAATTCCCATCCAAAATAGATCGGATATAAAGAAAAGTAGTGATGCAGGCGTGCCGGCGACCGGAGATGGCAGCAGCAGAGAGTGAGATGTGAGAAAAAAAAAGAAATAAATCGACGTTCGTTTGAATCAGAAATTTAAGATTTCGAAAGCAAAATTGAAGGAAATTAAACGAAAATTGAATTCAGAAGAGGGAATGAAAGAACAGAATGAAAGATCCAGAAGGTAAATGGAGATTCTTGGGAGAGGAAAACGAACCTGGTGGGTTGTTGATGCAGCGGCTGGTCGAAAAAACACGATCAGACCCGGCGCCGGTAGATGAAGACCAGAATTAAAGAGAAACGAAAACGTATGTGATGAGGCATATGCAACTATTAAAAGCCCCTTGTGTATTCACAATTTGACAGCTTGTTTTCTCTCTTTTTTTTCCTTTTTTTCACAATTTACTTAATTACTTATTACTTGTTTTATTATTCCGTTAAATTACCATTTTAGTTTCAATTTAGGGTCAACATCAATTTAGGGTTGGATGTACTGCGTTATTATAACACAATTCATTTTTTTGCTCACCGACTTATTATAACTAACATTCGATAAAGTAACTATATTGATTTTAATAGTATTTACTATTTATAAACGATTATAACTCATAGACTATCATGACCACCGACTATAATAACTCATTTAGCGCCCCCAAACAGTTGGGTGTTTGGAGCACCAACTTGGAGTTGGGTGGATACGTTGGGTCCACCGACTATTATAACTCACAACAAGTAACTACACTAAGGATGTGTTTACCTCTCCGTAATGAATTTTTCCCAACAATCGTAATAAATCAATTGTAATGGATTAAGGCTTCAATCGTAATCAATTTACATGTTTAATTCAAACGTAATCTAAATTTCATTGATGGTGTTTACTTGCACGTAATCATTCGTGAATTTACCATAATACTATTTCGCTTTAATCGTGTTCAAAATCGTGTGTTCACTCGTTTTTCAGGCGTTACTCGTGGGATCGTGTGTTGACTCGTTTTCGAAGCGTTACTCGTGTGCAGACTCGTGTGGATGCTCGTGAACCCATTTTTCAACGTGAATCTTCACTTCCCTCCGTTTATTCTCTTTCTTTCTTCGTTTTTCGTCATTGTAGTTTCGATCTCTTATCTCCTTCATTAACTCATTTATGTCTCTTCCTCGCAAAAGAAAAGCAACCCCCATTTTCAAGGGTTTCAACATTAAAGCAATGAGTTTATCTCTTTTCCACAATTTGTTCCTCTGTTATCCAATACCAACAATTTGTTCATATTTTTATCAAAATGAGTTTCTATTTTTTCTCCACAAATTTTGGATTAAAAAACTTGTGGAGAAAAAAGAGAAATGAGATTAGTGATGTGTCGTGAAAGATTTGTTGAAAGAAAAATAAAAATCATTTTTTTGGGAGAGAAAGAAAAAAAAAAACTCATTTATTGAAAGAGAAATAAAAAGTTAACTCATTGCTTGAAAGATAAATAATAAGAAAACCCATTTTTTTTAAAGAAAAAGAAAAATAAACTCTAACATATGGGCGGCGACGGCGGGCCGGAATGAGGTGGGCGGCGACGGCGGGCCGGAATGAGGTGGGCGGCGGCGACGAGATTGGCCGGAGGAGGGAAGAAGAAGAGAGGAAGAAGAATGTGGAAGGAAGAAGGTGAATCTCGTTGAGCACCCGAAGGTGGTAGAGTAAGGGTGTAATGAGATTAGTCCGTTCGAAGTTTAATAAATGTGGGTCTCACTCAGAATTACCATTAATTCATTATGGAGGGAAATAAACATGCCCTACCTATTAACTTCAACAGTATTATTATTCACAAACTATTATAATTCGCATACTATAATAATCACCGACTATTTTAAATCACTTGGTGCTCCAAACATCCTCTAAGTACGTGTTTACCAAAATCATCATAGTTCAATTGACATGAAGTATGTGTTAATGACCAAGAGGTATCTCGTTCGAATCCTCCACTCCAAATGGTACTAAAAAATATATATGTTTACTAAAATCAAGAATGAAAATAAAACGTGATAGCGGAAAATAATTGGTATGAGTTTAAACCTTATACATGTAAGCAGTATAAATGTCTCTAACCTTGTCCAAGTGTGTTTTTTTTAAAATACAATGTTGCGAAGTGTTAATAAATATTTGTTTAACTGACTCCCGTTTTCTTGTTTTTAAACTAAATTTGATGAGAATCAAATTCTCCCGACCCACATTTTTTTTTGTTATACGATTTAACTTAACATTATAGTTGCCAACAAGAGCATAGGTCAACAACATGATGTATCGCCTAGTGACCATGAGGTCCTGGGTTCAATTCATCCCCCTACATGTTGTAAAAAAAAAAAACAAAAAAACTTAACATTATACTTTTATACTTGATTATGCATGAAGTCAAAATTATAATAAAAGGAGTCTCGAATGACTACTGTGAATTCGTCTCCATTGTTTCAACCGTAACATTCATGGTAAGATAGGATTCCATTGCAAGCATCGATTCCCCTCCTTAGTTTTTGACAATCGCACTTAGCCCCACTTTAGAACCAATGACAACAGTGTCGGCGTTGAGCGTATAAAAGCTTGAATGGGGGCTTGCCATCGAGGAAGATCGAGGTGGAGATCCCGACGTTGGGATCAGTGGAACTGTATTCAGCCGTCAAACATGGAGGAGGTGCGTTAGTGCGAACAATAATGGTTGCAAGTCTGGTTGGCGATGCGCCCGAGGTTTCGTGCTTCCTCTCATCCAGCTCCTCCAAAGCAACCAGGTATGTGGTGATGGAATTGAGATGTCCATGGACCCCTTCATTTATCTTATGCCAGTTGACGTGTTCATGATGACTCTCATTTATATACGATATTTAGCCCTAAAAACTATACTTAATTATTGTCAAGAAATTGTGTGATCACTGCTCTATTATATGTCATAGTGGACCAATTTAAATAAAAACAAGGCAAAAGACCTATTTTTTTTTCATGAATTACTAAGTAAAGGAACCATGCATAAAATAGTCATGTATTGTTACTTTTAATGTGTTTTCAAGTGTTTTGTGAAGGAGTCATTTTAGACATAAAAATGCTATGGAAATGTGTCCACATATTGGCTAGATAGTAGAAGATTCTGAAAGATTTCATATGTTGAATATTGTCGGGCAACATCAAGAATTGTGCCAAAAATTGATGGCGCAATTTGGCTCTTTGACAACATCGTAGAAAATCGAAAAATTCTCAAAGATCTTCAATTATCGTCCATGAATGATGGTGTGCTCATTATGGCGATTCCTCACACTGATCTCGGCCGAAACTCTATACCTCAAGGTCTATAAGGCGGCCAATAGTTGAAGAAAAATCATTTCTCATTTGTGGATGACAACACGTTCGTAGAAGATCATCATCTTCTGAAGCATATCCATCTTACTATTTTTATTTAGGCTCTGTAGAGTCACGTATCGAGTTCTCTCATTTGTTTAATTATTTATCAGATACTTGCATAGAAAAAGTAGTATAAGGACTCTATTCAACTCGAAAGAGACTGAATATAGTTGAAGTTAGAGGAGCAAATGGGAATTTAAGTATTAGCTCTTTACTATTTCTTGCACTTTAAATTCCAACACTTTATTTTCTATTATTTAAGTTTATGTCTTTACATTTGAACTTAGTTGTAATTTGTTTTTAGTACCACTACGAAGTATATACTTCGTGTTATATTTTTCTTTCTATTATGAGCTAAACTTCTTTAGACATTCAAAACACGTGAATACCCTACGTAATGAGAGAAAGTCTCACTACATGTCTTAAAAGTAGCATTACTTTACTCTTAGCATTGTTTACTCTTAATTGAGATTAATGTTTATTGTTTTTCTTTGTTGGTCACCTAGAAGAGCATATAGCTAAAAGTCCAATAGACGAAAAGAGTTGGGTGATAAAATTGGTTGTCATAAAAGTAATATACAAGAAAGTACCTACACACCATATGACTTGTTTGCACCTAAACATCATAGAGGGCATATGCCTATATATTTTACTTTTACCTTGCGAGTATATAAGAAAAATACCTAAACACCATAGGACTTTGTCTTGGGCTTACACACCATAGGGCAAGCTTATAGGGTATTGGAGGTTGAGTCGAGTCACCTTGTTAAGATGGTTGAGAGTGTAAATTAGTATTTTGTCTGTCCTACGTGGAGATCTTAAGGGATTGTCTACAGATGCATCATGGCAGTGATATTAATCTATGTTCCTCTTATTGAGTGAGTTAATTTGCGGGCGCATAGTGGCACATTTCCTCTTGTTTGGGTTAAACCTAGTTTTGAGTCATTTGTTTTTATCATTATATTTCAGCATATTTACCTTACTGTTTTACAACATTTCCTACTTCATTATTGCATATTTATTACACTTATATTTTCTACTTGTGTAAACTTTAAGAAAGTTTTCACTAAAGATTCGGATTTTGTTAACATTGTTTCATTGTGATTCGATACTTGGAATACTATGTTTTATACTACTTGTCGAGACAACATATACTTGCGTTTTTACCCATTAGATGATCACAAAAAAGCCTGAGCTCGTCATGATCATAAACCTGAATGGCCCTGCAAAAAAAGAGAAGCAACACCAACAAAATTTAAACCAAACAACTTCGAGCTAGAAGGGCAATTTTTCCATTTTTTCTTACTTCACTTGCATTGCCATGAAACATGGAGGTCAAATTCTAAAGCACTCTTGCAAGAAGTGTAGTTTGATTTCTTAATCACACGTCTGATAAACAAAATTTTGCAAGTGGGAAGAGAGTTTAAACATGTTCGTCACATAAAGATATTTAACTTTTGAAGGATTACCAAGCCTCAAAGAGTTTTCCAAATGTCTTTCGAGTCGTGGCTCAAGGAGGAAGAGGCTTATCGAGCTGACATTTGTGCCAATTTGTAGCCATTTTTTAACACTGTACAAACCCCATTTATTTTAGTGCAAGAAGAAAATGCTTGCCTGTTGATGGCGACATAGGAGGATGCGAGTGATCGACTCGACGTCAATCGAGAGGAACAAACATGATACCTTATTCACATTCCACTGTCCCTCATTCTTTAAGATACTCACCAATGTGTCGTTTAAAGGTTTAAAAGGGGAAACAACTTTATAGCGATCCAATGGTCATAAAAGATATCGATAGATCACTCATAACCAATTTTCCATCTATCCCTTGGTTGTCAGATCGCGACCCCAAAGGATACCTCTCCATGTGTAAAAAGGATTAGTTCTCATTTGGGCTGAGATAAAGTTTGTGGACGAGAAATATTTGAATTTTAGGGTTTGGACCATCAAATAATGCTTTTGGTTCAGGATACGCCATGTATGTTGAGTCAACATGGTATGGTTAAACAAATGAATATCTATTAGGAATTTTATATTAGGTAGTTATGTATTTACCTTTATGTCTTTATTTTATTCCATACTTATATATGAAAATTAGGTTTAGTTGTTAAGTTGTATAAATGCATATCATTCTCATGAGAATATCAAAGAAATACGTAGACTATTTCCTTGATGTAGGATAGAAACCTAATTTTAATTTTTTTAGAGGGTTGAGGGAACTCCAAGGTATTTCCCATGATCCTTTACATCAAAAGCATGAATAATGTTAGCCAAGTCTAACTGACTTATGGAGTACGCTTCCCAAAAACAACCGCAAAATTGTCATAATTAACTGTTTGACCCAATGTTCGTTCATAAACATCGAGGATCGGCCAGGAAGTCCTCGCTTTTAGGAACACGAGACTATCATATGCAAAGAAAATATGAGTGATAAAGGGTGCAGTTCGAAAAATCTTGAGACCCGAAAGTAACAAGGCAGATTCAGCTTTACGAAGAAAGCTTGAAAATCCTCTCAGCACAAATAAGAAAAATATAGGGATAAAGTTGGTCTCCCTGTTTTAACCCTCTCGTTGGCTTAAATAATTGTGAACTTTTCTCATTAATCATAATTTGAAACTAACCATAGCTCTCACACACATACTAATTAAATTAAATTGATTCACTTAGCACCTCCCATCAAGTTTTAGAATTTTATTTTTATATATATGTACACGAAAATAAAACTCCGAAGCTATCAATATATACCATTGAGTTTAATGTGAAAGATGTGAGAAAATGAAAAATAGTTGACTTTTTACTAACGTTTTGATTGGGGAGTTAGATGAATTTATTTGTTGCTCATTTACTCAATAAATATACATTTATATTTATCTCTTTTCAAACAAAAAAAACAAAAACATTTATATACTTTGATTAGTTAATAAATGGTGTAAAACAACATAGGGTAGGGTTAATTATATTAAGTAGGTGACACCAATATGAGCATAACTCAATCGACATATTGTATAGATTAGTGACCAAAAGGTCACGAGTTCAATACCCCACTTTCACATATTGTAAACAAAAAATATTAGGTAGGTGACCATTATGACTTTAACTCATCCCCTCGTGAAATGAAAAAAAGTATAACATTTTAAAAATATTTTTGGTTCAATTCCAAGTTTTCTTGAACTTTTAAGTACATGTTTATTTGTACCCTATACTTTCAAAAGTGTCTAACAGGTCCCTAACATATTAAAAAAAAAAAAAAAAAATTGACAATTGATCTATGAAATATAAAATTGAATTTTATGTCTAATAGAACCCTAAAATGTCAATTTTATGTTTAGTAAATCCATAAATTTTAAAAAATGTTAAATAGACCGAGGACAATTTAGATATAAAATTGAAAATGTTAGGAATCTATTGGACACAAAATTAAAAGTTTAAAATCTATTGAACACTTTTTAAAGTTCAAGAACCCGATGAACATAAAATTGAATGTTTGGGTCTATTAGACACTTTTTAAAATTCGAGGACCTTCTGGACATAAAATTGAAAATTAAGAGATCTATTAGACACTTTTAAAAACTAAGGGACCAAAAAGACACAAACCTACAAATTCACGAACTAAATTTGTATTTTAATCAACATTTTAATATAAAAAAACATTACGTCTTTTTAGTTTTTTTTCCATATATTAAAAAAAACAAACCTTATCTACAAATCTTAAAAATAGAGAGGCTAAATTATAAAAAAATACCCTTGCACTTTATTATTTGTTAAAAAGAAAGTCATATATTTTTGGAAAAGTTGCAATATTATCACTTTTCATAAACATTTTAAAACTACTCCTATAATAAAAAGTTAGAATGTTGGACGAAAAATCAAATTGAGAGTGACTTGAAACGACATTATGGAGACGGTGATACTTGCCTACATTAAGTTTAAAAGAACAACATTTCGCCACGTTGATTTTTCGTTCTAACATTCTTATAAATTTCAACTTTTGAAAGCATATGGTACTTATAAAACAAAGAGCAAGGTTAAAGCCAAAAATATTTTTATAAATTAACACAAAAAAAAATAGGCTTAATTATAAAGAATACTTATGAATTATGAGTTTCGTTTAAAAAATACCCATAAACTTTCAAAAATTTAAAAAATATCCATAAATTATGAAAAACGTTTAAAAAATGCCCTTAAGGTTAACAACACACACCAAATTCTTATGTGAACAATTAAATTCTAACTTGTACTTGTATAACATAAAAAAATGAAAACGTGGACGTATGAGACGTTAAAAAACCATGAAAACTTAGATATTTAATTTGTTATCCACGGCTTTTGTACTAGTTTTGTTCTATTCACTAATTTTTGAATCGATAAAATATGATTTTTCATGATTTTTTAAAACTTGAGGCATGTATGTTTTCATTTTTTTCATGTCAAACACGTACTTATTAGAATTTAACGGTTCACATCAAAAAATTTAACGGTTCACATCAATTTTTTTTTTTTTTTTTTATTACATTGGGGGTAGGGGGATTCGAACCACAGACCTCATGGTCGTCAACTCATACATATGCCAGCTGAGCTATGCTCGCTTTGGCAAGTTCACATCAAATTTTGGGTGTTGGCAATTGTGAGTCATTTGTGAAACATTTATGTAGTTTTATACAATGTTAATAAAACTGTTTTTTATTAATATTGTATTTTTTAAAATTTATTATAAAAATATTGTAAGTTTCAAACTATTTTTAAAAATATTGTAGTTTTAAATAGAGGTCGACCACCTCCACATTTTGCTCCACGTGGATGACTTGCTCCACATTGGATGGAGATCGTCTTTTCTACTTCTTTTATTAAAAAAATGATATCTTTTTAACCAGAGCTTCAATTTGATACCAAGTTTCACTATTTTTGGAGTTGTGTATCAAAATATATATATCGTCAAATATATGAAAACTTCACTAAACCCATCACTGAAGATACGACTGAAAACTTCAAAACTGTAGCTAAACTTCAACGATATGTATCTTAATACACAACTCTACAAATAGTGAAACTAAATATCAAATTGAAGCTCTCTGTGTTAGCTTTCCAACCGTACCTTTTTAGAATTTTTTTAATATCTGTATAAAAAGATGTCAATTTTTTAATGCACTACTCAAAAGAATCTTCAGTTCTGAAATTTGTAGAATTATAATCCAACTTCGATGGTCTTTATCTTTTGATACACAACTCCAAAAATAGTGAAACTAGGTATCAAATTGAAGCTCTCATTGTTGGCTTTCCAACCATACATTTTTTGAAAATTTTGAATATCTGGTTAAAAAGATATCAATTTTTTAATAAAAGAAGTACATATCGATGGAGACCTCCATCCAATGTGGAATAAGATCGTATTTTGAAAAGACGTCATCCACGGACCAAAAAGTAGAGGTATTAAAAAATACAATATTAATAAAAAACGGGTATTTTTCTAAAAAAGAATTAGCCAAAATAATAATACCACATCCTATTTTCTCTTTTGTTTTCCCTATGTTTTTCATCTCCTTCGACCTTCGTACCGTACGCACACCCAGCAGTCCTTTTTGTTTTCTGCTTTCTTCTTTTCTAAACTCTCTATTTCACGCTCAGCGCCCCTCACTCCCATTACCGGCTACTGCACCCCGCCGCCGTTGCCGTTCCTGCCCGGCCCAGTCTCAGCGGCCGCCGCCGCACGCTGCACTCTCAGCTGCCTGACGAACTCGCCGCCGTTCCCTCCCTCCCTCTCACACTCTCTCGCCTCTCAGGAACAGAAACAGTGGTTCAGTCCCTAACCCGCGCCGCCGCTCCGATCCAACCCCAAGGTTTTTTTATTTTTTGTTTTATTTTGTTTCGTTGATTTATTCTGTTCACACACGAAGTAGAAAATCAAAAGAAGCAACTTTGTTTTTGTTGATTTTCTTCTTCAACCAATGCTCAACCAATCCAAATGGAAACGTAAAACTAAAATTAAAAAGTACTGATTGAATCGATGAATAAAAAGGAACAAACAAAGCAAACAAGTTTGCTTGGCTATAAAAAAACTCGTGTATTGAAAAGATTGAAATTATTTTTTTGAATAAGAAAAAAGATTGAAATTATTGTTATCAGTTAACAAAAAATGAACTAAGCAAAATACAATGAAGAAACTAGGTTAAATTGGAAACTAGCCTGGAGTTTGCTTGAATATAGAAGAAACTAGGTTAAATTGGAAACAAATTTTTTGAATATTGAAGAAACTAGATAAAATTGGAAACAATTTTTTTTAAGTTTAAAATCCTGACAAATCAGATTTCAAATCCCAACTGATTTCAATTTCCATGTTGTTTTTTTGGTCCAAACACGTGGAACGATTTCAAAAAATCCTCCCAAATTCAGGGGTTTCAAACAAGGGTACCAGGTTTGTAGTTTGTAGCTAATTAGTGGGTCGAAGTTGTTTTCTCGACTAGTAATCTCTCTCTGCATAAACACTTTGTAGTTGTAATCTCTATGTTTTTTGCATGACAATTTGCTTTGTAGCTGAACTTGAGCGGTAGGCTGTATTCGATTACTCACCAATGGCCGCAGAGCCAATGCAGTCCATGTCTTCTCAAAAGAGAAGGGCAAAGAGGAAGAGAACCCAGAAAGATCCAGATTTGGAACGTCTCGACTCACTCCCGTGGAACTCATCGATCCCTAGCGACGACACTTTGTCTGCTTTCATTGGTTCCAACGATCTCGAAGGAGGTTCAAAATTATTCTTTCATGCATCTGTATGCTTTGCTTTAGAAGTTTTCATTTTATGTGTGTGCATTCTAAACTATTACTGTTGGGTCTGTGGCTTCTACTCTCTGCAGTCTTCAATTTTCTATATCTGATCTCGTTTGTTGATTGTTACATGTTATGAACACATTGCTTCATCTTGTCAAGTTATTCTCAAATTTGTAGTTTTATTTATGTTTTTTTTTATCAGCAATGTTGGGAAATAATTGGGATGTGTATTGAATGCTTGTTTTATTGGCGTGACACATAATATTAATGCTAAACGAGAATTGATGTTTATGGGGGTCTTAATGTTCGATTGAACATTTTAGTAATCATTTTGTTTATTTTAATATACTATAGGTTTTCTTTCGCTCGAGGAGATTGATGAAGCTGAGTATGGCCTGGCAATTCCTGAACATGAAACAATGAAACAAAAGTTGATACCAAAAGCCAGCAAAAAGTCGAGGAAAGGTGAGCAAAACAATGCTGATAGCTGTGGGGATGCATCAGGAGATGGCGAGGATAGTATCAGTAAAGAAGCAGAGCATGATGTGAATATGAAAACTAGCAAAAAAGGGAAGAAGAAAAAGAAGAAAAAGAAGAAGGTCATTAATGAAGTCCCAACGGGCGAGGAAGCTGTGGTTGAAGATATAGGTGGCAGTGATAGTGATGGGACTGAGTCAGAGGTGGAAGAAGAAATGGACGATGGTGATCATTTGGAGACGGAGAAGAAGCGGCAAAAGGAAAAAAAAGAAACAAAGAACCATGGAATTGGTTAGTATTATTATCATATAGAACTTTGTGGAGCATAATATTCTTGGTTTTTTTACAAGCATTTGATCATTATATATTGTTATTCTTATTTATTCATTGAGTCTGTTATGTATTGTTCACGGAGGCAAAATATATTTGTCATATTTGTGAGCTCGTGGTTAGAGTTCAATCATTAGTTATTTGACCTTTATGGAAGTTTTTTTTTTTTTTTTTTTTTTTGGAGGAGGAAACTAATGTGATTTCATTGAATGAAATGAAATATACAAAAAAGATGGGGAAAAACCTAAGTGGATTACAAAAAAGACATCCAACAAGCGACTAAGGTAGAAAGGCTATAATCTTTAAAGGGGGAGCATTAACACCAATAAAGAGCATTACAAAACACAATTTCCATAAAATTATCAAAAGAGGTAAACTTATAGTTGTCAGGCATGCCTGTAGCCCAGCCAAAGGCATTTAGCATTTCATTCCAGTATAGCTGTGCAAATGGACAGTGAGCAAAAAATGGCATTGGGTTTCTTAATCTTCCCTGCACATAATGGACCAGGTTGGAGAGGGCCGTGTATGTTATTCTTTTCTTTATTCTATCAACCGTACTGATTGCTCCATGGCTAAGTTTCCAAAGGAATGCTTTGCTTTTTTTAGGATATGATCCCTTCCGGGCCTTTACAAAACCATTTGTCATTACCCCAAAAAGGTGAAGTTCTTTATTTGGGAGCTTAGTCATCTTTGTTTAAATACACACGATAAGCTTCAGCGTCGTATGCCTTACTATCTATCTCACCTAGTTGCTGCCTTATTTGTAAACAAGGAGAAGAGTCTCACCGTCACCTTTTTTTTTGGTGCCACGAAGCTAGGAGTTTCTGGATTTTTCTACTTGCTGAATTTGGATGGCAAATTGCCTTTCCATTGGATGTGGGAGATCTTCTTTCCCTCTTATTGACTGGTCACCCTTTCAAAAAAGAGGAGATTATTTGGCTCAACTTTATTAGAGCTTTCTTTTGGTTGACTTGGCTTCAGCGGAACTCCCAGATCTTCAATGACATGGAACAACCCATTCACGAGTTTTACACCTCAATTACTTACTTTGCTATGAGTTGGTGTAATTTAGTTCAACCTTTTTGTGATTATAGCTTATCATCTCTTATTATAAATTGGAGATGTTTTCTGTAACTTTTGGATGCTTTCTATCCTTTCATTATATCAATGAAGTTATTTGTTTCCTTTGAGCAATAGTTTCTTTTCATTATATCAATGAAGAGGTTTGTTTCTTGTTAAAAAAAAATGAAGTTATTTGTTTCCTACAGAAAAAAAAAGAGAGGATATGATCCCTTCCATATTTTTTTTGATAAAGAAACAATTTCATTAGAATATGAAATTACAGAAGGAGGGGGAGGATTCTTGTTGGTGCCCAAGCTATGGACTCAATCCATCATTAATGATTTATGGGCCGTATCCATGCATCCGACTTCTCATTGAGGCTCACCGAGGGTAAAATATACACAAGGGTGGTCCATTCGGTAGTTTCATCATTTTTGAAGTGTCTTTTGAGATTCAAATCCCATGTTTTGTGAATCCATACCTCTGCTATGAGTCTGGTCTGTTGGAGTGGCCATTAATCTTGGGGAAAGCTTCTGCCAAGATACCAATTTCCAGCCAAAGCTCATGCCAAAAGGAAATATCCTTTCCATTTCCCAAAATATATTTAATGCGGCCACGCTGCTAGGTAGAATGTTTCTGTGTCCACCAGTCTTCTAAGAGCGGCAAAAAGGAATTTTGTTGAAGCCATGTGTTTTCAAACCGAAAAGGGGTTGGTCCCCATTTGATCTCCCCAAAACCCAGAGTTATTGGATAGTGGTCTGAAGTGACTCATCCCAAACGAATGAGGCAGGCAGTTCCAAACTTCAAAAGACAATTGTTGGTTATCAAAAATCTGTCTAGAAGGGTCATAGTTGGGTTCTCATGCAAGCTTGACCATGTGAATCTCTCATACTGTAAAAGGGAATGTCCATGAAGTGATAGGTGGCAATCAGTTTATTAAAAGTTCTCATGCTTCTCGGGCCGTTCTTCTATGTGATTTCCCCCAAGACCATCTTGTAACATTAAAATCACCTCCCACGACCCGTCTGTCACCACTTAACCCAACCAGATCATGAAGTTCTACTCTTGTTCTCAATTCTAATGGTAGAGAGCCCCTCCATGGTTTTCTTAGTTTTTGCTTAGACCACCTCAAACTTCTTCCACTGACTTCTTTCTTTTGCATGCCACCCTGTTCCTCCCTTCCATGAATATTTTCAATGATTAGGAGATTTCCATCTCCCGTTGAAATCTCCTAATCTATTTAGTTGGTAATGCCTCATTGCTCTCTCTTAGGTTACCAATCCTAATTCGAAGAACGTTTTTGTATTCTTCATTGGTTTTGTTTGGATTGAGGCCATCTCTTATTTTTTTTTATTCCATTATCTATTAACGACATTGTCTGAGAGTCGAGTAAGATGTAATTATGCAAAATAATGTTGTTGTTTTGGTTAGATGAGTCAATTGTTCCATATAATTTTATTTGGTTTTAGATAAAGAAATCAAGGATGAAGTTGAAAAGGATGCAGTTGATGAAACTGAATATTATGCATGGAATGAGTTGAGACTCCATCCTTTGCTTATGAAATCGATCTACAAACTTGGGTTTAAGGAACCTACAGCAATCCAGAAAGCTTGTATTCCAGCAGCTGCTTACCAGGGAAAGGTTAGTTTTCTTTCTTTCATTGCAAGGGTGGAAACTGGATCATATTTTTGCCTGTCATTGAATTTTGCTCATGTGACAGGATGTTGTTGGTGCTGCCGAGACAGGATCTGGAAAAACACTAGCTTTTGGATTGCCAATCCTACAACGTTTCTTGGACGAACGAGAGAAATCTGGAAACTTGTCTGAAGAAGAGGGAGTGGATGCAAAAAGATATGCTCCCAGAAGTCTTCTACGGGCTCTTATTATTACTCCTACTAGAGAACTTGCTATTCAGGTGATTGTGATTTCTTTTATTTGATACTCACACATGGCTAGAGGCTTGAATGAATATGTTTGTAGTGGAACATGTGGGAGATAAATCATGCTATGATTGACGATATTAAGATAAGAAACACTAGGGTTGGGTTGGCAATTAGAGTTTAAGAAAACTACCTACCTTACTTGTGTTCAAGGTCTCACAATGGCGTTCTCTTTCTTGTTTGTTTATTAACTATTCTTGCAATAATATTTGTATTAACTGTAATGCCTTCATATACCCTGTTCAGTGTGTTTTTTGATTTTGATTTTCCTTTCACTCTTTTGTTGAGTTTGTATCCTTTAACACTTTTGTTTCTTTTTATTCATTCATTGATGAAAAGTTTGTTTCTAATTAGAAAGAAAAAACTACCTACTTAAGTTCCTTTTATGTTATAAATCTAATTTTATTTTATTTTATTTTTATTTTGGTGTTTGTAGTATGAATTTGAAGTTCACAGATCCATAATAAAAAAATACAAACAGATTGTTAGTTCAACTTTTTTTATTTGGAATTTTGTATGTGTTGATTTGGGGTTTAACTCCCTCTCTTTGGTCTTTCACTATCAGGTAACCGATCATCTCAAGGCAGTCGCAATAGGTACAAATATCAGGGTGGTTCCAATCGTTGGTGGGATGTCCACTGAAAAGCAGGAAAGACTTTTAAGGAAGAGGCCAGAGATTGTAGTTGGAACTCCAGGGCGGTTGTGGGAACTTATGTCAGGAGGAGAAAGGCATCTTGTTGAAGTGAGCACTTCATGATTTTGATTAAGCTTGTCCATATCTTCATTCTTCAATCATAAAAATAAAAAAAGTAATTTTTTAATCTTACAAACCTTTTTGACTCGATCGTGTATATTTAAGCTCATTAATCAACATACTCGTTTTGCTCCAAACAACATTCATCAATATTTAACTCCATAGTGTTGTGGTTTATTTTCTCCGGATGGTTTTCTTTTCCTGTTTCAATTGCTTTTTTTTCCAGTGCAATTATCTCAATTATTTTCTCTTCTCCATTAGCCTTTTATATGTTGAGCACTTCTGGAACCTACCTTGTAAAGTGGGAGGGATTACTCATAGTTGTAAAACTGCTCAGCTGTCAGATTCTATTTTAGATGCTTCATTGCTTATTTAAATACCAATGACTAAGTGATAAATAGGATGGTAATGTTGACCCTCTTCAACTTTTCTGTTTCAGTTGCAGACATTGTCTTTCTTTGTACTGGATGAGGCTGATAGGATGATAGAAAATGGACACTTCCGTGAGTTGCAGTCCATTATTGACATGCTTCCTGTGACCAATGGTTCTCCAGAAAATTCACAAAATGTAGAAAACTCCTCCACTGCTCCAAGTTCTCAAAGAAAGAAAAGGCAAACACTTGTGTTTTCTGCTACATTGTCACTATCTTCCGATTTTCGTAAGAAACTAAAGCGCGGATCATCGAGACCTAATCAATCAGCGATGGATGGTTTGAATTCTATAGAAGCTCTATCTGAGAGAGCTGGGATGAAACATAATGTTGCTGTTATAAATCTGACAAACACATCGGTTTTGGCAAATAATCTTGAAGAATCATTTATAGAGTATGTACCTTTTCATCTGATATCTAGCATTTTGTAACTCTTCTGTTATTTCAAAATATTCATTGTTCCCTAACTGAATATGTGTGTTTATATTCACCCTATAAATGATCTTTCATATAGTAGGGCGGCTAAACAATTTCCCTCATTTCTAACCTTTTCAACGACTTCCAGCGTAGTACATGTCTGTACATCTTATTGTAGCCTTATTGCATTATGATCTACATGACTTCATTTTTATCTTTTTTTTTTTTTGAGAAGAATACTTGGGTTTTATCTTTTAGCTAGTACTGAGTGGTGTATATTTTTTTTTGATAGGAAACAAAAATCATTCATTGATAGTAATTTTTTCGGAGGTTTACTGAGTGGTGTATAGCCTAGTTTTCCTAGTAATTGACATTTATCTCTTATATTCTTTTTGTCCACAAGCTACAATCAGTTGCATGGCTCCTCGTCGTCTTGGCCTTCTAATTTTGCTGATAGGTTATAGTTACATTAATTGGACAGTTGCTTTGTGTCAACAGTTATATCATGCTTTTCGTATGTCATATCATCAATGATGGTTGTGCCTGTCTTTTTGAGTTTTCTCTGCATTGATCAATCCTTCTCCAATGGAGGTGGAGCATTACTGAATCATGACCTACTTGCAGATGCAGGGAAGAAGACAAAGATGCATATTTGTATTACATTCTGTCTGTTTATGGAAAAGGTCGCACAATTGTTTTCTGCACATCCATTGCTGCATTACGTCATATTGCTGCTTTATTGTCCATTGTTGGCGTCAATGTCTGGACTCTTCATGCTCAAAGGCAGCAACGAGCTCGCTTGAAGGTTAGCTTACTATTTAGACAGCTAGTATCTGTCATAAAATTTTCCCATATGTGGGGGTGCTGAGTTGACAACTTATACTACCAAAATTTCTTCTCTATCATTTCATTTCAATTTTTTAAAAAGAAATAAGCTTGTCATTGAAAATAGTTAAATTTACCATAGCAACTCCCAAGGAACTAAAAAAAAAGTTCCAATTGGAAATGATCAAACATAGAGTATAATAACAGAACTCTGTGGAGGAAGAAGAGCTCTGAATCGAAGATCCAAAAAGAATATTATCTTGGACTTCCCCTGCACCACCCTGTAAACCTCCGGAAAATTTATTTATTTATTTCAACCAAGACATTTCAGTGTATAGCTCAGCTCTAATAGAATTGAACCAAATTACCTTAGTTTTCCTCTTTTGAGAAAACTAACGCTAACGCAAAATAAAGGAAGAAAATTTGATTCTACGCTGGTGCAGTTAATTTTTCAATTTCAGGTTAAATATATCCTTTGTATGTTAAACATACATAATTGATTTCATGCTCTATTTTTATTTTTTCATCAGAGTACAAACTCAGAGACTTTCCATTTTTGTTTATCCTAGGCAATGGATCGTTTCCGTGGAAGTGAAAATGGGATACTGATTGCCACTGACGTTGCAGCTAGAGGCCTTGATATTCCTGGTGTTCGAACTGTTGTCCACTATCAACTACCACATTCGGCTGAGGTTAGTACGACACAATTTACCGAGTTTAAACTTTTTCTCTATAAGTGTTACTAAATGTTTTATTTGCAATTAGGTTTATGTTCATAGAAGTGGAAGAACAGCTAGAGCTTCTGCTGATGGATGCAGTATCGCCTTGGTCTCAGCCAATGAAACTTCCAAATTCGCATCTCTGTGCAAATCATTCTCTAGGGTAGCAGATCTATAATGATTTTTTATAGTTGCTACAGGCATGGGTCACTTTGGGAATAAATCTTTATTTAAAAATTTACTCCTCGTCTGCTCGATTGGTTTCCATGAGTATTTCTTAGACTATTTTCTTTGTTTTCTTACCTTTCTTTTGTGGGCTCCCTTTTTGTATGCCCTTGTATTCTTTCCTTTTTTCTCAATGAAAGTTTGAATTTTCCTAAAATATATATATATACACACACATATATGTATGTATATATGTATATATACACGTATACATATATATGTGCGATTTTTTTTTTTTTTTTTGGTAGCCTTTTTCGATATATCTTTTTTGAATAAGAAACAGTTTGTATCAAATGAAATTACAAAAGGGGGGAGACCGTGTGTGAAAGACCTCTCCAATTGGATAGGAGGGAGGAATAACTATAGTAATGAAAGACCTTTTTGGATATACGATATATCAACAATAGCTGTAATATCTTTTGAGCAATCCTCCTTATACATGCTTCATTTGCTTCTGTTTTGTTAGGAAAGCTTCCAGCGATTTCCTGTTGATAATTCATACATGCCAGAGGTTCTAAAACGATTGTCTCTTGCACGCCAGATTGACAAGACTATGCGGAAGGATTCTCAGGTAATAATAGACATAATTCCATGCCTATTTATTGCCGATATATGAAAATTTGTGTCCTGGCGCTTCTCAATTCATTCTGCTTGTTTGTTATTGTGCTAATTGGTGTCAGTTGGCTGTTGATTTGTTTGTGCTTATTACCATAGTTCTAACTTCTAATCCTAGAATTACATATCCTTATTTACTTTTGGTTGTTATTAGTTTAAAGCTATGTTTCTGATTTCTAGGAAAAGGCAAAAAAAACCTGGTTTGAGCGGAATGCAGAGTTAGTGGAATTAATTGTGGATAACGATGACAGTGAAGAGGAGAGAGTAAACAATTATAAGCAGAAGAAAGTTGGCTCCATTCAGTTAAAGAAATTGCAGCAGGTATTACTCGCAATGGATAATTTTGCATTAAAATTAGGTGATATGGTAGATATGTTAAATACCACAGATAATATCTTTGTTTCTTTCAAACTTATTATTACTAATTGCAGGAGCTCGAAAAGCTGCTTTCCCGCCCCCTGCAACCGAAATCATTTTCACACCGTTATTTGGCCGGAGTAAGTATCTACTAGTATTGTTAATAGTTCAATCCTTAAGATTTCTCCTTGTTTTCACTCTATAAATTTTATGGATTAAGGATTCTCTTTTTGTGAAATGTTGTAATATGTGTTGATTTATTCCTTAAATATTTACTTCATTGTATTTAGTAAATATAATTAGAGATATTATTTGTATTAGGTTTTTTCCTTTTCCTTTATGTATTAGGTTTTTACCTCATACTTAAAGTAGGAACTTTTGTAACCATTGTGAGTTAATGATAATAATATTTCTTCTCTATTTTTACCATCATAAAATTAGCAGTATGGTAAGATACTTTGCATCCAGGGAAAAAGTTCATGAATTACCCTGCTTTTATTGGTTTTTCGAAATATCCTTTTCATTTTAGCTTTGCTAATCTATCTGTTTCCTACTGCCCAAGTTCGAATAATTTCTTCTTTTCAGCTACTGATTGACTGCATTTGTTTTCTAACAACTTTTATAGTAAATTATACAATGACCGTGGTTCCCATTCCTTATTAGGCTGGGGTTTCACCTCTTCTGCAACATCAATTTGAAGAACTGGCCAAGCAGAATGGAACTGATCAGAATGTGGGAGATAACAAAAGGAGGAAGTTGGCTGCTATTGGTCAAGATCTTACAGAACCACTTCAAGCACTTCGAACTGGTGGTCAACAGGTAATGTCAAACATTTTCTAGTTGAAATGCTTTTTCCTTGAAATCGGTTTTCTTTAGTGTCCATGGTTAGGGTAATTGGATCAACTGTTAGACTCTGTTACTGCGAAATTTCAACTCTGTATCTTTCTTTGACAGGTACATATGGATGGAAAAGAGATGGCTGATAAACGGAGGAAAATGGAGAACTTTAGAAGAAAGAAAAAAGAGGAGAAAAAACGTACACTACTAAAATCTTTATTGAATGGACTCTTTGCTGGTTTTCAAATTTTCAGTTCTAAAGAACTTGTAGGCAAATCTACTTGCTCTGAGCCCTCAGGTTCCTCATTTTGCAATTCTTTTCTTGCAGGCGTGCGAGATCAGCGGAGAAATAAACGGAAGCAAATGAAAGGAAAGATTTAGAAGATTGATCGTTCTGGTAAATTGTGCATTAAAGTTTATAGAACTAATGAATAATGATACGATGTTCTTGTGTTAGTTTGAGTTTTTAGGTCTGATTATTATTATTTTTGAACAAAAAAAATGCCAATTTTGGTAATCTATAGGGAGTAATCAAAATTTTGTGTAGATGGAAACTGTTGGAAATGTAAAAGCCATAGTTTTTAAGTCACATTTGAGGCAGATTTTGATCCTGCTTTTGTTTGGTGGGGTTTGGATTTTGTTGCCTTGAAATTGTTTTCTAAATGAGTAATATTTTTTTTTTAATACCAAAGCTAATATTTGCAAATTTGAAGTCTTCTAAAACATCCCAAGGATGGAGAATGACTTCCTGTGCAGTTTAGGTCAAATTTGATAAATCTGCTTAGCCAGTAGAAATTGTAATTTTTTTATTTCAAGCACACTTCGATTTTAACCTTAATTTTTCCATTTGTGTTTTTTTTATAGAAAAATTCGTTTTACTTTTACCCATACTCAATAAGTCAATTTTAACCATAAATTTTCCATCACCAAATTACCTTGAACTTGAATAAAATTAAAAAATTGCATACGAATTAATTAATAAATCACACAAAATTCAACCAACAAAACATTCAAGATCAGGCCAAGATGTCGAAATCCAACATTGATAATTATCGAACCCCACCAAAAAAATATCATACATGACCCAAAGAATCAATACCCACAAAAATAGTATTGTCTTATAAATGGAGGTAATTTTTTTTTTTTTTTTTTTTTTATATTATTGGGTAAAAATTGAAAATTTTACAGCATATATTATGTCCAGAATGTAGAAAATAAAAATAAAGCCAATAAATGTAAAAATGAAATCACGAGGCTACAAATAATATATCACTTTCTTATCTTAAACTATGGTTATCTTACTAAAATATAAAATATAAAACAAGACATCATTTGTTTGTGCTAATGATAAGCAATAGAAAGACAAACATCATCAAAATGACAAACGGCAATAACATAAACTAATAATAAGTGGGTGTAAAAGTACACCATTATTTCTAAGTTTCCATTGAAGACATGACTTTTACGTATCATCAGACCCCAAGTTGTCGGACAACTTGGTACTAGTTTTTAACTAGGTATATGATAAAAAATTCTTTCTTTGTTTCTATCCTGATCAAACTAGAGATACTTTATGCTGTTAGGATCAGATCAGATCTTCGTGGAGCTCTATCTCAATAGAAAATTTTGTTATCCCTAATGAATTAGAAATCCGATCGATAATCAAAATCAAGATATCATGAATATTTAAAGAGTCAACCTTATCTTAATACGTCGAAGTTCAAACAATTGAAGTTGGTTGATTAACATCTTTTACTATCACTAGTGATCACTTGCATAATCTAGTTGATTTAGATTTAACACCACATCGTAGTCGTCAGTCACTAAACCTTTTGCAATTATGGTCTTGGTCTGATCTCGTTGGATTGGAGTCTTTTTTTATAGTTTGTTTGAGACTTTTGTCGGACTTGTTTTTTTTTTGTATGCCTTGTATATTCTATTTTTCTCAATGAAAGCTCAATTTCTTACTTTGTTTAAAAAGAAACAACTTCTTGAAAATGACGTCTTAAATGAACTTTTGGACCATAGCAAATCCAATTCCCCTTTTTATTACTCAGAAGCATACATCATAACTATGCCTGTCATGTTTAAAGGTTAAAATGCATATAAAAAGTTCACAAAATAAAGTTTTAAGGTGAAAACTCCACGAAGTTAAAGTAATAATAATCTCTTCCAAAAAATTCAACAAAAGGGTGTGACTAGATTGTGCACATTACGTTGCAAAAAAAAAAAAGATTGTGCACATTAGCTTTGCCAAATGCAGACTTTGGTGTGAGTTTGCCTTAAAATTCCTCAAAATTCCACAGCAATCCATCCCATAATTGTTGGTCCTCCATGGAAGTTGCCTCAGGCATAGACAGCAAGAGACCTCCTGACTGGTCATAATGATCAGTTATTTGAGAATTGAAGTTACTAATCATGCCAGTACAAGATTCTTGCCTTATTTGAGGCTGAGAATTATTTATAGGTTCAGCTTTCATATCAGGTTGTTGGTTCAGTTGTTGTTGCTGTCTTAGGAATTCTCGATGTTGTTGTTGTCGTTGGAGCTCCCAGTATTGTTGTTGTCGTTGTTGCTGCTGTTGATATTGATGCTTTCTTAGAAACCGAGCGTTAGGCTTTTCATTGCGGTCGGAGGTTACTTTTGCCTTTTTCTTGAAATGGGTCCTCCAATAGTTCTTGATTTCATTATCAGTTCTTCCTGGCAAGCTTCTAGCAATGGTAGACCACCTATAGTATTTACAAGTAAAAGGGTTATTCCTTTTTAGCTGTTCATAATTTAAAAAAGCTATAGATAAATGTTTCACGAGGTCTCTTCTGGTTTCCTATAAAAAAAAATAAAAAAAAATATTTCACGAGGTCCCTTCATATCATCAAGGATGATACTGTACTCATGACCTTACTTGAACATGATCTATTCTATAGGTTGTACATCAGTGTCTTTGAGTTCTTAAGTATGATACTGTACCCGAAAATTCTTGTTAAACTTTGGTTGCACCCTTAACACTTGGAAAAAGAAAAGAGGGTTTACCTGTTCCCCCATCTAGCATGAAGCTCTAGAATTATGCTTTCTTCATGTGGGGTTATCTGCCCTCTCTTTAGGTCTGGCCTCAGGTAGTTAACCCATCTCAACCTACAACTCTTCCCATTCCTTTTCAATCCTGAATGCACCAAAATAGCTTGTAAGAAAAAGACATAAGGCTGGCATACAAGCTTATGCAAATGAAAGAAAAAGAGAGACAAATGATGAACCCGAACCAAGGAAAATGTCAAAGAAGGAAAGCGGAGGAAGGAGAGGGAAACATATACTCAATTTAAAGCGAGTAGACGGAAGAAATGATGATCCAAATCAAGAAAAACGTAGGAAAAAGAGAGAAACAGATACTCAATTTAAAGCGAGTAAACAGAACTCCAATACTCAAACAGAACCGACCCGAAATTCGGGAGGGTGGTTTGCTTTTGTGTTTATACCTGCAAGGTGAGCCACAGAGTTCCACCTTCCCTCACCATGAACTCTCACATACTCAAGCAGCAGCCTGTCTTCTTCAGCAGTCCAAGGACCTTTCCTCCATCCTTCTTCCTCTACTTTCCCCCAACCAAAATGCTCACCCATCATCATCATCATCTTCTAAAATCTTACTTTAGCTCTTCCTCACTCTAATTTATGCTTTCTGAATATCATGCAGATTTCTATTGCATATTGGGTTAATATTTGCTCCATATTTATATAGTCACTCAGGTTTCAGAAAAACTCTGATCCTTTCTACTGTTCAAGTTATAGTGATCATCATCATCTTTGAAACAACATTATAAAATGGTATATATGTCTTTTATCAATATTTTATTATGTATTGCTCTTTTCCCTTTTTTTAAACTCCATTTTCTTTTTGGGATTGTCTAATCTTATTCTTCATATAAAAATAATGACCCATTTGATTATTTAACTAGTTTTCCATCTTGCTTTTAGAAAAATATTATTGAGTGATGAGCTTGTAGTTGTCCAGATTTATATATAGATTCTCTCCATTTTTTTTTAACTAGAAAAGGGTTCTTGGTCTTTGTAAATAGACTGATATTGCAATATCTTTATCAGGAAAATCCAGTAGGATTTTTCAAGATGAGAAATGGTTCAGTGCAGGTTATTGTTTTAAAACAATTCTCTTGTTAACTTGAGTATAATTCAATCGGTTAAAGGTCAGATGTTTCGAATTCCCTCTTGAACCTGATTTTAAGAATTGAGATTAGATGACTTGCCAAAAGTAGTATCATTATACACAGAATATATCATTCACAAATCCGTGATAAAGAAGAATAATTTTATTTGTTCTATGAAAACACTATAAAAAGGAAAAAGAAAAGCGAAAATTAACTTTCATTATTCTGTTCGTCTTCTTTCAGCCAAGTTCGGACGATTGAGCTTCTACTAAGACTACTAACCAAGGTTATATCAACTGTATCCGCTTCCATTTTAGCTATTTTTCATTAGTATTCCGTTTTTGTATGCTATTATCTCATTCACTCGATACGTCCAACAAGTTATCTCGTTAGCAGACACAAGACATTAATAACTGTTCCAAAAAAACACATCCAAACATCAGCAGCTGAATTGATGACAATAATACACAAAAGGAAAGGACAATCCTTGGAGATGCCAAAGCATTAGGTGACATGAAACCTCTAATAATAATAATAATCAAAATGAAAAGAGAGGATTTTTAATACAAGGAAAAAAAAACTTAGGGCCACGTAAACCCCTCTTCTTAAATTTTTTTGAGTAAAATTAAAAAAAAACAATAATTTCTTTGTGTGAGTGGATTACCTTTTTATCATATGATATCCTATGATTTTGCCACCTGTTTGATTAAGAAGAGATGACATGTGCAATCTCCATTATATCTTCATTTAAATATTATATTTTTTTATGCCATTTTGAGTATTTTGAGACATTAAAAATGAAGTCATTTGGACACATGGCTTTTTCTTATTTCACTCTATGATAGAGAATGTTTTGCATGGATTTTTTTGGATTCTTTATGTTTTTTTTCCCATAAAACAATATATCTTTTAAAGAATATATATTAGATTTTTTATGTTTTTTTTTTTTTTTTTTTTTTTTTTTGGGGCTAAATTTGAATATGAGTTGTTATGAGTATCATAATATCAGATTTGTGATTCTCTAGTGTTATTTATTTATTATTATTTTTTAATTTAATCGACAAAGGAAATTGAAGGTGAGAAAATTCAAATTTATGATGAATACTTTGCTTAAGTCTGTCTAGAACAACTTTTCAAGGGTTTGATTTTAAGCACTTAAAAAAAGTACTTTACATTTATTTAATTTTATCATTAGTTAAAAACTTAAAATACTATTTTTTTTTTTTTGCAATGGTAGTTTAATTAATGCGAGGATTGAACCCATGACCTTTTGGTCACCAGCTCAACCCTATGCCAATTGAGCTATGCTCGGTTTATGTACTTTCAATTTTTATTTTATTTTTGTTTGAAAACTATTATTATTGTTTTACTAAGTTGGATGACTTCAAATAACAAATAAGGACTAATTTTAAAATTTATTAAAAGTATATGTACTAAATTTGAACATTTAAAAATACATGGACTAAAATAGGATGAGAGAGGAACCAAAATGATATTTTAATATTTTTTATTATTTAAAAGAAGTTTTTACCAAAATCAAATCCCTAGTCTCTAAAGTGTCTCTAGCTTTGAATCAAAATAAGTTTTATTTCATTAAAGAAATAATTACTCAAAAAGAAAAAGAAATATATAATAATATTCCCAAGAGATTACTTTGAGTTGCTTGAAAATTGTCTTCTAGCAAACGTGTTATGCACAAAACTATTACTATATGGAATTTCACCAACAATATCTATTTTAATATTTATATTCCCTAGATCCCCTCCCTAAAGAAAAAAAAAAAAAAAAACTCTAAGGGTTGGCGTTTCGAAGGTTTACTTGGTGTGCTATCTATCATATTCGTAGAGAACGAAACTCTTGTGTTCATGAAACTAGCTTCCGTTATCTTCAGTCTGTTCTGTCCAGACTGATATGGATTATAGATGTGTCTCGTGGGTGGGGTTTGGCCCCTACGTCGGTTAGTGTTCCTCCCTGTGACTTATTTTCTTGAGTTGTTTTTGTGTTCTTTATTGTGTTCTTAAGTGTCTTGGTTCCGGGCTGTGGAGCTCCTCTTGTTCGCTTTCCGTAATATATTATCTTTTTGCAAAAAAATAAAATAAATAATAATAATAATAATTTAACAAATGATAAATTTAGGACCCCTTCAATAATCTTATTTACAAAAAAAAATTGATTACTCTGTGAGAACTTACATTTAAAGAAAAAAAAAATTATCAAACAAATCTTATTTTTTACAATACAATAGATACATTAACTTTTAAACTATTTAGACTTATTAGTTGTTCAAACAAACCAGCGTCCCCTAAGTTTTAATCTCTTGAGTTAGTTGTTAACTAGAGGTAATTGAGAAAATGAACAACGATTTAGAGTGATAATTTGAACGGTTGATAATCTTAAGAGAAGAATTACATACCATAACGGCATAACCACGGATCTATGATGTTGACATATGTTTAGAGAACTTGTTAACACAAACAATATAATAAATTTATTGAAATCGACCATCATTATATCTTTATCCAAAATAACAAAAATATATTATATTTTTCCATAAAAAAGATATTATTGATCACCCTTTTAGTACTCGATCGATGAACAAAGGAATTTACTCAAATAAATAGAACATTATATAACTCCAATGAAGGTAAATCCTACATACACGGTCCATATTCTTCTAAATCTAAGCTTGCTACCCTCTATCCCTTACTTAAGCATTAAAGTGAGTGTATGACACACACCCATGTATTTTTAGTGCGGGGATTGAACCTATAATCTCTTAGTCAAAGACACAACCTTATATCAATTGAGCTATGCTCGGTTAACGATTATTAACCGGTAATAAAAACCAATTGATAAGTAATTAATAATTTAAAGTTAGGTTGATAACATAAATCACATGGGTGTAGCCCAATTGGACATTGGAAGACTTTCTAAATGGAGTTGACCATTGCTATCAAGGAGGGTAAAAAGTTCTGAAATATCATTAGAAAACATTGCATCTGATCTTTCATATATATAAATATATTGACTAAGATGAATTTTTGAATGTAATTGAAGAAATATATATATATATATATATATATATATATATATTTTTGCCAAACTGAGCATAGCTCAATTGGCATAAGATTGTGTCCGTGACTATGAGGTCATGGGTTCAATCCTCGCTTGGGAATTGAACGAATACATCAGTTGAACTATGTTCTTGTTGATCTTTTACAACTTTATATATAAGTTAAGTATTTGATCGTATTTTCTTGTACTTGTAACCCATTTGTAAAATTAAAACTACAAATGATATCGATGATTCATTTTTCGTATTTTTCAATGTTTCTAATGATTTATTGTTTATAATTGTTATTGATACGTGCTACATTCTTTAAGTTCGGAGATTCAAATTCAAATATCCCTATTTTTTGTACTAAAAAAAAATCAATAGGAGAGAATTTATTACAATTACCATTGCATAAATAATAATTTATATTAATTATGTAACAAATTATATGAGTAATACATTTTTATGTTACTTCCTAAAAAAAGAAAAATATTTTTATATGTAGTCCTCTTTATGTGCATTTTTTCCTTTTCTTTGAATAAATATACGATGTGGATTTGAACCTCCAATCTCAAAGAAATAAATAAATATATATATAAATGCATTTAACAGTTGAATTATAGCTTATTTGAGAGTGATTTTTTAATAGTTATAATCATTTTTATCAGGTTCAAAATTATTTTGAAACATACTTTCAATTATTCAAAATCATTTTTGACGGTATGAATATTAAGTTTAAAAATATAAAATCAAATATTAAATGATTAAAAATATGTTTCAAAGTGATTTTAATCATTTAAAATTATTCTCAAATATGCCCTTATACTCATGTTGAGCGTGCTAACTATACACATTGAACCAATTAAAACTTTAGCCATATATATTTTTTTTCGGTCTATCATTCAAAATTTGATGCAAAAAGTCATGACTTTAATCCCCACATTAATTAAATACGAAAAAAAACCTTTATAAACTTTGTGATTTTGCAAACTAAGATTTGATTTTATGTGTGTGCTTTGATTTTTTGGTCAATTTTTAATCATCATTTGGATTAGGGTTTATCCACTACTCTCAAACACACGCTTTTAGGTAGGCAAAGTATCAAAAGATGTCTTTAATCATTTAATATTGAATTTTGTGTTTCGAGTCTAAAATTTTAATTTTGTGTTCGATAGGTCCATAAATTTTAAAATATATTGAACACAAAATTGAAAGTTAAAGAACGTATTCGAAGCCAACATGAGCATAGCTCAACCGGCATATTGTATACACTGGTGACCAAGAAGTCGGTTCAATCCCCACCTCCACATGTTGTCCAAAAAAAAAAAAAAAAAACGTATTCGACCCCTTTTAAAATTGAAGGACTAAACTTGTAATTTAACATTTAACATTTTTATTCAACATGCAATTAAAAAAACTTTTTTTTTTTTTATAAATCATACTAAAATTTAAATTATTTAATACAAATAGACTATACAAAAATCAATTTATACCCTTAAACTTTGGAGGCTGTATCAATTAAAACCCTAAATTAATAATCATATCAATTTAAATTCTTAATTTTCATAAGTGTATCAATTTATACTTTTTCTTAGAAAAATGTTAGTTTTCATACGCGTGGAGACTTATAACTTATCAATTAAACCTCTAAACTTTTATACATTCGATTCACTTATGGAAGTTTAGAGGTTTAATTGCTAAAATTATAAGTCTCCACATGTTTAAATTAACGTTTTTAAAATAAATTTTTAACATAAGGTGTAAATTGATTCACTTGTGAAAGTTCCGAGTTTAAATTGATATCGTAATTACTTTAAGGTTTTAATTGATTTTTGCCACATGAAAACGAGCTTTCATAAAACATTGAAAATGCAAAATAATACAATTATACTAAAATAAAGTATTGTGCAAATTTAAAGTTACCAAAGTAAGCATAGTTTCATTGTAATTTGTAAATGATGTTCTAAAAAATCTAAACTTTTTAGTCAATGACACAACCTTATGTTAATTGAACTATGTTTGATTTAATATCACTAATTAAACTTTTAAGTATATTATTAAGGGTTGGTTGCACAAACAGCAATCAGGCCCAAAATAATTGCAAATTTAGCAAAATTTAAAATATTTTGCAAATATGTCAAAAAAATCAGTGGCTATCACTATAGAAGCTATCGTTGATATATGATTATCACTAATACTATCAGTGATAAACTAAAATTCTATAAAAAAAACTGAGGTGATACAGTACTATTAGATAGACTTCTATCGGCGATAGACCATACTATCAGTGATAGAAATTGTTATATCTGTAAAAAAAAAAAAAATTAAAAAAATGTTATATTTTTAATTATTTTACTCGACATCTGTTACCATTTCTCTATTATTATACATAACCTACTGCCCATTAATTAAACTTATAATTTAACTTAAAGTAATAGAATTAAAAAATGAGAGAGAAAAGAAAAACTATTTTTTATGAATTGGGCACCGTCCAAAAAAATCGCCACGATTTTAGCTCAGTCAACGGTCAAACAACAGTCAACTACTCATCATGCCTATCAACACGTCATTTGACTTCGAAGCTTAGAATTTTTTATAGATGAAATAAATTGGCATTTCTTTTTTTAAATATTGTAATTTTTAAAACTTATTATTAAAATATTATACTTATCAAACTATTTATAAAAATATTATATTTTTAATACATAGAGACAACGTTTTATTATGCTGGTCACGGGTGCACATCGTCTCTTTCGAAAAACGATATTCAATGACATGACAACAATTTGTCAAGATGGATATTATCTCTTTGAAACTTAATGACAGTTTTCTAATGTCGTCAATCGATGACTGTTTTAAAATGTCCTAAATCGTTTACATTTATTAACTATCATTAATTTGTTTATGTTTTTTAAATCAAACGATTTTTTAGAAACTAAAAATATTTAAAAAAGAATTAAAATTAATTTACCACTAAAAAATAATTAATTAACAAATAAAATAAAAAGAGGAAAAATGAAAAAAAAAAAAAAATCAAAATTTTGAAAAAAACACTAAAATCTCTCTCCCTCCCCTAAAAAAAATCAATATTTATTAGTATTATTTAATATACTATTTCTTTTTAAAGTGTAGCGTCGAAGACCGGCGCCTTTCATCCCTCAGATCTCCCTCCCCTAAAGTCTCTCTCTCCCTCAACTCCATCTCACTACCTCACCTCCGACCACCCATGCCGCCTCCCCCTTCGCTCAGTCGAACGCCACCGCACACCGCTCCGCTCTCCCCTCCGACTTAATTGTTTAAGGGTTCTAATTCGGGAAATTGGAATTTCTAGTTTAGTCCCTCAATTGAGAAATTAAATTTATATAATTTTTTAAAATTATAAATTTATATAATTTTGAACGATAAGATTTTCTCTTATTTTCCATTCTATAAGTTGGGTTTATTCTCGTTCTATAAGTTGAGTTTTTTTTTTTTTTTTTTTCTTTTTTTTTTTTTTAAGAAGAATGAAGAATTGGTTATAAAAAACTCAAAACTATTCTCTTTTGTTTATTTGATAATTTGTCATTAAAAACAAAAAAAAAACAAAAACTAACCACATTACATTCTTCTCTCCCTCTCGTTCTCCTCACATTCACGCAAACCTCCTCTCTCTCGTGAAACCGCACGCCCACAATTGTCATCTCCAAAATTATTTCAAAACATATATTTAATTATTCATTTTTTTTTTTTTTGCAAAGGTAATATATTAGGAAAAAATAGAAGGGAAAGACCCCACAGCCCAGAGCCTAGGCACTCAAGAACACATCAAAGAGAACAACGAAACCTCAAGAAAATAAGTCCCAAAGGGAACACTAAGAGAAGTAGAGGCCAAAAACTCCCCCAACCACGAAGCACACCTATAAGCCATATCGGCCTGGGCACTAAATAAGAACAACCTGAGGAGAACGGAAGCTAGCTCCATGAACACAGGAGTTCTGTTCTCTCCAGATATGGTAGATGCATGCGCACCAAGCCAACATCCAAACATGACGCCTGTGCAGATCACCCCGCCCCATGCTACAAATCCACTCAACTCAGTAAGCCATGTAGCAACCCGATGAGAGGAACTCCTCCACCGAACAAGACTCGTCCATATACTTGGTTACTGAAAGAACACTCAAAGAACAGATGATCCCTTGTCTCCAAGGCATCTGAACACAACACACGTCCAGATGGGATCAGGGGATCTCAGGCATGAAGTCGAACCCTAGTATATAAACGATCCTGAATCGCCAACCACGCAATAAAGGAGTGTCGAGGGATATTACCCCCAAACCACAATAAATTCGCCCACCGCCCACAATCTCGGTGAGACCTAAGAACCTCCCAAGCACTAACCATCGAGAAGCCATCCGACCTACCAGGGTCCCAAATAACACGATCATGCTGGTACATATGGGGAACAACTGCATGAACCAAAGCAAGTAATTTCTCCATCTCCCAAGACACACAACGTCAGTGCCAAGACCCATCAGAGAGGATAAAGTCAGATACAAGGGCATGCTCCAAGCTACCCATAACACCAACCAAACCCTCTTCAAACCGCTGAACAATGATATGTAAGTTGCGTTTAAAAGGGTAAGATCAAATATTAAAATAATTCTGAATGATTAAATCCATGTTTTGAAATGATTTTGAATATGACAAAAGTGATTTTAACCATTTCAAAATCATTCTCAAACACGTCCTTACTAAATCTATATAATTTGTCCAAAAAAGAAAAAAATAAACATATACAAACTCTAGGGTTTATAGTTAATTTGAACATAATTGATAGGTAAGACATTAGCATCTCTTATCTTATGGATTGTGAGTTTGAATATTCTCCCTTTCATTTCAAATAAAATATTGTTTAAAAACAAAAAATGAAAGATTATGCACATTGCAAAAAAAAATCTTTCAATATTTTTTTCATGCGTGATTTTAACAAGTTTGAGTTTAAGCCGTGTATGAAGTTAAAAAAAATAAAATTGAGTAGTTTGTGACTTGTGTCAAGATTATATATCGAAATTAATTATGAAAGTCCATTATCATATAGTATGCTATGAACTTAATTAATTTAGGAAAATCCGTTTTTACTCATGAATTTGTGTATTTTGTAAATTTACCACCTCTAAAAGAATTTTTCATGTTCATGCAAGAAATTATAAGTGTTCGAGTTCTACTTTGAACTCTACTTTTTGAAGTTAAATTTAAACAAACAACAATTTATACTTTGACTAAAAGGATAAAAACATTAAACAAACAAACACATGAATAATCGTTGCAATATAAAAAACTTTGATTAATGATACATGAAAACTAAAATGATTACATCAATTTTCTAAGTATTTAGTCTAGCTACTCAGAATCATTAAAACAATGTTTAGACAAATTTTAGAATCATAAAACAATCAAATAATTGAAGAAGTAAAGGAGGAAAACCCTTGTAGCGTGTCAAGCCTCGTTCCCGATGTGATCTGCACGTTTTCGAGCTTCCAAATCTCTTCTTCAGCTCAATGGAGCATGACTGACTATCGGTCGGTCAGAGTCGGTTTTGGAGGAAAATCGGCGGTGAAAATCGATCAGTCGGTTTCCTCTAAATGGAAATCGACGATTTTTTTAGGAGTAAACTGTCGTCGGTCGTTTTTTTGGAGTTTTTTTTTAAAAAAAAAAAAAAATCAAAATGCAGAATCCGTTTTAGAATTTCGACATAGAGTTTGACAAGAATCTTGATGCGATTAGCCCTAATTGAAGATGAAGATGAATGCTTGTCGTAAGGTAATCGAACCTATTGCAATGTAAAATCAGAACTCAGAATGTCACTTTGCAAAAGTAAAACCCCCAAATCTTCTATTTGGTTGCAAAATCAATACTAGAAAATCAAACATGGTAGGAAATGAAAGCAAAATCAAGAAACCAGATGAGAATCACTAAAAAAAAGTTCAAAAAGTTCAACACAAGTAAAATCAATTGCCCGACCCATGGTCAACAGTTGACCGACCGACCCAGTCCAACCCTTTTATGAATTAGATTGGATATGATTTTTTTTTTAAATTGGATTGGCCCATGAGCTAGCCCGTACGAATCCTTCCAACTACACTACTCGCCTATAGACTACATGTCATATGAAAGAAGAATATTAATAACAATTTTGTTTTATTTTTTATTTTGAAAAAAAAATCATGAATGAAAAATTTATTAACAACATTGTTATGCTCCTGAGTTAAGTGACCTTGAATTTAGAGAAGAGAAAAATATATAAAAATCATCGAAACACTATCATATTCTTGTCCCACATCGAAAGTTTTGAGAATGGGGAAAGGTTCATTCTTGACGTTGTGCTCTCAGTCATTTTGGCTTGCCTACTTATTTTAGCTCTCTTTTCACGACAATACTTCTAAAAAATTTCAATTTGCTTCAATTGCTCAAAATCTACAATTTAGACAAATAATATCATTAAAACATTCAGGTAAACTCCAAAACTAGCATAATAAAGACCTTAAAGATAACCCATTTAGTGTGCTATCATAAAGTTTCGTATAAGCTCACTCACGACAGCACTGATTTTGTTGTACGACGGTGTTGTGGAAGAGGCTAGGAATGAGGATGGCCAAACACCACTCCCCTAAGAAGCCATTATCGGTGGTGAAAAAGGCAATAAGGGATGGTGTCTAAGAGGATGTGGGAGCAATGAAGGGTGTCGTGATATCGATGGTGCTTCCGGGGGTGGTCGATCAGTTTCGGGCAAGTGTGGTGGCGGGGGTGCAAAGAAGAAGAGGGTGCAGACATCGTCGGTTGGGGAGCGTAACTTTGTCCAGATGAGGAAAATGAGGGTTTAAAAACTTGTTCGTGAACCATACTAGTTCTCTAAGATCTAATTGGACCTATGATTGGGTAATGCACGCGTTTCGACGTCTTTGGTCGGTCTGGCCAATCCGATTGGGCCATTTCAGACTAGGGTTCGGTCGGTAGGCCATGTGGTTGAACCTAGTTCCCCATGCGGGCTCAAAATCACCAAAAAATAGTGAGTTTGAGCCTAGGCCGACAATGAGGCAGATGGTTGGGTCAACACCCTTCTCTTGGGCTAAGCCCAATTTCAAATCCAGTTCCTAATTATAAGATGGGCCATCTTATACCTGGCCCAAGCCCAATTTCAAATCCAGAAGAAGCGAAAAGACATCCAACACCTTCAATAATTAGTTTTTAATAATAATAAAAAATAAAATTTAGGAGGTTGAAGAAAAGTATAAATTATAAACACAGTGATTTCTTCCTATTTTCCTGCCCTAATTTTCCTGCGTGTTTCAGAGAAAGAAGAAAGAGAGGTTCAAAATTTGAAAGTGACGATGGCTGCGCCAGATTCTGAAGCGGAGATCGCTTCGTCTTCTCAAATCAAGGTATAATCTTGTTCTCTTTTCTCTTTAATGGCGGAAAACAACCTTCTGCATTCTTTTCCGCCGTCTTTTTCTGTTACTTTTCGGTCTTCCGTTTCTTGTGGAATTTATTGAAACCTTGTAAGATTCTGAGTATACGAGTTGTTTACTCAGTGATTTGACGGTGCTTTAGTATCTTTGAATTAGGATTGCAATTCATAATTCTTGGAAAGATAATGCTTATTGTCTCCTACTGATTTTAAGAAATGTAGCTATTCGGTTGCTAATTTGCCTCACGCGTTAATTCAATTGTTATTCTACTATAATAGGATGGAATTTGAGCTATTTTGACAAGCAAATTACCGCTGAACTATGTGCACTTTTGGTAGATATAAGCTTGGTTGATTGTCTTTATATAGGAATTTGTAATCCTCGCTTGAACTTAAGAGTGGTCATTAATGAATTGTGCCTACTCTACATTTATGAGACCATTCCTTGAACCCCATTTCAGTGAGTTAAACTAACTGAAAATTTTTATCTAACTGACCTAAGATAAGTTAGCATCTTTTCCTTAAAAGTGCCAAATGCCAGCTTCAATTTTTTTACCTTCCTCTTTCTTCTTCTCCTTCAGAATATTGAAGAAGCACTCCCTCTCTTAACGAGCATGGAAGAACTATCAGAGAAGTGTATGTATCTCATCTTTCACATGGTCTCTTTGATTTTAACTCGTGATCCCGAGACTGGTTGAGCTTTCCTGATTTTTTTATATGATTTGAAGTCCTAACATACTAAATTGGCAAGCAAGCGAGCATGTTGAGCGTTTTGCGCCTGTTTGTTCTACTCCTTGATCTCAACTCTCTTGCCCTCCGGCTCTTTCTTTCTGTTTTCCCTTTTTAAACCATCAGTTCTGTGTCAAAACTGACCTGAAACAAAGCCTTTGCACGCCCTATTTAAAACTAGGTAGGTAATTTTTTCCTTTTAGAATAGATAAATTCACCGGTGCTTGTTAACCAATCAAGCTTGAAACTCCATGAATTTGAAGGAATGTGCAAAATGTTCAGTTCAAAGATTATGAATGTATACGAAATAGAAAAAGAAAGGGTTCAAATTATTTATGTTCGAATTTTTTGATGTACCTGATATTCTCTCCTGCACGCTTGTTTTTTCGCACATGAAGAAGGGAAATGAAAGTGAAGAATGATTGTTTTCAGATATATTATTTTTTTCTTTTACTTGTTCATTCTCCCCTTTGCTTATTTATCAAATTGCTGCAGATGAAGAAGAAAAAGCAGAAGACTGTCGCAGATTCTAATCCCCGCGTTGATTTGAAGTCCATCATCCATCAGCATGCACTGTTCTTTGACAAGTTAGTGGAGCTCATTCCTGCGAGGTTCTATTTACCTAATGATGAAGATAAACCTTGGTTTCAGGGCCTTAGCAAGACTGAAAAGGTTCTGGCTAAGAAGGAATCAAAGGAAAACCTTAAGAAAGCTCGAAGAGATCGTATGGATCCAGAAAAGTCTTCTAAATCAACCCTTGATTTGCTTAAGCAAAGCTTGAAAAATGAAAGTGATGATGATGAAGAGGACGTTAATCCAATGACATCTGGGTTGGATGGTGATGACCGGTCAGTGACATATGAAGAACTTAGACAACGCCTTCATCGGAAAATTGAAGAATTCCGAGGGAATAGAAATACAGGATGCTCAAATAGGGAAAAGAAAAGGAAAGAAAGATACGAAAGAAATGAACTTTTCCAGAAGAAACGCAAGAGTGAAAGTGTCCCTGAGGAAAAGAAATCAGTAACCACCCAATCGAAGAGTGAAGTGGAGAGGAATGTTGTTGAGGCCTCTAAAGCACTTGCGTTTAGTCATGTCAAACTCGGAACTGAAGAAGAGCATAGTAAGATTAAGAAGAGAAAGCTCTCAAAGTTGAAGGAGCTTGAAAAAGCAAAAAAGCTGAAGGAAGCGAAGAATGATCCCGAAAAGGGTGAGATAATATTGAAGAAGCATTCTTGGACAGCAGCAACAAGTAGAGCTGCTGGGGTTAAAGTTCATGACGATCCACAGCGTCTGATGAAGAGTTTACGGAAGGAAAAGAAACAGCAGCTGAAGAATGTTGGCAAATGGAAAGATAGGATTGAAACCACCCAGAAGATGAAATCAGAAAGACAGCAAAAGAGGTCAGAAAACATAGCTCATAAAATCAATGATAAGAAGATGAAACGGATTGCGAAGAGGGAGAAAAAACTTATGCGACCTGGATTCGAAGGTCGCAAGGAAGGTTTCATCAACCCAAGCGCGACATAAAGTCAAGAGAAGTAAGTTTATCCTGTGCAATTACTGTCCCAGTTTTGCTTCTTAGCTTGAGGGTGGAAGTTAAATTATTTCATCATGTCAATCATTGTACTCATATGCTTTACCCTTCGGGTCATGTATGTTTGTTTGGGGAAGTTATTTTAACATCAACATCTCCACAACCCAATTCACAATCAAATCAATTATGTTTTGTTGGGAAGTTTTGTAGATTTATAGTTTTTAAATATAGCAACCAAGTAAGTTTATCCTTTGCAATTACTGTCCCAGTTTATAATTTCGTTTTTTTTTCCTTTCGATTTGAGCACTAATACATTTCTTCAGTGAATTGTATGAACCTGAGTTTATTTAGTTCACATATTTAAACTAAGTTAAATTACATTCTTGGTCCTGTGGTTTTAATCAAACCAACAAATCATAGACTCATTAGTCTCTATGAGGTTTTATTCAAACTATAAGGATGCTTTAGATTCTAACTTTCTCCCAACTGCAGAGACCAAATTTTTTGACCCTCTTGAGTATCGGGAGCTGAGATTCAGTAGTAGGATAGAAATGAATTATAAATGCTTCATGAACAGTTATTTTCATTCAAAAGTAGTCAATATAGGCTTGTTTTTTTTTTAATACAGAGCACAGGCAAGGAATTCCAATGAGAATTACGGAAATGGATTGCAATTTGCAGAAATCATAGAAAATATCATATTTTGCTTGAAGCAAAGTCCAATAAGACGCAGACAAGGAGAAGATGTAGAGATTTGATTTTCAAAGAATGCTCCAATTTAGATGCCCTTTTTTCTTTTAACACTTTTTGAACTTTTCAGAGACCTTTTGCTTTTGTATTTTTATTTTTTGTGCCTGAAAAGAAATCTGTAGGTTCTTGTTGTTACACTGTAGCATTTGATTCAGCCACCATAGTTTTTGGCATAGAATTCAAGGCTTCTTCGCCTGATTTTGTGTAACATTGTTCACGAAGGTCCTTCCCGAGTCGAACTGCTTCTGCTTCGACACACCTCGACCGATATATGATCCTATTACATTTGGGATTAATATCTAGGTGGTCAGGATGGTTTGAACTTTCTTTTACATACATTGATTTTAGTGTTGCCCTGTTCATATCAACCATTGATAGATTTGTTTGAGTGAGAAACATAGCAAAACAACCTTGTTTCTATGTGAAAGATCCGAATAGTTTATTAAACATTCCTACATTCAGGTTTTGAAGGAGAAGATGACAGAACCAGAAACTATGTTCATACATAGAAAAACAAAACAAAGAGAATGAAAAAACAAACAAACCCACTGATATCTAAATACACAACCATCAGTTTCCTAAACCACCCTGGTCCCGGCAGTTCCCTTAGGATGCTCGCCGGGAGCGGCGGTTCCTCCACCCATACCGTAGTCGGTGTCCCAATAACCAGGGCCATACTGGCGGCTGAAGATTCCGGCGTGGAGCAAGAGGATATATACAAGCTGTGTGAAAGTCAATATTATTATGAAAGCCTCCACCACTTTCAGCCTCCACCCTCTGTGACCTCCTATGCTGATTTGCTTCCAGGCCAAGCTGTAGAAAGGGAAAAGGAAGAAAATCACTTTGTAATAACTTAAGAGAAATGTGTGTGAAAATTGAAGTGATTGTGATAGAAAGTTACCCAAAAGCTAGAACAGTAACAGCCCAAGTGAGCAATGAAGTCGAGCCGGCTCCGGCGAGGCTGTCGCTCCTCCAAGCTCTGATATGGTAAAGTCCGGCCAGTTTTGATGCAATTCCCATCACTGCCGTCAGCATTGCAAATGTCAAGAAAAACGGCGTCGCTCCGTTGCCTCCCATACCTTGTCAAATCCAAAAACAACTATCAAAACAAGACTACAAAAAATTGTTCATATGATTTTTTTTTTTTTTTGAAAAAATGATTTATTGCTTATATTTTTGCAGATTTAGCAATATTTTTCTTATTTAGTATTGAAATTCAAGTAGGGATGGGAATTTAAACCCCTCTCAAAATCATCAAACTATGATAATATATAACAATTCTATGGGTTTTTTTTCTTTCTTTTTTTTTTTCAACTTCATTCTTAAGATGTCAAAATTTGACAAAATGGGGTTTTTTCTAAAAAAGAAAATTTAAAAATTTAAAAAAAAAAAAAATACACCAAGAACTAAAATTATTTTATGTAAGATTCCAAGCATTGAAATGTAGAAGGCAAAGAATTAAAAGCTAAAATAAACATGGCTAATGTCTGATGTCTCTCGAAGTCAGAAGTTCAAATTTTCCGACCTTATTCTCATAGTTCTTGAGGTCGAAAGTTCAAATTCTCATAATTCGAGTACTAAAAAAAAATTAAAAAAAAAAGGAAACTTACTAGGATGGTAGGTAGTGCCATTGATGTATCTATTAATACACCAACTAGCAAAGCCTAAGAGAATGAAATACATAATCAAATTAAAAAACAGCAATGGAGCAGCCATGTTTCTTCCCATAGTTTGAGCCATTTTTCTTCTTCAAAAGACAAAGATGGATGGATGATGATATTATAACAAAACACAAAACACAAACAGATAAGGCTTTTAATACAATATTCTTCTGTAACAATCAGACTTAGTAGTAATGAAACATTTATAGGACAACTAAGGTTTTCTATTTACTGACACGTGTGAACCATCTGTCTTGCATGGCTTTCTCATAGGTACACGTGTTATGACACTTGTCAACTCAGATTTCATCTCATCCACTGCTGTTCTCAAAAGTGCTTTTGTTGTGTGTCCTTGATAATGGCCACCAGAAGAATCAGACAGAGTTGTGTCTTTTTCTAGAATGCTTGTTTCAATCTGCCATTACTGTGGGAGCTTCAAGTTTTTATATCCATATCCTTATCGAAATTTTAATTTTTTAATATATATCAATAAAATATCGATATGCCCTACTCTAATTTATTTATTTTTTAGAGTACTAATTAAGTTCTTTTACTTTTTCGACTTGATTTTGTTATTAATATATATATATATATATATATATATTAAAATTAATCAATACTATTTTTTATATTTTACGAGTGTTTATAAAAATATAGAAGATGAAAAGAGGGGAGTTGGTTGATAAAGATGGACAGGCACGATTGCGTAATATAAATTTATCGGCCTCGTCATCGAAAGCGGCTTCCAATTGGTCAACCTCCTGGAGAGAGCGATGTGCAAGGACCAGGTGAGTAGGGATGCAGCTCCGTGGACCGCTCGTCGGGCCTGATAGGTGGTGGTATCACACCCTTCTCAAAGGAACCGTACGTGACACTCTCGCCTCATACCGCTCCGTCCCGGCATCAGGACCTCCCCTTTTCTTTGACCAACGGGTCCTCGAACCAACCTGTCCTCCCTTTCTATTCTTCGGTAAGCGGTCTCCACTTTTGAGGGCGAAAGTGCTTGGTCGCTGGGCGCAAAGTGAATTAAAATAGTTGGTGATTTTAATAGTAAATATGTTATCTGGAAATAATAACTAGTTACTTTATTAACTGTAGATTATAATAATCGGTAAATCAAATGTAGATTGCATTATAACAACTCAATTCACCCAACTCTAAATTAGTTTCTCAAACACTCTTGATGATATATTTAATTTTTATAACTCACTTCATCCAACTCTAGATTAGTTTTTCAAACACTCTTATTGATATATTGAATTTTTCGATCTATGTATATATCGACAAATCAACGGATATTTTTAGATGTGAAAAGGTTTTATTTCCTTTTGGGATAGTTATAACTTATACATATATTTATTCTACCCATTTTCTTTTTTGTGGTGACAATTTTTTGAAGGATTACAAAGAAAAAGCTAAATATATGATTGGTCCAATGTTGATCACAATTTCCAATTTCATCCATGTCCTTCACTGAGAGGTGTAGCTATGAATGGAGAAATGATATCGTATTATTGATGAATGACCCGCTTGGAATCAACGACACTTTTTTTTTTTCTTTTTTCTTTTAAGCACTTAGAAAGTCATTTCAAACAAATTATAATTCTATTATATAGTTCTGACCACATTCTCTATATGATCTTCTTATCTCTTCCATCTTCGAACTCGGATTACAAAAGAATTTCGGCCCATCTTTAATGTGCTTCCTTCTCTAGATTTTAAAACTTTTTACTTTGTAATATTATGATACCTTATGAAATATAGTAATAATGTGAGATGTAAAACACTATAAATACCATCAAATATTGTCCATAAACACTTCTTGTACTAATATTAATATACAGAATCAATTTTGAGCTTCTGAATGACTCAAACTCTGTTACTGTAAAAGGGAAGTTAGAAGATATAAAAAGAAGAGGTGTGTATGATGCTTTTTTTCACTTTAGAATCAGAGATAGACAAGCTTGTTATACAAGGCAGAGGCAGAGGCAGAGAGGCAGAATGAAAGTTCATACAGATTTAGAAGTTGAGTTTTCGAGGCTGAGAAGGAGAACTCAGTGTCCCATTTTTCTCCATTTCACGCACTCTTGCTCTTTCCATCTTCCTTTTGCGCCATTCCTCCAGAGCTGTCTCACAAATCAATTCATATTATATATTAGCTCAACTCACTAAAATGAGACTAATGTTCGGTTTTATATTGTATGAAACCAGTTCAAACTTGAACATAGTTCGACTGGTTAAGACTTATACCTTCAACCGAGTGGTCAGAAGTTAGAATCTTTCAACTCCTTATGTTGTTGAGCTCAAAAAACTAAAATTACATGTTTAGTCCCTGAAGTTTTAAGTTTATGTTTATTTAGTCTCTGAACTTTAGGGGTCTAATAAGTCATTGAACTTTCAATTTTGTGTCTAATAAATCTCTTAACTTTAAAAAGTGTCTTATAGGTCCTTAAAATTTCAATTTTCTGTCAGGTAGATCTTTGAACTTTAATTTTGTGTCTAATAGATCCTAAATCCTTGACCTATTCGACATTTTCTAAAATTCACGAATCTACTAAACATAAATTTGAAATTTTAGGCTCCCGTGAAACATAAAATTCAATTTTATATGTAATTTTTTTAATATGACAAAGACGTATTAGACACAAAATTTAGAGTTCAGGGATCTATTAAACACTTTTGGAAGCTTAGGGACCAAATAAACAGAAACTTGAAAGTTTAGGGACTAAACTTATAGTCTAACAAAAAATATTTTATGAAACCGAACCATTTCGGTTGTTTTGATTTTGGCTGGTATATTGGAGGGTGGGGCTGGGGCTGGGGCTGGGGAGGGAGAAGATTTCAGAGCAGAAAAATGGTACCTTTTAAGCTGGAAGCATCATTGACGGAGCGGAAGTCTTTCAATCTATTAGAAAGATCAATGGCCGCATTCTGCTTGGAGTCTTTCTCTTCTGTTTCATAATATGCTTCCTGCTGAATTTCCCTTACCTGAAGACAATAATGAAAGTTTGAACTTCAATACAAAAGAAAATTCCAAATGTGCACTGACACCAGGGCGTAAACTAAAACCCAAAAAAACTGATTAAACCGAATCATCTCAGTCAGTTAATTCAAGTCATTAAGTTGGCTTAGTCAGTTTTCCAGTCATTGTTGTTGTTTCTTTCTTCTTCTTATTCCTTTTTTTTCACGAGAGGTTCGTTTTTATTTTCTTTGAACTACCATGTCGAATTGACCCGCCTACATCTTTAGCCACACAAAAGGAAGACATCGACATTTAGTCATGACACTTGTATCTTATGTTTTAGGGAGATATAGGATATACTTGAAGTCTTGAACTGCTTACCCTTTTAATCAATTCCAAAGGTTGCATGGCAAGTCGAATCTCTTCTGATTCCCTGATATATTTGAGTTTATCTGCAGTATGAATTTTCACACATTATCTAAGTTAGCAATCCAGTTGAGTTGCACAACAAGTGACAGTCAAAAAGTATAGAGCATAATCAAAGGAGGGCCGTAGGGCCGAGCACCAAATTCAGACAACAATTTTTTTCCACAGCAAAGTTCAGATAATAAGTCACATTAGACAAAAAGTATCCCCTTCAATAGTCTTTCTTTGGTACCTATGGGGTGAAAGGAAGGCTCATATTTTTCGTGACTCCTCAACCCCTTTTCATAGGTTTTTGGATATTATATCTTTCAATGCTTTGTTTTGGTGTAAATGTAAACACCTTTTCTCTAGTTAGAGTCTTTCGTTTCTGATGTCTAACTGGCAGACTTTCTTGTAATCCACCTTAAGGTTCCCGAACTCTTGCTCTTTTCATTAATCAATGAAGTGTGTTTCTTATCAACAAAAAAAAAAACCAAGCTTACAAACTTGGCAATGTTTTGAGTATTACAACATTAATATAAATAATGCCTGGAGACAAATCAAGCTTACAATAACTTCATTATTACCAGGTCAGGAGTGATAAGAAACAATCGAGGAAAAAACTAAAAGAAACGAAAAAACTTATAGAACTTGTGTAATCAAAATGGGCTGATGGTTGCATGATTATAATTCATCCACAATATTGCCAAAATTAATCGAAACTTCCCAAAAACTTATACTGTAATAGTGAAGAACTTGACATTGGTCAAATTTATCCCAAACAATATAGAAGTAAATTGTGACCCAGATTATATGCTAAGAGAACCACCAGACTTTTGAAGAAAGTACTGATTACAGCCACCTTTTAGATTTTCCAAGAATACACGACGAAATGAAAAATGATCTAATCATACAGATAAGGAAGTAGGTATTGCATCACATAATGGCGAGTTATAAGGCTTGATATGAAATGTAAAGGCATAACAATGGTAGAGGGAAAGTTTGAAAGTTTAAGCTTCTGCACAAGGCAAGTTAATGGTCCACCATGAGATCTAAGCTTGTCCCTTCTAAGAAGGTCAATTGATTGCTTACCGAATGAAAGGAGGGAATCCTACATTTTCCTTTTCTTCTTTTTTTCCTCAGAGTTTTAGATCATTATGTTAGGAAGGATACCCCTAACGATAATACAAAATCATATATTGCAATATAAAAGATAACAAAACCACACGATAAACCAATTGTTCGAGGTACTTGGACCATCCCTCTAGAGATTACTCTCAAACCTTAATCCACTTCCAAAATATTGCCTACCTTTCCCATTCTTCATTCCCGCTCTCTCTATTTATAACCAAATACTCTATCAACTTCTCTAGCTAATTACTAATATACCCTTATAATACCCTAATAACAATCCTATCACATTCTCCCTCATGGACTTTGAGTAAGGTTGCAAGCTTCCAGGGGACATTGTAAAAAATTGAGTAAAAACTGAAATTTTGATGTTACAATTGTTCTTTCTCAAACCAGAACATCTTCAGTCAACTGTCACAGGCAATCTCTGTAAGAAAATTTAATCCATAAACACAAGATTTAAGAACAGAAAATCCCAGGTACTTGAGTCATAATTTTCAGGAAAGCCAAACATGCACATAACAGAGGTTGCCTACAAGTCTTAGACACCAGATTTGGACTAATAAAGTTCATAGTTCTATCACAGCCACTATGATGTTATAAATGTGTTTCCCAAACCAGATCATCTTCACTCTAGCGTTGCAGGCGATCTCTGTAATAAATGATAATCAAAATAACATTGATAACAAAAAATCTCTGCTTATGATATTTGATAGAGTCTAGACTTCCAGGAAATCCAAAATTGCAATAATGCAGATGGGCAATCTATCTCAAATACAGATCTTTAGCGATTTACAATGACAGCTAGGAGAGGTCAAATACAGATGTTTGGGAACTTGGAAGGAGACCAGTTCCAGGAGCAATCCATCTCAACGACCTTACTTGAACAGGATCTATTCTATAAGTTGTACAACTGTGTCCTTGAATTCTAAGGAGCAACCCATCTCACCTTCTTGATGACATGGTTAAAAGAATTGACACCAAAACCTCATTATTTTTATGTTCTTAAATCATCAATCAACCCAAAAGCTTAAGTGACGAGTTACGGTAAATTTAAAATATCAATGCTCTAACACTCCCCCTCACTTGTGGGCTTGAAAATTTGTAGAAGGCTCAACCAGAACAAATCACTAATAATTAGAAGGAAATGCAATGATAGGAGTTCGAACACAGGACTTTCTACTCCAATACCATGTCTAAACATCAATCAACTCAAAAGTTTAAGCTGATGGGTTACGGTAAATTTAACGATATTCATACTCTAACAAAGTCCATCACTGTCATCATTCTTAGGTTTTGGCTAACTGGGTTCAATGATTACAAGTCTTCAAAGATGCAATTTCTTGTTTCCCTTAGTCCTCAACTAAGTAATCACCAACAAGCAATATGCAACTCACAGAATCACTCTGGCATCTCAGTTGACTTGAACAAAACTCAAAGCTAATGAAAATCCCACCTAATTCCAACAAACCCCCAATACATATTTTGATTACTTCACAAAGAATTTGCAGAAATGATATTAGAAAAGCGCTCCACAATGAAAGGAAAAAGTAAATTAGAGAGAAGGAAACAAACCCAAATTGGGATTTGTTGAGGAGGGTCTGTTGCGGGAAGAGGCAGCAGATAAAAAACCCTGAAGCAGAAGAAAAGCAGCCACCAAGTTCAACAAGCACAAAGCTATGGTCGCATTTCTAAACGAGAATCTCAACCTCCATGACTGTTGGACCTCCATCTTCTTCTTCTTCTTCTTCTACAAATAGTCTCAATGGATATTCCCTTTGCTTTCCCAAATACCATTCAGCTATTTACATCGAAGCAGCAGAAATCAGAAGAAACGCCAGAGAATTCCGCAGCTGATTATGGCGATGATTTTCAAAATCTAGAGAAGGGTTTTTTATGATGGATTTGAACGAGCAATTGGGCAAAATGGGAGGAGATTCGTATAAAATCCTTTCTCTCTGAAATTGAAGTCGAGATTAAGAAGACGTATTTGGGTTTCAGAGGAGAATTTCTACTCAACTGCTCTGTCTTTTTCTTCTCTTCAAGACTTCAACTTTGTCTTAAATTACTTTGATGAAACATTGATGACAAGTGACTGACAACTACTTTGATTTTACGGTGGCAACTACTTTCAAACAAAGAAAAAAAAATGGGAAAATTATACAAACTACCTAAAACCATAATTAGGAAGGGTTTAATTTCATCGATTAACTTCAATCTATGAGATTTATTATAATTACAACCCTAAATTTATATGAGATTTATTATAATTACAATCTTTAACTTTTAATTTGATAGACTATAAGTGTTATCGTCGTAATATTTTTGTCGTGGAGTGACCGACGTTCCTTTTCAAGAGGAATTTTTTTAAAAAAAAACACGAGTCACCACCAACCATTTTCTTGGTGTGATTAATCACTTAAAACTAAACTCGTCTGCGATTTTTTAAATACGTGTTCGAGAGTCGTTTAAGTCCCTACAACTCCTGCTAAAAACGGTAATAAAAAAAAGTTATCTTTGTTATCCAAAACTTCAAAGAATGTCCTTGACTTAAAAGAAAACATAATTAAAAATGTCTCGTTCAAATCAAATACTAACTTTGAAAAAAAAGGACTAATCCTCAAGATTAAGGGAAGAATCCTCAATTTATCTTGGGACTTGAAAATTAAAATTAAACCAACTAATTCTAAAGATTAAGAGAAGAATCCTCAATTATCCCAAGATTTAAAAATTAAAATTAAATCGATTAATCTTCAAGATTAAGGGAAGAATCTCTAATCTATCATGAAACTTGAAAATTAAAATAATCTAAGTTGTTGGGATTAGGAAAAATCTTAATTCGTCTCGAAACTCAAAAATTAAAATAAACTAAGTTAGAACACAAGTAAATAACCAAAAAGGGAAGAAAAAAAAAATAAGAGACAAACGAAAAAGAACTAAATCGAGGGACAATAATGTAAATAGACGACGACAAAAAAAAAAATGGAAAACTAGTAAATTGAAAGCAAGGCCATTTTTTTAATTTAAGAGGCATGGGCATAATTGTAAATTAACAAACAGAGACATAATTATAAATTAACAAACAAGGTATAATTGTAAATTAACAAACCATGCCATTTTGTAAATATAAGGGGACATAATTGTAATTAACAAAACCATGCCATTTTTTCAATTCCCCTTCCTTTGTTTTGTTCCCAATGCTTTTGTGAATTGATTTTTTTTTTTTTTTTTTACCAACTTTAATATGAAATAGGTGGGGAAAATGAAAAATTCTCCTCAATTTGATGAAAGAGTTTTTTTTTCTCCTTTTATATAAAAAGCACATTAACACCTTGCCAAACATCCATTTAATCAACATCTAACCATCCATAACACTTCACATTCACCTTTCAAATCAACGAAATCTTTACTTCTCCCATTTTCCTTCCCCTCTCTAAACCCTAATTAATTACAATTGAAAATTTATTTACAAATTTGATGACATTCGCAACACCAAACACAAACATTATTTAATTTCCATGAAAATCTGATGACATTCCCATGCAACACCAAACACATACATAATTGATTCCCAGACATCTTATTCTCAGACATCCTCTATTCTGAGGCATCTGCAAATCCTCAAACCAAACGACCCCGGCTTGCGCATTGTGTCAATCATTCTTCGCGCTTTGTAAAAAAAAAAAATAATAAAACATGGTAATAGAGGTTCTGACAAGGACAATTTGTTAGAGGTTCAACATATGTTAGGATTTTTGAGATCCTCAACTGACTTACGCAAAAGGTCAATTTGGCTAACTTTTGTATTTTCAGTAAATTTAGGATCATTCGTTCAAACAATAAGATTCACGGATTCACTCATTAGTCTTGAGTCATTTTTTGTAACCATCTTCCGAATGAAAATTTATAAAAGGGAAAAAAATTTCAATATTTTTTTTAATTTAAGATTAAAATTGCAACAATTAATCCATTTTAACTTTTAATTTTGATGAAATTAAAAATCCACGGAAAAAACAAGTTCAAGGGTAAGAATTAGAGGAGTACAAATGACCCGAGAATCCGGCCCACTCAACTCGAATTGCAAGGGTTGGGTTGGTTTTTTGTCAACCCAAAATTTTAAGTTAGTTCGCAAGTTGAACCATTTTTGGCATCGGTCACCACAACCGAACCAAACCCAACCAAATTTGTATTAGGTCGGACAAAATTTCTCATCTCATTCTCAATTCTCTCTCCCTGGCGGTCGACCTCTCGTCTCTCACTCGGCAATCGCATTCGCAAGACGCAAGCGCATCGCCAGTCGTAGTATACATCCTTGCTGTCGAAGCTCGCCGCCGTCGCTCTCCGCCTCGCCGTCTTTTGGTCCCATCCCTCCGACCTTTTCACTCCCACAACTTCACAAATCAAAATTCATAATGCGCTTGCTTCTTCTGCGTGAAAAAAACCCACCAAATTAAACCAACCCTTTTAAACGTATAATACAGAATTATTATTAATTCAGCTTCTCGATTTCTATCTCAAACAAATGGTGTTTGGTAATCGTCGACATACCTTTGATGTCATTGGATTTCTCAACATTTACCAACGCGACCCTTTGAATTTACCTGGTACTCGTAAATTTCTTCTTTTTTTGCTCTTTTTATGGGTTTTTTTATTATTCAATTTTTGTTTTAATAGATTTGGCTAAGAATTGGACCACTGGAATTGGCTATTGGAAAGAAATTTTGAGCTTTTAGAGTATCTATTGGCCTAAATTTTGAGCAAATTTTGAGCTTTAAGAGTATCTATTGGTCCTAAATTTAAGGATTTTCTTTGTTTTTGTCTTGACATTTTTAAAATGTCCATTTGGGTACAAATTTTAGTGCCTACCTTTATAAAACCCAACCCAAGGTTGGGTTGGGTTGGGTCAGAAAACAATCCAATACAATTCAATCCAACCCATGTACAGTAAGAATTGATTTATTTAGGAAAATGAAAATTTCGTCAAAGAGTGTTTTTTTCCCTTTATCTCAAACACAAACAATTGAAGATAATAGAGTGGCCAATGTTTCTCTGAGCGAAGCTTGTCACGCGGGCTGCAGGTTTTATTTGTGAATTTTAAGTTGGTTTCAATTCCCATTGCTTTGTCTGGTTCCCAATGCATTTTTTTTCAATGTTTTGCAGCAGTGGTTTTTTTGTAACTGTTTGATGCTGGAAGAAGATTAGAGATTACAGAAATGGCATTTGTAGGATTGAGATGCATTCGAACTCGACCTTTGCTGCTTCACTCTGCTGCTTTGTTTGCCAGAAGGAGGAGAGTTTTGTATTTCTCTGTGAAATCCTCTCAATCCCAAACAGCAACTCAAGAAAAGCAAAGGCCTACCGCGATTTCACCACATTTTGATAAACAGGTTATTGATAGAATTTACAAGGATTATGAAGCCATTATTGGTATTGAAACCCATGTTCAGCTCTCTACTCTCACCAAGGCTTTCTGTAGCTGCCCTTACAATTATGGTTCTTCACCAAACACTAATATTTGTCCTATTTGTATGGGGCTTCCTGGTGCTTTGCCTGTTTTGAACTCAAAAGTGATTGAGTTTGCAGTGAAGTTGGGTCTTGCACTAAACTGCAGTTTGTCTTTCAACTCAAAATTTGATAGGAAACAGTACTTTTACCCAGACCTTCCCAAGGGCTATCAAATATCTCAGTTCGATGTCCCGATTGCGAGTGGCGGTTTTCTTGATCTTGATCTTCCTATTGAGTATGGCGGGGGGCATAGGCGGTTTGGTATCACTAGGGTTCACATGGAAGAGGATGCAGGAAAGCTGCTTCACTCTGAAAGTGGAAGCTACTCTCAGGAAATAATTTTGCATCCCTTATCTCATATTTATATGATCCTGATTCCAAGCAAATATTTTAGCATATGGTCTTAACAGACCTGTATTTTGATCAATTTTATGACCAGTTTCAATATATCAATTTCATTATGGCGTGCTTTTATATGGATATATGTTGAAAATATTCTCGCTTGGCTGCTGTATTGATTGTTTAAGTTATTTGCAGGTTGACTTGAACAGAGCAGGAGTGCCCTTGCTTGAGATTGTTTCTGAACCTGACATGAGAACTGGGATTGAAGCTGCAGAGTATGCTGCAGAAGTACAGAGGTTGGTTCGATATTTGGGTGTAAGTAACGGAAACATGCAAGAAGGTTCTCTTCGCTGTGATGTGAATGTCTCAGTTCGTCCTATTGGGCAGTCACAGTTTGGAACAAAGGTAGCTTAGTTCTCTTAGAATTATTGTTTCTGTACAAATGTTTGGTATATAGTCACCAGTGACTCTGCAATAATATAGCTGGAACCTTGCAAGTTTTTGAAGTATATTCACATTGTCGTTGTTGATCAACATTTTGTTCCCATCACAAATTTTAGTTGGATAGGTGGTGTAGGATCAACTAAGCTTAGCTGCTTTATAAATATCACCAACTAAAGATCACCTACTCCTCTAAACGATTCAATTTTTCTAGCACGTACACATTGAACATTTATTTGTGTATGCTTCTTTTCGTTGATCTATTGATCTAAAGGTCAACCAGCATAAAGAATGAACTATGGACCAAAAGGTCGGAGGTTCAAATCCTCCACCCTGCATATTGTCAAAAAAGAATTGATCAAAGAATCTTAAATAATAGTTAGTTGTTGAAGTTCATTAGGAGGTGAGCAGTTGTGTGGAAGGAGGGACTATTTGTGAAGGTAAGAAGAATTCAGTGGTGAGTAGGACAGATGCAGGATCTTTGAATTTTCTTTCAAGTTTATATTCTTTCTTTCAACTAAGAACCAACTAATTGCGTTGTACAGTCTTATTATACATTTAGTCACATTCATTGATTTACAGGTGGAGATAAAAAACTTGAACTCATTTTCATCAATGAGCAGAGCAATTGATTTTGAAATTTCAAGACAAGTGCTTCTCCATAGTCAAGGCCAAAGTGATCAAATTGTACAGGAAACCAGACTCTGGGAAGAAGGCGCTCAGGTTTTTCTTACATTTTCGTACATTCTCCATTTATCATCAGGCATAACTTATGATTATTCTTTTTGTTCTTGTCCACTCATGTGCTCACCTGTGTATTATTGCTTAGAAAACAATTACAATGAGGAAAAAGGAAGGGCTTGCTGATTATCGATATTTTCCAGAGCCCGATCTTCCAGAAGTCATCTTCACAAAAGAATATGTTGATAATATCCGTGGTTCTCTGCCCGAACTTCCAGAAACGAAGCGTAGAAGATATGAGAGTATGGGCCTGAGCATGCAGGATGTGCTTTTCCTGGCAAATGACATTAGTGTGAGTTAACTGAGAATTTATTATACACACTCAATAAGTTGGTTTTTGGGTATTGCAATGTAACTATGGTGTAAAAAGGAATTGAAGGTAAGGATAGATACAAAGTTATTATATGAAATTTCTTGTTTCTTGTGTCAAAAAAAAAGTTATTATAATGCCAACCATTTGATTAAGACTTATTTTACCTTGTAGAAATATGGCAGAACAATAGCTTTCATAGGGAAAGATTTCTGGCTTCAAAAGAAATTTTTAAAAAAGGGTGCAAATTTCTGAAGCACGTAGAGGCAAAAAAGTACTTCAAAGTTGAATTAGAAGGAACGATCCTATTTGAACAAGATTTGTTCTATAGGTTGTACTTTTGTGCGTTTGAGTTCTAAAAATTATAAGGAAAAGCAAGCCAAAGTTCAAAGCATAATTCTTCAAAGCGTTTACCATGATTTCTCTTTTTCAATAATTGATTAGTATAAATTGGTAGACTTGCTCTGTTTTGAACTTTTGCTGCATGACATCTTAGGTGGCTGAGTTTTTTGATGCAACTATCGCAAGGGGGGCCGAAGTGAAGCTGGCTGCCAATTGGATAATGGGTGATATTGCTGCCTACATGAAAAATGAGAAGCTAACTATAAATGACATCAAGCTCACTGCAGAAGAGCTTGCTGAATTGATAGCTTCCATAAAAGGCGGTACTATTAGTGGAAAGATCGGGAAAGAGGTAAGTTTTTCTTCTTGTAAACAGATTTCTTGAAAATGTTCTTCTAAGTGTTACTGGCACCTTAAAATTGATGATTGGTTCTAGTCTAAATGTTAACATCTTCTCCTTATAATAAGATGACAGACTCCATCAGTTCATATCTTATTGATGCGTTTTCTTTTCATATGTTGTATAGATTCTTTTTGAGTTGCTAGCTAAAGGTGGAACAGTAAAGGGGCTGATTAAAGAAAAGGATTTGGTTCAGGCAAGTTGTTTATTATCAAAAATCGATTTGTCAATTATTTTCTAGTATGACTATTTTCCCTTGGCTCCAAGTATGTTTCATGTTAAATGTTAACTGAGATGCCTTAATTGAGTGGCTAAATTGATTGTTTTTTGGCCTTTTAACCGTGTATGGCAAGAGAAAAATTTAAGCACTTCCACTCGAGAATAATCGTGTTGTGTAGAATTGCTGAATGAAAGTAGTTTGTCACTTCTTCCTTTTAACATTGGTTATTTTCTTAACATCGCATTGGATTGGCGTCTTCAAGCTATTACAACTCCGTTTGGCTCAGAAGACATACTAGCATCGTAACCTCAGCAAGGGTTATGTAGTTCAATAATTACAGGAGCCTAAAAGAATTTCTCTCCGATACAAGATTGTGTTTTTTACTGGCAGCTCTATTCATTCAATATATTAAGGTGGAAAAGTTAGGGTCAGATAGTTATCCCGTAAGATTAGTCTAGGTGCATGCAAGCTGACCTAATCATTAAAAGGAACGAAGCCAATGGATAGCTGGTGTATAGTTTACTAGGTAATGACATGAATAACTAATAACTAACTGAAACGATTACCGCTAACCTCAACTGATAAGGCACATATACCCTCGACCAAGAGGTCGGAGGTTTGAATCTCACATCCCCACATATTGTTGAAATAAAAAAAAAAAACTAACCAAAAGGATTATTGTTTCTGGTTATTTTGTAATGGCAGATTGCAGATCCTGCTGAGATAGAAAGAATGGTTGAAAAAGTACTAGCAGAGAATCCGAAGCAGCTAGAGCAGTATCGTGGGGGCAAAACCAAGTTGCAAGGCTTTTTTGCTGGCCAGGTGAAGGCAAAGCCTAGTTGAAACTCGATTTATCACCATCGCAATCCGCCTTTGCTATTCTCGTTCTTCCTCCCCTGCGTTTATTGAAACCATAATCTATTTTTGCAGATAATGAAAGCATCCAAAGGTAAAGCAAATCCAGAGCTTCTAAACAAGATTCTCTTGGAGAAACTAAATGCCAAAAGCTGATGATTTTGTTGAATGAGTACGTATAATTTGCCTTCCTTTTCCTTGCTATGAACACATCTGAAATTCTGAAATACACAAGTATTCCTCTTTAGTTTGTTCTATCAAGAAGTATGATGTGTTGTATGGTTTGATTGTGCATCAATCTAGCCAAGATATGGCAAACCAACAATTCTTGTTAGCAAGGTTCAATGATCATGGATGTCGAAACGTAGGTTGCTCGAGAAGATGGTGACTGTAAAATATCGAAGCAGATTTTTGTCTCATTCCTTCTTCAAGCTCTGCAGTACTCACATGGAGAGAAACAGGGAGAGCTGCATAATTGCTTTAACTATTATGATTTTTTGCTGAATTTGTTGTCTTGCATTATTTGATCACATTCACCATCTTTTTCACCCCATCTACTTAGCTTAAATAAATTAGAGAAGGGAGAAGTATATTTATAGATCAAAATACATTTTTTATCCTTGTAGTATGGAATTGGTTTCTAATTAGTGTCTATAGTTTCAATATTGATATTCAATCCTTTAGTTTGTACAATTTGCTGAAATGACCTCTTTTGTCACACTTCCACTAGCTATTTTAACACGAGAGTGATGAATAGTTGAATGAATATAAATGTTATTTTTGTTTGATAGTTTGTTTATTAAGTTTTTATTTGGACGTGATACCATATCTTTCGTCGTCGCCACTCTCTCCTTCTTCCATCTTTTCCATTTTTGACACAGGGAATTCTTGAATTGTTGATAAGAGATGTTGAAAATCTTCGATGTTATAGACTAGAAATGTAATTAACAAATATTTTAAAATACTTGCGATGTTATAAAGACTAATTTGTTGAATTTCCTAAAAACAAAAACTTTCAAAATTGGATTATTCTAAACCAAGAATGATTGATGTAAAATCCAGGGAAGAAATCTCTTTTTAAAAGATTTATTTCACACCTCCACTAAAAAAACAATTATGGGAAATTGATGATTGAAATTTTGAAAATAAGGAAGTGTTTGGTGTCCTTTGGCTAATGAGTAAGAACTTTGACAGATGGTGGAAATACTGTTGTTCCATAAACTGTTAAAGCATTCAAGACATTCACCATTCATTACTCAACACGTCTGTACAAAAATCTATAATGTTGAAATGACTCGAACTCGAAGTATATCAACTTAAAGTCATAGCCTAACAATAATTATTTAGGCTAAGTTATAAAAAATGCCTTCGAACTTTGTCATTTGTTTAAAAAATACTCATTCTTTGAAAAGTTGCAACATTACTTTATTGAAGAAAGGTTTCAAAACTACTCTTGTAATAGAAATCCGTTGAATGTTGGACGTAAAGTCGATGTAGTAGTGGAACTCATACTGTACTCCAATCACTGCAACGTCATTTTAAGTCATCGCCATATCGACTTTCTATCCCAACATTCTAACAGATTTCTACTTCAAGTACAGTTTTGAAACGTTTATGATATAGGTCAAGGGCAATATTATAACTTTTGAATTTTGAAAGAACAGATGTATTTTTTAAAGAAATGACCAAGTTAACACGATGCTCGATTTTAGTCTTGGCATTTAGTTTCCTGTTCTTCACTGTAACAAAAAGATGTGGTATTTTTCGAGCCAACAAAACCATTTGCCCTTTAACCCTTGAGAAAATAACAAACATAAATAATTACATATCTATGAGGAAAACCAACAAAAACTTAGCAACAATAAGAACTTGAAAGCCACAAACTTTTGATTTAGCAGCAGATTGCAACAAACTCAACTCCATAGATATCAATCAAAGTGTTTCCCTTATGTACAGTATGAGAAAGCATCCACCCAAAGTGTACACTTTTGTATGGTAACCACTCTATAATATAAAGAGATTTTAAGGGCTAAAATCATATGGCCTATAAAACCCAAAAAAAATCAAATGAAGGCCAGCAAGAACCAGCTTTGAAACACTTCAAAATCCCAAAAGACCAAAAATAAAGCCAACAAAAAACAAAAAAAGTAGAAGTAAATGTAAATCTTTCAACAGCAATCCATTTTTCATTGTCTTCTCTACTTCTGTTCTGTAGTCAAACTGTGCATTTTTCTCATTTGGGTAGATCGATCTAGGATGTACTCGAGACTGACAGTAGCGATTTCAGATGGGCTTGCTCCTTTGTTTCACTTTCTTGACTTGAGATCTTGGTGCTGCAATGAAGCTAGGTTTAGGAAACATGTGAAATGAGAACATAGGAAGTTGAGTGCAAGAAGAGCTTATCGAATACCTAGTCCGTTGGCTTCGGATGTCCTCATTATGCGAAGTCTTCGAACAGAGCTTAGGAACATCCTAATCAATGAAAATCATGAACAGGTTGTAAGAAACTACATAAAAGAGTGAAGTTGAATTAAAAGTACGGTTCAAATGTTTAGTTTCGATCCATCCATCAATTCCACTCCATTCGATGGAATTGGAGATGATCCGAACCTTTTTTTCGCAAGACTTTAGAAACAAGAGCCAATAGTGCATTAATCTAGTTGATCGAGATCAGATACATAAATGGATTCTCTCAAATCTCAAACCATTTCGTAACTCATCTTACTCGTTTCTAAGACACAATAGACTAAATTGTATCTTACTAATCAAAAGGGAACTAAATATGCCAAGCGGCCCAAGTATTTTCATCAAACTAGTCCAGATTTTTCTCGTTTCTTAAAAAAGTTTGCAAGATTTTAGAACCAAGAGTCGAAAGCAGGCATCGATATAGCCGATTGTAATCAGAAATAACCAGATTCTCTTAGATCTCATCCACAAAATGCAATCATCTATATTTGGTCTTCTATAATACTAAAGCATAGATGTTAGATCTAGAATAGTAAGCAACATACCCCCAAGGGACATCTCCAACCAGCATCCAATCTCCCTCTCTATCTTCATATGTGAGCACAAACTCAGAGGATCCATCCAAAAGCTTAGACAGCTTCCTTGCCTGTTCTTTGTCTCCACTTTGCCCTGAGAAACACATGACAACATAAATAAATCAAAAGGGAAAAATGAAGATTTTTGGTCCTAAGTTTGTTTGTTCATTTATATGTATGTGTGAGAAACAACTCGACTATTCTCACGGAACAACGTCTGACTTTACGACATTTGATTGCCAAAGAGTTCGGACTTTACGACATTTGATTGCCAAAGAGTTCCGACTTTAAGACATTTGATTGCCAAAGAAATCGTAGGATATTAAATCTTTGATAGGTAGCCTCTAAACCCTTTGTTTGGTCCTAAGTTTGTTAATGAACTTTTGAAGCAGGAAATTCAAACAGAGACAAAAACTAACCATTGGGAATGGAGGCTCCTGCAGACCTGAAAAACATGTCCTCCAACATCAGGGCCAAGGTCTCATAGCAAGAATGGGCATTGAGATCCACCTTCCTCCCTATCACAACTCCATCCACATTCACTTTGACAAATCCCAGGTGCCCCTTTCCATCAACATCACATGTTTTGTTGTCCTTGGACTGATCTTTCTTCTTCTCCTCGCAGACAACATCATCTTCTTCCTCAGCCCTAGCTGTCTTAGCTTGGTTCACCAAGCTGTTCATCCTGTATGTCCTAATGGGTGGCCATCCCACAACCTGACTGCTTCCATTTTTTTAACAGAAGATTCATTCACAACAAGCTTATCAGAAAAGTCCCACTAATGGTAAAAAAAAAAATATGAAAGAGACATCAAATCCAGAGAGAGAAAAAAAAGAGTCAGAGCCTAAATTAGTCCACCTACTTAAGTTGTCCATAACAACAAGCTTATCAGATCAAATCTAAATTAATCCATCTTAATGTTAATCTCAGTAATGTTTAGATATAAAAAGAAACAAAAGGGAGTAAACAGAATTCAGAACTAACTAACTTGAGAGCAGTGGGGGATCCTCCTTCATTAGGAGCAGAATCAGCAGCTCGTTTAATCCCAGAAACAGAACCATTAGCCACCTCTCTTCCATTAAAGCGAGAAGAGGAAGAGGTAGAAGAAGAAGAAGAAGAAGAGCCGCCATGAACAGGGAAATCCTGAGCAGTCAAAATCCGTCCACGTTCACCCCAACCACCACCATTAACCTTCCCTCCGCCGCCGCCAAGGGCTAAACCAAGGCCCAATTCGAGTTCAGAGGAGGCAGGAGAGGGAGAAGGGTCAATCGGAAGCTTACCCACAAAATCTTTCTGAAGAATCTCCATTCTGGAGGCATTGGGGTCGTTAAAGGCGGACCCAGAAACAGACCCACCAGCGAGAGAAGGGCGAAAAAGGCCCAAAGTACATTCCATGAGGGGAAATGGGAATTTGGAGCTAGAAAAGAGGGGAAGAAGAAGAAGAAGAAGAAGGAGAATTGGGAATGGAATGGGATTGAATTGAAGAAGTGGGATTAAAGAAGAGTAAGGGAAGTGAAATGGGGATTGGATTGATGAAGAAACAGAGAGAGAGAAGAGAGAAGAGAGAAGAAATTGGAAGTGATGGGGTCAGGATGTCTGGTGGTGCGCCTACCACTCATACCAGTAATCCATGCTTCCTCCTTTTTCCCGACAACAATCATATTCCTCTAATCCAACAAATCCTTCCATTAAATTTAACATTTTTTATTTATTACTTCAATAAAACTTTCAAGTTGGACGACTTTCGCATCATTAAATTTGATAATATCTCCTGTAGTCATTAACATTCATGTTACTCTTCCTATCACCAATTAAGGGTGATATCGATTTTATTTTCTTTAATTTTGGACCAAATTGAGAACCAAATCGAAAATATCAGTTTTGATAAATATAGAACCGAACCGATGTCCAATAAGATGTATAACCGATTGGTTCGATTATGCTCGGTTCGGTTATCTGTCGGTTCAATTTTCGGTTTGATAAACTATTAAGTTTTTTTTTTCATTTTTTTTTTTTGCCCTGGTAAAACCGCGTGAGATTGAGAGAGGAGGAAGATGGTATAACGAAAACACATAAATCAAAACAAATCTCTTCCAAAATCAAAACAAAAACTTTCAAAATCAAAACAAATATCTTCAAAAAATCAAAATGCTACCGAAAAAGAGAGAAAAAAAAAACAAGAAAAAGAAAGGAAAAAAAAAAACAAATCTCTCCCAAAATCAAAACTACTGGAAAAAAATAAAAGAAAAAAAATACACTTCAGTTTTGAATTTTATACTTCACTATCACCCAGGAGGGACATCACTCACAATATAACATAGCTACATGAGGTAGTCCACAAAATTTCAAATATATACGACTCTGCTGGGGATCAAACCCAGAGTCTCTGGTTTCGTAGACCAGCGCCTTATCCATTGGGCCACAGAGTCAATTGATATATTTTTCTATTTTTTTAAGTTATATATTTGAATCTTCCAAATCTACTTATAGTTGAACTAAAAAAAATTAATTAGCACATAAAACATCGACTAAGAGATTTATTATTCGAATTTTTACTCCTCCAACTAAAATAAGTATATAAAAAAGAATCAAATTATTATTTATCTGATGTTTAAATTCTCACCACTATATATTATAATTAAAAAAAATATTAGTCAAAGGATATTTATCCCTTTCTTAAAAGTAAAAGATTCAAATATTTCATCTTAATAAACTAAAAAAATGAATTTGATATTTGTCTTGAACTTTTAATATTTCGATGTCAAAATTTTGAGATGTTAATTTTGATTTATGTACTTGTAACATGTTTATTTAATTTCGAAATTCTCTTTTAGAAAATAATTATTTTGAATAAAATACATATATATTATTGAAGTGAAGAGCGGAAGGATGTAACCTATGACATCTTGGTAAATATGTTGTAATAGATTATCGCTCTACTCGAGATCGAATCCAGAGTCTCTGATTTCGTAGAACAATGCCTTATCCATTAAGTCACAGAGTCAATCGACATGTTTTTTTTTTTTTTTTTTTTGACAACATGTTGGGGTGGGGGATTGAACCTAGGACCTCATGGTCACTAGGCGATACATTATGTCGTTGAGCTATGCTCTTGTTGGCTATACTTTAACTTGTTGATGTATACTCGATTGACTGTATATATTTTTTTAAAAATAATAAGATTTAAATGCATGCAATAAAGTAACTTTTACAAGTCACTTATCACTGTTTTATTTCTTAAAAAGTAGTTTTGAAAGTGATTTGTTAATATATAAAATAAGACTTCTTTTAAATTTGGTGTGATTCATTTATCTAAGTTAGGCGAATTTTGTTTATGTAAAAACACGATAAAAACTGCAATATTTTAAAAAAAAAAATAGTTTAAAACATGCAATATTTTTATAAATAATTTCAAAAATTACAATATTAAAATCTCAAATAATATCATAATTTTTAATACCCATTTGAATAGAAAAAAAATATATGCTTTATTGTGAAAGAATTTGAAAATAGCAAATTCTTGAAATAGAAGGTCCAAAGGGTCAAAAGGTTGGAAAAAGTGGAGCATGTAATAAAATTGGTGTGGTTCTTCTTATTGCAATCCTTTTTCTTTTAATAATTAAGTTTTATGTATTATTGGGTGTAATTGGAGTTTGTCATTTTTTTATTATTATTTTTTTATGGGTTTTTGGTCTTAATTAGTATGATGACAAATCATTTCATTACAACCTTTTCATAAATCCCATAATCTTGATTATATCTTTTAAAGGGAAAGAAATATTTTTTATTTTATTTTTTCAAATAGATTTATTTTAACTCACCGACAAATTGCTCAGATCATCAGAAATATGTACTAAGACATAAAAACGGTTAAAATAATGAGAATCTCACGTTTAACAATATATTTTCTATTAATTAATGCGGGAATGAACTCATAATCTCTTAGTTACAACGCAACTTTATGTCAATTCTCGATTTGACAATATATTTTTAACTTAAAATATAATACAATTTTAATTCTTTCACACATAATGTAATTTTATGTGTAAAATATCTACCATATTTTGTTTTTTTTTTTTTTTAAAAAAAAGGAAAGTTACCATACTTTTCTTGACACATATCTCATTCTAATTAATCTTAATTATAGTAATAATATAACATTATCACAATGTTAAAAAAAAGGCATTGGCCCTTAATTATACATAATTATTAAGGTCTTAAAAAAGATGTGATCTTTTTAGCAGTAAAAAGCATATTTTAATTCTTGGTACTTTATTCATCTTTGCTTTATTCCTTTATATATGCTGCCTACTATTTTCAAGACAAAATAGTTCAAACCCCTTGTTTTAATAATTATAAAAATTAAAAAGAATATTAAAGTTAGATGTGCACAAAATATATTCATTCAAACAAGACTTTTGAAAAATCAGAAACTAATACCCTTTTGAAAGAAAAAAACAAAGTTAGAAATTATTTTCAAGATTGATTACAAAAACAATTTCCTTTATTTATATATATATATATATATATATATATATATATATTTAAGAATTTTGATAGGATGCTTATATGTTAAGATTATTGTACACTTGGAATCATTATTTTAAAATTTTCATTTAGTGTGTGTGGGTATATACATATTAATTGTTTTAAAAATAAATTACCTACAAAATTAATTAAAATATACAATATAAAAATTCATGTTAACCCTTTAAAGTTAATATTATTTTCAAATTACGTCAATATTATTTTCAAATTACCTCATGTGAACAAAGCTCAAAGTCATAAAACACGTATTCTAAGAGCTAAGTTTTGAAAACTACAAAAGAAAAAAAAAAAAAATTGTTTTTGAATTTTGATTAAAAATTTAGATATTTTCTTAAAAGGGTTGAAATCAATTATAAAAAAATTATAGAAAAACACTTAATTTTAAAAAACAAAAAATCAAACCGATTTAAATGATCACCTTAAAAACAAACCAATGACAATAAAATAGAGAAAGCAATTAGCTAGGACTAAAATGGAAGGAAATGACTAAGCTGTCGATACAAAGGAGGACCTTAGCCACTAAGGTGAGGCTTCTTCCAACCAAATAGTCGAAAAACAAGTTTTTTGAGCGTGTCTCGCAAGATCGCGGTCGTCGAGTTATCTTTTCTTAGAACAAAAAGAAATCTGATAATTATTCATCGTCGCTCTTCTTATGTAAGTCATTCACAAAATAGTTGAATCTCATTTTTCGAACCTAATCTTGACCAATATGAAAAGTTTATAGAAATTTGTGAATTTCACTTCCGCCCACAACGGAGCAAGACTTGCATCAATAGCCAAGGATATGTCATCCTTAATAGATAAAGTTCAACCAATTTTAAAAATTAACGAATCTATTAGACATGAAATTAAATTTTGTGTCTAATAGAACATTAAAGCCTCATTTGATAACCATTAGTATTGGAAATGTGACCAAAGTCCAACACTAACTAGGAAATGAAAAAAATCATGAGTATATAAGTGAGAGATAATATTTCCACTGATATGCAACCTTTTGAATGAAAACATTAGCAAAATCATAAGTATTTATGCTTCAAATAAAAAATATCATATTATTGTGGAGATATTTGAAGTTGGTTGTCCTAACAAATGATATTAGAGTCATGTCTCTAATTTAGCCATGTCGGTATGCCTCGACGACATAGTCCTAATTCATCTGTCGTTGAACTTAACAGATAAGGATAGACTCTGATGAAGAGTGACCAAAATGATAATGTTTAGGTTTAAACACAGATGAATGACTATTGAGGAGAGACTTTATGGTCATTTGTTCGATAGTGAATTCTCACGTTAGCTAGAAACCGAGACATCGAGGATATATAAGTTGAAAATTTGTGAGTAAACTTATAATTTAAGAAATTTTAATTGAAAGTAGTAAAGAGAAGAAAAAAAAGGTTGGTAAAGGGAGGGGAAGCAGGGGACAGGTGGGAGGCAGGCACGTGGGTGAATGGTTCCTTGGAAGCCACGTCAACCGACAAAGTTGGCGATTAGACCGGGAGACGTTTGACCTCAAACCTTACAAATATTTCCCTCAACCAGACATAAACACTGCACCACTTTTTCCTCTTTGATTTGACACTTTCCATTTTATTTATTTATTATTATTATTTTTTTTTTATTTCTATTCCATAATCACCATTTTCATATAAATCAATTATTATTATTTTTTTTTAAAAAAAAAACCATATAAAGATTTTATTTTTGATACAATAAATGTGGATATTGTAGGTTTTCAACTTCTAATCTCAAAGATAGAACGAGTTCGTGTTAATTATCATCCAGTTGTGCTCGCTTTAATAAAAATTTCTAATCTCAAAGATAGAACGAGTTCGTGTTAATTATCATTCAGTTGTGCTCGCTAGCTTTAATAAAAATATAGTAACGTAAATTATATGTTAATTATCATCCAGTTGTGCTCGCTTTAATAAAAATATAGTAACGTAAATTATAAGTTTTGCCACTAAACTTTTAACATGGTGCATAAAATATCTTTAAATTTTTATTGTTTTCTTTTGCAACGGTATTTTAATTAATGCGAGGATTGAACTCATGACCTCTTAGTCACGGGCACAACCTTATGTCAATTGAGCTATGCTCGGTTTGACATAAATTTTTAATGTTGTATCTAAGAGTTTCTTTAAATTTCAAAATGTCTAGACTATTCTTAAACTTTAAATTTTGTGGAAAATGAGTCTCTTTTGACTCTTTTTAATAGTCATTTGATTTTTTATTTTTTAAAGTTAAGTTTATTAATCACTACAAATGTTTTTAATATTTAAGCTAAATTTTGAAAAACTAAAAAAACATAGTTTTTATAAACTTGTTTTTTAATTTTGAAATTTGGTTAAAAATTCAAATGTTTCTTTTAGAAAATACGAAATTCATTATAAGAAAGTGTGAACTAACCCGCTCAATTTTTAAAATAAAAAATCGATTGGTTATCAAATGAACTTTAGACGTGTTTTAATGTTCACAAATTGATAAGATACAAAATTGAATTTTGTTTCTAATCCTAACATGTGAAATTTTATTAAAAAAATATTGATGCAACATTAAGAGACTTAATTATTAGATATTTTAAAATTTTAGAGACTTATTAGATAAAAAATTAAAAGTTCGTGAATCTATTAGCCGACTTGACATTAACGGTATCCATTTGGTTAAGAAAATTGTCATCGTCATTATAGTAAACGACTATTGGTTGAAATTCAAACTTCTAATATTTTGCCTTAAACTAGGGTGTGAGTTGAGTTTAGATGAACGATATTTTTATTGATAATTTTTTTAGTAAAATAATAATTATAATTTATATTATCTCACTGTTAATTGGTAGGATTGAATATCTGCAGATTGTTACCGACAAAGCATGGATATACCAAAGTAACTTTGGAGCATTTTCACCATCATTATAATATATATTTGAGACAATAATCATACAATTTTGAAGGCAATTTGATGGAAATCCAAATCAAAGTAGATTCACCTTTTTTTTTTTTTTACATATACCCCTGGTAATAACAAGCATGCAAAGAGTGAAATTCAAATATCTTTTTCCCACAAATTACTAGTTATTATGTTGATTTATTTATTTTTTATTATTATTATTTAAAGATTATTTATTGGTTATTACCCTTGATAATAACATAAGCATTCAAGACTGAAATTATTCAAATATCTTTTTCTCACAAATTATTAGTTATTATTTATTATTATTACTATTTTATTGAAAAGACCAACAACAAAAAAAAAAAAAAATATATATATATATATATAATAATAATAATTGTTTATGGAGAATTTTGGACTTCCTCTTTCCACAGTGTTCCACCGCGCGAGGGTGTCCGTCGGGCACGCTGGAAACCTGTACACGGAGAGAAAATTAAACTTGCACCGATAGACTTGGCCTACGGGCCGCCTCCGATGCTTAAGTCGGAAAAATCTGAGCATAAATAGGAGGAGAGAGAGAGAGTTTAGGGTAGAGTTACCCATTTTTTGGTCATCCCCTTCCCCCGTTGAACAAGAGGGGTATTTATAGTTAGCAGTGGAGGAGAGCTCCTCGAGTTGTCGGGTTCCTTGGCCTTCGAACGAATTCCTGGGTTGGGGCTGGGGACGCGGGCCAACCAGGGTTGGGCCCACGCGCTGTGTGATGATTGCGGCAACCGTCGTCCCCCGATTTCCGAGGGGATTGGGGGTACCTGTTGTGCCGCCACTTCGTCAGTCGTGGCAGGTTGTCAGGTCGGTCACATCTCGCGCCAACCGAGGAGTGACGTCAGTTTGCCTTCGTCAGTTGTAGAGAGCATCGTTCACCGAAGTTTCGAGGTCGGTCTTTGGTGGGTAATTCGTCCGGGGCTCAAGCGTGGTGGCCCTCACTCCTTGGGGATTGGTCGTGACGTCAACCAGTGAGATCAGACTGAAGTTGTCCGTAACAAAAATAAATAAAAAACAAAAATTGAATTAACATGTGACATCGTGTAATTAAGAGTAATGTATTTGGACTGCCCAAAAAAAAAATATATATATATATAAGTGCAATCTAGTTAATATCTAAGTTTTATTTTTTAACCGATTAACTATGTTGAAATAATAGATTCATAACCATATTAATAGGAATTTAGGGTTAAAAAAATAATAATAATAATTATTATTATTATGTTAAATTGGTAGTGATGCGTGTATAAATTATTATATTTTATGCTAAGAAGGTTGAAAGAAAGAAAGAAAAAAAATGTTTAGGAAAGGGCCATGTTTTATTTCGTTTTTTTTTTTAAAATAAAAAATGCACGAGTGAAGATAATTAGAGAAATTAAAATAGGGAAAACCAGAGGAATGTCTACGATAAAAAACGGTTAATGAAAAATGTTCAAGTACGTGTTTTCTTTGGAAGAAATGTCTAGAGATTTTTTAGCACAAATCTATTGAAGTGATTTCTCCATTATACCCTTTTAGGATTCACTTTTCTAAAAAATATTAGGTTTAAAATTAGTTTAATTTATTTTTAAATTAAATTAATTTTAATAGTTTATTTGGTAAGCTGGATCATTTCACTAAAAATAAACCGTTTTTCTTTTTCCGTTAACTAACGTCAGCCATTTTGTATCTTCATATGTTGCTGTGAGTAGATCCGACACTAACACCCTCTGCTGGGGTATACGCTAGGACACACCCGTGGGTATGTACATCCATTGCGCACCAGAAAAAAAAAACGGTAGGGGTATACAGCTGGAGCCTGCGTGTGTAATTCCTAGTTCCATTATTTTTGTAAATCTTTCCCTAAAAATAGGGATCAAACAATACACAATCCACCCCTACAAATGAGGAGATATCAGTCAAAATCTCATAGTTTTAAACAACAATACCCCTGAAATTATGCAATGTCTAACATTTTGGAGAATCAAATCTTCAACCTTACGTTTTTTTTTTTACGTTTCGTTTCCCTTTTCCATCGTGTTTTTTGCCTCATTCTTTTCGAGTTCTTCTGCATTGTTCCACCACACAACAACAAACCATGTCGTCTCTTTCTATGATGGTGGCATTTGATGAGATTTGGAACGAAATGAACCAATACATAAATTACAAAACTTGCAGAGTTGTGGTCCCCCGAATTCTACACTTGTGGAATTCACCAATTCAATCTCCAAGGCTCTAGAGCTGGATTCCCACCACACAATTTCACGGTTGTCCCTCTTTCGGAACGACACTGATTACGAAAATGAGGAAAAATAGGCAGTTGTTATATTTAACCACATGTAAATCCCTGTAACCGTCTATTTTTTATATTCTGGAACTTCAAATGAATCCCTCAAAAGAAGGGATCACCACTTATTATCCAGATTTTTTGAAATCTTGGAGCTATCCGTGATTTTAATTCAAACAAATCACCTGTTTAACAAAAAAAAATTCAACTCCCGCTGAAGGTAAAACCCTATACCCTGTAATCGTCTATTTTTGATATTCTGGGACTTCAACTGAATCCCTAAAAAAAAGGATCACCACCTATTATCCAGATTTTTTGAAATCTTTGAGCTATCCGTGATTTTAATTCAAACAAATCACCTGTTTAACAAAAAAAAAATCAGCTCCCGCTAAAGGTAAAACCTTAGATTGTTAACCCGAAACCCCCTATACCTAAACTTTCATTATCATTTTAGTCGTTCGTTGGAAAAACAGTGACGAAGAAAAAATGCAAGAGAGGAAAATGCTTACGAAAATGAGGAAAATGCTTACCACGACTGTAGGTCGAACTTCCCTGTCTAATGCGTGGTGTTTACGTCGAACGATGTCGAAGAAGGTAGTGTGTGTTTTCGTTGTTTTCTGCCGAAGAAGGTAATGCCAAACAAAAGAAGAACTGCGTTTTGTGTTTTCGGTGTGCTCTGCCTCTAGGTCGAAGAAGAAGAACGATGTCGAAGAAGGTATGCGTATGTCTTTTCTGCCTCTAGGTCGAATGAAAGCAACTTTTGAGGATGAATTTAATTCTAGGCGGCGTGGTGCAGGTTTCTCTCTACCCCATAAACTACATGATATCAAAATATTGGGAATCGTTACCTTATTTAAAAATAGAGTATTCTCTCTTTTAAGTTGTTGGCCTTTTTTATTACTCTGTATGCAGTAATGCACACCCCAGTGATGGTTCATTCGTTGGCTGTATAACTTCTTCGGGGTATACATATTTCTGGTTCCCCCTATAGAAATCGTTTATGCTCATTTCTTACCATGTGTGCAGACATGCACACACCGCCACTGTTGATATTCTATTTAGTCCGTTTGCAGACATACACACAGACACCCTGCTTTGTTTTTGCTCTGTGTGCAGTCATGCAAAGACCTACGTTGATTGTTGCTTCGTTGGCTATCACACTTCCTATGGTTAAACATATATGGTCCCCCAGTGTCGTGTATGTCTCATTCTTACTACGTATGCAGTCATGCACACACAACAACTGTTCGTATTCTTTTTATTATGTTTGCAGGCATTCACACACCGACCGCCACTTATGGATTCGTTCTGTCTAGACCCAATTATTAATTATTTGGGGCAGGAGGTATATCTATGTAATACTCATGGGATAAGTGTCATTTTAGTTCTAAGATTTTTAACGTCCCCTCTCTGTTAAATCCACGTCTAGAACTATTTTCTCTCTCCTATTAACATTTTATATTTTTAAATATTAATTTTTTGATTCTCAAAATTAGGATAAATTGTAGAAGGGTAGACTTGTCCATTTGGTTGTAAATAACTTACTAAATATAGGTTTTAGACATAATTCAAAAGAAAAAAGACATTAGACATTTTTCATCTTACCTTCCTTATTTTTAGACATTCCTCTGATTTCCCCAATTAAAATATTTAAGAAAAGGAAAGGAATATTTTGTGGTTGGAAAAATGGGGCCGAAATCATATGTCGTTGTCCACTAGAATTTTAGAGAGAGCCCTATTTTGCTGCATGATTTCCTCGTACCAAAGGCCTATGCCCCCTAACACATGGGTCCCAGTGGGAACAATATTTTTGTATAATCAAATATTTGGATTACAAAAAACAAAATAATAACATGTAATATTTAAAAAGTTTCAATTTACTTCTTTACCCTTTGATATTTTCTAGTTATAACATTTTTAATTAATGTTTAAATTAATTCATGATAAATTTACCTATTATATAATACATAGTTAGACAGATCGTGAAAATTTAGAAGCGAAATTAAGCTAATTAAGGGATTAAGGAAGAAAAGGTCTGGCATAATATATGAATTATGAACTAGAACTTAGATATTTCAAGTTGACCAATTTCCTCTCCTCACATGTTGTCAAAAATAAAATAAAAATTAGAATGTTTTTAATTCATTCTCCAAATTTCTAAACCTATGTTAAAACCATTTGATTTTTTATTTCTGAAAATTTGGTTTGCTTAACACTTTCTTTACAAAGATTTTCATATTTCTAAATGAAACGAATTCTTAACTAAATTTCAAAAATTTAAACAAAAACATCTCTTTATAGATTTAAGTTTTAGCTAGATTTTGAAAACATTGTAAAAGGTAGAGAACAAAATAAATAAATTCATGAAAAAAAAGTAGGGTTTATAAGCTTAATTTTCAAAAATAAAAAACAAAAAATTGAGGGGATGTTTGAGCACCAACCTCGAGTTGGGTGAACTGTGAGTTATTATAACTACGTTTGGCCCACTCAAACTAAACCCTAATTATAGTTAGGATGACAAACTAATCTCCTTTATCTCAATAGTTGCCTAGTTCTATAGTTGGTTTTGAATAAAAAAAAATTAAGTTTTTTTTCTTCTCATCTACTTTTGCAGTGGTCTACCACGAATTAAGTGTTATATTAGCAATATTTTTTTGACAACATGTGGGAGGGATTTGAACTTTGGACCTTTGGTCACAAGGTGATATAATATGTCAGTTGAATTATACTCATGTTAGCTATGAATTAGCAACCTAAGATTTGAGAATAATTAATACGAGTCAAAATTATAAATATTATTTTAGATTTTCTTTTAAACCCAATCATAAGTTATTAATTAGCAAATATAGTTTTTTTTTTCTAACAAGGTGGAAGATTTGAGATATAAAATTGTGTCAATGATTAAGAGCTCATGAATTCAATTCCGGCATAAATTAAAAATATTTTATTTTTTCGAATACAAATTTTGAACATCTAACATATTGGTCAATAGTTCATAATATAATATATCAACCAGGATTATTCATTTTTCATAAGTTATTCAAATACTATTAAATCATCAAGGTTGGCCTAGTAGTCATGATTTGACAAATTCTTTGTTGTTTTTTTTTTAATTATTTGATATTACATCTAAATACAATTACAATTTGACAAATTCATTGTTCAAACTATGATCTAAAAAACATCCAATTTTATAGACAACAAAATTAATTTGAACATGCCCCAAGACAATATAATTATTTATTCTTATCATTAAAGCAAAAGATAAAACAAAAAATAAAATGAATACACATATAATTCAAATCATAACATAACATAAAGAATAATAATTCAAGAGATCATATCAACAAATGGATTCCATTAAGAATAAACAAAAGAATATTTCACAAAATCAATCCAATTACATTTTATAGAAAATGAAATAAAATGTCCTTTCCCTTCTGTTTTAGATTTTAAAGTTTTTTTTTTTTAATTTTTTTTTAAATAAAAAAAAAAAAGGAAAAATGAAAAATGAAAAAAGAAAAATCCAAAACAAATATATGAGAAAGAATGGGATGTTGTAGATTGACATGACTGACACTGGCTGTCTCTATATATTGTAATTTCCTCCTTATTCTGTTAGGGTTAAGCTTGTCTTTTCACCACCTGCGCTCTGTAATAAAGTCAAAACGGTTCGTTTTGATTTAGATTCGGTTCGGTTCGGTTCCCCTCCATTTTGCTAAACCAAATCCAACCCGACCCGGAAAAAAGTTCGTCTTCTTCGCGTTTTCACATGAAGCTCAAATTGTCCGCTGACGGGCTCCGAAGAACGCGGCCGCTGGCGGATTTCTTCGGTCCTTTGTTTGATCCGCCGCCGCAGACGATGGAGCATTCGCAGCCGCAAATGTTGCTGAAACAGGAGAATAAGCCGCCGCCGTCACTTTGACTACGGCTGTGTTTTGGGCTTTCGATCGACGGTAAGCTCGATATCTCGCCACGGTCGAACACCGGCGGCAGCTCCGTCCGCCACCGTTCCAGCTTCGACTGTAGACCCTCGACACTGTCGTTCAAACTCAACCCACCGACGATCGAGCTCTCGTTGTCCTCAACTTTATGCGTCGCCATTTGCGCTGCCACCTCCGACGGCGACGGACCAAGCTCCGATTCCGTCAAAAACGCCCCGCCCAGAAACGATTTCCTCGGTGTAGTGTACGTGAAATCGGTGTATTTCGCATTGGATGATTTACCGTGCAACGGCGTCTTCCGCGGCGTCCCAAATTTCTCGTGCATTGGCGTCGCTCTAGCAGTCCCGCCGCCGCTACCGGCGAGTCTCTGTGGAGTCCTCAACGGCGTAGCGTAAGGCATTTTGTCATACCTGGAATTGGGCGTTTCCTGCCCCGGTTTCCTCCTCGGCGAATCGGTCAATTCCGGCTTCGAAGCCGATTGGGGCTTTTTCCATTGCGGCGAATCGACCGATTCGTTGCCGGAATTGGGTTTCTGTGTTGATCTTTCCTTCGTCAACGGCGACGACGGCGGCAGCTCAATTTGGTAAACTTCAGAGCTGCTGATAATGCTGGTTGGAATAATTTTGTCTTTCGAAATTACAATTAGAGGGCTGGGGATGGATTTCCCATTCTTCCCATTTTTAGAATTATAAGCTTCTTCAATCCCCGATCCACTGAGCATCGAACTCGCCTTCCTCGATTTCCCTCTTCGTTTAATCACAACCGATCCACTAATCATCGAGCTCGCTTTCGATCTCCCCTTTTTCTTTTTCGAAACCTCCGATCCATTAATCATAGAACTCGCTTTCGATTTCGCTCCTTTACCCATCATCTCCGATCCGCGAAGATCCGATCCCATCATCGAGCTCACATCGCTCTTTGACCTTCGCATCTCCGGCCGAGTCGTCGTCGTCACCGTCGGAGTTCCATGGCTATGATTGTTGTTATTACTATGATGATTAGTATTTTGGAATGGATCCTCCTCCCCCATTAAATTCCGGTACCCAATTGCCGAAGTACTCAACTGCGAATACAACGGCATGCTCCTCATCGAGCTATGAAGCAGAGCAACCCCAATGTTCAAAATCCCCTGTGGCCTTCCCGACGGCCGCCGGACCTGCAGAGCCACAAATCGCATCCCGACTTGTGGCTGCTGGCTGAATTGGTGGAGGCGCGGCTGAGTCGGGATGAGATTCCCGACGAGAATCCGAACAGTCCCGACGTGGATGTCTTTGAACCAATGCAAAGCGTAGATCTCGATCATCACCGCCGAGGTGTCGGCGTGAAGGAATTCATCGTCGACGCGAAATACGAACTTGTCGTTCCACGTGGGGTTGTTGTGGCCGTGAGTGTCGACTCGGGTGGAAAGTTTCCGGTCAGGATGAACCCAGGCGACGGCGTAGGTTCGCATTGAACGGGAGACCGGAGCCAAATCCTGAGCGGAGATGACATTCAGCTCAAGAAGCTGAAATGGGTTCAAAATCGACATGGCTTATCTAACAAATGGGTGCGGGGGAAATTGTTAGATCGAGGACCGGCTCGACTGCGCCGGCGAGGGGGAGGAGGGTGGAGGAGAATACATTTAAAGGGAGAATCGGAGAAGGAAGAAGAAGTAGGAGGGATTTGATTTTTTTTTTTAATTTTTTTTGTTGTTGTTGGAGTCAATAAAGAAAAGCTAGGAGAGGCGAAAGGAATGGAGGATTTGGTTTGGTTGATCGGTTAAGAGAGGAAGTTTTATTTTCAGAGTGGAAATTTTCTCGGGAAAGTTTGGAATTTTTCTCGGGAAAATTTACAGAGGTGGATTTTCCTCCAAACGAGGGAAATTAACTAATTTTGAATATGGGGTTGTTGATGGAGGATGACTTGGCGGGCTTTCATTGGAGCTGGGGTTGCAATTTTGATACTTTTATTTATTTATTTATTTATTTTTAATAATTACAACATAGGTAAGTGATTCAACGTATGATTTCATAGTCACTATACATCATGTCACGGTTGAGTTATGCTTGTGACGGAGAAATCTGTGTTATTTTTTTTAGTATAAACACAGATCTCTTGGTCGTCAACACATACATATACCCGTTAAGTCATGTTCGTTGAACAAAAATCCCTATTAATTTAAAGGTGGATCATTTGAAAATATATTTTAAAATATGTTATTGTTTTTTTTTTTTTTTTTATAACAAGAGTTTAGGTAGATATAACATTTTAATGATTATGAATGATTAAAAATATATTTTTTTTTTTAATGTGCAATGTTTGATTGATATCAAACCCTTCTTAAAAAAAAAAACATATTTTAAAATATATTTTCCTATCATCAATTTTTTTTTTTTTTTAATATAGAGTAGAGTGTTTGATAACAAAAAAATAAAATAAAATGAAATGAATGATCACTTTTGAAATAATTAGATTGCTTAATAATTGTTTTCTCATTAATCAATTTAAATGTGATTAAAAAAATATTGATTCCGGTCAATCACTTTAAATTTAAAGCTCTTTTTATTATAGTAATGTGATATTTGTAGAATCATTTTGTGCCACCAAAATAATTGTGATTAAAATTACTTTTAAAAAGATGTAACTAAACACATAATTTTTTAAATTAAAAATCACTTGAATGAAAATAGTTTTAAGATCAAACGTTTTTTAAAAGTGTTTAAATTTAATAGGCATGTCAAACTCATCATTTGTAGATAAAAGATAAAACAGATATTACTGCTTTAAAGGTTTATGGTTCATTCTCTAGAGCCTTACCATTATTGAACTAAAAAAATATTAGTATATTTAGATTTGTTTTTTCATTGATAATATAATGTCTTAACCAATTGAGTGATGTAATTAGGCTCATGTATTTAGATTATAGGATGTAGTAAATTTAGGGGTTCAACTTCAAAAATCATAGCATATCTTTCAAAAATCCTACACCATATCATTTGTAATCAAATCATCAAATTATTCTTCAACTCAAAAATAGGTAAGGGGTTGTATAAGATTTTTTCTTCTTCCTCCAAGTCCACCCAATTAATATTTATAAATTGATTTATATTCTAATTTTAATTAAAAATAGGAAGATTTGGTTTGTATGCTAATGAAAAAAATAGCTTAAGGAGAAATTAAATTAGAGGAAAAATAACTATTAAAGCGAGTGTCTAATTTAAAGGTGCAAAAATGCTTTGGATGCAATTTCATATCACTCAAATTTCGAAAGCAATTTAGCTAATCATGTTAGCACTCAGCTTGCTTGTCTGAATCTGTAACAAACAACCCGAAATAAAATATTAATTATGACTAAAAGCCACAATTAAACTTAGTGTCTAATTAACTAGGTACGTTTGTGTTCATATTAATTAGTCACTAGCAATACGAGAAATACTGAGACGATTACGAATAACCATTTTGGATAACCTAAATTAATTATCCGATATTGTCTCTTATTCTAAAGTCGACCATGCCTCAGCTGACATAAGTATGTGTTGATGACCAAGTGGTCTGTGGTTCGAATCCCCACCCCGAATGTAGTAAAAAAAAATAATAATAATAATAAAATAGCAAGTAAGTGTAATTGGGCTTATATTTTGCACACTATTGGGCTGGGCTCTCAAGATCCAAATGTTGGAAAGACAAGTGTTCCTCCAAATTTTCAGACATCCAAAACCCTAAATTCATTTTTCTAAAATCTTTTTTTAATTTTTTCCATCTCTCCCTCCGTTGAGAAATCTATCAAAGTATCAATTAGATCACATCGATTCTTCCTTTCACTGCTTCAATTTCCTCTTCTCTATTCCTTTTTCATGGCGTCTCGTGGTAACAAGCGACCTTCCATCACCAATGGCGATGACAATTTAGGCGTCCTGTCTAGGGTTTCACGTTCCGTCTCCGATTCCCAAATCATCCGGCGGGCGAAAAGCACAGCTTCCGACGCCGCATTTGTCACCCAAAAGCTCCTCCGTAGCACCGGTAAAGCTGCGTGGATTGCAGGGACGACTTTTCTTATCTTGGTGGTGCCGCTCATCATTGAAATGGATCGCGAACAGCAGTTCAATGAGCTCGAGATGCAGCAGGCGAGTCTACTTGGAACTCCGGCCACCGCTGCTCCTAAATGATTTACTTGAGCGATTCAGGTTAAGGCTACTCGATGATGTTTATTGCTGTTTAGGGCTTTTTTTTTATATGGGTTTTTGGTGGGATTTGATTGTGGAATGTGGATGGCGTATAATGTCGTACCTCTGTTCCTTTGTGTTGCTGGGATTTAGAGATTGAGGTTTTAGAGAGTTAGAGTTATGTTGCAAAGTTATATGAATTGAATTCAGAATCAATTGATATTTTCTTCTTCTCATAAAACTATTGATTGCTGTTGTAAACTTATTTTATGTTTGTTTCCTTTTTGTGAGAAATCGTTTTATGCCCAGAAGTCAGCAGAAGAAAAAAAAACAATAAAATCACTGACAATTTTTCAAGCTCTGCGAATTGATTGTTTTGCTTCGTTAATGTCTTTCATGAATTGGCGTTGTGGATCGTGTTAGATATGATGCATCTATAAAATGGAGCTGCAGATTGATTGGCCATTGTGGTGTTTTAGAATGTTCTTATGTTCTTAATGTCAAGTGCCTAATCGTTTGATTTTTTTTTTGGGGGATAAAAGATGGAACTTTCATGGAGAATAATGAAAAACTAGAAGGCCATACAAAAAACAAGCCCAACGACAGGAGTCCCCAATAACTAGAAGAGACTCCGATCCAACAATATCAAACCAATACCATAATTACAAAAAGGCCTAGTGATCGATGTCTACAAAGAGTCATTAAATCTAGCAAACTCCCAAACATCGTCACAAGAGCGCTCCACTCTCTAAAATCATGTTGTTTCTCTCGATCCAAATCTCCCACAAAAGAACAAAACGCATGCCACAAAATTTTGCGCTCCTCCCAAAAAGGTGAGCTCGTGAGGAGGAGGACCTCCTCAATCATGACATAACAATCACCCTAATAGTCTGATATTTAAAGTTACTTTGTCCTTGGTAATGAACTGTGCAGTTTCAAGTTAGATTCTATTTGTTGATTTCTCAATTAATTTTATGAACTTCACGGATGGAATGTGTCACAGCTAAAAAAATTATGTTCATTTGGTTGTTTGAATTTCGAGTTACTATTTTCCCTCAGATAGGCAATTGAGTTATTTTCGTTAGAATTGGGCTTAAAATTCACAGAACAGCTTTTGGATTCCTCTCCTTACTGGGTACTCTACAACCCATCCCTATTTTTTTGTTTCATTCTTAGTCTCTGATTGCCACTTCCATTGCTCAACATTTTTCTTAGTTCCCACTGTTGGAGGCTATTGTAATAGTACTGTTAGGGGATATATAGAGAACATTAGGATATTCGTAACAGCATAGTGATAATTAGCTAGAGATGCTTTGACTATAAATAGAGGTAATTAGGGACCTTAGAAGGGGAGATGATTTTAGGTATTGTCCATAGTGGGACTTTAGGGAGAGACTTGACCCTCTCCAAGGGCAATAGATATTTCTTGTGATATTGCCATATAGTTCTATTGTGTGTTTTTCTTTTTTTCTTGAATTTCCTTGTTAGGGGTATCCGCGTATCCTAACAGCTACTTCCTATATATGATTTTTGATTGTTTTATCTGGAAAGTTTTGTAATTCGAAACCCAATTTCAAGCAACATTGACTTTCTGACATTATGGCATCTCTGGATGTCTGAACATGGGACCATATTTCTTTGTTGAACTCTGATAATCCATAAATGTGCACTGACTGAACAGTGAACAGTAGTAAGAGACCAGTTTATTCTGGCAGAGTTCTGTTGTGCAGCTGTTGTTTCCCTTTCTCATTATCTTATGCAGTTTCTAGTCTCCTTAGGTTGTAAACAAGTTTGTCTGCATCCCTCTATGCCTCTGTTTAAGTTTGTGTAGAAATGGAGAAATTTGGTCACCATTCAAATGCAAACGCGCCTTGGAGTTCTCGAGGTATGCACTTTTGAGGTGGCTGCATTCTCGATTGGATTTAATTTGGTTTCCATGTGTTCGATGCTTAGATATTTGTTTCATTTTCCAAATGGGTTTCTGCTAAGGATAGCTCGGATTTCTCCAGGAGTTTATATAAGACCTTATTTCTTTTTTCTTAGTTACAATTTTGAATTTTTGAGTGTGTTTGAAAATATCTTTTAGAATAGTGTGTTTAACAGAACATCAAGTATATTATGAATTGAAGCAAAACCAAAGATTTTATATATATGATATAGAACCGAAGAGGAGAGATCCTCAATCTTGATGAATTGAAGCAAAACCAAAGATTTTATATATATGATATAGAACCAAAGAGGAGAGATCCTCAATGTTCTATATGGCAAGTTGGTTCGAACACCCATGGATATCAACAAAAGCTTTCAAATCTTGAATGTTGTATCTTTTTTAAGGAAAGGTTTATTTTTATATATCTACAAATATTATAGTTCTCGTTGATTAGCAACAATTTCTGGGTGGTGGATCAAACCATCAGACTTTTCAAATAATTGGTGCTTTGTCCATTAAGCTATACTTAGATTCACGATTAGCCTCCTAAATCACTCCTTCGTATCAGTTACCATTTTCATGTTATACAAAGAGTAAATTGAAAGTTTCAACTTCAAGCTACCATGGGCAGCAATCTATAGTGTGATTCACTTGTAATTCTTCAGTTATTGAAAAAAATCACTTGAATAAAGAAGTGTTTTTTTTCATTAGATGTACAGTATAAAATAAAATGTCTATCAATTTAGGTGATTTTCAACATATGGTATGTTTTTTCTCTACTGACCACTGGGTAAACTTCTTTCAATATTTCTCCAACCTTAGGAGAGTCGAGCTTCTTTCAATACCCATAGCCGTGGTTAATTAGACTGAAACATATGAAGCCAAACGCCCCCTTAAGTTTTTATTTTTTTTATCCATGAGTTACCGGGTCAGTTTGTGTGCACCGTTGACCTAAGAAAATTCGTAGGATATTAAATCCTAGGTTGGTGGTGGGCATCACGGTTTGAATTCATTCCCTAAACTCTTTATTATTTTTTAGCATTAACAGTATACAAGCTATTGATTAATAAAACCTAAAGATTATAGTAAAATATTTGGATTTTGAAATCATCAAGGGAGCAGCTTTTTTAAAAGCATATAAGATCTGGGTTATGAGGAGAAACCTGAGTCTGGAGATATGAGAAAAGAGACAAACACCCACATGGCTGTAAAGAAAGCAATAATTATATCTTTTTCCATATAAAAGAAAATCAAAATCAAAGGTACATCATTTGCTTCATTTCTACACCAAAAAAAAACATCCCCACATTCTTCTCTTCTTCTGTTTTGATTTTTCTTTTTTCCTTTTTCTTTTTTGTTTCTTTCACTTTTGTGAAGAATACCTTCCCTTCCTTCCATGCACATTGATTCCTTCTTCTCTTCATCAGCAAAAATTTCTGACCCCCAGTGGTAAGAACAGTCTTTGTCAACCCAAAAAAATCCTAGTCCCCACAAGAACCCATCCTCTTTATAAAACAAAGTAAAAGGAGACTACAGCAATATATATATTTTTTTTTACCTCAAAAGAACATTCACTCTTTCCCCTTTATCAATAATCTGCAGATAGAAGAAGATGAACTAAATCAATTAATTGAACTTTTTGAAACAAAAATGGCAGAAAAGTTGAATCAAGTTAATGTTCTGATGCATACCATCATGTTTCTTCTTCAAACCTCTGAGAAAAAGCAAGCAAATAACCAGAAATCCCACTCCTGCTGCCCCTCCTAATATCACAGCCACTGTCTTCCCTGTGTTTTGCCCTATCCCTAACACCAATTTCAACCTTTCATATTAATAATATATTTGCAGAAAAACAACACAAGTTTAGTTGAGATTCATCAGAAAGGAGAATGAACTCCTTGGAATAAGTTTATCTAGTCTGTGTTTAGATTTCCTAGAATAATGAGTTACAAAAACCTAAGTTTTGTTTGAGATTTATAAAAGTATAATGTGTAGTCTCAATGATGATGCATTTCAAAGCATGAATTTATACAACTATAGATTTTTTTATTTGTTTGATATTTGTGAGTGTCCAACCAGCTTGAATGCAGCCCGACTACTCTCGGGTGACAACCTTTGACACTACTACATTTGGTTGTCAAGAAAACTCACAAGAATATTAAATCTTAAGTGGGTGGTCATCATGCACACATAGACTAATTTCACGTGACAACCGTTCAGCACTACTACATTTGGTTGGCAAGAAAACTCGTAAAGACATTAGATCTTAAGGAAGCCACAGGGTCTCAACTCATTCACTCTAAGATTCACAACCCCAGTTAACAAATGAAGACTCTGTTTCACAAATTTAGACCACACAAATTAGGGGGAGTAAGTTTCTGGGTTTTACCTGATGGAGATGAAGAATATGATGATGATGATGAAGAAGAAGAAGATGGAGAAGAAGATCTCCTTGGAACTCCATTTGGGTAATAACTGTAACTAATAAAGCACTTATGCAAATAAACTTGCCCTGAAATTGAGCTTCCACATTCAACCTGAGCTCTCTGCACAGCATGCTTCACACACTCCCCACAATCAGAATCCCCCAAATCTCCCTCACATTGCGCCAAAACATACAGAGATTGATAATTAGTAGTATAAAATCCATGGCCACTCACCACTCCATTCTCCAACACAGATAACCCTGTATCCCTTCTCTCTTCAAACCCACTTCCAGCAATGTTCGTAGCACCACAAGTTTTATACAACATGTCAAATCCTGAAATCTGAGCAAACCCAGGAAACTCATACAGCAAATAGCAGCCTGAGAGCTGAACTCTAGCAGCAATGGTTTTGCCGCAGAGACTATCGGCTAATTGGGGGAGTTTACTTACACAGTTGTAGCAATCGGAGTTTCTAAGGTCGCCTCGGCATTGAAATAGGCCGGTGATGGAGGTGCTGGCAGTGCCGGAGGTGGTTTTGAAGAACTTTGAGCCTTTGGCGGATTGTGAAACTAAAGAGCCGAAGAGGGCGGCGAGGGCTTGTGAATAAACGCCATTTGGATCTGAGAATCCTTGCTTGGCGCAGCCCTTGTAGACCAATGTGGCGTATTCGGAACCAGATTGGACGAAACCAGAGAGGGAAATGAGAAATGGAAGGAAGAAGAAGAAGAAGAAGGGTTTGGAGTGAAAACCCATTTGGGGATTTGTGTTTAAAGCATCAAATCATGGGGAGATTTGGAGTTCATTGGGAGATTGGGTGGGATTTGAGAGATGGGTTTTGGTTTAATCTGAAGAAAAATGGGAAAAAATGGGGAAATGGAGGTTAGTTCAGTTTCAATCCAAAGCTTTTTCCTCTGTGAAAAATGTGGAAATGGGAGAGAGAAGGGAATCTTTTTCTCTCTTCAGTCCCCACAGAGAGAGAAGGAAGGGAAAAGAGTGGAGGGAAATGAAATGACATTTTTGATTGAGATGGTGAAATAGTGAAACCAAACACCATGTGGTTTAGCCATTAAAATAATGAAGCTTTTTTTTTTATGGTATTAATGGAGAATGAGAACAAAGTTTAGAATTAAAATAAGAAGTTTTTTGGGTGTTTGATTTATGGAGTTGTGATTTTGGAAGTGTGTAAATGGCAAAAGGAATCTCACTGTGGAAAGACAAGAGTGTTTGCTTCCCAAGTTTGACTACATTTCTACTGGTCCACATCCATCTTCCTTCCTTAGTTCTTTTTCACTTTAAACATAAAAAATTTAAGATACTAGATTATTATTATTATTATTATTTTATAAAAAAATATTGAATTTGGTAGCATTTGAATTCTTAAACTTTTAAACTCAACTGTTTAGTCAGAAGTTTTAATTTGGTGCATTTTTTGCCCTCCGTTAATTTGTTAAATCTTAATGGAAAGCTAACATGACACATTTTTTTTCTCTCTCTTCTTTCTTCCTCCCCTCTCCTTTCTCCCTCAACTTTCCATCTTCTTCTTCCTCTAGCCACCGCCGATATCGATTGACTTTCTCGTTGATATGCTTGTCCATATCCAACGCTGCTGATTGACTCTCTCGTCGATCTGCTTGTCGGCATCCTCAACGCACCGCCTATCGTTGTCCTCGACGCACCTCCTACACCATATTTGCACCACCTCCCATAAATTTGTGCGCCCCAATCCCTAGAACTCGAAACTTTGACCAAACATCAGATATGTGCGCCCCAATATCAGTAATTAAGGATCTCTTCCTTCTGGTAGTTGCAAGCAAGAAAATGAATATCAAAGTTGGAGCAACCCAACACTTTTGAAAGTCTGACTCATGGGAGTAAGTTGTGTGAGCATGGCGAACCTATTCGGGGATGATGGCGGCGACAGTGGTTATCTGGAGGAAGAAGAAGATGGAAGGATGAGGGAGAAGGAAGAGGGGAGAAAAAGAAATGTTATTTTTTTAAAAAAAATTAATAATTAAAAAATTAAAAATAATAATGAAAAACATGTTCGTTGGGATTTAACAAAACAATTATCGGAGGGACCAAAAACGCATCAAATTCAAACCTTAGGATAAAATGTTGAGTTTGAAAGCTTAGAGATCCAAATGTTACCAAACCTAAACCTCGGGGACCAACAGTGTAATTTTTCCTCTTTTTATTTTTTTTTGTTAAATACTATGTTGGTTCGTTGTATTTTTCAGTTTTTATTTATTTTTGTCTTTGTACTTTAAAAATATTCATTTTGGTATTTGTAGTTTCAATTTTTGTTCATTTTGGTCTGTGTACTATTAAAAAATGACTATTTTAATTATTATTTGCAAAATTTTAACATAAATTTTATATACAATAAACACTTGAATACAATTTTATGTTGCACTTTAAGAAATTTAGTGAATGAAGTATCAAGCTAAAATTTCGATTGAAAATACTGAGATAAAATTGAAAATGAAGGGAATAAATGGTCACTTTTTAAAAGTAAAAAAGACAAAACTGGACCTTTTGAAGTACAAGGATCAAAATAAACATTTTGAAAGTATAAATATCAAAATGAACCAAAGTCAAAAGTACATGGACCAAAATGTAGTATTTAATTTTTTTCCTTTAGTACAATCGGGGTGGATTTACCTTAGGCCCAGATGGGGCTCGAGTCCCCTCAACTATGGCAACATATTTAATGTGGTAAATGCATGTCTAGTCCCTCCCCATCACTTTCGTTTAAGTTGAACGCTTTTTTTTTTTGGTTAATTTTATTTTAGTCTCTTCCGACTTAAAGTTCTGGATCCGCCAATGTACAACAAATAAATGTCCATTGACTGAGTTATCTTCATTTTAGCAAACCTTTTTTTTTAATAGTTTAGTTATAGTTGCATTATTTTATATATATATATATATATATATATATATATATATATATATATATATATATATATATATTTTTGGTTACATTTGTACTATATTATGCCAAATGCCATGTGATTAAATGAATTTAATTTTAGGCACCAAAGATTCATAGGGTTTGTTGATTGTATTTTAATATGCATTAAACCTATAAAAATATCAATATAGTAAGTGCATGTGTGTTCAAGATTAGTGGATACTTATGGACTGTTTTAATGGTTAAAAAACGAGTTTTTAATCCAATGTTCTAAAAGTTTTCATTTTTTATCCGAGCTCACTGACTTTTTTTTAATGGTTGAACTATAATCAATTTAGACATTTCGTTAAAATTCTGTTTTAAAATCGTTAATGCATAATTTTTCCACGTGTAGAAGAAGAGTTCTTTAAATGCATAGACTAACGCAATATTAACTAAAAATGTTGAAAATTAAATCAAGTGAAAATAGTACGAACAACTTATCTATAAAAGACGAGAGTTATTGGTTTAGAATTTTTATTGATACAATTTATCAAATTTAAAGGTATAAATTGATGTTTTCTTAAAAAAAAAATTATGAAATTAAGTATTAAATTGAAATAAGTAGTCAAATTAATATATTTTTAAGCTTCATTCTAGCTTCTTTTTTTGTTCCTTAATTTTTAAATGTTAATTTTTTTGATTAATTATAAGCATGTTTACATAATAGTTTTGAGAATACATTAATTTCATCATTCTTAAAGTTGTCTCGCTTATATAAAGACAAAGATTAATATTTTAGCCAAACCGAGCATAGTTCAATTGACATAAGGTTGTGTCTATGACTAAGAGGTCATGGGGTCAATCCTCGCATTTATTAAAACACCGTTCCAAAAAAAAAAAAAAGATTAATATTTTAATTATTGTCAAGGTCATGAATTAAATCATGCACATTATAGACATAAACAAAAACGAGATCAAATTAAAAAAGACGTAAATTTAATGTTGTTTGATATTTATTTAATTAAACTAGAAATTTAGTTAATGTGCAGAACATTTTGTCCTAAAGTTTGAAATTATTTTGGTCATTCATGTGAATTTTATACCATTATAAAATTAATTTATAATTATAATTGATTAATTAATTATTTTAAAATAAATATCTTTAATTACATTAATTTAACATATTTGTATCTAAAAAATGATTTAAATATTTTTTATTTAATTGTTTTTAGTACATTTTATTTACTTATTATAATGAAATAATGAAATAATTTTAATTAATTATGATTCAATACTATTAACTATAAATTTTAATAATTTTGATACATTAATTAATAAATTTATATTTCAAGAAATAAAAATATTAATTCATATACTAAAAAATATTGTTTAATTAAATATGTGTAACAAAATAATTTTAATTTATTTTTTAATTATGATTATTAAAAAATTATACATAAATCAATCTAACAAACTAATTTAAATTAATAAATATTTTTAATAAAATATTTCATTATACTGACAGTATATATTTTTTAACTTAACTTGTATATATTTTAAAAACAACTCATGGTTACTAGTTTATTACTATTGATTTGAATAATTTATTATATTATTATCGATGATTTGGTTTGATTATAATAAAATTCAATCATTTAAAATTTTAAATTAAACTACATATATATAAAAAAAAATTATAACAATCTGAATTTAGAATAACATAATTAAAAATATAATATTATGTCAGTGATATAATATTATGGCTGATAGAAGTCTATTGCAATAGTCTATCATTGATATGATAAAGTCTATCCGTGATAAAAATATATTTTTTTTTTGGTCATATTTACAAAAGATTTTAAAGTTTGTTAAATTTGTAATTAGTTTGGGTTTGGTTGTTATTTGTGCAACCAATCCTATATAAAATATTATTAAAAAAATTGTTTAAAAGAAATTAAAAATTAATAATAATAAGAGAAAATAGAAAATAATATATTAAAAAAAAAAATTAGGAAAGGACATAAAACTCTTATTTTATAAGGATATGAGATATATTTATAAATAAAGTACTTATTTCATGCCCACCTCTTAAACTTAAAGATGAGGGTGATAATGAATTCTCCGTTTAATTTTGCGAAAACACGACCAGTATTCCGGTCCCACATCATTCTACAGATAATTTTATTTTTAATTTATTGTTTACTAATTTTTTTAAAAATTTTGTTATTTGTTAAGTTAAATAATATATATATACTTTTTTTTCTTAAAAAAAAAAATAATAAAAAAATAACTCAACTACAATTTTTTTAAACCGATGAATGAAGATGGGGTTGTTGTAGTTGAGTTAGTTATTTTTTTATATATATATATATATTATAAGGGGCGGGCAAGTATGCTATTACTTATTCCCACCCCGTTTAGCTAACGGGCAAAAAATAAATTTTGCTCCCTACCTCATTCTCTGTGTAATTGGGAGTCTCGCAATGCCGGACCGGGCTAAATAGGCACTTCTACTAAAATTTTATATTAAAAAAAAATTATATTAATTGTTTTCGTAGCATAGTGGTAGTGCATTCACTTCGTAAGCAAAAGGTCAAAGGCAGGGGCGGACCTTTGAAGGGACTAGGGGGGCTACGGCCCCCCCCAAAATTTTTGATTTTCTCATACTCGTAGGCAAAAATAATGCCTTAAATATATACTGTTGTTATTAAATACATTTTGGCCCCCTCAAATTAACAAAATTTTATTCTGCTGCAATGGTCATATGCATGTTTATATTTGGTTGTGCCTGAGTTGTTTTTACCTTTTCTTCCATATATATGTATATTTTTAATTTCAAATATCTAAATTTAGTATTCTTCATACTTTAAAAAAATCTATTAACTCTTATTATTAATTTATTTATTAACATTTTTAAAAGTAGTTTAGACTATATTAACCTCCCTTTAAACAAATTCATGTTTTATTATTTTTTTTTTTTTAATATATTTTTTTTAAAATATCTAATAAATCTTTGAACTTTTAATTTTGTGTTTAATAGACCACGAACTTGAGTTTAATATATTTTTTAACTTTCAATTTTGTATATAATTGGTACTACTGTATTAACCTACTCCCTTTTATAAATTTTGTAAACAAATTCATGTTTTATTGTGTTTTTTTTTAATATTTTTTTTTTAAATGTCTAATAAATCTTTGAACTTTTAATTTTGTGTTTAATAGACCACGAACTTCAAAAAGAGTTCAATATATTTTTTGACTTTCAATTTTGTATATAATTGGTCTTCAAATTTTCAAGTTTAAGTCTAATATATCCTTGTATTTATTTGACATTTTTTAAAATCTAGGAATTCATTAGAAACAAAATTGAAAGTATAAGGGATGCATTAAATTTTTTTAAAAGTTTAGGGACTCAATTTTTTTTTTTTTAGATGAGCAAAATTATATGATGGTATTAAGTTTATTTAAACTTAGTGCGTAAGTCTTTGATACACTCACATATGTTTATCACGGTTAACTTTTTTTAATGTCAACATAGTGAATTCTCTAATTTTTTGGCCCCCCAAACATCAATGTCTGGATCCGCCCCTGGTCAAAGGTCACGAGTTCAATCTTAAAACTCTATTATATTTTTTTCTCTTTAAAATCGTAATTGGAGCTAATGAACATCTCTACTCATATCAAAGAAAGATTTATATGCATTGCTTCCGTAGCATAGTGGTATTGCGTTCGCTTCGTAAGCGAAAGGTCACGAGTTCAATCCTCGTCGGGAGCTGTGTTTGAAAAAAAAAGTTAATTTGTTTGAATTGACTACGGGACCAAGACTATTTGTTTTTTCTCCCTACCCCATTCTCGGTGTAATCAAGGGTCCCACCAAGACTATTCGGGACCAAGACTATTTGTTTTTTCTCCCTACCCCATTCTCGGTGTAATCAAGTAGGGGTGTTCAAAAAAACCGCAACCCACGAAACCCAACCCAACTTTTTGGGTTGGGTTGGGTTTTTCTTTAATTTGGGTTGGGTTGCTATTTTGAAAAACCGAATTTTTGGGTTGGTTCGCTGGTTGGTTTTTCTTTAATATGGGTTGGGTTGGGTTGCTATTTTGAAAAACCGAATTTTTGGGTTGGTTCGCGGGTTGAACCAAATTTGGATGGGTTCAACCCGAACCAACCCGAATTCAATAGATTAAAAAAAATATATATATATAATGAATTCAATATATTTTTTTAAAAAAAAAATCATCTTTGAAAGAAAAATTAAGAATTAATGGTGATTTTGAAAGGAAAATAAGGATTAAGGAATTTCATTAAAGGTGATTTAAAAGGAAAACGAAGAATTAAGAAATTTCATTAATAGTGATTTTGAAGTTAATTAAAAAAATCAATATCTATTAATTAAAAAAATATTTTTTTTAAAAAAAAGACCAACCCAACCCAACCCGAAAATTGAAGGGTTGGGTTGGGTTGGGTTGGGAAATCACCAACCCGAAATTTTCGGGTTGGGTTGAAAAATCCTCGAACCCAACCCATGTACACCCCTATAATCAAGGGTCCCACCAAGACTATTTGTTTTTTCTCTACCCCATTCTCGGTGTAATCAAGGGTCCCCGAGCTAATTGGCGAGCTTGACCGGAATGGAAGCAAAACATTTTTATAACATTTTTTTTATTTTTATTTTAACGTTCTTCTACGTCGACGTTGTGGTTTTGCAACGAAGAAACAATGTTTCTGAATTTCTGAATTTCGTAATTTTTTTGTGTTATTCATGGCAGGAAAAGAAAATGAGTAATTGCTCGAAATAACATAAAAATGTTTTCGACTTTCATAGAAGTTTTGTGCTATTCATGGCGAGCTTGACCGGAACCAAGACCGGAATGGAAGTAAAACGTTTTTATAACTTCTTTTTTTTTTTTTTTTTTTTAACGTTTTTCTAAGTTGACGTTGTGGTTTTGTAAAGAAGAAACAATGTTTCCGAATTTCGTAAAGTTTTTGTGTTATTCATGGCAAGCCCAACCGGGACCAAGATCGAAATGGAAGCAAAACGTTTTTATAACATTTTTATTTTTATTTTAGCATTTGTTGTGGTTTTGTAAAGAATAAACCATATCATAAAAAAAAAATATTCAAACCCATAATCGTAATTTTTTTCTTCTCCCTACTTCATTCTCTGTGTAATCGGGGTTCCCACAAGGTCGACCAAACTAATGGACATCTCTACTCAAGTCTCATATCAAAGAAATGTTTATATTAATTGCTTTCATAGCATCGTGGTAGTGTGTTCACTTTGTAATCGAAAAATTTCGACTTTAATCCTTGTTGGGAGCTATTATTGATTAAAAAAAAGTTTATTTGGTTTGAAATGATTTTTTTAATAAACTTTTTTTTTTTTAAATGGACATCTCTACGCAAATCTCATATAAAAAAATAGTTTATATTAATTTGTTCGGCATAGTGGTATTACGTTCACTTCGTAAGACTTTCACATAGTAAAAAATTGACATGTTATACAAAAGTGCTATTATAGAAAATGTAAAAATAAGCCAAATGGCAAAGGAGTTTCAAAATCAGAGGGAAAATCTTTGACAGAGAAGAAGGTCATCACCGTTTTCTTTCCATAATTTCTTCATTGTGATTCATCCTTTCTCTCTCTTCGACCGACCCTTTGATTTCTTCAATCCAAAGCTTGAAGAAGCATGAAGGTCGAAGCAACCCCATTCTGAAAGATCACTGAATTCCCCCTTTTTCCATTTTCATCCTTTTTCACCCAAATGTATGCTCTTAAGGACAAAGTCTCCGAGAGGTTTTCCGGCCTCTTCTCTAATTCCACTACCTCCGAATCCCCTAAACCACCGCCTGATCCTCAAACTCAGGTTTTTGTTTCTGCGATTGTTTATCATCTTTTTACCTTGATTCATATGCTGTTTAGAGATTCTGCGACCTGGGCATTGTTCGTTTTCTGATTTTATGGTTTGGAATTGTGGGTATTCGAATATCAAAGATCTTGTGGGGGTATTCTTCAGTACTAATGTGGAAATGAGTTATATGACTATAGATGAATTTGGTGTTTGTGGTGTTTAGGACCTTATGTTTCATATAAATGTTCTTGGTATTTGAATTACATATTCCTTGCGTCCAGTACTTGTACATTTTTTTTCCCCATAAAAAAATGCAATGGTTTGGGTGCTTGAAAAGGCAACAGGCCTAAAATCATTACCTAGACATTAATTTCGTTCGGGTTTCCTTGGCAACCAAATGTTGTAGGGTCAGACGATTGTCTCGTGAGATTAGTGAGGTACGCGTAAGCTATCACAGACACTCACAAATATAAAAGAAAAAAGAAGTCAATAGGCCTAAGATAACTAGAACCAAAAGTTTTAAGATTCGGAGCGACCAATTGTTGAAACCAGAAGTTTTGGTGTTGCAACTTGCAAGTATATGGCTTAAGCTTAGTTACTTCAGTTCCTCCACCCCACTAATATTGGGCTTTAGAACTGCTTGATAGGAAAAGCTAGTATAATATGGAGGTTTCAATTTCAATCTCTATGCTTCATCTCCTTTTCTCTGCCATTGTTTTTCTTTGACGGATTCATTTGTGAATGTCATTGCCTGTTGGCTTGTGACATTGTTTTCATTATGTAGGCCAGGCCGAAATCGAAAGGGAGAAAGTCATTGTCTTCGTATTTATCCTTAGTAATCCCTTCCATACATGGATCTAATTCAACCGGTTCTGACCAAGATGCCGATGCACTTCAAACTCCCTCAGCTCAATACTGTGATGCAAACAATGATTTCCAGGAGGAAGCCTCAGATACTTTTTTAGAATGTAGTATACAATGCAAGACGGAAGAAATACCTAGTAATCAGGGAGAAAATAAGGATTGTGGTTCAGCATTTGAGAAGGTGAAACTGAATAAACTAGGAGCTGATGATGACCTGGCATCTGGAGGGAGCACTTGTAGTTTAGATGTATTTGAAGAAGCTATGGAGCTGCCCACTCCAAGAAACCCCTTACCAGACCTCACGGATGAGTCTGCTTTTATCACTGCAGACTTGTATGAATTCCTGGGATGTTGTCTACCCAACATTGTGAAAGGGTGCAAATGGGTCTTACTGTACAGGTAGTTCAGCTGAAATATTATGGCTTTGACCTATAATGAATGAAGTCTTTAGTTTTATATTTGATCTGTGATCCAATTCTTTACATTTCAAATGAAGGGCAGTACGACGAAGCATGGTATATCTCTTCAAACTCTTATTCGCAGGAGCCACGATCTTCCTGGTCCTTGTTTACTGGTATGTTGTCGGATGAATGTATGAGTTTCACTGATTAGCTTTTAAATACTAAAACTGTAGTTATTTGATCTAGATTGTTGGAGATGCACGAGGTGCTGTATTTGGTGGTCTTCTGGAATGCCCGTTGAAGCCTACAGCCAAAAGAAAATATCAAGTTGGTAGCTTTTTCTTGTAACTCCCTTCCCTTCTAAATGGTATCAATTTAGAACTTGCTAGGACATTTGACCCTGGGGAAGGGGAGGCAATCACCTTTTAGAAGTTCTTTTAGCTGCTTCATTTTAATTTATAATGTTCTCCCTCGTTTCAAGTTGATGTTCTATATGTTAATATAAAGGTTAAAATACCATTTTGGTTCCTCTACTTTCAAATGTTCAAATTTAGTCATTGTTGTTTCAATAAATCTTAAAATTAGTCATTTGAAGTTAGTTTTAATCAAAATTGGTTAAATAATAATAATAATTTATATGCAAGAAAAGATACATTGTGAATATGTTTCCAAAATTTGTAGAGGGAAGACTAATAGAGACTATTTTTTTTTAAACTAACAATAGAGACTAATTTTAAGATTTATTGAAAGTATAGGAACTAAAATGCAATGAAACCCAAAGTATAGGGACCAAAATGGTATTTTAATCTAATATAAATTATAAAATTTATGTCGTCTTTGGCCATAAAAAGAAATGAAATACCAAGTTATATTCATGAATATTCTTTGGTAAAGATGGATTCTTTTCACAGTAGTTTATTGCTCGGGAATAAACATAAGCTAATCTGTAATTTATAATTCTTATGAACTACATAAGCCTGTATTTCTTTATCCTATATATTGTAACTGCAATCTGATTTTTATGGTTGTGTATTTGATAGGGAACACACCAGACATTTGTTTTTACGACGAAATATGGTGACCCAAGGCTCTTTAGAGCAACTGGTAAATATTCTGTTTTTGTTTGGCTACACGTGTTTGTTCTTGGAAGATTCAGTCATACTGTTAAATATATCAGTCCTACATTATGTGTTGCACATGTCTTGTTCAATTTTTGAAAGTTCTCTTCAGTCAATACTAAATTTTGGTATATTAGTTAGCTTATAATTAATTTGTCTCATTTATACACGTGTGTCTTTGTCTGTGGGTATATATGAATATAATGATGGAATTTCTTGAGAAAATTCATGGTCAACATTGTTCGTTTTCCCATGTTTTTACTACCTATCTTCCACAAAAACAGCATACATTTCTTCTACTGTTCCTTTGTTAGAGGGCTTCTTCCTTGTATTTTCCTCTGAGGAGAGACTTTTCTGATAAGGAAACCGTTGATATGTCCTTGCTTTACCTTTTACTAGGAGTTCGTCTTCACTTAGGATATAGTGATGGTTGTATTTGTGTCTTTTAAAGTTCCAAGGAGTTTTCATTTGTAGATTAAAATCCATTAGAAGTTCAAGTTTTTCTCTTGGCTGGTTGCTCATGAGAGAATTAACATCAACTTTGTCCAAAGGACCTTCTCTATGGTATTGGGCTTCAATGGTGGATTATATTAAGACAAGTGACAAAGGATTTGAATCATATTATTATTCTATGGATACGTCAGGACAAATATTTGGAGACTTTTAGAGTTAGTTTGGCTCCAAGTGGGCATTGCCATGCTTTGATGAGGAGTTCTTTGGAAAATTGTTTTTTTTCCTTTTCTTTGAAACATTTAATCGGAGAGAAACAGAAGGGTTTGACACAGTTTGACACATTTCATGCTTCCCTTTGGGTGTTTCAGTGAAATATTTTGTAATTACTATCCTTCAATTTTAGTTGTCGACAATTGGAGTTTTTTTTTTTTTTTTTAAACTCTACCTCATTTTTAGCTATCTCTTGGAGCAATTTCTCCGCTCTTTTGTAATTATGATCTTTCTACCCTCGTTAATCAATGAAAGAGTTTTTTTGTAATTGTTCTTAGATAGGACATTCTTTTGTAACCCATTTCATCGTATCAATGAATTTTTTTTGTTTCCTAAAAAACAAATGGAGCTTATTACTTAGTTTTTATTTTTTGCTCTCTTTGGTTTTTGGCTTTTGCTTTTGTACTGTCATTATTTGTTGTTCATTGAAAAAAGAGCAAGACTCTCCTATCTTTTCCCAGCCAATCTCCCCAAAAGAGGCCATAATTCTTTTCCGCTGTTATTTAACAAATTTTTGTCTGTTGCACTGATGCAGGAGCCAACCACTATTACTATATTTGCTTGAACGATTTACTAGCACTTGGAGGCGGTGGTAGCTTTGCCTTATGTTTGGATGGAGACTTGTGAGTTACTTTGTTTTTTCCTTGGAACTTTTGCCCACCACTTTTGTTATACGGGAAAATGTACTAAATTGTTTTCTTTCATGTAACAAGATTAAATGGAACTAGTGGACCATGTGACACATTTGGTAGCTTATGCTTGGCGCATGACCCCGAGTTTGAGCTGAAAAATGTTGAGGTAAAATTAATTCCTCAAACTTTCATAGCTTGAATATCCATCAGTTTTAAATATCGTAAAATTCTATGGGAGGTACCTGTGCTCAATAAGTCACCTGTCATTGTAATCACCATGAATTTTCTATTTTTTTTTTAATTTCATCCATCAATGAAATTGTTTCTTATAAAAAATAAAAATAAAGTCACCTGTCATTATATGATGTGCTTTATGTGACGCAGTACGGCATTCTATATGCCACTGCCATGCACGTGCCTTATTCCACTATTACCTTTAGTAATATAAAGTGAAAGTGATGGCTTTTACATAAGCTTTTGTGGTTCTTGCAGTTGTGGGGTTTTGCACATGCGTCAAGATACTTCACCTGAAGACTTGTTATAATTCTTTTCAGAGTTTGTGCTCGTATTTAATTATTTGTGATTATATCCGTCATTCTTCGTTTTGTTCTTTTAACTATTTTATTGATTATTTAATTAAAAATGATATTTCATTTAAAAGAAGCCTTTACCTTTTTTTATGTGTAATATAATTATTTGCTGTATCAGATTAACAATTATTGCTTATTGTACTGTTGACCACACTTAATCGCCAGTTAATTGTTTGTTCCAAATGTAGACCAGAATATCAAGAATTAGTGAATTTGACAGATGAAATTTCCTGCTTCTTGTTGACTGTTGAGTATTGATCGAAACATAGAACTAACGTTTATAGTTTCCTCTTGATGAACATCGAAAGGCATCAACTTCACTCGGTTCTCATTAACAATACAGCAAATAATGAAAAGAAGAAATTTAGAAAGCTCTGGAATTGACTTCACTTGATAAAATGATATAAATTGCTTATTAAATCAGAGTGTGATGAAAGTCATTCTCTTTAGAAGACTACTCGTGGGTTTAGCGAGTCATAATCCTCGGTTTCAAGTAGCAGGTTTTGGGACTTCAATGCCCTCTTAGAGGGAATGGGTTCAATCCTTGGTGACCATCTACTTAGGAATTAATTTTCTACGGGTTTCCTTGGCAGCCAAATGTTGTAGGGTCAGGCGGTCTGTCCCGCGAGAATAGTCGAGGTGCGCGTAAGCTGGCTCGGACACTCATGGATATAAAAAAAAAAAAAAAAAAAAAAAAAAAGTGGCTGGTACTTTGTTTACCTTGGACCTGATTAAGCCTTTTATTTTAATGAAAGTTTTTATTACCTGACTAGCTTTGTTGTCAAACTACCAATTCATCATCTCTTGGTGATAAGCTGCTGCACCAATGAAAAAAAAAAAACTCTCAATGAGTTTTCCTCCCTGAAGGAGGGGGATCTTGGAGTTCTTTCGTTGGAGGAGAGAATGGGAAAGATCCTTTCTTGGAAGGATTGAATTTCTTTTTTCCTTTTAGTTGGAAAAAGACCTAGGAGGGTGACCCCTCCAGTGACGTAAGATCCCTCTAATTTGAGGATTCCTTTCATATGAATGAGTGAGAGGTGAGAGAGAGCTTCGAGTATTTTCTGGTTTTTTAGTATGATGTGTTTTAATTTAAGGCTTTGGTTGTTGTACATAGATGCTTAGACATGGAACTGGTTCTTTCTCATGAGATTTTGGTTTTAGTTACACTCAACCCTTCATGGATCAATATGTTTATTGGGTTTTGATACCTTCTTCTGATGCTTACTCTAGATTGTTAATGAAAGATTCTCAGTATGCATGAAAAACACTCGTACGAATTCGAATTCTAACTTTTCATCAAGTTATATAATAGGAATGTCATTAGAGTGGAATTACGAATATTATTAGAGTATATTAGTAATTAGTTACAGAATTTTGTTATGGTATTTGGTTATAAATAGAGAGAGTGCAGAAGGAGAATGTAGACAATTGTTTAGTGAATTAGGGCTTCAATGATCTCAAGAGAGGGAGAGTCCAAGTCTCTCAAATTACTTGGTTTATCTCGTAGTTAGTTACTGTTATCTTTTATATTGCAATACATCTGGGTTATCACTACATTTCATAAATTAAGTTATCTATGTGCAGTGCAGTTTACTACTTCAATCACTTGCCAATAGCAGATGGACAGGTAAGAGCTCTCTCCTTTCTTGATCATATTGAACTAATATCTGCTATCTTTTATTTATTGTTCATTTATTGTTCCTCTTGTATGCATGCTAATAGAAATCTTGGACACAAGTGAAAATCAAGTCCCCCCCACCCCAAAACAGGAAAAAGAGAGAGAGAGAGAGGAGACAGTTGGATATGACAAGCTTGCAGTTATGGAAAAAGTAGCTGCAAGTTTTGTCTGAGTATCAATGAAGAGAGCCAAAAACAAAAAAAAGGTGCCAAGGGCCAGGAAACTTTTCGAGTTGAATATATTCACTTCACAATGATTCACGAGTATACTCGATAAGGTGCCTTTCGAAATGGGATTCTCTAGTTAGTTTGAAAGCCTTATCATCCAATTTAGGTCATTCGATATGATTTTTCGATGCCTTGAATTACTTTTGCCCAAAGTACCCGCGTCGTTATTTGGTGGGAGAACGACGGAGGGAGGGGGGGCAATTGAACAAGAATATGTCTGAAGAACTTGCTAAACCAAATCCTGACATGATAGGAGGGGGGCATTTAAAAAGTGAGACAGCCTTTGTATTGTAGGTGTGTTCTGTAATTTGGTTGTAACCTTTGTTTCAATCAAACATTTTACTGACAAAGTTGCATTATAGTTTTCATTTTATTCCCTTCAGCCAGGGGCCTCTCCATTATTTCCCTTAAAAATGACACATTTCATATGCTTTTTCTGCATTGGCATTCATTCATAAGCATCATCTTTCTCTGAGGATTGAGGAATTTGTTTCCCCTGAAAACAAAACCAACAAAAGATTTCCCCGAAAATGAACACGATCCGAGATTTCGGGTATCTATGGAGGAAAAAGATGAGTTCTCAATAGTACAAAAGAATGCAGAAAATGGATTTCTGCATTCCCTCAGTGCTTGGAATATGTTTCATCTTTAGTAAAGGCAAGAAATGTACGTAAGATCTATGGATTGGAACAATATCTCTGAACTGCAAAACAGCATAAGGTGAAGGAATTTGAGTTAGGCAAGTGAACCACTTCCAAACATTACCTTTTCCTCTCTTTTATTTATCTATTATTATTATTATTATTACGTCAAATTATAAATTTAGTCCCTGAACTTTGTATCTATTTGGTTCTTGAACTTTTGATTTTTTTAAAAATTCACGAATCTACGAGGCACAAAATTGAAATTTTAAGGTTCCATTAGACATAAAATTTAAATTTATATCTAATAGAACAATTAGTTTTTAAAATTTTCGAATTTGTTAGGGTCTTATTAGACACAAAATTGAAAGTTCAAAAACCAAAAAGACAAAAATCTCAAAGACTAAATTTGTAATTTAACCAAATTTTAGAAGGAAATTTTGTTGCAAAATGTGGCAAATGGGTGAATATTACTCTTTTTTTGTTTAAATACAACAAATATGGAGATATATGGGGATGAGGATCGAACTTTTGACCTCATGGGAGGTAGTACCGGTCAATTACCACTGAACTTTGTTCACTTTGACAGGTGAATATCTACTCAATAATAACTGCTTTGGGTCGTGTTTGTTTGGATATTTATGAAATAAATTGATTTTGTGTTCTGTTTTCAATTGATTTTGTGTTGTTTTGTGTTAAATTAGAAACTTGATTTTTTGACATTGCGTCTTTCAGTTATGTCTTACGACATCAAGTTTTGAAATAAAGAACATATAGAAGCATAATCGGCATAATGTTTAAATTACATTGTTATAAAGTTATGCATGTAATTAAAAACGATCCTTTCAAAACAAAAAAAAAAGGTTAAAAAAGTTAAATTTATAACTTTTTGTGCAAATGTATTTAATTAATCCAGGAATTGAACCTCTGACCTCTTAGTCAATGACACAACTTTATGTCAAATGAGTTATGTTCGGTTTGACACCTAAATTTATAACTTAGTCAAAGATTTGTTATAAGTTATCAAAATGTACTTTCTCAAATTACTTATGAGTTTAACAATTTATAAGGATTTGTTAGAAGTTATCAAAAATGCACTTTCTCAAATTACTTATGAGTTTAACAATTTATAATAGCCAAAGCGAGCATGGCTCAGCTGGCACATGTATGTGTTTATGAACAAGAGGTCTGTGGTTCGAATCCCCCCACCCTAATGTACTCAAAAAAAAAAAAAAAAAAAAAATATATATATATATATATATATATATATATATATAATAAAGTTAAGGAAAATAACATGTAGTTCATTTTTTAATGGGATGGTTGCATAAACAGCAATCATACTCAAAATAATTGTAAATTTAGCAAAATTTAAAATATTTTGCAAATATTACAAAAAATCAGTGTCAATGATAGAAGCAATCGTTGATATATAACAATCACTAATAGACTAAAATTCTAAAAAAAAAAAAAAAAAAAAAGGTGATAGTCTCCTATCAACGATAGACCTAAGGATGAAAATATTCGTGGATATGTCGATATATCCGTAAATCGAAGGCTTCGATACATATATTAAGGATAAATGGATATCTCTTATATCTTTTATAAATACCCGTAAAACATAAAATATATATAAATATCCGTATATATCATTTATTAATCTCAATATGGATATAGATACTAATAATAAGATTTATAACTTAGTTTGGAAGTAAAATAAACTTAATTATTAATTTAAATAATTTTTTTCAAAAAATGATTTACATAATTATCGGTCGATATCGATATTTCACCGATATATCCATGGATATATCCATAAAATTGAACTTCCGATATCGATATTTTCGTCATTGGATCACACTATCAATAATAGAAATTATCATTAAAAAAAAAAAATTGTTTTTCTCTCTTTTTTATTAAAGTACAAACTACAACAAATAATGCAAACTATACAAATAATTAAGAAAACAAAATATCTGGATGGAGGGAGAATGTCAGACATTCTTCCACCCATTATGTCTACGTGTCGCATTCTCCAAGCATGTAGAATTTAGGGCATTTTCATTTTGTAAGCTAAATAAAATGTACTATATCCTCAATTTCTTCCACCTACATCTATTTTTTATATCTTCTATTAAGGGTTTAATCTTGTTTTTACCGTGGTCGTTTCCTAGTTACCACTTACCACCTTCTTAACGATTGTAGACTCGGTTTTTACTAAGGTTGGGTAAATCTTCATATCTCGAACATGACTAAAGAATTTTTTTAACCGCACTTAAAAAGGTAATTCCAAACAAACGTGTATTCAGTCGTAAATAGTATCTAAATCTCATGTAGTAACACATCAAATAAAAATATCTTTAAATTGGAGTATGAGAGGTATGATGATCTCACGATGCATGATTTATTCGTTTATTTATTTTACTAGCAAGATAAAAAAAAATCATGATATTGAAAATGTAAGTGGTAGTTGTATGAAGTTTTATATATATATTCATTCAAATGTTTGTGACGACGAATAAATAAGTATGGGACCTCGATCTTATATGAGATTAAGGATTATTTTCTGAAAAAGGTAAAGAGAAGCAAATTCTCTCTCAATCATATTTCAAATGTGGATGATTGAGAAACATTTTTTTTCGTTTTCAACTACTCAACTTACTCTGCAATAATTGGCATCTACTCACTTCTTTGAAATTCAAGAAATAAAACCGTGCATAACTCAATAAACATAAAAATGTGATTTTTACGATACACTGGTCATTATTTTTCAATTTTATACAAATTGTAAAATACAAAATTACAAGTCATCTTGAAAATCACTTTTTCTCCTGAGTTGTAAAAAAAAAAAAAAAAAAAAAAAAAAAATTAATATCTAGGGTAGTGTCTTATCCTCCTTAAAAAAAAAAAACATCTTATGAGAGTAATTTTTCGTTTCTTTTAAGCTAATCTTATCGACTAGTGACTAAGAGATCTTAGGTTAGGTTCAATCTCTCACTCTACATGTTGTCAAAAAAATACTATAGTAAATGGAGTAAAGACTTAAAAATATATTTTGTTTTATCATTTACACATCTAAAATGTAATCCATAGAAAAAAAAAGTTTATTTTATTCCTTATTACAAATTTATTTATTTATTGCGTTTAACTCAAATTTTATTTGATATATATGAACTTTGAACTGATGGTACATATATTTATGGGTTGATTGCATAAACAACAATCAGACCCGAAATAATGACAAATATAGCAAAATTTAAAACATTTTACAAATATAGCAAAAAAAAAAAAACAGTGACTATCACTTATAGACTATTATCGTTGATATATGACTATCACTGATAGACTACTATCAGTGATAGTCACTGACAAAATTCTATAAAACACTGAGGTGATAGACTACTATCAGCGATAAACTATACTGTTAGTGATAAAAATTGTCATATTTGCAATTTTTTAAAAAAATGTTATATTTTTAATTATTTTATTCTAAATTGACATTTGTTATCATTTCTCTATATTTATCCAAAAAATATATATATATATATATATTTATTAGTTTAGGGTTAGAACTTTTTTATATTCTCAATCAAATCATATCTTGGAAAGGATGGTATAATTATATAACAAATGTTGATCAAATCAAGTCAAGGTTCTCTCTTCACTCAAGGCTCAACCAAACAACAATGATAATTAAATTTGCTCAATAATAAAATAGCATATAATTTATTCAAAAAAAAAAAAATAGCATATAAATATATCAATAATTGAAATGACAAGTACTCAAGATTGCTTAGGTATCTAACCAAAACCTTTTTTTCATAATTGGCTAATCATATTTTGTTCTGTCAACCCAACTCTAGAAATCAAATCTTATCTTCTTCTTATTTTTTTCTTTTCTTTTTTTTTAATAAAATTATAATAATAATATAAAGTCAAGTGTCCTCTTCTCCTTGGGTGATTTGATGGGAGACTAATGTTTCAAAATCATATAACATGACCAAAGAATTTACCCAACAAAGTTTTTATTTTTATTTTTTTATTTTATTTTTTTATTTATTAAAAACAATAGTTGAAATATTTGTACGGATGACCCTCTCCCCTCAAAGTCGTAAGATTTTATAACCCGGTTTTTGAAAACTTATGTTTTTTGATCTTCTCTCGTGATAAGCATATGCACAAAGTCCGTATTACCTTTCATTGAGCACGATCACGAAGAGACAATTATAGTGTTCTCGTGCTAAAGCGAAGGGTACAAATGACTTTTCACAAGGAGATGACACTTGGTTGTTACGAGAGAAGGTCAGAAAACATAAATTTTGAAGGGAAAGTCAAAAAACTTTACGAGCTTTGAAGGGAGGGTCATCCGTACAAATACTCCAACAATAGTTTCATATTAAAAGTGAGATCTTTCATATTAAATTTCATTTATTATTTTTTTTTAGTACAACAAATATGGAGAATAAGAATTGGAATATGTCAAGTACGGTTGAACTATATCTATTTTGACAAGTTTTATTTACTTAACACGATAATGACAAAAAAAAAAAAAATATATATATGAATAAAATTTAATTAGAATCAAATTAATGAAAATGCAAATGTTTTTTTTTTTAATTGTGTTATTTGAAATTTGTTGGAATTAAAATCAAATCATATTTCTTATGTAACTTTATTAGGTCGAGAATATGAATAAAAACCAATGATAAACAAAATGTTTAGAATATAAGCATTCTTATGAGCCAAACATCTAGCTCGTCGATTAGAGATGAAAAATTAACCTATGTCTTGTCATCTTTTCCTCTAGAGAAAGTGATTAGGCTTCACTTACCATATCTTAATTAAATAAGTGACAAGCAATCAAATTTTATTAAATTAACTGATCGTCTTCAAAGTATAGTTAAAGTGAACAGTTCAATAGTAATTATCATGTACTCTTTCTTTTAAAGTCACAGGTTCAATTTTTATACCCCATATTTGTTGTACTAAAAAAAAACTAAACTAATCATCTTCAAAGTAACATTTCTTAAAGTTTTATTATTTAGGTTAAATTATAACTTTTGTCCTTAACTTAAAAAAATTATATATGTTGTTGGAATGTCTTGAATTTATTATGATTCGTTGCAGCTGACTCGGTACAGGGGTATCGTTGATTTAGGTTTTATCATTTTGTATTTGTATTGAGTTTTGATCCCTTATGTATTAGGTCATTAGTGGGTGTCATATATAAACTTCTAATGACTTCTGTCGCCCCTAGTTTGTATTTTGTAATCTCTTATTCGTAATACAAATTACTCTCTCATTTATGTCCATAGACGTAAGTTAACACAACGTTAGTAAACCACGTAAATTTTGTGTCGATTCTTATTTTATTCTTTGTTGTTTGAATTCTGTCATAACATATGTCATTAAACTTTTGAATTTATGTATAATAAATCATTGACCTATTTGACATTTTTTAAATTCACGAATTTATTGTTGGGAGTGCGACAAAAGTCTCACATCGGTTAGTAGAGGGGAAGATCATGAGTATATAAGGAGAGACAACATGAGGGTTATGCCCAAAGTGGACAATATCATACCAATGTGGAGGTCCGTCTCTTGTCCTTATCAATTATTAGATACAAAATTGAGAGTTTAACCTCGGTAAACTCATGTACTTACACTCAACATCAATTTAAAAATTTACTTTAAATTTTTTAAAGTTTAGGGATTTATTAAACACAAAACTGAAAGTTTCGAAAACTTATTTAAGAGAAATTTAAAAGTTTTCATAACTAAACTCGTAATTTAACTTATTACACTCAAATTAACCGAGCCAAATCAACTAAAGACGAGTACAAACATGCTTTTAAACATGGTTTGATCTTTGAACCCTAAAAACTTGATTGGTTTAAAATATATAGATGGAAGAACTATAATTGATTTTGTTTAAACAATTAATTATTTATCTATAAGAAATAAGTTGTCCACGTGTTTGAAGAGTTGAAAACACATTTTTTTTAAAAGGAAAATAGAAATACAACGTTTTTGTTTTTTTAAGGAAAATACAACGTTTTTTTTAAAGGAAAATACAACGTTCAACCAAGCTATGGCCCACCGTGACCATCGGGTTGACCAGTCGTTGAGTGCCAGGCTGACTGTTCCATACTGAAATCTCCAAACTTAGATTTTTTTTTTTTTTTTTTTTTTTTTTTTTTTTTTTTTTTAATATTTAAAAATAAAAAATAAAAAATCCCAGAAAATAACTACCTTTGTACACCTTCAATTTTCATATCCCAAAAATAACAATTTACTCATTTTCTCTCTAGAAAAATAATTATTTATGAAAAAAAAACAAAAAACACATGAGAAACAAGACAAAAACAAATTTCCCTTTCTCCTTTTACTATAAAACTGTCTCTGTTATTTCTGTTTGTCTCCATGGAGTTTTATTGTCATTCAACTCAAACTTCTTATTTGCTGTATCAAAATCCAATCTTCTTCTATTCTTTCTCATTGTAAAAATTAATCCCTTTTGGTTAACTAGATTATATTAGACAGCTATAGCTATGTTGCAAGACGTCGTTCACTCCGCGTCGGGACAAATGCTTACCATGGTAATTCTTCCGACTCTTTTCTCTCTCTTTTCTGATATCTGTGAGTGTTTGAATCAACTTGTTCGTCGTGTTCGAGAAATGGGTCGGAGTCGGAATTCTTTTTCCTTTTGATAGTTGTGGAAAATGTAGCTTCTAAATCTTCTTGTTACAACATTTCTGGGTTGGATTCTATGAGATAAATGAGAGAGAATCATGAATGACAAGCATTTCACATGGATGTGATTTTTAAATTCTATTTGTTTGTACAAAATGGGAAGTTTTTACTACTAATCCAACCAAATTTAGTACTCCATTAGCTTTTTTGTTTTTATTTTTTTGCTTTCCTACATGTCACATGAGCATAAATGCACATCTTTTTCAACTTTGCACAACAAACATGCAGCATTAGAGACCATTCCTTCCTTTTGAAAAGTTTGGTGGATTACATTACATATTGTTTTACTCAAATCCCTTTTGACAATTGTTGTGCTAAATACCACATATCTTCAACTGCTGATATAATTCCTCATCTTCTGGTTTTGAATATGAAGAATGGTGCTTCTTGCTTGTTCGAAACAATGGTCGGTTTCGGCACCGTCGTGCCTAAGGGCATATCGTTTGAAGTAGATTTCTTGAGAACCCTATCTTCTTTTTCTTCTTCTTCTTGTTTAGTTCCCTCTCGTTTTCGAAGCGGTTTCTGTTTATATTTCTTGAGAACCATGTCTTGTTCTTGTTTAGTCCCCTTTCGTTTTCGAAGCGGTTTCTATTTCTTGCTTGCTTTTCCTCCCTTTTTGTTTTTGGTTTTTGTATGAATTCATGGTGTTAGAAGTTGATGTTGGAATTGTGTTTTCAGGAAGAAATCTCGAGTCCGATCCATGCTCAAATATTTGACTTCTGCGATCCCGACTTGTTCTCGGATACGCTTCAGAACACCGAGTTCAATTCTTGCTCGAATGGTTGTTATGACAAGAATTCGTCGTATGCTACAAATCTATCAGAGTCCCCAGAAACATGCAACAATGGGACTGAGAATGAGAATTATACAACAACTAACATAGGAGGCAACAATACGAGTAATCTGACTTGTATATTTGATTCACAAGAAGAACTTGAGAATGACATCTCCGCATCGATAGACTTCTCGCCATCGGGCTCGTTTTCGATCCCTCAGTATCTCGGCATCGAGTCGGGGCAGTTCGACGTATCTCAAGTGCAGTCTGAAATGCCATTTGTAGATTCCATGATTGAGGGGCTTATGCAGTGTCCTATGGAGGCTCCAGTTGCAAATATGATCAACGAAGATCTACCGTCGATTTACCTCGACGATTGCTTGTCTTCCTTGACTTCCTACAACATGCCACTCAATCCTTCTTCCCCTTCGTGCTCGTTTGTCGGAGCAACCATGTCGACTTACCTCCCTTCTGCATCGTCTGTCGACAGTTGTGGAATGTTCTCTCTCCTCGGCGCGGAATTGCAACCGCAAGACCTCGACTATCAGGGAGACAACTGTGGACTCTACAGCCAAGACTGTCTGCAAGGGACTTTCAATCCAGCAGACCTTCAGGTACTTAACTAAACTCTAGTACTCCATAACCGTCTTCGAAATAAACAATCCGACGGTTTAAGCAGACAAATTACGATAAATTTATTATATCAATACTCTAACACGCTCTCGAACATTTTGTTGTTGTATATAAAAGGTGCTTAACAATGAGAACCTTCAACTGGGTGGTGGGGCAATGAACTGCACTTCTTTAGCATCAGAACTCTCAAGCATGAAGGACAGTACTTTCAAAGTAGGAAAACTCTCCCCAGAAGAGAGGAAGGAGAAGATTCATAGATACATGAAGAAAAGAAATGAGAGGAACTTCAGCAAGAAAATCAAGGTCCTTAATTTCTCTATCTATTTATCTCTCTTTCTCCGTCCCCTGAAAAATTATTCAAAGAGGCCGCCACAATGTGGCTGACACTTCGTCTCTACAGTTGGATATATGAAAGAGAAACCGTAAAAGTATCTCAAATTTGTATCCAACGGTTATTAAGAGGCAGTCTCACTGAATAATTTTTCCTCCCCTGATGTTTATAATAAAACTCGACATCTCGCTGATATGTCGCAACCAAATCAACAGTATGCCTGCCGAAAAACGTTAGCGGATAGCCGCCCACGTGTTCGGGGACGCTTCGCGAAGAACGACGAGTTGGCAGAGTACACTCACAAGGCTCCTTCTACCAACAACCATGAAGGAGAAGAAGAAGTAAAGCTCTTATCTTTGAGCCATCTTTTGAAACTAATCCATTTGGAAGAAGAAAGATTTCTAAAAAGTAGATTTGGTTTTTGTTTTTGCAGGTAGTTGTGAAGGAAGAAGATCATAACATGGTTGATTCCTCAGATATCTTTGCTCATATCAGTGGAGTGAACTCCTTCAAATGCAGCTATCCAATCCAGTCTTGGATTTAATTCTTTATTTTATAATATTGGATATTTAAAACAAATCAGCAAAAAAAGAAGAAAAAAAAGAAAAAAAAAGAAAAAAGAAGAAGAAACTACAATTTTGCAGGACCCAAATCAGATATTGAACATAAGAATAATTAATATTCTGATATGTTAGTAGAAAGAGATAGTGAAAAATGGGTCATAAAATAGAAATAAGAAGTTTGAGTAAGGCCACCTAGCAGTTTACAATTTGTAGATATTTCATCAACAAATTCAAAATACTTTAACTTGTACATGTTAGGGGATTTTGCCCTCAAAGTTTGTTATAATTAATATATGTTCAAATTTAATTATAAGGTTCTTTCAATTACATGTACTTTTGTTTGTGTTGGTTTAAGCTTGTGTTTTTCAAGTCATGCACAACTAATAAGTGATTTTGTTAGTGTCAGAGCATAGTTGCTAAATGACATGATGTATCGCCTGATAACCATGAGATTCTATTTTCAACATGTTATCTAAAAAACCTTAATCTTTATTGAGATATTCAATCATAGTTTTTTTTTTTTTTTTTAACAACAATATCAATTAAAAAAATTGTTTTGAAAATAAACTCCTAAACATGTTCCTATTACATTGTTTTGTTAGTAAGGTAGTGCTCACAAAATTATTATTATTATTATTTTGAATTCAACAATTATTCGACAGTGTTTCTCAAAAATAAAAAATAAAATAAATTGTGGGGTGAGATTCAAATCAACAATATTGATAATAATAAGTTGATTCACTTAATTATGCTTGAATTGATTGCTTGCCATATACTTGTGAGATATAAATTTTGATTTTGATTTTTTTTTTTTTAAACTTAATAATATATTGGGTGGATAGATTGAAATTTCAATCTCTTGATCGAAGACATATACCTTAACTCGCCGAACTATGTTCATGTCGACTATATGATTTTTTTTTTTTTAACAACATGCTGGGGTGAATGATTGAACCTAGGATCTCTTGGCCACTAGGCGATACATCGTTGAACTATGCTCTTGTTGACGACTATATAAATCTAAACCTTTGACTTTTTGATAAGGGATTTGTGCCAAGGTTAAATTATACAAAATATTATATATACTCAACATTAGTCTTTATTGTTGGGAGTTCTGATTTTTATCCTTAATATTTGGCCAAAAATCAATTTCTCTTCTTAAAATTTAAGGGTTGTATCAATTAAAATCCTAAACTTTTATAACTATATCAATTTATACGATCAATTAGAAAAAATGTTAGTTTTCGCTACGGTGTAAACTTATGATTTATCAATTAAATCTCTAAACTTTCATACAATTGATTCATTTATTAAAATTTAACCGTTTAATTGTGAAAAATTTAAATTTTTACGCCTTTAAATTAATTTTTTTAAAATAAAATATAACAAAATGTGTAAATTGATATATTTATGAAAGTTCGTTTAAATCCATGCAATCCATAGTTTAGAGAAGAGTATAAATTAATTTTTTTTCTATATTTTTTCTTAAATTATTTAATTTTTTCTTTTAATTTAAAATAAATTAAAAATTAATTGTTGTTTAAAAAAAGGTAATTTATTCGAATTGGGCCCGTAGGAAGTGATACAGAAAACAAACCCTAGATCCCAATCCTTATATAAATCGTCACAAAGCCCTAATTCCTCTCAGTTTCTCGTTTCAGCCGGCAAAAATGTCGAAGCGAGGTAAGCAAACCCTTCTTCCCCATTCTCTCTGTTCTTCCTAGTTTCGCCATCTAGGGTTTTAGTTTTCTTCTTCGTTCTTCCCGTATTCTGTTCTCGCAGGAAGATCATGTTCTTGTTTTATTGTGTGTTACTCTTGAATGTGTATGATTGATTTGTTTCTTGTTTTGTTCCAGGGCGCGGAGGATCTGCAGGTAACAAGTTTAGGATGTCACTCGGTCTACCGGTGGCGGCAACAGTGAACTGTGCCGACAATACCGGAGCCAAGAATCTGTACATCATCTCAGTGAAGGGTATTAAGGGTCGATTGAACAGATTGCCATCTGCTTGTGTTGGAGACATGGTGATGGCCACTGTCAAAAAGGGAAAGCCCGATCTCAGGAAGAAGGTGCTTCCTGCTGTCATCGTTAGGCAGCGCAAGCCATGGAGGCGAAAGGATGGGGTTTTCATGTACTTCGAAGGTAACCCCTGTTCGAACTTTGATCTGGAATTGTATTATGCTTGTTGACGTCTGCTATCTATCATAAGTGAGATGCAATGCATGTTTTTGGCTTTGAACTCAATTTTTCCCGGATGATTCGTTCTAGGTTAATTTTAAGTTTGTCTTTGGGTTTTTTGTTATTAATGGATTGCATTGCTGAATTGTTTTTGCTTGCATTTCTTAGAACCTGAGAATTCCATTACTATGTCTGTTGAGGCTAGATAATTCTTGGGAGATGATTTGTTTTCTGTATCTTAATGGTTCTGTGAGGAATATATATCTAACATATCCAAGCTTTGAGTTTCCTAGATGTTTATTTAGTTTTCACTAAGATTATTAGTCTTATTGGGTTCTAATAGAAAACTATCAACCATGTTTTCGAAGTAAGAAGAACGTGTGTTTTTAGAATAACATATTTAGTAAAATAAGGTGATTTTTTCTTTCTTTGATGAAATGCAATAGCGGCCTAGGCTGATTGGACTGGATAACCATACGTTTAGTGACAAGTTCAAAGCATTCTGTTTTCTTGTAAATTTTTTGTAAGATGACCTAATTTTCCATTTAACCCCATCTAACTTTCAGACATAAGTCAGGTATCCTCCTAATTGTAATGGTTTGATACCGTTACGAGTCTGGTAAATAGACTGTGTCCATCGTTGCTGATGTGTTGTAGCTTTCATGCTCATATCTGCTCCATGTGGACAATACATTTTATTTAAAGTTACTTCCGTCCTTAATCTTATTGTTTCCTATAGCATGATGTCATCTGCTGAATGGGGTTTTTTAGATAACATATTTAGTAAAATAAGGTGATTTTTTCTGTCTTTGATGAAATGCAATAGCGGCCTAGACTGATTGGACTGGATAACCTTAATTTAGTGATAAATTCAAAGTATTCTGTTTTCTTTTATTTTTTGTAAGAGTACCTAATTTTCCATTCAACCCCATCTAACTTTCAGACATAAGTCAGGTATCCTCCTAATTGTAATGGTTGGATACCGTTACGAGTCTGGTAAATAGACTGTGTCCATCGTTGCTGATATGTTGTAGCTTTCATGCTCATATCTGCTCCATGTGGACAATACATTTTATTTAAAGTTACTTCCGTCTTTGATCTTATTGTTTCCTATAGCATGATGTTCTTTTTAATTTTTTGTAAGATTACCCAAGTTTGCCATTTAACCCCATATAAATTCCAGACATAAGTCAGGTATCCTCCTAATTGTGAAGGTTGTTACCGTTACGAGTCTGGTAAATAGACTGTGTCCATCGTTGCAGATGTGTTGTAGCTTTCATGCTCATATCTGCTCCATGTGGACAGTACATTTTATTTAAAAATACTTCCGTCCTTGATCTTATTGTTTCCTATAGCATGTTCTTTTTAATTTTTTGTAATATTACCCAAGTTTGCCATTTAACCCCATATAAATTCCAGACATAAGTCTGGTATCCTCCTAATTGTTAAGGTTGTTACCGTTACAAGTCTGGTAAATAGACAGTGTCCATCGTTGCAGATGTGTTGAAGCTTTCATGCTCATATCTGCTCCATGTGGACAGTACATTTTATTTAAAAATACTTCCGTCCTTGATCTTATTGTTTCCTTTTAGGATGAGGTCATCTGCTGATTTTACCCGTAAAGAAATTTTCCCGTATGTCGTTTCTGGGTTACAATTTTCTGATTTTGAAATATATATTGTTTCTGCAGATAATGCAGGAGTGATTGTGAACCCGAAAGGAGAAATGAAAGGTACGATAGGAAAAAGGATGCACATTCTTCTTTTCTTTTAATTTCACATTTTGAGGTTCTCAAGTTGGTTTGTTTGCTTCTGTTGCAGGTTCTGCAATTACTGGTCCTATTGGAAAAGAGTGTGCTGATTTATGGCCTAGGATCGCAAGTGCAGCCAATGCAATCGTGTAGTGTTCTTTCTAGAGTTTCAATCTTCTCGATTCTGTGGTTATAACAGCTCGTCATTTTTGATATCCTAGTGTTTTATTATAGTACTAATTTATTACCTCTTTGGATGTGAAATTTAATGGATTATTTTTGAATCAATGAATCTAGTTTTTGAGTTGATTAAACAATAACCAGTTTCCCATCTTCATATCTTATGAATTTGTGTTTTCAAGGTGCTGGTTGAGTGGCCATAGAATGTGCCTAACAAGTTTATAACTAGCAATCTTATCAGGTAATTTTGCCCCTTGGGATGTAGGTCCTTCTGTGAAGTACAGCTTTTCTGCTTCTTTTCAGGGGGTTTTTGTACGGATGACCCATCCCTCGGGGGCTGTGAGGTTTTTTAACCTTCATCGCGAAAACTTATGTTTTTTGACCTTCTCTCGTGATAAGGAAGTGCACAAAGTTATTCGTACCCTTCGTTTATCACGATCACGAGGAGGCAACTAAACTCTGAACTGTGATCTCTTCGTGATAAGCGAAGGGAAATGACTTTGTGCACTTCCTTATCAAGAGAAAAAACATAAATTTTTGCGATGAGGGTTAAAAAATCTCGCGGCCCCTGAGGGGTGGGTCATCCGTACTAAAACCCCTTCTTTTAAGCCTAGTTTTTGAATTTAGATCATTTTTTCATTTGTTACTTTCAAAATAGTGTGTGTACTCCCTTTTATGTATCAGGAAGCTATAGAAGGCTGTGTTTAAGTTTTTAGTTTTTGTCTTTTTCATAACAAGTTAGGTTTGGTTGCCGACGTATTTTTTTTACAATTTTTTTAGCAGCCAAATCTTGTAGGATAAAGGATATAATATTGTAGGATCATGACTAGCCAAATATTATAGGATCAACGACTTGATATAATATTGTAGGATCGTAACTTGCCAAATATTGTAGGATCAAGGAGTCTCGTGAGATTAATCTCAATTAATCGTGTTGTAGGATCAAAGAGTTTCGATTAGTCGTGTTGTAGGATTGAGTTGGTTTGATTTTTTTTTTCAATCTTTCAAATCTTTGGTTATAAAGAAATTTTAAATGACTATTTTTCTCCCTTATCTCAATAGAATTGAAACAAACATGAAATTTACAGGTAATAGTCTCGAGATTCTTTTGATATTAAGAAATTTCTTCATCTTTCTTTATAGATTAAATTGAAATAGTTGAACATATATTTATCTGAAAGGCTACACAAACAATCAACAGCCCAAACATTATCTTGTACATAAAAGTAACTTCAACTTTAAACATAGTTATTACACAACCAAAACTCTTATTTTGTTTTCTTCCACAATCTATATCAGCAGTGATCAAGAGAGGCAAACATAATTAGGATATGATTTACTTCTTCAGAGGATCAGATCAATACATCTTGTGTTGAGCAGTTAAGTTCATCTTGGCACAATACTCAAACAAGCTCCCATCATAACATCTCCTTATAGCCTCTTTCGATAGGAAGCCATCCTCGTCCCTGGCCAGCACGTAGAGTACAAACCATTCGAACTTGGCCGCAACCCTGGAAGCGCTCGAGATTCAAGATTCGTAACAGCAACAATAGCAAAGAGAAGTTAATTTATGTGTATAATTGAGGGTACGAACCATCCGTAGGGATCCAAAGCTAGACGGTTGGCTTCAGTCATGTCCCATATTTCTCCAAGGGAGAGCTTGTCTGGATATGTTCTAGCATACTTACTGAACATGTTCTCGAAATTTGCCGCCACGTACCTGCACCATTCATTTCATATAGTATATGTATTCCTTCTTAAATAAATATTCAGATAAATTCTAAAAAAGACACCCCAAAAAAAATACCCTCCAAGAGTTTTTTCATGGATAAAATTGATGCAACCGTCACATCTTTTACGACATTATTCACGTGAGAATTGATGCGTAACAATACTATCAAGACGAGCTACGAATAATGTATGAACTATGAGCAAGAAGTTTTAAGTTCAAATCTCCCTCTCCACACTCCCCACATACAGTAGAAAAGAGGTTTTAGAATTGAATCTCCTTCCCCACATACCGTCGAAAACCGTCGAAAAGAGGTTTTAAGTTCAAATCTCCCTCTCAACACTCCCCACATACGGTAGAAAAGAGGTTTTAGAATTGAATCTCCCTCCCCACATACCGTCGAAAAGAGGTTTTAAGTTCAAATCTCCCTCTCCACACTCCACACTCCCCACATACGGTAGAAAAGAGGTTTTAGATTTGAATCTCCCTCCCCACATACGTCGAAAAGAGGTTTTAGGTTTGAATCTCCCTCTCCACATACTTTCCCCACATACTCTCGAAAAGAGGTTTTAAGTTTAATCACCCTTCCCCACATACTGTCGAAAAGATATTTTAGGTTTGAATCTCCCTCCCCACTTACGGTCAAAAAGATGTTTTAATAAATGACAACGACAATATTAATCTTAAACATAGTCATGACCTAATTTTTAAACCTTGATTGCCACGCCATTTTTTCATAAACGATATTTTTAGAACAATTTGAAGGTTCAAGGTATATTTGGAACAAAATTCAAAGGTAAAAATAAAAAAAATCGTTTAGGGGCATAATTTAAACTTTGGGGTCTTTTTGATAAATTTAAAAAAAAAAAAAAAAAAAAACACTCACAATTTCCTTAAAAAAATTGAAAAAATAAAAAAGAGGTAAAAGGTGTACCTTCCTTCAGTGTCATAGGTTCCAGAATCGCTACCATGTTTGCTTCTGTGAATATTGTATATGTATATTGGAAAGAAAGGTGATGGTATCCATCCCTATAATTTTACTTTAATTAATTTAATTTCCTCATAATTATATTATATCAAAATTAAAATTAACATAAATTAATTACTTACTGGTTGAGTAGGGTAGCTCATGGTCACATTTATACCAATCGCCATTATTAGCGACGCTATCATGTTGAATCCAATCGCTCTTAGCCCTGAAATAATCCATACAAAAATAACACATTTCTCTCTGAGTTCTTAATAATATAAACAATTTTATTTCGAGCCAAGAGCATAGCTCAACTCGCATGTATCGAATCTCCCAACTAATTTAACAAAAATTAGGTCAAAATCTCCGTAAATTCACTTATTTCAACTATATCAAGTTTTGCAAACGAAAACGAAAAACTTATTAGAGGGTATATATGGTATATACCAACGTAAGTCTCCCAAGGGTAAACGATGCCATTGTCATCTTGGTCGAAGAAGGCAACATGCTGCTGAAGAACCGTCATTCCATAGTGCTTGTGCCCTACCGTCCCCGTCGGGTGGTTCGTGTCCGGCGCCACCAGTGCCCGAGCCAAATCTAATCGCATCAATACCAAAATCAAATTAAATTCAATAATCCGTTACAAATGGAACATTAATTTTTTTCGATCTTGTTCGATAATTATTTAGTTTTTAATTCTTTATAATTAAGTCTATAAATACTGTTTCGAACTATACTATTTTTGTTTCCTAACCTAATCTACCCAAGATTAAGCAAAAAAAAAAAAAATTAAAAATTAAAAACTAAAAAAAAATATATATTTCTTTTAGGCCATAATCATTTGATTTTTGAAAATTCTACATGTTTTCTCTCCCTTTCCTACAATAATTTCCCTTGGTCAAGTTAAGAAAACGTTAGAATTCTTAACCAAATTAAAAAATAAATCAATTAAAAGCTATTATTTTTTAAGTATTTTAAAATTGACTTAGATTTTGAGAACAATAGATAGCACAACTATGATATTCAATCTCCATCAACATTTTCACATATTCGTATGTTTAACATCGACATGAAGAGTGAATCTACATTTTTCTCATACAATCGATGAAATATTAAAAAAAAAAGCAACAAAATGTAACCTAAAATTAATATAATATTATAATAAAGACATTTTCTTCATACGATACAAAATCAACGAAATATTAAAAAAAATAGCAACAAAATGTAACCTCAAATGACCCTATAATATGAAAAATTGTAACAAATGTCAATTTATAATAAGATAATTAAAAATTTAGCATTTTTTTTTTTTTTTTTTTTTTTTTTTTTTTTTTTTTTTTTTTTTCGGTATGTCAATTTCTATCGCTGATATCTTATGGCGGTTAGAAGCCTATCGCTGATCACCTCAGTTTTTTATAAATTTTTGTCAGCTTTTTATAGATTTTTGTCATGATAATAGTATAGAAACATATATATATATATATATATATTTTTTTTTTTGTCATATTTGCAAAATAGTTTAAAATTGGCTAAATTTGCAATTAGTTTGGGTCGCATTGCTATTTGTGTCAAACTCATATAATATTATAGTAAATATATTTTAACTCATTTAGAAGTGTAAAATATTAATTTATTAATTTATATATATATATATATATTTAAATCTTCCAAAATATCCATCAACATCAACATTTTATTGACATTTTCATAAAATTGAAACTTCAATATTTTTATCGACATCAACGTTTAAATTCTCGAGCACAACAAAAGAATTCATAGCAGAAAGTATTGTATATAGGCTTATTATAAAAAAAAAAAAAAAAAAAAAAAAATCATTAGAAATAACGAGAAAAAACAAGTATAATTTTAAAAAACAAAATAAAAAAAAAAAACCGATATTTTGAAGTCGGGACTGACATGGCTTGGGGATGGTGGTTTCTAGGTCATTTCGAAGCCTTCGTTCACGAGTGACCGGAGCAAATCGAGCGTCGGTGGCGGTGGCGTCGGTGTCGGCCATGACAGAAAAAAGTTAAGATCTCATATTTGGGGTGCGTTTGAATTTATATATAAAGAGGAAAATTGATGATAGGGATTGAGGCTTGAGGCGTGGCTGTATGCTGTGTTGGTGTGGCAACGTTATAGTTTGCTGCATGTGTTTTTGATCGACACGACCACCATCCTCCCTATCTTAACCTCATCGATATCATCGATCTTCTTCTCTTTCCTCCTATTCCCTTTTAATTACTTCATCTATTTTCTAACTTTACAAACCACGTCCCAACGTCAACATTAGGGGTGTTCAAAAAACCCGCAACCCACGAAACCTAACCCAACCCAACCCAACTTTTCGGGTTGGGTTGGATTTTTTTTTAATATGGGTTGGGTTGGGTTGCTATTTTGAAAAACCGAATTTTCAGGTTGGTTCGTGGGTTGAACCAAATTTGGCTTGGTTCAACCCGAACCAACCCGAATTCAATATATTAAAAAAAAAAAAATTATATATATAATAAATTCAATATATTTTTTTTAAAAAAAATTCATTCGTGATTTTGAAAGGAAAATTAATGATTAATGATGATTTTGAAAGGAAAATCAAGGATTAAGGAATTTCATTAATGATAATTTTGAAAGGAAAATAAGGATTAAAGAATTTCATTAACGATATTTTTAATTTGGGTTGGGTTGGGTTGACAGAAATGTTGGGTTGGGTTGGGTTGAGAATTCACCAACCCGAAATTTTCGGGTTGGGTTGAAAAACCTACAAACCTAACCCAACCCATGTACACCCCTAGTCAACATAGTTTAACGGACATAAAATATAAACTAATCAGCCAGAGTATAGACATCATGAGATTCCATCTTAAAATCAATTGATTATAGGAAAAGTAACCCATAAATATTATATTGTGAGATGCGAACAAAGAAGTCGAAGTTGAAATTTTTTCAACCCCACATTCAATTGAATATAGCAGCAGTAGCTCATAGGTTGTCACATGTTAAAAAGAAGGTATCTTTTCTATTTAAAAAATAATTCTATCTTACCTAAAAAAAAAAAAAAAAAAAATTCTAAATCCTAAACGTTAAATCGTAATTCTTAAATACTAAAGCTCTAAACCCTAAATTACACCTTTAAAGAAAAACATTTACACATTTAAAGAGAAACATATTCTAGAAAAAAAAACATAAAAGAAAGAAAATTTGAAAGTTATAAAAAAAAATAAAAAAGAAAATTAAAAAGAAAAGAAAACATTCTTAAAATGCTTTGACATTTGGTCCTCTATGGATGAGCTACGCCCTAGCAGCCATGTATTACTCTTTTAAATTAAAAAAATTGTTTAAAAGAAATGTAGAAATTTTTGCAAAGAAAGGTTTATCTTTGATAGACTATAAAAATGGCCTTAGTGATAATAGACTGGATTTTTTTAAAAATTATTATATTTTTTTTCTTTTTTTTATTTGTATGACATATTTGTAAATATCACCCTCCATTTTGCCATTACAATTATCCTTCAAAATAAGGGGCTGTTTGGCCCCCCGAGTTGGGTAGGGTGGGGTGGGCTTAAATAGCCCACCCCGTGTTTGGTGCCCCAACTATATAAGTTGGGGCTGGGGGTTATTATAACCCCCGGTTTCCTACAGTGTTTACTGTAGCAATTCTAGAGTAACACTGTAGTAGTTCTACAGTTTTTTTTTTTTTTTTTTTTTTTTTTTTTTTTTTTTTTTTTTTTTTTTTTTTTCACTCAATTTACCGATTTTTTTTCTCTCTCTTTGTCTTCCTCACCTCACGATTTTTTATCTTTCATTTCATCCCAAATTTCTCTCTTCACCGAACTTGTCGATTGTATGTGATTTCCTAAATAATATTTATTTTTTTTAACTTTTAAAAAATTAATATGTAATATACATTTAACTATACAAATATAACAAAATGTTGTAGAAAAAAAATAAACTAACATAAACACATATTTCAAACTTCATGTTAAAGAAAACTGTATTATTTCTCTCTCCACTGAGTTCTTGTTGTCGATTATTTGTGATTTCCTAAATAATATTTATTTTTTTAATTTTTAAAAAATTAATATGTAATATACATTTAACTATATAAAAACAACAAAAAATTGTAGAAAAAAAATAAACTAACATAAACACATATTTCAAACTTCATGTTAAAGAAAACTGTATTTTAAACCCACACTATACAACTCTGCACCCCAAACACAGACTTACTAAACCCACACTATACAACTCTGCACCCCAAACACAGACTATTATAACCCACCAACTATAATAACCCACCCTGCGCCCCAAACGCCCCCTAAGTCTTTCTAAGAGTTTTTATTTTATTTTATTTTTGAAAATGTCACGTTTTTTTTTATTTGATTTACTTTTATTACTTTTTTTGTGGCAAGAATTTTATGGGCCTCTGGTAGCTGGGTGTTTTGGGCCTAGGGCTTTGTCGAAAGCTGAATTTAGTATTCGCCCATCGAATTCGAGAAGACGAGTTGTCTCTACAGAAAGAAAAACCCAATCTATGAACCTTAAAGCCTAAAACTTCCTCTTTCCTTTGTCGATTCATCGAAAAATTCCCCGCCCCCAATTCATCCAAGGAAAAGGGTGTATTTCAGCGCCCAAGATATGGCCGGTGAGGTAGCGGTGGAGGTTGCTGCGGCGGCGGCAACAGAAGTAGCCGATTCCAATCAGCAGTCCCATAAATTGGAGAGAAAATGGACCTTTTGGTTCGATAACCAATCGAGGCCGAAGCAAGGTGCTGCTTGGGGCACCTCTCTGCGCAAGGTCTATACCTTCGACACCGTTGAAGAGTTTTGGTGGTACGTTCTTCGATCTCCATCTCCGCCGTTGATTAAATTGGGGTTTTGTTTTACCCTTTCTGTGTCGCTAGTTTATGTTTTGGTAGATTAGGGCATAACTCCTACTAGATTTTAGCTACCGAGGAATCGGGTTTTGAAGAGAACTATTCCGTTCAGACATGCGTATTTGATTGAATTTTACGGTGTGGGTTGTGTTTTAATTTTTCTTTGAAGTTGAACCACGATTGAGTTCGAGTTAATTAGAGAAAAACCCAGTAGACCATATTCTTATTTTATGATTTGTGATTTCGGGATTTTGTGCAGTTTGTATGATCAGATATTCAAGCCGAGCAAGTTGCCGGCTAATGCAGATTTTCACCTGTTCAAAACTGGAGTTGAGCCGAAATGGGAAGATCCTGAGTGCGCTAATGGAGGAAAATGGTCTGTCACGAGCAGTAGAAAGGCTAACCTCGATACCATGTGGCTGGAAACGGTATAGAAACCGTAGAATAATATTATCATTTTATGCTGCTAAAGTTTATCCTTGGCTAAATGAATTAGTACTGGTAATTGCTTGCTTTAATGTCATCTAAAACTGCACATTTTCTTTCTTTACTAGTTGATGGCTTTGATTGGGGAACAATTCGAGGAGTCTGATGAGATCTGTGGCGTAGTTGCCAGTGTGCGCCAGAGGCAGGACAAACTTGCATTGTGGACTAAGACAGCAACAAATGAGGCTGCCCAGGTTTGGCCGTGTTTTCTTATTTGTTCGTGGTTGCTTTTGCACATTTTCTTTGGTTTTTGTATATAGTAGCGAAATCCTGTCATCCACCAGATTATTGCATGTTCTCAACACAACTCTGAGGATTTGGTTTGCTTCTTCTTGCCAACTATGATCCTTTCTGAGAACTTATATGTATTCATTATTTTTCTTAGGTGTCATGTTCTCTTGGCTTCTTCTGTAATTGTATAGTTCTTGTTGTGAATCTTTTGGATACCGATTGCTAACCATTTGGTTTTTGGTTTTTGAAAATTGTGCTTCTTTTCTCACAATTTTCTTACAATTGTTTTCATCTTTCTTAAAGAAACAATTGTATTCTTAGCCAAATTCTATAAACAAAAACTATTTTTTTCTAGTTTTCAAAACTTGTTTAGAAAACTGTTAGGACACCACCTAACGGAATCAAGAACAATGGTGTATTGCAATGAAAAGGTAATAGAATTACAAGATAAGCAAGTGTTTAAAGGTACTTGCACCCATCTTAGAACTATCTCAAGCCCTAATCTACTTAACCATTGAATGCCTTCCTCTAATTCCACCCCCTCTATTTATAACCATATACTCTTAACTAACTTCCTAAGTAATTACCCTATATGCCCTTGCTACTAATATGCTAATATTGTCCATATACCCCTAACTAGGGTCCTCATAAAAACATTGGTAAAAAGTAGATAACAAAACAAAGAAACTTATTGATTGAAAAGTAGTGTTTATAAGCTTAATTTTCAAAAACCAACAACCAAATGGTTATCAAACCGCCCTTGATGTGTGGACTGTGTATTACCAATGGTGTTTTGCTCCTATTGTTTGCTTTATTTGGGCCTTGTTTTGGGCTGATCCTTTTTGTATTGCTTTTGTTTGTTTACTCTGTAAACTTCTGCTCAATTCCGTACATTTGTGCGAAGGATTACTGTACTAATGTAATGTTAATGCATCATTTTTTTTTTCCTTAGTATTTATCTATTTCATTAGATGGAGAGCCATTGCATGAATAATATGTTGCCTTTATCGTAAATCAAATGCATTTATTAGATGACATTTAGAACCCAAGGTTAACCTCAATCAGCAAGGGACTAGGGAGGACGTTTTAGTCCTTGGATTATTCAATTGATTGGAGAACTAACAGAGAATTTTACATGCGGCATTCTCTCTCTTTGTTGGTTTGCAAGTCAAATTTTTAAGCAGAAACAACTTTAGGAAATAGGAATTAAGTAACTTTGCTCCTTTTCTTCAGCATGTTTTAAGCTTTAACTTGTTTCAAGATCTCTGGTGCGACATTTAGCAAATGTTAGAGTTCTATATATATATTTTTGACATGTAAAGTTTTCTCTAATCGTCCACTTTATGTGAAAACTCACCCCTAAAAGCCGCTAACCTCAGTTATAAAGACAGTCCGTGACGTATTCTGTTACTTTTCGATGCAGATGAGCATTGGTAGGAAATGGAAGGAGATCATCGACGTCACCGACAAGATTTCCTTCAGCTTTCATGTAAACTTCAGTTTTGTGTTCGTCAACATGTTCTCTTCTGTTCTCCCCATTTCATCTATTTACGTCTCTATTTGTTTTGGTTGGTTGCAGGAGGATTTGAGGAGGGAAAAGTCAGCAAAATCTCGATACAGTGTCTGATCATTAACTGGAGCATGTTCGCGCTGCTTAAATTTTGAGGAAAATACCAAACAATATATTTCGACATACTCGTCATTGTTATATTTCTTTTTCTTTTTGGCTTTGTTTTCGGATCCAAGACAATCAATCGAGATCTTCCCTGTTTTGAATGCTCAGAACTTTCCTTCAATGTAGTAGCCTTGTCAATTTATATTTTAGACCATTCCCATTGAGAAATGAAGCAATATACTGATACGATGTATAATTGTATTGTATGTTTCCATAATCATCTTGAGAGAGCAGGTTGTTTGAATATTGATTTGTCTTTACTGCTTTTCCAGGATTTCAGAAAAATGAAAGCACTTCCTGTTGTCTAAAGAGTTGAGTTTTGAGAGATAATAATATTACAGGTGATGGATGAACTATGAATAAAATGTTAAACAGGAGAGAGCATAAGAGATTGAAATCTCAGGCAAGGAATCCAAGTCTTTCTCCATTCTTCTTTGCCAGCCTGATTAATCCTTGTCTTTGCTTTCCATCTGCTCCAATTGACTTGCAAAACTCTGTGATTACCTGAATAATAATACCCACATCCACAACACATTAAAAAACCTTCAAGTTTCATTACTATCGAGAATATGAAATTATCCCGTCGATATGTCAATATATTCGTAAATCGGAGGGTTCAATATAAATATTCATAAAACATCAAAAATATCATCTATTAATTTTAATATGAATCAGATATTAATAACAACATCTATAACTTAATTTGAAAGTAAAAAAAACTTAATTAATGATTTACCCCTCAATTGGTTTTTTTTAGTACATTGGGGTGGGTTGTGGGGATTCGAACCACATACCTCTTCGTCGTTAACACATACATATGTGCTGAGCTCCCTTTAACTTTGAACTTTTAGATTTGTCATATATGTCTCTGAACTTCTAATATTATGTTTAATAGATCTCTAATTTTAGATTTGTCATATATGTGTGAACTTTTAATATTATGTTTAATAGGTCTCTAAATTTTAAAAAATGTCTAAAATTTCTAACTTTCAATTTTGTATCTAATAAGTTTCTAAACTTTCCATTTTGTGTCTAATAAATTCCGTTAAGACAAAAAATGAGAAATTTGATGTCTTGTTAGATACAATATTCAATTTTAATTTCAACAATTTCGTTAATTTAAAAAAAATGTTGAAAATGTAAGACGTCTATTATACACAAAATTATACACAAAATTAAAAGGTGTGTTGTTAAAAGAAAGTTTAGAATGTAAAATTTTGTCCTTCCTAAAATTAGCTGTTTAAATTTAGTAATTTAATACATTCGTGTAGATTATTATCAGTTTAAATATTTGGCTTATACTAAAGTTGAATATTTATATATATATAAACATTTTATTTATTATTTTTGGTTAATGAAAATTGAAAAGTAAGAAATCGAGATTAAGCCAACCTGGGAATGCACGGCAATTGCTTTACCCCTGAGCTGATTGAAGCGCTTCTTGCCGATGAGATTCCGAGCAACCACAACCAACGGCGCGAAAACCCCTTTGCCCTCATTCACGTTCTTCATCATCGGCCGGAATCTGACCGCCTTCCCCACTGCCGCCGTCTTCGGCGTGGCCAGCAGCGCGTACTCGTCTCCGAAGAAAGAAGAGGAACAGCACAATCCAGTTGCAGAAATCGAAGTCGCCGCCATTGAAACAGCTTCTTCTGGTACTTTCTGAGGTACAATTCCAAACTCCTCCTCTGTTATCTGTGTATGTGGGGTGAGGAAATTGGGGATTTAAGAGAGGGGTTATGAACCACACAATTCGTTATGTGAATTAGAATTGAATTTGAAATTGAATGTGAATTGTTCATGTCATTGCTTCCTACGGTCCATAATTTCGGAAGAATATCAGCGGCGAAGAAGACGACACGACCCCATTTCAGATTATTTTTATTTATTTATTTATTTGGATACCTAGGCTGCCGAATTCAATTTGTAATTTTAACCCTCTTTTATGGGACTTAATAGACGGGAGAGACCTGTTATTTTAAGCGGATTGTCAAAATGACCGAATCTGAAGAAAAAAAAAAAAAGAAGCAAATTGACCTTCTATTTCATCAATTTTTATATTATTTTCTAGCTCTAGCTGCGGGCGCGGGCTGATCTCGCTCTAGCTACGGGCGCGGGATGGTCTCGCTCTAGCTACGGGCGAGTCTCCCTCTAGCTCTAGCTTTATTTAAGATTTGAAAATGATAATATCTAAAGTTTTTTTTTTTTTTTTTTCAGATTCGAGACCAGTCTGGAGCTAGAGCGAGACCAACCCGTCCGAGCTAGAGTGAGATCAGCTCGCGCCCGCAACTAGAACTAGAAAATAATATTAAAAAAGAAATGATGATGTCTGTCGAAATTAAAAATCAAATTGTTATGGAACAGAGCCTTTACGGTTGATTTCACTTTTTTTATAGAAATATTTAGATTTTTAGTCTACCTTTTTTAGTTTTCAAAACATAATTTAGTTTTTGAAAACATCGATAACAAGTAGATAATAAAACAAAAAATATTTATAGAAATAATGTTTATAAGTTTAATTTTTAAAAATCAAAATAAAAAACCAAAAAATTATCTAGGGGTCTACAATTTATAGGTTTAAATCCAGTTGAATTTTGTTCAAAAACATGTACGTCCGTACATTTTTTTGGGTCAAAAAAGATTAAAATTGTGCTTAAGGGTAAGGTATTATAACTCTGTTTGACCATTAATATTTTTTTAAATCCAAAGTAAATAAAGTTATTTTTATTAATTTTAATAGTATTTATTATTGATGTACTATTTTAACCACAAATTATTTAAATTCATTTGGTATTTCAAACATAATAAACTTATATAATGTTACATTTTAATTTGTAGTCAACTAAAAAAAGTTAATTAATTAATTATTATTATTATTATTAATTTTTTTTTTTTTGACAACATGTTGAGTAGGGGATTGAACCTAGGACCTGATGGTAACTAAGCGATACATCATGCGGTTATGTTCTTGTTGGCAAAAGTTATTAATATTTTAATGGTTGATTTGTAATTTTAATGATGAATTGAATATATAGCCAACATAAACACAACTCAACTGACATGAAACATACGTCTTCGACCAAAACAATCAAGATGTTCGAATTTTTCCGCCCACATATTGTTGAATTATGTTGAGATTGTTTTTTAGTTCAACCAAATTTGAATTTTCGATGATCTCGTAGTCGAGCATATACATATATACCTTAACCAGTTGAGATATATTACGGTTGGCTCAAGTAGGTCCAAACTAAAATTTTGGAAGAGATTGAATTTTGTATTGGGATGTTTGTGTTGGCTTATGGACGTGGCTTCATCTTAAGGTGGGAGGGAGATCGTAGCATGGACTTATGTGGTCGTGGAACAACACGTCTCACATTTGTGTTGCTTTTGCTGCCTTGCTTCAAATTTTATTTTTTGGTTTTGTGATTTTTATGCGTTTTTATGGTTTATTTTATTTATTTATTAATATCGTATTTTTTAATGGGCTGGTTGCACAAATAGCCATCAGGCCCAAACTAATTGCAAATTTAGCCAACTTTAAAATGTTTTGTAAATATGGCAAAAAAACTCGTTTCTATCACTGATAGACTTTATTATATCACTGATAGACTTCTATCAGTGATAGACTATTATCTCTGATAGACTATTATCACTGACAAAAATCTATAAAAAGCTGAGGTGATCAGCGATAGATTTCTATCAGTCATAAGATATCAGCGATAGAAATTGCTATATCCGCAAATTTTTTAAAAACATGCTATATTTGCAAACAATAAGTCTTAAATTGTCATTTACTACAATTTCCCTTTTTTAATAGTATCTTTACATTTTTATTATTATTATTTTTATTTGAGTTGAATGGTAGAAATTTGAAGTTACCATGTTTTGGTTTGTTGTAATGTTTTAATTGGTTGAACTAGATTCAAGTTATTTTTTTGAATTAATTAATTTTTTTTTTATTTTTTATTTTAGGTATTTATAAAGAATCTAGGTTAAAAAACATTTTTTTGGGTGAACTTTATGAAAATATCAATTTAATTCTTAAACTTTAATTCGTAATGATTTAGTCTATAAACTTTTAAATTTGTAATAATTTAGTCCCTATACTTTAAAATTAGTCTATAAACTTTTAAATTTGTAACAATTTAGTCCATATACTTTAAAATTGGTAATGATTTAGTTATTGTCGTAAAAAAATATAATTAAGATTGAGTGAAATTTTTTTACCTACGTAGAAGATCGATAAACTGGTTAGGTATCAAATATGTTTTTAAACTACAAAGACTATGACGATAAAATTGACACTTAATTTTTATGAGATGTTTTACGGTAGAGGCTAAATTGTTACAAATTTAAAAGTATAGGGACTAAATTGTTACATGCTAAAGTCCACCATGACCACCACCCACCACCATCGACAACCAACTACTACCGACCACCACCCACCGTTGGCAACCAACGACCAAAATTGAAGACCGTTGACTAGTGACATCCGAGACCAGAGATCGGGGACCAACGACCATCTACTATCCTTGGAGTGGTCGTTGGTCACTAATGACTAGTAACCAAGACTGGGACCAATGACTAGTGATTGGGATCGAGAACTGCGACCTACCACCGACCAAGAATCGTTTTTCATAGTTCATGAGTATTTTAAAAACTTTTGAAAGATTTTTCATAGTTCGAGAGTATTTTTGAAACTTTTGAAAGATAGGGGTATTTTAAAAACGGAATCCATAATTCATGGATATTTTTTATAATTTAGCCTTAATGCAAATTAGATAACTTATGTTGTTAACATGAACATAACTTAACGAAATTAAGATATGGACATTTTCTTGTGGTTGAAAGGTCTAAACCCTAACTAAAAGAAAAAAGAATTTTTTTTGTTAGGTTCTACATCCATTTCCATAATTAAGTTTTGTAGCTTCCAAGTTCATTTTTCTCACCAATTACGCTTAAATTATAAGAAATAAAGCTAAGAAAGCTAAAATAAATGCATTTCATTCATGAAGCTTTGTTATTGTTGAAGGGATCAAAGTTTCTTAGGGTCAACGAATCAGCCATCAAACTCTGTCTTCCCAATGGAAGAATTGGAGAACAAACGATGATGAACCCATAAACAATAAAGAAATTCAAAAGCCCTTTTCAATGGCGTCACTAGCAACCCATCTCTCCGCCTCCTTCTTCCTCGTCCCAATCGCCGTTCGTCGCCTCCTCTGTTCTTCCTCCATCTACCTCAAAAGCCCATCTCTCTACCGATCAAAAACCTGGTACTTATCCGAACCCAAATGGAAAAATCTCGATTTGTATTCCCTAATCCTCCTCCTCCCCATCGCCGCCTTCTCTGAATTTTTCCTCTTCCTCGCATTTTCCGGCAACCCCACTTACAGATTTGCATTTTCCCACCAATCAGCGGCCATTTTCTTCTTCTGGGCACTCGCGATTCTCATCCTTTTGCGGGAATATGTCGACCCTCTTCTCGTAAGTCAGAGTTTCATCTTCGTTTTCGCTGGAATCGCTTTTCTTGTTGAGTATTCTGTGATTGGCGAAGGGATTACAGGTCTTGGTGGCGCTTTTTATCACATTTCTGGAGAATTAACCCTTCTTTGCGCTTGTTCCTGCTTGTATTTGTCCATCAAACCAACTGCATTTTTCGCCGAATTTCTACTTTCCTCTGGTTTAATCTTTAAGGGTACTTGGATTTTTCAAATTGGGTTGTCTTTGTATACCAATGCATTTGCTTTGAAGGGTTGTCGTGCAATGTTGGTCTTGCCTGCTACTGGAGATGCTTTTGTTCATTGTGATCTTGATGAAGATGGGCTGAGGGGCATTGCTTTGATGAACTTAATATTTATTGGCCATGCTATGTTAGTTTTGATCTTAAGTTTAGGTTTGTTTGGCTTGTTGTCCAGCAACAAGAATTTTAGGTGTGGCGAGGGGAGTGGCTCGATGTTGGCCGAGCTTGGACCGGAGACGATGCTCATTCGCTCGTCTCCGGAGATTGAGATTGAGTGAAACTGTATGGCTCCTCATTCTTGACTGTATCTTCATAACAAAATGTCATTATAGTGGAGAAAAAACGATTTGTTCATTCATATTTTTCTTTTGGCGTACAGGAAATGTTCATAAGTTTCTTGTTTGTTTTAATCTTGTTTCTGAAGTTTTGATCAATAGAGAACTCAAGAAGATTAGTCTACCTTGTAGTTCATTATGTCCAATAGTATCTGTTCTTGTCCTTGCAACTTTTTGGCCAAATTATATGCTTTCATATGGCTGTAGAAATTAAAAAAGACACTGTCCATCTCTATCTCTATTCTCTAGTAACCAATCTAAACATTGATTTTGCTTGTGCATTGTGAGTGTGTCTGTATGCAGGATTATGGGTTTAGTGTGAAGAAAGTCTTCATCTGGCCATCGGCCTAACGATGGCCTCCGATGGACAGCTGCAATTGTTTATGCTGTGTTACTTTTGTTTCTAAATCATAATTTTGTTGCATAGGGTATGAGGGGAGGAACATTAATGTGTTTCTCTACAATTGGCATGTGGCGGCCACATTGAATAATTTTTCCTACTCACTCGGGTTGGTGCTGGTATCTTCTAATGCAATTTGTTCTCCTTCGAATTTGTATCATTCATTATTTTCTTTTCCCTTCCCACCATTTACATAGACAATTATTTGTGTTAGTACGTTGTCTTTGCTGCAGAAGAAAACTTGACCTAAGTTTGTGATAGGAACTCTATTAAGAAAGAATTAGAGTACTAAACGGTATATTAATTAGTTAGAGATTTTGTTAGGGTATTTGGTTATAAATAGAAGGATTGGAAAAGAATGAATGCATTCGATATTTTGGTGAGTGAATTAGGACTGAGAGTGATCTCAAGAGAGGAGAGTCCTAGTATCTTGAACACTTGATTTATCTTGTGGTTTGATTATCTTTTGTATTGCGTTCTATCATTTTCCATCTCTCATTTCATCCAAATAGTTTGATTTGAGAAAATGCACTGTTCGTGGCCTTGATTCGTTGCTACTCTGTACTTGGATTAATAGTTTTCTAGAAAGAAAAAGACTGTATTGACTGTCCTAGTTTTTGTTTTGTTTCTTTATTTTTTTAATAACTATATGTTTTGTGTAGAAATATTAGTTTTTTTTTTTCTTAATAACTTTATACACTATGTTTTGGGTACTATAATATTTATGGAGTTCAGTTCCAAAGGTAGAATAAAGAAATCTTGTACGTTTGTCTTTTCTTTAGATTGATTGACAATGTCTATAACATTACATAACTGTAAAGTTGTGTGTTTGATGAGAAACTCGGCTGATCGAAATTAGCGTGGCCATGGCGGTAACGATTGCAATTTGTAATGCTTCTCGAATTTGATGGCTGTACAGTTATGAGGATAGTTTTAACTGTGATAGACCCCGCTCGAACTCTCCCTTAGCTGTATACTACTTTGATGCATCGATTGTGCTTCATGGCTAGATGACATATTGTGTTTTTTATGTAGACTTCTGGCAATCAGATTTGTTTGTTGCATATTTTAGTTTCCATTTTTTTCTGTCAAAGATCAAATAAGGAACAGGGAACCAGAGTTTTGACAAGGAGATGTTTGTTTGTTCTTCACATGAGTGTGATTGAAAGAGACGATTTTTGCTACACATCGAAGTTCTTCGCACAAAGTCGAGTCTTAAAGTCCCCATCTCTATAATGAGATTGAGAAGCTTGGTTCGAGTTTTAGTTTTTTTTTTTAATCTCGGAGTAAGTTTTCTTTACTACATTGTGCATCTGGGTAGTATACTTCTGATTTATGGCCTGACTTTTTGTTCTAGAGTTTGCTAATGAGTAATATAAACTCAAATTTATGAAACTCAATTTTTATATACCATATATTTACATTTATAAATCATACACTCACAAACCAAATATAGATCAGCTCGAGATTTTATAACTCAGTTCATTTACATAATTTAAATACATGTTTAGATTAGACGTGTTTAACACGAGTTAAACATAATGTTTTTTTTTTTTTTTTTTTTTTTTACAGAGAATTTAAAAATCTGAACTTGAACGTTGAAGGCAATTTTTTTGAAGTTCGAGAGTTTTCAAAAGTTATTAAAATCAATAAAAAGCACTCTAAAAACTCTTTTTCCTCTTGTATTTTGGATTATTTTATTCTTTAACAACTTTTGTATTGATTTTTTTATTAATAATATTGGAAGTCAAAATAGTTGTATATATTTTTAATTTTCTTGTTTAAAAAACAAATTTGGTCCCAACTTTGATGAATGTAACAATTTATCATCTTAACTTTATACTATAACATTTTAATTCAGCCACTTTTTTTTTTTTCTTTTTTTTTTTTTTTAATTTGGTCCATAAACTTTAATATATATATAACAATTTAGTTTCTGTACTTTAAACTTTGATCATTAGTGTAAAAATTTTCATGAAAACTAAGTGTCAGTTTTTATTATTTAACGATTTAGTCTTTGTAGTTAAATAAAATTATAATTTTTAATGAAGCGTTTTTATTATTTAACGATTTAGTCTTTGTAGTTAAATAAAATTATAATTTTTAATGAAGCGCAATCCCAACGTAATGCAACCAAAGATAAAAATATTTGTCATCCATCAATGTATCCGTAAATCGAAGAGTTTTATATAGATATTAAGGATAAATGAACATCTCCAATATTTTTTATAAATACTCGTAAAACATAAAAAAAATATCATCTATTAATCCGAATATGGATATAAATACTAATAACAAGATTTATAACTTAGTTCGGAAGTAAAATGAATTTAATTATTAATTTAAATATTTTTTTTAAAAAAATTGATTTACAGAATTATTTGTCCATATCGATATTTCACCGATATATCCATGAATATATCCGTAAAATTGAAATTTCGATATTGCGATATCGATATATGAGTTCGTAATGTCCTAAGAGATGAGTTTCCTAAAACTTATTAAATAGGAAGTGATCAACAGGTGCGGATTTTTTTTTCTCACAATTTTTTTTTATATAAATATAAATATTAGTTATCATTTATCAAGACATAAAACATTTATGGTTAAATTAAAAATATAGTTTAAAAAGTTATATTTAGTATTTGAGATTAGTTTTAATTTGGTCTCAATTTGGAGATTAGTTTCAGTTTTATAATTTTAATAACAAATCTTAATTAATTTCACTTTGGACTTTATGATTTGGTTCATGTCATCCTTAAATTGTGTCTAACCCACTCAAAAACACACTTTTTTTTTTTTTTTCAAATTAAAAAATATGAGTTCAGTATATTATCACTTAAGAATTTTTTTAATATGGACAATTTGTGAAATTTAACTAAATATAAAGTTTAAATTAAAACTTTTAAAACTATCAGAACTATCAAAGATACCAAATTAAAAGTTTTGAAGAAAGTTTTAAAATCACAAGAAGTATCAAAGATCATACTTTTTATTATTAATTTTAAACAAACATCACTAATCCAACTAATCCATTAATTAAGTGCAATTTTATAAAAAACAAGCCAACATGAACATAACTCAACCGACATATTATATACATAATCAAAAGGTCACGGGTTTGATCCCATCCCACATGTTGTAAAAAAAAATTGTATAAAAAATAAGAAAAAAAATGGTAACTTTTCACTTGGATACTGGATATATTAATTACCGTTAACTTATGTTCACTTTAACGGTAACAAATGATTGCAGAGTCGATGTAAAATTATCTTTATCGCCACTGTCGTCGCCGGCAACTATACCTACGAATATCAGGCGGCCGGTGACGATTGAGGACAAACACAACTAACAACGTCCCGCCGGCTGAACTGTCCGAGCAAAAAGAAATTCTTCTTTACCTACTCAATCTTAACAGAATCTTTGAAAGCTTCCAGTTCCTCCGGCGTACAAGCTAAGGTGGATAATCTGCAGGCTAAACTTCAGATCGACCAACTACAAACATTATTCACAGACATCAGAGTAGAAATAAATTCTTCTTTACCTACTCAATCTTATCAGAATTTTTGGAATCGTCTAGTTCCTCCGGCGTACAAGCTAAGGTGGATAATCTGCAGGTTAAACTTCAAATCGACCAACTACAAACATTATTCACAGACATCAGAGCAGAAAGAAATTCTTCTTTACCTACTCAATCTTATCAGAATCTTTGGAATCTTCCAGTTCCTCCGGCGTACAAGCTAAGGTGGATAATCTGCAGGCTAAACTTCAACCAACTACAAACATTATTCACAGACATCACTTCTTTACCTACTCAATCTTATCAGAATCTTTGGAATCTTCCAGTTCCTCCGGCGTACAAGCTAAGGTGGATAATCTGCAGGCTAAACTTCAGATCGACCAACTACAAACATTATTCACAGACATCAGCAAAAATAAATTCTTCTTTACCTACTCAATCTTATCAGAATCTTTGGAATCTTCCAGTTCCTCCGGCGTACGAGCTAAAGTGGATAATCTGCAGTAAACTTCAGATCGACCAACTACAAACATTATTCACAGACATCAGAGCAGAAAGAAATTCTTCTGTACCTACTCAATCTTATCAGAATCTTTGGAATCTTCCAGTTCCTCCGGCGTACAAGCTAAGGTGGATAATCTGCAGCCTAAACTTCAGATCGAATAACTACAAACATTATTCACAAACATCAGAGCAGAAAGAAATTCTTCTGTACCTACTCAATCTTATCACAATCTTTGGAATCTTCCAGTTCCTCCGGGCTAAGGTGGATAATCTGCAGGCTAAACTTCAGATCGACCAACTACAACCATTATTCACAGACATCATAGCAGAAATAAATTCTTCTTTACCTACTCAATCTTATCAGAATTTTTGGAATCGTCTAGTTCCTCCGGCGTACAAGCTAAGGTGGATAATCTGCAGGTTAAACTTCAAATCGACCAACTACAAACATTATTCACAGACATCAGAGCATAAATAAATTCTTCTTTACCTACTCAATCTTATCAGAATCTTTGGAATCTTCCTGTTCCTCCGGCATACAAGCTAAGGTGGATAATCTGCAGGCTAAACTTCAACCAACTACAAACATTATTCACAGACATCACTTCTTTACCTATTCAATCTTATCAGAATCTTTGGAATCTTCCAGTTCCTCCGGCGTACAAGCTAAGGTGGATAATCTGCAGGCTAAACTTCAGATCGACCAACTACAAACATTATTCACAGACATCAGCAAAAAGAAATTCTTCTTTACCTACTCAATCTTATCAGAATCTTTGGAATCTTCCAGTTCCTCTGGCGTACAAGCTAAATTGGATAATCTGCAGGCTAAACTTCAGATCGACCAACTACAAACATTATTCACAGACATCAGAGCAGAAAGAAATTCTTCTGTATCTACTCAATCTTATCAGAATCTTTGGAATCTTCCAGTTCCTCCGGCGTACAAGCTAAGATGGATAATCTGCAGGCTAAACTTCAGATCGAATAACTACAAACATTATTCACAGACATCAGAGCAGAAAGAAATTCTTCTGTACCTACTCAATCTTATCAGAATCTTTGGAATCTTCCAGTTCCTCCGGGCTAAGGTAGATAATCTGCAGGCTAAACTTCAGATCGACCAACTACAACCATTATTCACAGACATCAGAGCAGAAATAAATTCTTCTTTACCTACTCAATCTTATCAAAATCTTTGGAATCTTCCAGTTCCTCCGGCGTACAAGCTAAGGTGGATAATCTGCAGGCTAAACTTCAGATCGACCAACTACAAACATTATTCACAGACATCAGAGCATAAAGAAATTCTTCTTTACCTACTCAATCTTATCAGAATCTTTGGAATCTTCCCGTTCCTCCGGCGTATAAGCTAAGGTGGATAATCTGCAGGCTAAACTTCAGATCGACCAACTACAAACATTATTCACAGACATCAGAGCATAAAGAATTTTGTATCATATTAATGACTTAAAAATTAATGATGAATCTACTTTTACATGTTTCAAATAATGAAATAACCTAAACACAACTCAATTAGATTAAGGTATTATATATTCCTCAAAATTAGATGTTATATACATCCCTATGAAATAATGGAAATGGAAAACTTGAAACAACAATGGGATAAAATAATTCAAATCAACCTTCTATCTCAAATTAGGAGATAGTATATTGCAGTTCAACTAAGCTCACTTTGACTAATTTAATTCGATACTAAATTTAAAAAAATATATTATTTATAACCGAATAAAGTAATTAATATTTATTTAGATTAGTTAGTGTGAGTTTTAGAATGTCAATGGCCAACTATAACCATGATGTCAAACCGAGCCTAACTCAATTGGCATAAAGTTGTGCGCGTGACTAAGAGTTCATGGGTTCAAACCTTGCATTTATTAAAATACTGTTGATTGACATTCTCTATTTCTGTGGATATCGACATTTAAATGTCCTTTGACTATAACATAAACTCAGGATGTCCATTCTCCGAGAGGAATTCTAAAATGACAGAGGATGAAAAGGACAATTAAGGGCGTGTTTGTTGTTTAGTCCACTCCCAAGTATTTACTGTTGAAGTCCGCCCAACCCCGCAGAAAATCACAATCAGGCCCGCCACTCTTCCACATTCCCAACTCTCTCTTTCACATTCTCTCAACTCTCTCTTCCACACTCAAGACTATAATATTTATGGAATTCAGTTCCAAGGATTTTCTTTTCGTTCTTGAAAGGATGACCCATGAACAAAAGATAAAAAATAGATAAAATATCACCCGAACGTGGAAAAACTCATCCAAAAGCTTCTTGTATGTAGTTCCAAAACTTTGATGCAAAGGTGCAATCACTAAATAGGTGAATTTGATAGACAAAGATGGCAGCATTGTGAGTATAGATTGTGGCTCGGAAGTCTTTTTTGTAGCTTACCATAAGTATTTATGCACTTATGACTAAGTTCTCATATTAGAAATTTCACCTTTTTTGGATATCTACCAGCCCAAATCAATTTGTATAAAGCAAAGCCGAGTAAGAGATGTTCTTAAACGAGTTGATCGAGAAGTAAATAGGAACAAATGGACATATTTTCAATCTTTTCTTTAACATAATTTCTATGAAAGAGCTTGTCTATAGAACTAGATATCTTGCCCATTAGAAATATATATATATATATTTTTTTTTGGAGTACATGGATTCGAACCACAGACCTCTAGGTCGTCAACACATGTCAGTTGAGTCATGGTCGCTTTGGCGAAACATCTCTTTGTTTGTCTTAAAGTTTGTTAGGATTCCATAACAGTTAAAAAAAACAAGTCCCCTATAATGAGCATATTACTACATTACCAGACAATTTCTGCATGGTAGAAAAGAATCAGCAGCTCTATTCTTACAAATATTATACCGAAAATAAGAACAAGATCATTCTTATCTTCCACCTATAAATTTATTTGTTTTGTTATTTGTTTTGTACCTGTGTTTTAAAAACCCAAGTCAAGTTTTAAGAACTAAGGCCATATTTGATAACGCATTCAATTTTTTTGTTTTTTGTTTTTGATTTTTCTAGTTTTTGTTTTTGATTTTCTGTTTTTTAAAAATAAAAATCATATATGTTTGATAACTGTTTTTATTTTCTGTTTAAAAAAAATAGAAAATCAAACTTGTTTGACGAATTTCTTTAGTAGTCAAATAGTCAAATGTCGTATGGTCAAGCGGTCTGTCTTGAGATTAGTAGAGGTGCACGTAAGTTAACCTGGACACTCATGGATATAAAAAGAAAAAAAATGGACTCATCAACACTTTTAGAGTATTTTAGAGTATTAATTGAAATTGAAATTAATAGGGGTGGACATTGGTCAGACAATTTTAGAGTATTTATAACATCAATCCGACTATGGTGACAAAAGAAAGTTGAGAGAAGTGAAAGAGTTAGAGAGCAAAAATAAATTCATTTTTTAATAATAATCTATTACTCGACGAGAGTCTTCCCAAGAACCTCCAATTCCCAAGAACCCCCTAAGGTAGGCCGGTTGGTAGAATCGATTCGATTTCGATTCATTTATGTCTACTCCTAAAAATTAAATTTATATTATTTTGTAAAACTGGTAAATTGAAGGCATATACTTGAAAAAATTGGTTAGAAGGGATAATTTCAGTAACAGGACAATGATACACATTTTTAAGTATAATGTCATATTTAACCCTAACAGGAAATGCTATTTTCAAAAGTAGGCTTGTGATTGTTATATGTAACAATATTTTATATATTTAAAAAACTATTTAGAACTTTCATTCTTTTTTATTTTCAATTAATTATATAATAAATGGCTTTTAACTAAAACTGTTAAAAAAAATGACTTTGATATTAATTTTACTTTGAAAGCAACCTAATTATTGTGGCCTCACTGTTGCATGATAATGATAGAGGCTGAAGCTGCAACTTCAAAAGACAAGTTCGTACTAATTACCGTTGACCTATGTTTACTTTGTCGGTAACAGTGCAATGATGATACTTATAATTTAACCCATGTCGTTTAAAAAAAAAAAAAACTCATGTTCATTTATTAATCAAATAAATATTAATATTTTTTTTTCTCTTTTAGAGAGACGTGCATATTTATGGATCTCTGTAAAAAAAATCCATTTTATATTTCAATCGGGTGTCGACATCATAATGAGATATTTGTATAGATTATCCTAAATTTTAGTATTTTTCAGATAATGACCCGAAATACTAAATTAGTCAAATTGGACATCATCAACTATTTTTTTTAATGTTATTTTGCTTGTTCTCGCTCTTGTGCGTGCTCTACTTTTGCACTAAAATTTCCTATCTTGAGCGTGAGCGAGAACTATGAAAAAAAAAAATGTTCGTCCTTAAAATGTCAATTTGACGACTTTTTAAAATAAGTGAATCATTTTGAATTGCTGTAAATTTGAGTTTATCCATACAAATATCCCACGTAACTTCACGAGTGCCAAATATGCAGAGTAAATGTAAATGCCACCGTCGCCGTCCCGGGCAACTATACCGACGAATATCAGCCGGCCGGTGGCGGTTGAGGACAAATACAACGTCCCGCCGGCTGAACTGTCCGATTAGATTTCAGCGGCGGCCAATTGATTACCTAAAACTTACCGGATATCGTTTTTCATTCGATTGAAACGGTTTGTTCTCTGAATTTCATCCTCTTAAATTGTCAGTTCGAAACCGTTTAATCCATTATTAACCCTCTTCTTTGATTTTCTAAAGTTTATTGGTACTTGTTGTTTCGTAATCGATTATTTTCGTTTGAATTTCCCCCAATATATATGACGACGAGTAGAAATTGGATTTTAGGGCAGTGAATTATTGGATTTTTTGCATTCTGGTGACTTGATTTTCTTTTTCCTAAGGAATCTGAGTAAATTTGTTGACGTTAATGGCTGTGAATAGACATTTTGGTTCATTAGGTTTCGAGAAGGTTGAGGATCATGTCAATGGAGACGGAAACAGTGAATTCATTGCATTATTGCCATCTCTTCGAAGTGGGATTTCAAAGAAACTGGAAAAACCTAGGCGAAAAGTGCAGTGGAATGATGACATTGGACGGAAGTTAACTGAGGTAGTGATATTTGAACCAAGGTAATTTCATTGATCTCTCTGTTCTTCTCACATTTTTGCAATTATCTCTATTCCAAGTTATGTCTTAAACAGATTTTTCTGCCAAATCTTGTATATCAGTATGGACAATTGAATGATATCAGTTCTAACTTGAGAATTTCATTTAGATGGACTGAATTGTTATTTCTGGTTTTGTATATTTCTCGGTTATTTATGTCGGATATGTGTTGCTTAGGGCATGTTTGAGAGTGATTTTGAAATGGTTAACATCACTCCGAAACATGGTTTTAATCATTCAGGTATGAAAATCGAGTTTGAAGTGTAAAATACAAAACATTATATTGATTTTGAATGATTAAAGACATGTTTCGAAGTGATTTTGAACATGATAAAAGTGATTTTAACCATTTCAAAATCACTCCCAAACTTGTCCTTAGCTATATCCTGAAATTGCTGGTTCTCTCAAGTGTAATTCCATTATGCAATTTTGGGATTGGATGATTAGCTGGTCAAGTGTAATTCCATTATGCAATTTTGGGATTGGATGATTAGCTGGCTGTTCATTTGGTTGAAGCTAACGAAATTGTTGGCTAGACATTTAGCTAAAACAGAGCAAATATTTGTTATGGTTTGCTTAGTGGTGTTACCTGCCTTAGTTAATGAACTAAAAGGAGACCCATTTATCTCTGAAATGTTACAGATATCATGTTGATTCACTTTATTTTCTATCTTTGTGCCTGCAGTTATGTAAGCGACTCGGAAGATGAGGAATCAGATTCATGTATGTGTATTGTAATGTAAATTAAGTACCTACGAGTGTATGTGTACTGTAATGTAAATTAAGTACCTAGAGTGTCGTTACGGATTTAGGAATCAGAGAGTTTTCGAAGATAAAGCATCTCCCTTGGCAGAATCGTTTTGAATCAGCAAGACTTTTTGGCTTCTTCTTGGAGTTCTCTCTCTAAGCCTTTTGCTGTCTTTTCTTTACGAGATTCATGTTTAAATTGGAATGCTTTTATCTCCCCATTGTAATATTTTTTCTCGCTTTCTTTCACTCCTCTTTGGAGTGAAAAAGCTCTTATTTTCTAAACATATTATTATGCTACTTATCACAAGGATGGAGTCCCATTTGGAGTAGGTTTGAGTTTGACATATAGAACTACCGCAACTTCTACATGCGCGGTTCTAGATTTCATTACAATGTATGATGTATGATATGCCAATATCATAATGAACAAAAACATTCCCATCCCTTGCTTAAATACCAAGCTACAGATGTAAAAAAAAAAATTGAAGGATAAATTCAAAGAGACTAAATCCAAAAACTCACAATCTTCTGATAGAACTCAACTATATTAAAATGTAAAATGTAAACCAATAAACAAAGTGTTCGAAGTACTTGGACCCTCCCTTTAGTTCAAATCACCTTACACAACTTAGATGGAAAAAAAACAACATATATCAAATGGCAAAACCTACTTAAACTCTTTGCAAAAAAAAACACCTACTTAAACTGACATATAAAAAGTTTTTATTCAAATAAAAGAACCAAGCAGGGATCTCATATCAGAATAGTTGTGCCCCTTCCTGTGCAAAACCTGAAGATATCATGAAATCTTTCAGGTTTCATTTGATATATTGAAATTGTGTGAAATTAGTCACCTTTAATTTTCAAAGGAAGCTAAAAAAGTAGATGCTGCTGCAGTTCTAGATGTCAAACCTACTCCACCAAATGGTAAGTAGCATATAAACCCTTGTGGCTGTGATGATATGGTAAGAAAATAGGAGGCCTATCACTTCCACTCTCCTTAATTCAAGAATATCAACTAAGTTCTTTTGATTTGTCTAAATATGCAAAGACGACAAAGAAGATCTTGAAAGTAGTATTAAGCTATGTTATTCAATGTGGTGGGATATGGTTCAAATTGATATTACATATCTAAAGACATTGAGAATTTGGTTGTTTCAGCAAGATACTTGAACTAAACTTGATAAACTTTTGAATATGCTCTTTATTTTTCCCCTAAGACAAGAAATCATTCAATTCGAATCTCAACAATCAAAACAATAAAGAAGTTGAAATTCATGATTGAACTATAAGCAAATACTTGATCATATTAATTATTTCTCCACAAAAGAAACCCCAACTCCTACTGTCTCAACACAGCAATTTAGCACGAAAGAGCTAACTCCCTTCCTCCACAAAAAAAAAAAAAGTGAATAAAAACCAGCTTCAATAAACCAGTCCCCATGTGGATGAACGGATGATCAAACAACAACAAAAATAAATAAAACGCTTCCAAAATGGCAAAACCATTATAGAGAGGACCAACTACAGACATTAAAAAACTAATCTCCACAGAGGAGGACAAACTAATCTCCACAACTACCACAGCAGAAGACATCAGATCAGGAGGAAGAAGCTTTACCTACTCAATCTTCATCATCAAATCTTTGGAATCTTCCATTTCCTCCGGCTTATAATCCTCCAATTTTTTCTTCCTTGATTTTTTCAGGAGAGTGTAGGCCACGATCTTAACATTAGCTTTCAAATTATCCACCTTAGCTTGTAACGCACGAGTCTTGATGTCATATTCCTTAAATGAATTTTGAAGCCCTTGCCTTTGGTTCTTCAGATTTCGCCTTTGGTTCTTCAGATTTCGCCTGATCAATCTTCTTTGTTTTCTATCTATTTTATTTGCTAGCTTCTTCCAAACCTCCCTTAGTACATCTAACATTTGAGCCGACATTTCTCAAACTAAGAGTGAAAGAGATAAAGTTTTTGCTCGGCTGAAGAAAACAAAGAAAAAGAGCAGACAGTTGAAGAAATTAATAAGCCTAGTACGTATATATACACAAAAATAACCAACTTATTCTCTAGAAAAAATCGATTCGGCTGGTAGTTGTTCCGCTCAAAAATTGAATTTGGTTTGTGGGTTATGGATTTCGGAAGAGGGTTTGTAGCCGACTGGGGGCTTCCCGAAGAAACAAGGGAATGAGAGAGAGAGAAGCGCTTTGGTGAATTTTAACGGTCAGGATTCGTTTCATTATGGAATGGTTGGATTTTAAGGAAATTGAATCAACGGTTTGGATTTTATTTTGAATTGGGCCGTTAGTCACGTGATTGGCACGAGTGAGAGAAGAGAAGGCCAATTGTGTTGGAATGGAATCCAACGGGACTTTATATTGATGGGCTCTCATAATTAATATTTTTTTTTATATATATATTTAAAAAAGCTGAAATTCTTGTTGAATTTCATTTTTATAATATTCTTTCAAATATTAAATTAAGGGTTGTTGCAAAAATAGCAATCAAACAAAAAATAAAGACATGTTTAAAGACATGTTTATTGATTTTAAATGAAGTGTAAAAACCAAAACATTATATTGATTTTGAATGATTAAATACATGTTTCAAAGTGATTTTGAACATGATAAAAGTGATTTTAGCCATTTCAAAATCACTGTCAAACTTGTCCTTAGCTATATCCTGAAACTGCTGGTTCTCTCAAGTGTAATTCCATTATGCAATTTTGGGATTGGATGATTAGCTGGCTGTTCATTTGGTTGAAGCTAACAAAATTGTTGGCTAGACATTTAGCTAAAACAGTTAATGAACTAAAAGGAGACCCATTTATCTCTGAAATGTTACAGATATCATGTTGATTCACTTTATTTTCTATCTTTGTGTCTGCAGTTATGTAAGCGACTCAGAAGATGAGGAATCAGATTCATGTATGTGTATTGTAATGTAAATTAAGTACCTACAAGTGTATGTGTACTGTAAATTAAGTACCTAGAGTGTCGTTACGGATTTAGGAATCAGAGAGTTTTCGAAGATAAAGCATCTCCCTTGGCAGAATCGTTTTGAATCAGAAAGACTTTTGGCATTCATGTTTAAATTGAAATGCTTTTATCTCCTCATTGTAATATTTTTTTCTCGCTTTCTTTCACTTCTCTGTGGAGTTTGTATCTTTTGAGCATTAGTCTCTTTTCATTATTTCAATGAAAAGTTTCGTTTCTTGTTTAGAAAAAGCTCTTATTTTCTAACCATATTATTATGCTACTTATCGCGAGGATGGAGTCCCATTTGGAGTAGGTTTGACATCTAGAACTGCTGCAACTTCTACATGCGCGGTTCTAGATTTCAATACAATGTATGATGTATGATATGTCAATATTATAATCAGCAAAAACATTCTCATCCTTGGCTTAAATACCAAGCTACAGATGTAAAAACTTATTTTTGAAGGATAAATTCAAAGAGACTAAATCTAAGAACTCGCAACAATCTTATGATAGAACTCAACTATATTGAAATGTAAAATGTAAATCGATAAACCAAGTGTTCGAGGTACTTAGACCCTCCCTTTAGTTCAAATCACCTTACACAACTTAGATAAAGAGAAAAGAAGAACATATATCAAATGACAAAACCTACTTAAACTGACATATAAAAAGTTTTTATTTAAATGAAAGAACTAAACAGGGATCTCATATCATAATAGTTATGCCCTCTCTGTGCAAAACCTGAAGATATCATGAAATCTTCAGGTTTCATTTGATATATTGAAATTGTGTTGAAATTAGTCAAGAATATCAAGTAAGTTCTTTTAGCATGAAAAGAAAAATATGCAAAGACAAAGAAGATAACACTAAATTTTATAGTGGTTCAAAGAAAGAGAGCAAGAAATCTCACCAAACTGAAACATTTTTGTCCAACATTTAACTTATTGTAATAATCAAAATGAAAAACTAATGTCACATCAGAGTCCACATAATTTATACAATCATCTCTATCTTCCCTAAAATATATTTTAGGGCTATTGGTGACAAGATTGATTCAATATTAAGCTTTAGATTCAACCAAAAGACATAATAAAACCAAGACATCATAGCCTTAATCATCTCACTACATTCAACATAATTGGAAAACAAAACCAAACTTAATAAAGAATTTTTTTTTATATATATAGAATGCACAAACATCAAGAATTCTTTTTCTTTTTATTTATTTTTAATAAGTAATGAGACTAAGGCTAGTAATCAACAAAACTACAAACTCGAAATTTATGGATGTCCGGAAACAAAAAATAAAACTCACCTGTAATCTTATTAGTCGGCTCTCTAATAATGACCCTTTCCCGTGACTAATTGGAGGTGATCTGAATGAGTGTGTAATCTTATTAGTCGTCTCTCTAATAATGATCCTTCCCCGTGACTAATTGGAGGTGATCTGAATGAGTATTTCTATGCTAGAGAGAATCCGAAAATGACAAAATTTAGAGATACGGTGAACAAGACCAATCTTTGGGATTTGAGTTTTGTGGTGACCAATCTTTGAGATTTGAGTTTTGTGGGGAATATTTTTACTTGGGCAAATAGATGTATCAATGGTCCAAATTGAGAAAACAAGAACAAGTTGAGAATTGGATTTCCTACCCGAAGAATCTACATCCCTTTGGCAATGGAAAATACAAGCATTAACTATACCCTTACCTTGAAAACCTAAAAAGTATAATGAACAAATACACAACATTATTCTCCTCCCGATTTTAATATATATGAGCCTGCCATTTCAAGCAAACAATTCAATAACATCAAAATACACCCAATAAAAAAAATCGCAATCAAAATCACTTCAATTCAACAAGCATTTAGAGAAGAAATGGAAATTAACAAAACTTCAAATTAAATTCAGCATCGATAATCAATCAGAAGAATCGAGAAGAAAGGTTCCGAAAATATCACCTGTTTCAAGAGATCATCGGCGATCCGATAGTAATTCGGGAGGGGAATTCGATTATCAACCGTGAGTTTCCGCGTCTCTCTATCGATGATCTTCATTACAAAGACAAACTCATCTCTACAGGGGAGAACTACAGACACTACGAACTCACTCTCAAACTCAACTCCAGACACATTACAAACATCAAGAAACATTATCCACAGAAATAAGAAATTAAAACAGAAGACATGAGAGGCGAAGAGAAAGAAATTAAACTACACAAAACAGAAGACATCAGAGGCGAAGAGAAAGAAATTAAACTTCACAAAGCGAACTCCAGAGGAGGAAGACGTTAGATTAACTTCTTCTTGGAATTTTGATGAACTTTGAGAATTGTAAAGACAATTTCTCTACCATTCTCTCCAATTCCATCTCCAATTCTCTTTTAAATTAGTCACTCAAAGGATCCACAATCTCGTTCTAAGGCCGGAGAATAGTCGGGAAGACTCTCGTGGTGGTTCGTGACCGTTACGTTCGAAGATCGGGTTTGGAATCGAGAAGAATTTGAACTTCAAAGGTAACTTTTAAATTATTGTCTTTGATTTTCAAATTACATGTTTTTTCCTTTGAAATTAACAAAATAAGAGTACTTAGATCCAACGTTGCTTCCGTTATGCATGCCGAAACTCTTTCACAGACATTAATCATCTCCACAGAGGAGAGAACCAACTACAAACATTATTCACAGACATCAGAGCAGAAAGAAATTCTTCTTTACCTACTCAATGTTCACGATCAGAATCTTTGGAATCTTCCAGTTCCTCCGGCGTATAATCTTCTAATTTTTCCACACTTGTTTTCAGGAGAATGGAGGCAACGATCTGAAGTTTAGCCTGCAAATTATTCACCTTAGCTTGTAAGGCAAGAGTCTTGGCGTCGGATTGGTTGTATGAATTTTGAAGCCCTTGCAGGTTTTCACGGAGCTTTTGCTCCTTCGGATTTCTTTTGATCAATCTTTTTTGCTTCGTATCTATTTTATTTACTAGCTTCTTCCCAACCTCCATCAGGACATCTAACATTTGATTGGACATTTTTTATTCTCCACCTTCATATGATTTTTAGAAGAGTGTAGGCCACAATCTGAACTTCAGCTTTCAGATGATTTTCAGAAGAGTGTAGGCCATCTGAACTTCAACTTTCAGATTCTCCACCTTCGTATGTAACTCAGGAGTCTTAGTGTCCCATTTTTCGTATGAGTTTTGCAGCACTTCCTTCTTTGATTGCATATAATCCTACAATTTTTTCTCAGCTATTTTTCAGAAGAGTGTAGACCAAAATCTGAACTTCAGCTTTCAGATTCTCGTATGTAACTCACGAGTCTTGGTGTCTGATTTTTGTATGAGTTTTGCAGCCCTTGCAAGTTTTTCAGTAGCTTTTGGTCCTTAAGAGTGCCCGAGTTTTGCAGCCCTTCTTCCTCCGATTGCATATAATCCTCCAATTTTTTTTCAACAATTTTCCGAAGAGTGTAGGCCACAATCTAAACTTCAGCCTTCAGATTCTCCACCTTCGTATGTAACTCACGAGTCTTGGTGTCCGATTCTTCGTATGAGTTTTGCAGCCATTGCAAGTTTTCCAGTAGCTTTATATAATCCTAATCTGAACTTCAGCTTTTAGATTTTCCACCTTCGTATGTAACTCACAAGTCTTGGTGTCCGATTCTTCGTATGAGTTTTGCAGTCGTATGAATTTTGCAGCCCTCGTAAGTTTTCCAGTAGCTTTATATAATCCCAATCTGAACTTCAGCTTTTAGATTCTTCACCTTCGTATGTAACTCACGAGTTCCAGTAGCTTTATATAATCTCAATTTGAACTTCAGATTTCAGATTCTCCACCTTCGTATGTAAATTACGAGTCTTGGTGTCCGATTCTTCGTATGAGTTTTGCAGCCCTTGCAAGTTTTCCAGTAGCATTATATAATCCCAATCTGAACTTTAGCTTTCAGATTCTCCACCTTTGTATGTAACTCACGAGTCTTGGTGTCCGATTCTTCGTATAAATTTTGCAGCCCTTGCAAGTTTTCCACTAGCTTTATATAATCCAAATCTGAACTTCAGCTTTCAGATTCTCCACCTTCGTATGTAACTCACGAGTCTTTTTCCAGTAGCTTTATATAATCCTAATTTGAACTTCAGCTTTCAGATTCTCCACTTTTGTATGTAACTCACGAGTCTTGGTGTCCGATTCTTCGTATAAGTTTTGCAGCCCTTGCAAGTTTTCCACTAGCTTTATATAATCCAAATCTGAACTTCAGCTTTCATATTCTCCACCTTCGTATGTAACTCACGAGTCTAGCTTTATATAATCTCAATTTGAACTTCAGTTTTCAGATTCTCCACCTTCGTATATAACTCACGAATCTTGGTGTCCGATTCTTCGTATAAGTTTTGCAGCCCTTGCAAGTTTTCCACTAACTTTATATAATCCTAATTTGAACTTCAGCTTTCAGATTCTTCACTTTTGTATGTAACTCACGAGTCTTGGTGTCCGATTCTTCGTATAAGTTTTGCAGCCCTTGCAAGTTTTCCACTAGCTTTATATAATCCAAATCTGAACTTCAGCTTTCAGATTCTCCACCTTCATATGTAACTCACGAGTCTTAGTTTTATATAATCCCAATTTGAACTTCAGCTTTCAGATTCTCCACCTTCGTATATAACTCACGAATCTTGGTGTCTGATTCTTCATATGAGTTTTGCAGCCCTTACAAGTTTTCCAGTAGCTTTTGGTCCTTTAGAGTGTCTGAGTTTTGGAGCCCTTCTTCCTCCGATTGCATACAATCCTCCAATTTTTTCTCAGCTATTTTCATAAGAGTGTAGGCCACAATCTGAACTTCAACCGATTGCATATAATCCTCCAAGGCCACAATCTGAACTTCAGTCGATTGCATATAATCCTCCAATTTTTTCTCAGTTATTTTTAGAAGAGTGTAGGCCACAATCTGAACTTCAGCTAACATTTGATTCAACATTTCTTTGGAAGCAAGAAGAAGAGTGAAAGAGATAATATAAAAGATGAAATGTCTTTGCTTGGCTGAAGAGAACGAAGGAAAGGAGGCAGACAGGGATGTTGAAGAAATTCCTCTTTGTTTTACAACATGTTGGGTGGGAATTGAACTTAAGATCTCATAGTCACTAGACGATAGCGACAAACAAACATACATCCCTAACAGACTATGCCACATGTGTCATTGCTAGTGGAGGACAAATAACCAACTTATTTTCTAGAAGCTAACTAGACGAGACTATGCCACATGTCTCATTGCTAGTTAACCAACTTATTTTCTAGAAGCTATAGTCACTAGACGATAGCGACAAACAAGCATACAATCCTAACCGACTATGCCACATGTCTCATTGCTAGTGAATGACAAATAACTAACTTATTTTGTAGAAGCCTTCCTGCACCTTGGCACCCATGTCACCGACATTTATGAAAAGATGTTTTTTGTAGGGCACAAGTTAACATTTGAATCGACAACAATCATGTTTGTTTTTGTTTTTTTTTTTTTTTTTTTTAGTATTATTATAAGGATAAAATATGTTTGCTAGAGATGAAAAGATTAAATGGACCTTCCGTGCCGATTAAAAATCTTAATAATAATAAAAAGTTAAATTGTGTTACTTTTATAATATATTTCTTTTTTTTACGGTCAAGAGGACACGTGACGATTACATTTTCTCTCTTGTTCCTCCCATTTGAGAGACGAATTGTTTTTTTAATATAATATTATTATATTTTAAATTGTTTTATTCTTGCAGCCAATCATGAGCTGACACGTGGCAACAACGATCCTATTTGTTTTTCCTCCTCTATTTGAAAAAATTGGAAAAAAAATTCTTTTTAGGTCATCAATTACAAAGGAGGAAATAACATTAAAAAAAAATCAAATACTTTACCCACTAAACTAAGTTGGGATTAAACCTCATCCAATAAAATGAGACATCCAATATAATTAAATTTAAGAAAGAAAAAAAAAATTAGTCAAAAAGTGTGGATCCAACCATGACTTTTAAGGATAATTCCCTTACTAACAAAACTTTTCATAGAAAATTGGGGCTAAAGAATAGTTTTTGGTTTTTGGTTGTGGGTCGGGGGCATGGAAACTGACAGTTTGGTATATTTGTCAATTGGAAAAGAAAATTCAAAAGGATTATCTCCCCTCCTCGAAACGAATTGCCAATGGCAATCGACGTTTTTTAAGATCACATGAAATCGTAATCCTAATGATCGATTCGTTAACAAATCAAAGTGTTTTCTCTTTCAAAGTTTGTGCTTCAAATTCTCTACCCGCATTTGTTCGGGTTATTATAAAAAGGTTAATTGCACAACCCACCCAAAAGTAAGAGGTCTTTTTTTTTTTTTTTTTTGAAAAGAAAACAAAAGTAAGGGCCCGTTTGGGATGGTTGTCATCAAAAATCAATTTTAACAAAATTTTATCCTTGTTTGGTAAAACATATTTTTTTTAAAATTTATATAAAATCACTTTCTAAATTCTTTGATTTAGAGAATCTCTAAAGTGTAGCTTTAGCTTTTAGCATCTATGACACCTTTTTTATTAAAATATTTTTCTGACCACTTATATCCTTCCACATCCTTCATTTTTTCATGCAACTAATTTCTGGGTTGGACACCAATTGAGTTTTATATGAATATGAAGTCAATTACATAAGAACATCAAGATTATTTCACACTTTTTTTTTTTGTTTTTTTTTGTTATTTAATCATGATTTTCTTCTTAATTTGGATAGAAAAGTAGAATCAAAAGAAGAAGAAAATAGTCACTCAAAATTCGTTTTAGATACATGTGACAATATTTTTTTTCCTAACATTTTATCATATAAATCTGAAGAAATATCAAAATATTATTTCCAATTTAAATTATAAAAATTAAAAATAATTAAATTATAATCATTCATATATTAAATATTAACCTATAAATAATTATTCTCTAAAAAAACATATAAATAACTAAAATAGTATGTCTATTTTGGTCAAGCCACAATAATTTTGTTTGAACTTACCCCACGCTCTCATGTGCTTCTAAATTGAAATTTACCAAACACTAATCAGTTTCATATGACAACTGATTTTTCTAAAAGCAAAACTGACAGCAATTATTTTAAAAGCTTCAGCTTCAATGACAACTGATTTTTCTAAAAGCAAAATTGACAGCAATTATTTTAAAAGCTACCGCAATCTCAAACCAGCAATTATTTTAAAAGCTACCGCAATCTCAAACAGAGCCTAAGAGGGTTTGTAACAATTACCCCTTCATTTTCAATTTGATCAATCACTCTTTAAATCTCTAAAGTTAACTTCCATGAGTGTTGCAATCAAATTCAATTGGAGGGGAGAACAAAATTGTCGGAATTTTGGTATGGATGACCCTAAATTTTCAGTCGTTCGGAATATTGACCCAAATTTTTAAAAATCAGCAACATTGATTTTCTGTTGACATCATCAACTATTTTTTAATATTATTTTGTTCGCTCGCGCTCACGGGCGTGCTCCAAAAAGTCAATTTGAATCAAGTACAATTTGAAGTTTTCTACCCTACCGTGAGCGCGAGTGAGAACGAGAAAAATAGCTAGCTAGAGCGAGAGTGAGAAAAATAATATTAAAAAAATAGTTGATGATGTCAACAAAAAAGTTAATTTGCCTAATTTTTTAAACCTGAGTCGATCCTTGGAAGTGCTGATAAAAGGCATAAAAAGAAATCCTAATTCAGGGATTCAATTGTTACTTTTTGTGATTTTCTCGCTTTTCAAATATTATTTTGATACTTCAGGTATCTTGTTAATATTTTGAAATTTTATTTGAAAAGTTTAGGCCCCGTTCCATAACCAATTTTCTCGGTTTTCAAATATTATTTTGATACTTAGGTATCTTGTTAATATTTTGAAATTTTATTTGAAAAGCTTAGGCCCCGTTCCATAACCATTTTGTTTTTTGTTTTTAGTTTTTGAAAATTAACCCTATAAACAACACATTCACATATGAATTTTTTGATTGTCTTATCTGTCTTTTGAAGTGTTTCCAAAATTCTAAGTAAAAAATTGGAAAAAAAAAAAAAAAAAACTTTCAAAAATTTGCTTTTGTTTTTTAAATTTGGCTAAGAGTTGTAATGTTTTCTTAATAAAAATGAAAGTCATTATAGGAATCCACACGTAGATGTATGATTTATAGGCTTAATTTTCAAAAATCAAATGGTTATCAAACGAGACCTTAATTGCTAGAGTTGGCCGAGCTTGGACCGGAGACCATGCTCATTCGCTCGTCTCCGGAGATTGAGATTGAGGGAAACTGTATCTTCATAACAAAATGTCATTATAGTGGAGAAAAAACGATTTGTTCATTCATATTTTTCTTTTGGCGTACAGGAAATGTTCATAAGTTTCTTAAGTTTCTTGTTTGTTTAATCTTCTTTCTGAAGTTTGGATGAGTATCTCTTCTTGTTCCTGCAACTTTTTGGCCAAATTATATTGATTTTGGTTGTGCATTGTGAGTGTTTGTATGCAAGATTATGGTTTTGGCTGCAGTTTAGTGTGAAGAAATTAGTCTTCATATGGCCTCCTATAGATAACTGCAATTGTTTATGTTGTGTTACTTTTGTTTCTAATTCAGAATTTTGTTGCATAAGGTATGAGGGGGAGGAACATTAATGTGTTTCTCTACAATTGGCATGTGGCGGCCACATTGAATAATTTTTCCTACTTACTCGGGTTAGTGCTGGTATCTTCTAATGCAATATATTTGTGTTAGTATGTTATCTTTGCTGAAGAAGAAAACTCGACCTAAGCTTATTCCATATCCAAAGTTTGTGATAGGAATGCTATTAGGAAAGAATTAGAGTACTAAATGTATATTAATTAGTTAGATTTTGCATCTCTCATTTCATCCAAATAGTTTGATTTGAGAAAATGCTATGTTTGTGGCCTTGATTAGTTGATACTCTTTACTTGGATTAAAGACTCTATGTTAGAATTTCTAGTATGAGTAAAACTTACTTGCATTCCGGGCTACAACTATTTTTTGCAACCCAATCATGTGGGAGAGTTTGATTGACCAAGTTTTATCTATTTTTTAAAATTAAAAAATAACGTTTTTTTTTCTCTCTCTTCCCATGGCTTCTAATTTCCTATTTTGCCCTTCTCTCTTCAATCTTCTCTCCAATATCTCTTTTATGGATGATTTGTTAGTGTCAAATCTTAGTAAAAAATAAAAATTCTTAATCTCTATATTTTCTACACTTGGATTATCTGTTGCAATATTTTGCAGAGATTTTTTTTTAGGTGTTTTTCATAGAAATCTATGTTTGGCGAGTAGAAAATATAAAGATTAAGAAAATATAGATTTCAAGGGTAAAAAATATAGGGAGATTAAGAAAATATGAAAAATATAGAAATCAAATTTTTATTAAGATATTCCAAAGGTAGAAAATACAGAGATTAAGAAAATATATAAAATATGGAGAGATTAAGAAAATATAAAGATATTCCAAAGATAGAAAATATAGAAAGATTAAGAAATTATACATTTCTATGAAAAACACTACAAAACAATCTCTTAAAAGCAAAATATTGCAACAGATAGTCTAGAAAATATAGAGATTAAGAAATTTTTACTAAGATTTGGATGATAACAAATCATCCATAAAAGAGATATTGGGGAGCATTGAAGAAAATGACAAAATAGGAAATTGAAAGTCATGGAGAAGAACAAAAAAAAAAAAAAAATAAAGCTTTGAATTTTTTTAAAAATAATAGATAAAACTTGGCCAATAAAATTCTGTCAGATGAGTAAGTTTTACTCTTCTAGTATTTATAATTATATAGATATTAATTATTAATATTTACTCATTGACTTTATTTTATTTTTCTTATTGTATTAGGTCTTTTACCTATTAGGTTTTTCTCCTATATAGAAAATCGACAAGGACCAGGAAGCCCAGAAGACCTAGAATTGCACATCTCTAATAAGAAATTATTATTCTCCTATTAGACATAAATTAGAAAAACTTAAATGGAATAAAATACAAAAAATTTAATGCAAAAAATCAAAGTTTCCCATAAAAAGAAACTTTTATTACATAATTATTTGAAACAATTGAAATTAAATCCTAGAATCAATCAACACAAGATGGGTAATTTGTTTCATTAAACTCCACATAGGAGGAAGAAAATCTTCTTTACCTTTATTTTCTCACATCTTACTCCTCGATTCCATAGAATCTCGAATTACTTATCCCCAATAACTTTTAGAGTCCAACACACCGTAAAATTCAGCTTTCATAGTCTCTAACTTCATTTTTAACTCTCGAGTCTTGGCGACTGATTCTTCATATGAGGCTTGCAGTCCTTCCAAATTTTCTTTTGCTTCTCCTTCAAGGCAGAGCTTCAGTAGCTTTTTTTTCCTTCATAGTTCTTCTCCACAATCTTCTTTGTTTTGTATTTATTTTCTTCGCTAGTTTCTTACCAACATCGTTGAATACCGGGTAATTTAGGAGGGAGGGGTAGATTTTGAAACAAATTAGAGAAATAAGGTTGTTTTAAAACAAATTAGAAAAATAGGTCGTTTTTTTGTCTTTATTAGAGTGCGCATGTTGAGAACGCGCACTCTAACCCGGTCAAAAATTTGTTCGACAATCATATGGCGCCACGTGGTTTTGTTGGCCCTCCCTACAAATTTTTTTCTTTTTTTAATTTGATTAATTTATTTTAAATATTCATATATATATATATATACTTCTTTTTTTATTTATCATCTAATCAATATTATCATTATTTACAACTAATCGATATCTAATATCAATCATTATTATCAATTATAGAAATAAATAATCAAAACTAAATTACAAATAAACTTCTAACCATTTTTATAACTTTATATATAACTATCTCATTTAATTTTTTTAAATAAATTTAAACAAAACAAATTAATGTTCAAAATATCAATCACATCATATTATTGGTTGGATTTTGTATTTTGTTACCAAATGCTAAATTATATATATATTCTAACAATTTTCATTTCAATCTATAAAAAAAAAATTAGTGATTTTAAAAAGAAAAAGAAAAAGAAAAACTAAGAATAAATTAACATGTTTAAAAAATGAAAAGTTAAAAAAAAATAAACAACAATATTAAAACAATAAATTAACGAAACGTTGAAATGGTTTTTATAAATAAACAATTTTTTTAAAAAAATATACTTATATACTTACAATAATTATATACCATGACATTTGAACGTTTAAGATCTAAAATAAGATAAATATACTTAAAATAAATTAGTATGGTCAAATATTTTATAAAGAAACAAAAAAATTATTTAGGAGTAGATATAAATGATTTTAGAATATAGACAAATATAAATCACATATTCTAAAAACATTAGAAAAGTCATTTTGTTTTGTTAATTTATTGTTTTAATATTGTTGTTTATTTTTTAAAATATGTTCACTTATTTATTTTTTTATTATTATTATTCTTCAAATTATCGATTTCTTTTGGATTCAAATAACATTAAAAATCATATATATAGTTAGCATTTGATAACAAAAATTAACAAACAATATAATGATTGATATTAGATATCGATTAGTTGTAAATAATGATAATATTGATTAGATGATAAATAAAAAAAAGAAGTATATATATGAAGATTTAAAATAAATTAATCAAATTAAAAAAAAAAAGTTGAAGAGAAAAAAAAAAAAAAAAAAATTTAGGGAGGACCAACAGAAACACGTGGCGCCATATGATTGGGCCACGTGTAGAACAAATTTTTGACCGAGTTGGAGTGTGCGTTCTCAACCTGCGTACTCTAATAAAGACAAAAAAACGACCCATTTTTCTAATTTGTTTTAAAACAACCTTATTTCTCTAATTTGTTTCAAAATCTACCCCTCTCTCTTAAATTACCCTTGAATACCGCTACCATTTGAATCGACATAGCTTTGAAACTAATAAAAAAAGAGGAAGAGTGAATGAACACAAATTTGGGAAGATAAAAACTAAAGAGTGAAAGAATGAAAATTAGGACCCCATAATTTAATATTTATAGACGCTCTTTTTTTTTTTCTTTTTTTTCTTTTTTTTTTTTTTTTTTAATTATAAGACTAAAATATTTTTTTGGTCCCTAAGTTTTGACATTTGTGTCACTTTAGTCCTTAGGTTTCTAATTTGAACAATCGTATCTCAACATTTAGAAAATGCTCAATTTTAGTTCTTGAATAACAATTTTAGTCATTTTATTTAACATTTCAATTTTTAAAATTAAAAATTGAAATATAACTAATTAAATATAATAAAAAAAAATAATAATTCAAATATAATAATAATATTCTTATTGAGTTTTTGCTCATTTTGTATTTGTTCGTGTCATATGTAAATCTTGTCCTATGTAAATCTTGTCATATGTAAATCTTCTAATGACATTAGCCGCCTTTAGTTGTCATTTGTAATTCTCTTCTATCGGTAATAATATTGTTCTCTCTCTTCTGCCCGTGAACGTAGCTAACACGACGTTAGTGAACCACGTAAATCTGTGTCGGTCTTTTTTCTGCGCTTATTTTGTTCTTTGTTATTCGATTTATCGTAACAAGACTGTTTTTTAAATTTATGCTTGATTCCTCTAAATTGCTTTATTATGGTTTCTACCTTTCCTAAAGAAACATTTGTATTCATACTCAATTTTCAAAAATAAAAACTACTTTATTTAGGGGTCGTTTGATAACGCATTCAATTGCTGTTTTTGGTTTTTGATTTTTTATTTTTAGAAAACAGGGTTGTTTGGTAACCAATTGAGTTTTTTATTTTTAAGTTTTTTAAAACGTTTTTAAATTCATTAACAAGTTTAAAAAAAAAAAATTGCAAAACAGGTTTTTGATTTCACAATTTCAAGTTTTTTTTTCTCGAACTTTATTTAAACTGTCAACAAATTAGGTATAATTATTGAAATTATCTTCCAATGTTTGTTTATTTATTTATTGAAATTAAAATCAAATTGTTATTAATATTTTTTGCAATGGAAATTATCATTAATATTATTAGTATATATTCTTTAAAAAAAATATTTTTTTTGAGTATAAAAATATTATAAATATAATATATTATAATTTTATTTACATATATTTTTTTTAGTATATTATATTTTAATATTATTGTGATTTTTTTCAGAGATATTTTAATTAATTTTGGGATTGAACTCATGACTTCTTAGTCAAATGCATAATCTTATGTTAAATTGAAAGGCAGAATTTTATGTCAATTGAGTTATGCTCGATTTGACATTATTGTGATGTTGAAATTACGGGCACATAAATCTAGTCATTTTCATTAGATATATTTATTATTTTACATAATTAGGTTAGAATTAGCAACCAATTACCCAATCAAATATTTTAAACAAGAAAGCAATACGCAATTAGAATCTTAAGAGCAAATTCGGGCAGCAGTTACTCGCGCAAGAAAGGAAAAAGAAAAATACGGGCAGCATAATCCGGGTAGACTAAGGCCATTCACAATTTCACATCACGGTGCGACTTCTCAGCTCCAAAACACAATTCCAGAGAGTAACAGTTATTCACCAAAAAAGAAAAAAAAAGGATTTTCTAGATTTGATACGATATTATATATTCATAAATGTTCGTCGTCAAGAACGCGAGGGATTTACAGAGAGAACACAGACCCCATTTTCGAAAAAAAATTAAAGAAAGAAGAAAGAAAGAAGGAGACAGAAAAAGAAAGAAAAAAAAAAAAAAAAAAAAAGGCGGGCGTTTTGCCGCCCAAATGAAAAAAAAGTGTTTTTTTTTTCTTTTTCTTCTTTATACACTGTGCCAAAAAAAAAAAAAAAATCTCAAAATCTTAAAAAAAGAAGAAAGAAAGAAGAAAGGAGACAGAAGAAAAAGAGAACAGAAATAAGAAAAGAAAAAAAAAATACTTACATAATATGCCATATTGTTTATGTGTTTTTACTCCAACGTTTTTTTATTTATGAAATAAAATTTTAATTAAATTAAAATAAAAACTAAAAATATTTAAAAAAGTATTAGAATTAATTTACAACTAAATAAATAAATAAATTAACAAATAACATAAAAGGATGAAAAATAAAAAAAATAAAAAATGTGAAAAAAAGGAAAATGAAAATTGTGAAAAAAAACACACTCAAAATTGATTGGTAATAATCTCAAAATTTATAGTTAATATATATATATATATATATATATATATATATATATAAAAAGAAGGGATTGACAAACTGAAGTGAAATAGCATTTCCTATCCTGCATTTGGCTCCGTCGACCACGCCTCCGGTCGCCTATGAAGTTTAGAAAACTACTTTAAGTTTTCTATCGTCAAGTCGTCGTGTGCCAAACCCCTCGCCAAGTCGCCCGCTCCAAACCTCTCACCATCTCAGCTCCCTGCTCCACCTCCATCTCGCCTCTCAGTCGTCGTCGGTCGTTACTCTCTCATTCATTCAATCACAAACTCATTTTTTCTTTAATTTGCTTTCGAATTTCTTTTTGAATTTGCTTTCTATTCAGCTGGCAAATTTCTCAAATAGATAGAGAATTATACGACATTAGTTAGGGGTGGACAAACCAAACCGAAAAATCGACCACTCCGATCGAAACCGACCGAACCGACGTCAGTTGGTCGATTTAGAGGACTGTTCGGTCGGGGTCGGTTTTTTATTAAAAAAAACCGACGGTCGGTCGGTTGGAGTGGTCAAAAATCACAATTTCGACCGACCGACCAAACTCCTCTTAAGTATGATTTAAATCATAATGAGTGCCTTTTTTTAAAAAAAAAAAAAGTCATAATGAGGGCCTTGATTTACGTGAATGACAATGACTTATCAATGACATTGTCTTGATTCACTAAATTTGTTTTTTTTTTTAATATACCTTTCAAATCACAATCACATCACTACTTTTTCTCTCCTTTCTCTCCTTCTACACTCCAACGTCTTCTCTCTCTTTTTTAATTTTTGGTTTTACTCTCCTTCCTTCTTCATCTCTCTTCATTCACCATTTTTCTCATTTAAGACTTTTTTATTTCCTTCATCTTTCACCCCTCTATCTTCATTCTTCATCTTTTTCTCTTCAATCTCTTCTTTTATTTATTTATTTTCTCTTATCTTTGTTTAGTTCTCTCATTTTCTCTATCTCTTTTTCTGGTTTTCTTATTTTCTCATATATATTTTTTTTGTTTCTCATGGAACCGACCAAACCGACCGTCCGACCGTGTGGTTGGTCGGCCGGCGTCACCCACCTCCCTCACATTGTCCAAAACCGACCGACGGAAATCGATATGTCGGTGGTCGGCGGCGGTTTCTGCCCAAAACCGACACCGACCAATGGCCACCCCTAAGATTAGTTGATCTCAGATAGAGAAAGAGGAAGAAGAGAAAATATACATAGAATATAATAGGCATTTTGAAAAATGTTAAAATAGATGTGATTACTGGATAAGTTAATTTCAAAAGCTATTATTTATTAGATTTTTCTAAAGAATTATAAAATGATTATATATAAATTAATTAAAAAAAATGAACAATCGGCCAAGATTCTCCCGTACTTACTTTTCAAAGCACCCAAAGTAATACCCAGCGGATCTTAAATTTATTTGTTTTGAAAAGTAAATAAAATTAATAAAGTATTTAATTTAAATTAAAAAATAATTAAATAAACAAAATAAAAAGAAGTATTTTTTTCTTCTTCTTCCGAGTGAAGTTCGTCTCCTTTTCGCGATTTTTCTTCTCCGCTGCCTCTCTTCGTCTCTCCCTCTCTGATTCCCTCTCAGCTGCCTCCTCCCTTCACCGCACGCCGTCCGTCGCCCTTCCCCTCCGCTCCGGTCATTACCCAGTCGCACGTCGCCGCCTCTCTCTTCATCGCTCTCCCTCTCCGATCCTCACACGCCACCGCCTCTCTCTCTTCGCTCAGCCGCACGCGTCGCCGCGCCCCGTCGCTCCTCCGCACGTCGTCGCACATCTGCCGCCTCTCTTCTGAACCCTAGCTTTTTAAAATTTAGTTTTTAAATTTTTTCTCGCTTCTTCTAAACCCTAGCTTGATCTTGATTCATGCTTGACTTCTCGATCATTGGTTTTTTCCTTGATCGAGTATTAGTGTTTTTGTGGTTTTGGGTTGAAATTATCATCTAATTTGGATTTGGTGAACTCGTAGTTTTACATTTGTTCTTCTACTGGTTTGATTTTATCTCCAAAAGAACTTACCCATTTGTCTGACGGTATCTATTGCAGGAGTATCAAAGTTTTAGAATAGGCAACGATGATAACTTGGAGGGAGTAGGCCTCTTCATAAATGTCGACCAAAAAATAGGCCATTTGGTTAGTAACATTCTTCAAAATCTAATCCTTTATTATAATTCATAAGGTTTCTTGACATTTCACTCGAAACAAGTTTCTTGCTTTCTTCAAATTTGATCTATCAGTTAATTAGTTAATTATTTGCTGTGAGAAGCATTCCACATTTCTAGCACAACAAAAAGTATAATAGTTTTATGGTAAAACTTAGGTCTTTTTGAAAAAAATTGGGCTACCATTTATTTTTCACTGCTCAATGCTCATTAAGCTCAAAATTTGAGTATTTTTTCTCTTCTCCTCTTTTGGAGTTTCTTGGGTATTCAGTGGTTCTGTCAAAGTAAAAGACAGAGCATTTGTTATCCAATCACCAATCCAATGGAATGGCCAAGTCTTTGTGGCTTAATGCCTCGCTAAAAGCTTTTAATTGGAAATTCGGTCCGAAAAGGTTTTGGTGGAATTTTAAAGAAAGAAGTATGAATCTAGAAGAAGTCCTATATTTAGCAAAATTTCATGCTTCATTTTGATGTGATCTTTCTAATTCTTTTTGTAACTATACTCCATTTATAATTAATTCAAATTGAAGTGGGTGCAACTCCTATAGGGAGTAGTGAATTTAACTCCTAGCTCTTTAGATATAAGGATGAAGTTCTTACTTTTTGCATATTTCCCAAGATATTGTTGCCACTCATTGCCTCATGGAGCTTGTTTAAGGCAATCACTTATTAATACACATAAGGACATACCAAATGTCACTCTAGATGATTGAAGTTGTTCTTCAATAGAATTTTTGTTTACTTCTAGCATGAAAACTGCTCCTCAAAGACGTACTCGAGTTCGTGAATTTGAGTAGACATAGTTCCGCTGATCTCGTTACTAAAATCATTGTTCAGGCTTCTTGATAGCTATATAACTTCACTTACTTTCATATTGCTTTCAATGAAAATCTCTTATGTGGTTCAATGGTCTGCAAAAGAAAAACTCCTCCGTATATGTGAGACTTACATCATGAAAAACTCTTGTTAGCTATTTAACTTCACTTACTTTCAAATTGGTACTTACATCATGAAAAACTCTTGATAGCTATTTAACTTACTCACTTTCAAATTTTATCTTCCATATCATGAAAAACTCTTGGTAAAATGGATCTCAATACAATTAATTGCTTGAATTGAGTACTTGATTTGATAACTTTCTCAAATAACCTCTATTTTACCCAACATTTATTTTTAGTTTCATTTTTAAGAGCAACATTTGTTTGTTCGGTTTTGTAATTTTTTCATTCTTCTTTTATTTTTAATTAAATATTATAATTGTTTTTAGAGTACATCATCATTATAATATGAAAACTTCTATTTCGAAGTTGAGAAGTTAGGATCTTGAGTTCATTTGTTAAAATTACTATAATCATGTCTAGTATGATGGATGATTTCTCTTTCTTAGTTTTCCAAGTTCTCTATTAACTTTGTATTAAGAATGCCATTTTCAATTTTGTAGGTTTTTTTTAACATCGGAAGCTTTAAAGTATGTTTATCCTTACAGTCCATAGTATCGTTTCAATTTCTTCACCCTCATGCAATTTTTAAGGAGGAGTTAAATTTGACATATTCTTGTATATGGTTGAAGTGTATATGGTTGAAGAATATTTAAGGAGGAGTTAAATTTGACATATTCTTGTATATGGTTGAAGAATATATATATATATATATATATATATATATTTGTCTTAGTGATATAGGAGCTTTGTAAGGATGATTTCGGTTCAATCTGAACAATCTCATTATTGGGAGCTTAACTCTGGCATTATATTTTCCCACAGGTTCTGCAAACTTCATGCCTTCGGGTCAGGAAGTCTTAGAGGCGAACAACTTAGTGAAAGATCTGAAGACTTTGATTTTGAAGCCTAGCTTAACAAACTTGTAAGTACTTACTGCACCAGTTTTAGCCACTTATTGATTTTGTTATTATATCTATAAACTTTTTGATTTGTTTATTAATAATTGTTTATGTATTGTGAATTATATGACTTGTATTGTGACATCGTTGCAATTTTGATAAAAATATATATATATATATATATATATATATATTTTGTTTATGTAAATAAAATTTTCTTGATTTTTGCAAGATTAATTTTCTTGATATATATATATATATATATATATATATCTCGTTTATGTAAATAAATTTTTCTTGATTTTTGCAAGATTAATTTTCTTGATTCATATTGGTTCATATTGGTTCTATTGCAAATATCTTCCATCGGTGTACTCACGAGGTGCTTGCCCAAACTTAAATTGGGTGAGATTGGTAGTCTTTTTTCTTACTAATAACTGACTTCTCTAGTATCATATACTGATTGTAATCTCTTATTTTCTGATAAACTTTGCATTTATTTGATAGCATACTGATGCTTACAAAGGGAGTGGTGAGTTTTTTCTTGCTAGAATGCGTGGTTGATGATATTAGGCATTGAAAGATATTGAAAGAATGCATTATAACTCTAATAGAACTTTGTGACATAGAACTTTTTGTTAATATATATGCATCTTGTCATAGAGTAGGTAATCTATAGTCTTAACCTTAGTAAAATTGTTGTTCGTTACTTCGTTAAAGTGCAAATATACCATGAATCGAAAATCTTAGGCTACTAATTGGATGAACTGCAAGTGACTTCTATCATTCCAAACACTCCCCGATTACCCACTAGTTAGATTCGGGTCAGTTTAGGTGAACTGCAAGTGGTAAGCGTTCATTTAGACCCTTTTAAGGCTAGCGTAAGGTGCTGTTTTTTGGTTCCTAACTGCTTGAATTTATCTTTGTTGCTTAGGTTCGTTTTGGAGCGTCTGAAGTAAGTGGCTTCTATCTACCTGTTGGTTGTGTGTTTAATAATTGTTTATGTATTGTGAATTATATGACTTGCATTGTGGCATCGTTGACTAAACACATCTGAGTGCTTAGCAAACTATATTTTGTCGTTTATGAATTCTCTGATAAGGCTAAACACATCTGAGTGCTTAGCGTGATGTGTTTGATTTGTATTTTTATAGACTAATAAGTTTAGTTTAGTTTAATTATAACCACTTGTTAAGTTTATTTGGGTTTAGAATGACACATGGTAACTTTTTAGGCACTTTTAGATTATTTTGCATTTTTAGAATCACTTTAGACACTTTCTAGATTTGTTTGAAAGGTAAAATGTAAATCGATAAACCAAGTGTTACTTGGACCCTCCCTTTAGTTCAAATCACCTTACACAACTTAGATAAAGAGAAAAAAACAACATATATCAAATGACAAAACCTACTTACATATAAAAAGTTTTTATTCAAATTAAAGAACTAAACAGGGATCTCATATCATAATAGTTGTGTCCCTCCCTGTACAAGATGATATCATGAAATCTTCCGGTTTCATTTGATATATTGAAATTGTGTTGAAATTAGTCACCGTTAATTTTCAAAGGAAGCTAAAGAGTAGAGGCTGCACTCTCTCGATAATTTTCAAAGGAAGCTAAAGAGTAGCATATAAACCTCTGTGACTGATGATATGGTAAGAAAATAGGAGGCCTATCACTTCCACTCTCTCCTTAATTCAAGAAGATCAAGTAAGTTCTTTTGATTTGTCTTCTTTTAACATGAACAGAAAAATATACAAAGAAAGTCTGAAAGTAGTAGTAAGCTATGTTATTTAATGTGGTGGGATATGGTTCAAATTGATATTACATATCTAAAGACATTGAGAATTTGGTTGTTTCAGCAAGATAGTTGAACTAAACCTGATAAGCTTTTGAAAATAAATTTACTACTTAGTTTAATTACAATATGTTGGGTCTAAAATCCATGGAAAGCAGCAAAAACAAGAGATTGAATAGAAATATTGGCAATCCCTCCTCATACATAAGCCAAATGAAGCTTGCTCAGAATGGATCGGAATAGGAAGAAATGTTGTTGCTATTACAATTACTAAGAGCGTCATGATTAGCATTAAAGTCCCCATTTCTATAATTCGAGTTTTAGTTTATTTTTGAATCTTGAATTAAATTTTCTTTACTCCATTGTGCATCTGGGTAGTATACCTTTGATTTATGGCCCGACTTTTTATCCTAGAGATTGTTAATCTCACCGGTTATATAAACTCAATTTTTATATACCATATGTTTACCTGCTTTTTTTTAGGTTACAAACTAAAACGAGATCGAAACATTAAACTATGAACATTAAAGATATTACAAACTAAAACGAGATCATGAGGGAAGAAACATTCAACTCTGAACATTAAACATTAAAGATATTACAAACTAAAATTCATCTCCACAGAGGAGAGGACCAACTGAACCTAAGCAAACTCATAAACTCATCTCCACATAGAAGGACAAACTACAAACATTACAAATGCAAACTCATAAACTCATCTCCACAGAAGATGACAAACTACAGACATTACAAATGCAAACTCATAAACTAATCTCTACAGAGGAGCACAAACTATCGACATTACAAACTCAAACTCTCAAACTCAACTCGAAAGAAGAAATTAAACTTCATAGAAACAGAAGACATCAGAGGCGAATAAAAAGAAATTAAACTCCACAGAGGAGGAAGACGATCTTCTGTAACTACTCTGAATCTTCATCCTCGAAATCTTTGGAATCATTCATTCTCACATCTTCCTCTTCCTCCGATTGCATATAATTCTCCAATTTTTTCTCTCCTATTTTTAGGAGAGTATAGGCTATTATCAGAAGAGTATAGGCCACAATCTGAACTTCAGCTTTCAGATTCTCCACCTTCGTATGTAACTCACGAGTCTTGGTGTCCGATTCTTCGTATGAGTTTTGCAGCCATTTCAAGTTTTTCAGTAGCTTTTGGTCCTTCAGTGTGTTCGATTCTTCGAGCTCTTGCAAGTTTTTCAGTATCTTTTGGTCCTTTAGAGTTCTTCTAATCAATATTTTTTGTTTTCTATCTATTTTATTCCCTAGTTTCTTCCCAACATCGATTAGTACAGCTAACATTTGATTCGACATTTTTTTGGAAGCAAGAAGAAGAGTGGAGATGTTGGGAAGAAATGTCGCTCTTCTCCATTTGATTCGCTCTTATTCTTGCTTCCAAAGAAATGTCGAATCAAATGTTAGTTGTACTCATCGATGTTGGGAAGAAACTAGGAAATAAAATAGATAGAAAATAGAGAAGATTGATTAGAAGAACTCTGAAGGACCAAAAGTTACTAGAAAACTTGAAAGAGCTCGAAGAATCGGACACTCTAAAGGACCAAAAGCTACTGGAAAACTTGCAAGGCTGCAAAACTCATACGAAGAATCGGACACCAAGACTCGTGAGTTACATACGAATGTGGATAATCTGAAAGCTGAACTTCAGATTGTGGCCTACACTCTTATGAAAATAGCTGAGAAAAAAATTGGAGGATTATATGCAATCGGAGGAAGAGGTGAGAATGAATGATTCCAAAGATTCTAAGGATGGAGATTCATAGTATTTAAAGAAGATCGTTTTCCTCTTCTGTGGAGTTTAATTTCTTTCTCTTCGCCTCGGATGTCTTCTATTTCTGTGGAGTTTAATTTCTTCTTTCGAGTTGAGTTTGTAATGTCTGTAGTTTGTCCTCCTCTGTGGAGATGAGTTTATGAATTTGTGTTTGTAATTTCTGTAGTTTGTCCTCTTCTGTGGAGATGAGTTTGTAATTTGTCCTCCTCTGTGGAGACGAGTTTATGAGTTTGTAATGTCGGTAGTTTGTCCTCCTCTGTGGAGATGAGTTTAAGATTTTGCGTTTGTAATGTCTGTAGTTTGTCCTCCACTGTGAAGATGAGTTTATGATTTTGCGTTTGTAATGTTTGTAGTTTGTCATCTTCTGTGGAGATGAGTTTATGAGTTTGCGTTTGTAATGTCTGTAGTTTGTCCTTCTCCTATGTGGAGATGAGTTTGTAATGTCTGTAGTTTGTCCTCCTCTGTGGAGATGAGTTTGCTCACGCTCAGTTGGTCCTCTCCTCTGTGGAGATGGATTTTAGTTTGTAATGTCTTTAATGTTTAATTTTACAGTTGAATGTTTCTTCCCTCATGATCTCGTTTTAGTTTGTAATATCTTTAATGTTCACAGTTTAATGTTTCGATCTTGTTTTAGTTTGTAACCTAAAAAAAGTAGGTAAACATATGGTATATAAAAATTGTGTTTATATAACTGGTGAGATTAGCAATTTATAGGATAAAAATTCAGGCCATAAATCAAATGTATACTACCCAGATGCACAATGGAGTAAAGAAAATTTACTCCAATATTCAAAAATAAACTAAAACTCGAATTATAGAGATGGCGACTTTAATGCTAATCATGACGCTGGCAGCAACATTTCTTCCTATTTTGAGCAAGCTTCATTTGGCTTGTGTATGAAGAGGGATTGCCAATATTTCTCTTGTTTTTGCTGCTTTCCTTGGATTTTAGACCCAACTTATTGTAATTAAGCTAAGTAGTAAATTGAACTCTTTAATCCTTACACCGCCATCTGTGACATAGTTTTCCAGAGTTAACCAAGTGAGTTCCACTATTATTGTCTAGGAAAAATAAAGAGCATATTCATAAACTTATCAAGTTTAGTTCAAGTATCTTGCTGAAACAACCAAATTCTCAATGTCTTTAGATATGTAATATCAATTTTAACCATATCCCACCATGTTGAATAACATAGCTTAATACTACTTTTAAGATTTTCTTTGTCGTCTTTGCATATTTTTCTGTTCATGCTAAAAGAAGGTATGAAATTTGAATTAAGTTTCATGTATATACTTATTTATATTTGAATTGTTTTGATAAAAGTTGGAATAATGAATGAAATAATGGTTCATTCTTCGTGCTTTTCTATGATCTAGTTTCAAATTCCTCACCTTTTATGAAATTTTCTTTTGGCATGAGCTGACTTAGGTCTTGCAGATGCTTATATTAATGAAGAATTTTCTTTTTTCGATAAAGATGAAGGTCTTATCAATTTTGTTTTGTTAGTCCTTAAATAGTGTTAAAATCACTTTTGTCATGTTCAAAATCATCCCGAAATGTATTTTTAATTGTATGAAATTACATTTCAAAGTGTATAATCAAATATTAAATTGATTTTGAATGAATAAAGACTGAATTCAGAATGATTTTTAACTTGATAAAAGTGATCTTAATAATTTCAAAATCACTCATCAACATTCACTAATTCATATACTAATGTCTTTTGTAGATTCTCATAGCCAATAGAGATGCAAACTCTTCGATTGTAAAAATAAAAAAGAAAGGGTAAAGTGTGTTTGCATTTGTTGGTACTTGTTAAGTATTGATATAAGATTAAATTTACTACAATCCATCAACTTAAGTTTTTGGGTTACGTCCAGTGACGCTTTAGCTGGCACATCAGAGCAAGAGATTTTGTGTCGTTCGAAACCTCTATAAAACTATGGGATTTATATTAGGTAACAATTACAAACTAAAGTAAACACTATTAAATTAGAATTGGTATGATATAAAATCTGAGGTTTATATTTCATAATAACATACTTAATGCGAAAAAATAATGGTGGAATACAAAATGGGAATCAAATGTCGGAAATAAATTAGAAAAATTGATAATGCTCTTGTTGGGTTTGAATGCATACATGCTATTAATAACATGAGGAGAGGGAAAGAGGGCCTAGTTGCGATGAAACTTGACACGAGCAAAGCCTATGATAGAGTTGAATGGATTTTCTTGCGACGAATGATGGAAAAGTTGGGTTTTGTGAACAAATAGATTGATTTGGTAACGAATTGTGTTGAGATTGTCCAGTTTTCAGTTCTAATTAATGGGATCCCATCGGGTAACATTACTCCTACGAGGGGCCTTCGGCAAGGAGATCCTCTCTCCCCTTACCTGTTCCTTCTGTGCGCATAAGGGCTTTCAACTCTTATCAATAAAGAGGAGAAAGCTCACAACTTCTTGCAAATTAATAAACATTGTCATGTTATTACTCACTTGTTTTATGCAGACGACAACCTTGTTTTCTTTAAAGCAACTACAAGTAATTGTCAGACAGTTCAACGAGTTCTCAGGAGCACGAACGGGCTACGGGACAGTGTATCAATTATGAGAAGTCCAACTTCATGGTTAGCAAGAATACGCCTGAGTCTTTGGTGGTCTATATCCATCAAGAATTAGGAGTACAACATACAAGCTCGCTTGGACAGTACCTGTGCCTCCCTTCTCAAACCTCTGGGAACAAAAAGAAAATTTTCAGTACGCTAAAGGATCGAGTTTGGAAGGCGCTTCAAGGCTGGAAAGTGAAGATGTTCTCTCAGAGCGGAAGGGAAGTGTTAATTAAAGCATTCCTACTTATACCATGAGTTGTTTTAAGTTAACTAATAATTTTTGTAATGCGATTAATTCTCTATGTGCTAGGTTTTTGGTGGGGATCTACAGGTAGAGTTGGAAGAAGTTGTGCATCCACAAAGATCGTGGTGGTTTGGGGTTTAGGGACTTGTCAATATTCAACCAAGTTATGATCGCTAAGCAAAGTTGGAGACTGATAAGATTTTCAGAAAGCCTCCCAGGCAAAGTTATGAGAGGGCGATACTATCATGGTGGAAATTATTTAAAAGCCACGACAGGTCATAATTCCTCATACGTGTGGCAAAGCATAATGTGGGGTAGGGACCTGTTCCAACATGGAGGATCGACAACGGGCTGAGCGTGGCGGTTGGCGAGGACTCGTGGCTTCCAAAGGAGGGCCACCATTTCCCCTTCAACCTTCCCATTAATATTCGGGAGGGCTTAGTGGCAGATTTGATTACAGGGGATAATAATTGGAATGTCCAGTTGATTCGTCACCTATTTTCAGCAGTTGTCTCAGAGATTATTTTGAACATTCCTTTATCTAAGCTGAAGCCTCCGGATGAGATCATTTGGGCTTTGGATAAAAAAAACATCTTCAAAGTTAAAAGTGCTTACAGGTTGGGAATGAAGCTTATGACAAGAGGCGAAGCCTCCCAATCTAATCACGATCTTATCAAGTCAAGGTGGAAGAGCTTCTGAAAGGTTCAAATCCCTTCTAAAATAAAAACGTGTTGCTGGAAGGTGTACCATGACTAAAAGCTGTATTCTTTGTAACTTTCATGAGGAAACTACCTCTCATTTGTTTTGGAGATGTAAATTGACAAAACATTTAACTACCTCTCATTTGTTTTGGAGATGTAAATTGACAAAACATTTGTGGACTAAGTTCTGACCTCCTAATTTATGTTATTTTGGTGGTAACAGAGACAGGTGGAGCGCTCAAGATCACTTTGATTGGATGTGGGTTCAAGCAGATGATTCGACAAAGAAGATATTGCTCATTGTAATCTGGCAAATCTGGGAGTACAGGAACAAAATTCTACATGGCGGAGGAAGTCCAAATTCCTAAACTTTGCTAATCATCACGGAAAATTGTATTCGAGAGCTAGGTGACAAGGAAGAGATGAGTAGAGGAACCCTAGTTGAGCCAGTAAGGGTGGTGAATCCTGCAGGGGACTATCGATGGACTTGTCCCCCTCGAGGTCATTGGAAACTAAATTGTGATGCGTCCTGAGATGCTTCTACCAAACGATGTGCAATTGCTTGGGTCATTCGAGATTTAACGGGTATGATCGTTTTGGCTGGTTGTCGCTCGTCTAAAGAGGATTGGCCGATAAGCGTGCTTGAAGCTCAAGCAATTTGTGTGGGAATTGAATCTATTCATGTGTTGGCTCGTCGTTCTAGTGCGGAGGAGATGTCGGCGGAGTGGAGAGGAAGCCCACCTAAGTGGCTTTTCGAAACTCTGTTTGCTGACCTTCTGTCATCGTAAGTTTGTGTTGTGTTTTCTTATTAAAAAAAATAAAAAATTATTCTACAAATTTAAATGGAATAAAATACAAAATATTTAATGCAAAAAACCAAAATTTTCCATAAAAAGAAACTTTTATAACAATTATTTGAAACAAATTGATGTGAAAACTTAAGCCAATTGGAATTAGAAATCCTTGAGTCAATTGCTAAAACTTCCAAATCTATTGGATTTCAACCCTAAGGATTGTTAATTGATACAAAAGAATAGAATATAGGGAAACATAATAGAATTAATATGTTCAATTGATTGTTATATTTCTTTTTCTTTTTTGGATCCAAGACAATCAATTGGTACACATATTTGCAATTACAATTTTGTGTATCATCCAATGATATATTTTATGTTCAAAATTCGAACAAGTATAAATTGAAGTAAAGTAATTAATAAGAGCATCCTGATTATCCATAAATCCTAAAATCAACTAACCACAAGATGGGTAATTTGTTACATTAAACTTCACAGACGAGGAAGACCTATACTTTGAATCCTCCATTCTCACATTTTCCTCCACGGACGATTCCATGGAATCTCCCATTGCTTTCTGAAGAGAGTCGGTAAATTTCAGCTTTTATAGTCTCCAAGTTCATTTTTAACTCTCGAGTCTTGGTGGTTGATTTTTCATATGAGGCTTGCAGCCCTTCCAGTTCATTTTTAACTCTCGAGTCTTGGTGGCTGATTCTTGCTTGCAGTCCTTCCAGGTTTTCTTCTCTTCCAGAAAGATCTTCAATAGCTTTTTTCCTTCATAGCTCTTCTCCACAATCTTCTTCTTTGTTTTGTATCTATTTTCTTCGCTAGTTTCTTACCAACATCTTTTTGTACAGGACAGGAACTAAGAAAAAAAAAGAGGAAGGGAATGAAAGAAAATTTGGGAAGATAAAAACTGAAGAGTGAAAGAATGAAAATTAGGGTAGCACAATTTAATCTTATGTCAATTGAGTTATGCTTGGTTTGACATTATTGTGATGTTACACCAATATACCTATCCACTTTACACAATTAACATATTTTATTTTCTTAAGATGATAAACGTCAACTAAAGATTGTCTAATATATTAAACTATCGACAAAATAAATTCTTTTTATTTTAGGAGAAATAATTTTTACCCTAAAAATTCAATTTCATCAAATAATTGGACCTTATTTAAATTTTGATAAATGTTGCAATTTTTATATTCTAATAAATTAACATTATTAAAAAAAAATATATATTTTATAAAAAAAATACAAAACAAATAGTAATTATCCAAATACTTTAGAACTTTTATGTTTTAAAAAACCAATGACCAAAAACAGTTATCAAACAAGTTTGGTTTTCTATTTTTTAAAAACAAAAAACAAATATCAAACATATATGATTTTTATTTTTAAAAAACAGAAAATCAAAAACTAAAAACCTGAATGCGTTATCCAATAGGGTCTTAATTCTTAAAACTTGACTTTAGTTTTTAGAACGTAGGTAGAAAGAAGATAACAAAACAAACACATTTATACGTGGAACTAGTGTTTATAAGCTTAATTTTTAAAAAATCAAATGTGGCCTTCATTTTTCATCTTTGTGCCGGCAGTTATGTAACTGACTCCGAAGATGAGGAATGAGGGCCTTAATTTTATTTTTTTTAAAGTACTTTGAGTGTTTTATTGATTGTCTGGTGACTAACTCTGATCTTCTAACCAATACAATTTCTGTCATGAACTTACATAGATGTTATCATATCTAAACTAGATGACCTTTTTTTTTTCAGAACAATAGAAGATAAGAATGATCCTGTTCTTATTTTCTGTATAATATTTGTAAAAATAGAGCTGTTGATTCTTTTCTACAATGATATGTAGTTCTATAGACAGGATCTTTCATAGGAATTATGTTTAAGAAAAGATTGAAAATATGTCCATTTGTTCCTATTTACTTCTCGATCAACTCCTTTAAGAACATCTCCTACTCGGCTTTATACAAATTGATTTGGGCCGGAAGATATCCAAAAAAGGTGAAATTTCTAATATGGAAACTTAGTCATAAGTGCGTATTTATTGATAAGCTACAAAGAAGACTTTCGAGCCACAATCTATCTCCACAATGCTGCCATCTTTGCCTATCAAATGCAGAAAATCAAATTCACCTATTTAGTCATTGCACCTTTGCATCAAAGTTTTGGAACTACATACAAGAGGCTGTTGGATGAGTTTATCCACGTTCGGGTGATATTGTATCTCTTCTTTATCTTTTGTTCATGGGTCATCCTTTCAAGAACGAAAAGAAAATCCTTTGGTTATGCATGATCTGGGCTTTCATTTGGAACTTATGGAATGAGCGTAATACCCGAATCTTTAGAGATGTATCTAGAAACATTTGTTTCTTTATTGATTCCACCACTTTAATTGCTTTATCTTGGGGCAAGCTATCTCCTCCCTTTTGTAATTATGATCTCAATACCCTCCTCAATCAATGGAGGTGTTTTTTGTAACTATGCTCGATTGAGAGTTCTTTTGTAACATTTTCATTTAATCAATGAAATGGCTTCTCATTTCTTTCGATAAAAAAAAACATCTCCTGTTAGTTCAGTGTTCAAAATACATGAATAACCAAGATTTAGGTCAGTAAGACAACTCTTCAACATGTTATTTGATCAAACAATTTTGTCTTTCACATTATCCTGTGGAAACAGCAGGAAGCAAACTTACATATCAAACTTACCAAACAACACCATATGCTACAAAGTCATAATAGATCATCACTTCAAAAAAAAGGAGAAAAAAAAACTTCTACACAAACCAGTGTGCCATAATTCTACTGAAGCAAACTGGGGAGTTTGAACAATCAATACCATGCTTTTCTTTCATTCTGAGTTTCTCTTTGTACACAAAAGATAAGAGAAAGAGATTCTTCAATCTTTATTGTTTTCATGAAGTTTATGTTCTAGCTTCTTTTCTGCAGGATTCCACTTGAATCCAACAACTGATTAGCCTTTATGCAGATCAGACACCCAATCTGAGAGGCTTGAATGCACAAGGTTTTCTTGCATTCGTGTATCGGGTAAGCTCGAATTCGATCTTGGCTTCAATGGTGATTGAGTTAAAAATAGTGTAGACTGTGGCTGCTCTGATGTCTTAATCTTGTTTTCCATCTGATGCTTAGTGAATGTCCCTGCTTTTGCTGTCCTCCATTGAGTAAGATTTTCTATTGGTTTTAGTACAGAATGAACTTGTTGGCTTCTGTCTACAGTATTAGTTTCCAATTCATCATGTTCTTCATCAATTTCACTATCGTCCAAATCACTTTCACCATATGCAAAATCATCTTCTTCTTCATCATCATCATAATAACAATCCCCACAATTCTGGTATCTGTGGTTTTGAGGGTAATTTCTAGCTGTTGCTTCTTGGCAATGTTCTTCAGTTTCTACCTCTTCATCACTCTCAAGGAAATAGTGATCATCTGGGACAGGTTCATAGGTCTGTACGTTTAGATTAAAGCTAACTTTCTTCCTGATCTTGTCCCAAGGCTGCTCCTTAGGTCTATCCCTGACAACAAAACCAAAGGATTTGGGAGATCTGCATCAAATGGTAAAGGGAAACAAAGTCGACAACCACGTCAATCTAAACATAGTTCAACTGGTAAAGACATTATACTTTCAACCAAAAGTTCAAAGATTCACATCCCCACCCCTACATGTTGTTGAACTAAAAAAGAATGAAAAAAAACCCGACAATGAACAAAGCTCAACTGATTAAGACTTTATAAGCTTCGACCAAAAGGTAAAAGGTTCAAATTTTCAACATGTAGACATTATACTTTCAACCAAACGTTCAAAGATTCGCATCCCCACCCCTACATGTTGTTGAACTAAAAAAGAATAGAAAAAAAAAAACTCGACAACCACGTCAATCTGAGCAAAGCTCAACTGGTTAAGACTTTATAACCTTCGACCAAAAGGTCAAACGTTCAAATTCTCACTAAAAAAGAAAGAAAGAAAAAAGTCGACAACCACTCATCACCCACCTTAGTTTAGAATTCTGAATCTGGAGTTTGTCATTAGTGTCAAAAGTTGTAATCCGAGAAGAATCTAAAGGCTCATAGCTTAGACGTATCTGCCAAAGAGAACCATCAAACAAGAGAATTGAATTTACATGAACACATACATATGAAGGATAGAGTGATAGAGATGAGGTTATTACTTGGTCGGCAATTGTGAGTCCATCGGCCGGTGATCGACGTTTCTTCCGACGCTTTTGAAAGCCGAAACAAGCAAGAAAACACCCCATCAATCAGCTGCAGAAGGAAAGAGGAATGGTGTGGTGTTAGAGGCAGACAAGAAGGAAAGAGGAAATGTTTGAAGAGTTTTAAAAAGTGATTTGGCTCCAAAGTAGTTTGAAAAAGTAAGAATAACGTTGGAGCTTTGTAATGAATGCAGGGCCAACCCAAGTGGGTGCCTACACATTTTTCTACTTTTCTTAGAGAGAGAAAAATTCAAAAGCTTTGTCTCTTTTTTTTTTTTTTTTTTTTTAGTTCAGAGAGAATTTCGAACCACGAATTTTTTGGTCATCAACATACATATGTCAGCGAGCATGTCAAGACATACATATGTCAGCTGAGTTAGTCTCTTTAGCTCAAAAGCTTTGTCAACATTTTGCTTTTCAACCCCTAAACATTGCTTCATGTAGAATAGAATGTCATTTTTGTCTTTTCTCTCTCTTTTTCTTTTCAATTTTAAGTGTCTTTTTGTCTTTTTAATTGTCATTTTCATCCTCTGTCATTTTAGAATTCCTTTGGGAGAATGAGCATCCTAAGCTTATGTTATGGTCAAAGGACATTTAAATGTCGATGTCGACAGAAATAGTGATCTCAACTTTATGAAAATCTCGATAAAAATATTAATAAAATATCGATGTTGATAGATGTTTTTAGAATATTTTTAAAAATATATTTAAATTAATAAATAAATATTTTGTACTTTTAAATGAGTTAAATACACTTATTATAATATTATATTTACGCTAGATTACTTTTTGTTGTTTTATTTAATACTTCATCGATTTTGTATGATATGATGAAAATGTCTATTCATCTCTCGTGTCGATGTCGAACCTATGAATATGTAGAAATGGCGATGAAAATATGGACAAAAAATTAATACTATGATTATTGTTGGGCATTGACATTCTAAAACCCACACTAACTAATCTAAATAAATATTAATTACTTTAGTTATAAATAATATATATTTTTTAAATTTAGTATGGAATTAAATTAGTCAAAGTGGGTCTAGTTCAACCGTAATAGACATGTATTACGTCTTTTGAGATTGAAATTCAAATCATCACACCCTCCATTTATTGTACTAAAAAAAAAAATAGGAAATGAATTAATATATTTAATGAAATAGGATTAATATACTTTACTTTAGACAGTAGTAATAAATAAAAAATTGTACTGAAAAAGTAGATATAAAAAGTTAGGTTACATATTACTGATCTCATTCTTACATATCAAATTTGAATTATTTTCTCCCTTTTTGATAAAGACTTTAGAAAATTGTTTTAAATTCTAACTTTGAAGAAATGTATAATACGTTAATCGATTGAGTTGTGTTTAGGTTTTCATTATTTGAAACCATGTAAAATTAGATTGACTATCCATTTTCAAATCATTAATATATATATATATATTTATTTTGATATCCGTGAGTATCTTATAACAACACTTTATAAACATGCATATACAAATAAAACATTATTGAACATAATGGTATTGAAAGATATTCACTCCACATGCCATATTTATTATAAACAATTTATAAACATGCATATGCAAATAAAACATTATTGTATCAAAAAAAAAAAAAAAAAAAAAAAAAAAAAAAACATTATTGAACATTGGAAGATATTCACTCCACATGCCATATTTATGGGATTGACCGATAATTTTTGTTGTTTTAGGGTATGAGAATTTGAACTTAGAACCTCAAAAGAAAGAGTAGATGTCAATTTCAACATATATGCTCATGTTGGTTGATTTGGTTGCACCAAATTTGTTGAAATACGTCCAACCGAGCATAACTCAATTGACATAAAGTTGTGCCTCTAGACTAAGAGGTCATGAGTTCAATCCTCGCATTAATTAAATACCTTTAATTTTTTAATATATATATATATATATATATATTTTTTTTTGAAATACTCAAACTAATTCTATTGCAATTTATAATTGGATTAGCGAATGTAAAATGTACATGAATGAATACATGATTTGCAATATATAATTGGATTAGCCAATGTAGAATGTACATGAATGAAGACATGATTCACTATCAAAGAATAAAAAGACAATGTCTCCTTCTCATCAAACGTGACATTCATTTTTTTTTTTCTTCTTCTTTGAGTGTTCGGGTCAGCATACGCGCACCTCGACTAATTTCACCGAAGAAACTGTCTGACCCTACAACATTTGATTGTCAAAGAAACTCGTACGACATTTTCTCTAAGAGAACATTAATAGTTCCAAGACCTTTCATGACCACTAGGCCAACCTTTTGATGGTTATTATCAAACATGACATTGTTGAGGCTTTGGTTCATAGCACATTCAGGGCTTGTTTGGTAACGTTCCTGTTTCCTGTTTCTTGTTCCTGTTTCTCATTTTTTAAGAAACGGACTTGTTTGATAACTATTCCCGTTTCTTGTTTCTAAATTTTGAGAAACGTTTCTAAAAAAAAGGCAAAATTTGAGAAACTTCAAAAAGGTGTTTCTCCCAGTTCCGTTTTTCTTTATATTAATCTGTTCCCAAAATGATAATAAATTAGTGTTGGTTCATTGGCAAGAGAAGCACCCAAATAAACTCCTCACCTATGAGGTCCTGGCTTCAAATCCTCATTATAACACTTTTTTTTTCCTTTTTTTTTCTTTCTTAATTATGCAATGTTTTTTTTTTTTTTTATATATTATTTTAATTTTAAATTTTGCTATTTTTTTTAAGATACATTACTAATTACTTTTTATTTTATTTAAATACATAAAAATATTTATTATATTTATTTATTAAATTTGTTATATCTTTTTTTTAAATACATTAAAATATTTATTTATTAATTGTAAAAAAAAAATTATTATTATTTTTTATGTTTTTTTAATAAGTATCCATTCACATCGATATTTTCATATTTTCATCGAGACACTTTAAACTTTGCAAATTAGCATTTCAATATTTTTAAATTAGTTTAAATTTCCCACTATTAAATATTAGATTCACAAATAGTGATATTTTAGTTATATAAGATAAATTTATCTATAATATAATTGAAATGTCGATTCACCTCTCATGTCGATATTGAGCTCATTGACACGTAGAAATGTCTACACGTCAACGAAAATTTAAAACATGACCCATAACAAACAATGACGAATGACAACGACTTCGAGATTTTAGAGCAAGGAAGACATCATCCTCGAGGTAGGAAAAAATGTTTAACTATCGAAATTTTTTCACTGCAAAATGTTATTGAACGTTGTTTTGGCGTGTTGGAGACTCGCTTCCCTATTCTTAAATAAACGTCTCCTTATCAACACACAAAAACATATACCAAATCAAATCAAATTGCAATTTATTTTTTATTTATTTATTTATTTATTTTTTAATGCATGTTATATCTTTTTTATATTATGTATACTAAATTTTATTTAAACTATAAAAAATAAAAAATAAAACATAAAGAGAAAAAAGAAAAAAGAAACAATTAACAAAAAAAAAATTATCAAACATGACGATATTTCTATTTTTTTTTTCAAGAAACAAGAAACAAGAAACGTTATCAAACAAGTATGTGTTTCTGTTTCTTTTTTTTCAAGAAACAAGAAACAGGAGTAGTTATCAAACATGTTTCTGTTTCTGGTTCTAAAAAAACAGGGAACAAGAAACAGGGAACGAGAAACGGGAAACAGGGAACAAGAAACAGGAACGTTACCAAACGGGCCCTCAGTTTTTTGTTTTTTATTTTTATTTTTTTTTATTTTGTTTTTTATTTTCTATTTTTTAAAAATAAAAAACATATATGTTAGATAAATTGTATTTTGTTTTTTGTTTTACTGTTTTTTATTTTTGGTTTTTGAAAATATAAAACTTCGATAATTACTATTTGTTTTGTATTATTTTTTATAAAATAAAAATTAATTTTTTTTAAAATAATGTTAATTTATAAAAGGTAAAAATTGCAACATTTATCAAAATTTAATTAAGGTCCAATTATTTGATGAAATTAAAAATTTAGGGTAAAAACTGATTTTCCCTAGTTTAATATATTAGACAATGTTTAGTTGACGTTTTTCTCCCTTAAAGTCAGAAAAATAAAACATGTTAATTGTGTGAAGTGGATAGGTATATTAGTATAACATCACAATAATATTAAAATATAATATACTATAAATTTTTTATTTAAAAAAATTATAATATATTATATTAATAATATTTTTATTCAAAAAAAAAATATTAATAATTTTTTTTTTAAGAATATATTAATTATATTAGTGTCAATTTTCATTGAAAAAATATTAATGTAATTTGATTCTAATTTTAATAATTATATCTAATTTGTTGACAAAAAAAATTGAGAAGAGAAAAAAAAGGAAAATTTTTGAAATAAAAAACATGTTATCAAGGGATCAATCAATTTATCATTTTTGATAATTCAATAATAAAGTCTAGATAGAATAACATTATTCTTTTTAAGAATAGAAAAATGGTTTTCAAAATTTAATTACTTTTTAGTTTAATATATGAAAGAATATTATAAAAATGAAATTGAAGAAGAATTTCATCTTTTTTAAATAAAAAAAATTAATTATGAGAGCCCATCAATAATTGGTCTTCAATATAAAGTCCCATTAGATTCCATTCCAACACAATTGGCCTTCTCTTCTCTCACTCGTGCGAATCACGTGACTAACGGCCCAATTCAAAACAAAATCCAAACCGTTGATTCAATTTCCTTCCTTCGAAACAAAATCCAACCATTCCATAATCAAACGAATCCTGACCGTTAAATTCGCATACCTTCCACTCTCTGAAACTCAAACCCTACTCCTCCACCGAAAAGCACTCTTTTTTATTACCCTCAGATTCACCAAAGCGCTTCTCTCTCTCCTCTCTCTCTCATTTCCTTGTTTCTTCAGGAAGCCCCCAGTCGGCTACAAACCCTCTTCCGAAATCCATAACCCACAAACCAAATTCAATTTTCAGAGCGGAAGAACGACCAGCCGAATCGATTTTTGAGAAAGAGGGGAAAACAAAGAACAGATAAGAAAAGGGGCAATGGATTCGGATCAGGGGAAGCTTTTTATTGGTGGGATTTCATGGGAGACCTCCGAGGAAAAGCTAAAGGACTACTTTAGCAACTATGGTGAAGTTATGCATACCGTCGTTATGAAGGATAAGATCACTAGCAGACCTAGAGGGTTTGGTTTTGTCGTCTTTTCAGATCCCGTTGTTCTTGATCGAGTTCTTCAGGATAAGCACACTATCGATGGTAAAACGGTGCGTGAGAATCTTGTTTTTGTGTTTTTTGATAATTAACTTGTGGGTTTCTTTGATTTTGGTGGATTCTTCATTCGAGTTGTTTGTTGGGGTTTTTTTTATTCCACAATGGCACTAATTAGTTCGATTTTAGCTGTTACATATCTGATTTTTTATTGGGTTTTTAGGGTAGCTCGTATTTATGCATCTAGGTGTTGTTTTTTCTGCATCGTGTAGTTTTTGGTGTAAAATTTATTTGTTTGGTGCATTATTTTTTCACGAGGGGAGGCATTGACAAAATGGTCGGTTGTATTTTGCAATTTCTTTTCAACATAGCTTGTGTGTTCACTGTGATCTACTGCAACAATTCGTGTTCCATATGAATATAATTGTGTTTTCCCTCTTGATAGTTTATTCTAGAGTGTAAACTTGAGGCATCAGAAATGGGTTGGTATGAATTTGTTGACTTCAACTGTTTAAGTATGTATGGAGTTTTCTTTGGTTAACATTGCTCTTGTGGAGATGAAATTTTAATAGATTATTAGTGAAACCGTTACTTGTAAGCTGTGTTTTTGTTTGAAGGCTAGTGTTTACACCGTTGGTGTAGTAACTTTTTCCCTCTTTTATTATCTTGTCTTCTGGAAATATTTTAACTTTATGTAGAGTCATATTTTTTGAATTACTTTTTAGCATTTGTAATTTATATTCTTTTCTAGGTTGAGGCCAAGAGGGCCTTATCACGGGAGGAACAGCAGACCCCTGCCAGAGCAGGCAATTCTAGTGCTACTAGAAATTCTGGTGGTGGTGGTGGTGGAAATATGAGAACCAAAAAGATTTTTGTTGGGGGATTGCCTCCAACATTGACTGAAGAAGGGTTTAAAGAGTACTTTGAGGCTTATGGCCATGTAACTGATGTAGTAGTCATGTATGATCAAAATACTAGGCGTCCACGGGGATTTGGATTTATATCTTTTGATACTGAAGACGCTGTTGACAGAGTTTTGCACAAGACATTTCATGATTTGAATGGTAAACAAGTAGAAGTTAAGCGTGCCCTTCCTAAAGATGCCAATCCAGGTGCAGGTGGCCGTTCAATGGGTGGTGGTGCAGGAAGTGGTGGTTATCAAAGTTATGGGTCATCTGGTGGTGTCAATTCGAATTCATATGATAGTCGTATGGATTCCAGTAGGTACATGCAATCTCAGGGCTCTAGCGGAGGTTTCCCACCTTATGGTTCCTCTGGATATAGTAATCCTGGGTATGGGTATGGTTCGTCAACCAATGGTATGGGATACAGTGGTTATGGAAATTACAGTGCTTCAAATACTGGGTATGGTGCCCCTGCAGCTGTAGCCTATGGTAACCCAACTGTCGCTAATGCTGGTTATGGAAGCGGTCCTCAAGGTGGACCTAGAAGTTCATGGTCAGCTCAAGCTCCCTCTGGGTATGGAGCCATGGGCTATGGAAATGCAGCACCTTGGGGTGGTGCTGCTGGGGCCAATGCTGGAGCTGGCAGTGGAGGACCTGGATCTGCACCCACAGGTCATTCTCCTGGTGGAGCTGCTGCTGGGTATGGAAGTCAGGGTTATGGATATGGTGGGTTTGGGAATCAAGGTTATGGTTACGGTGGTGCTGATGGCTCGTACGGGAGTCAATCTGGTTATGGTACAGCCGGAGGACGTTCTGGTAGTGCCTCGAATAGCAATGTTGGCGGTGGTCCAAGTGGGGGAGAATTACAAGGGAACAGTGGTGGTTACATGGGTAATGGCTATGGGGATGCTAATGGAAACTCTGGTTATGGAAATGCTGCATGGAGATCTGATGGAGGACAAGTAGGTTATACTGGTGGTTATGCTGGTGGGCAAGCTCGACAAGCCCAACAACAGTAATTTGATGATCAAAAGTGAACTGGATCTTGCCATGTTCTGTGTATCCCTGTTTGTTTTATGAGATCGATGTTTTCCAGTTGCTTATTAAAAAAAGTTTTCTTGTTGCTGACTGAAGCGGTGGCCCAATTTGGAACACAATGAGCCTGGTGGGGTTGCTTGAATCCAAGTAGCTTGCAGTATTAATTTTTCTAGTCTAAAATAAGTAGCTGTTTTAGAAGTTTACTTGATGCTTCAGTTATTTAGTATTTTGTTGCTGAACGTAGTTAAATTTGATCTCTTTATGAATGTCTATTTAGCTGTCTGGAATTAATTTTCATCTTTTCACATTGTTTGAGCTGTAACGATTTGTGGCATTTTCCATTATCAGTGGTCTGATAGCTACTACTTATATTCAGATATTTTTATGTTTCCTCTTGTCCTCTAGATCATCATCTGGTGTAGACGATGTGAAGAACTAGGTGATAGAAGTTTCATTCTATATTTTACATTTCAAGTAAGAATACAAAGGTGTAGTGTAGAGAGAGTTGTAGTGATAGATGATAGTGTTGGAGCCCTCGCTATTGGGTCGATCACTTCGTATGGTTAGACCTAATCGTAGTCGTAGTAGGCTCTTTAACAATGGCATAATCATTTTCCCCCTCTATTTGCCCTTGTGTTACAGGAGGGATGCCCGGAGTTGTAAAAGTGGAGTCAAGAGAGTCCACTCATGGCTGAACACAGGCTTCGTAGTGAAGGACCGTGTTGGGGATGTGTGTGTTCAGCATTTATGGAACTCGAGGAACTTTAATCGGTTGAAATAATGGATTTACCCCCGGAACCGAATGTGTTCTTCTGCGAGGCCTTGCCAGCACTATCAAGTATTCCATATCTCTGGCATTGCAAGTCATGAGTTTATAGTAAATCTTCTCAAGGTAGTTGAATCCCATCCATACCTTCAAGATTTGGTTATGTAGGCTGTTTGGTACAAATTATAAGTAGGTAATGATTTGAGGTTCTTTGTTGAAACAGATTCCAATTAAGTTTTAGAGTAAATAAAATAAAACTTCATAGCCATTTCTCTTCTTTCAATAATTAGCTAATAGTAGTCTATGTAGCTTAGCCTAAATAGAATGCTTATGCTCTTACCTTTTCTTGTTGGTAAAGTAGAGATGGTTCACTATATTCCTTTGCTATTTTGCTTTGAGGTCGACGTTCAGTCGTAAAGAACTTGGTTTTAGTCTTTTAGAGCAGCTATTAGGTGAAAATGATAATCTTTCTGCTGTTCCTTTGAAGATTTTTAACTGATTTTTGATGCAGTCGGGCTGACGATGAATCGTCTCATTCTTTTCTAGATGCTTGCTAGTTCTTTTTGTTTATGGCTTACCTTGGAGGAAAAGTGAGCATATTTTGAACTTGCAACTTTTTCTTTGGAGATTCGATTGAGAAGTCCCAATCAGTTTGGTGATTTTGTTTCTTTCATTGCTTAAATCTTGAACTTCAAATGTCAAATTATTTATTTTTCTCAGGAATATTTGATTTGTTATCGAAATTGCAATATTTTTTTTGGCTTGCAAAACCTGTGTTGAGTAACGTCAATTATATCTACTTTAAGCAGATTGCAAATAAATATCTTTTGTTTGATTACATGAGCATACAAATTTGAACTTGCAATCTCTTCCAAAAAAAAAAAAAAAAAACTTTCTGTGGGTTTTAATCATTAAATTCTTTTCTTTCATCTTAAAAATCTTGCAGAGAGCATATTTGGTAATGTTTTTTCATTAAACTCAAAAAAAAAAAAAAGTAATGTTTTATAATATCTATTTTTGTGTTGGTAATATATATATAAAAAAAATTATTCATCTTTAATATCAATATCAAATCTAATCTTGGATCTTTAAAAGGTATGTTGATGTCATATTCTTTTGATTGTTTTTTAGTTAAAAGAATAATAAGGGTGGAATATTGAACTTCTCACTTCTAAATCAGTTCATATTTTATGTTGCAACCTCAGAAGTCGAGGGTACATTTTTATGTCAGCTATGTTCGATTTGACAAAAAGTAATAATATTCTAGTTTATAGTCACATTAATTATATTTTGGTGTTATATTTATATTCTATCTACTTTAGAGTATTTTAAAAATGTCGATTTACATTTCATATCGATGTCAAACTCATTGACATGTTAAAATGTCCACCGAAGTTTTATACATTGGTTATGAGCTTACAAAATTAAAATCAGAGAAAAAGGATCACACTGAATTTCAACACTACAGAAATTGGATTCAAAAGTTCCAATGAAATATTGAGTTTTAATGTATGTACTTTTGGAGGTGTCTACTAAAATTTACTTTTTTGAGGCTGAATTATTTGACAAATACAATTGATGAAGAGAGAGTTGTGTCAAAGAAAGAAAATAAAAGTCAGTAGTACAACAATTATTCATTGACATAATGGAAAAAATGTCAGATGAAGTTTGAGCATAAAGAATGATCAAATCAATTCAATAAGCTGAGGGTATTCCTTGGTATGGATTGCTGAATGCTGCAACATTACCAGGCCTTGAATATACAATCTGCCATCAATTTCAATTATTATTTTCTCTTCAATGCCAATTGCAATTATACATGGAATATAGTCAGAGTTTTGAATAATTTTATGGATTTCAATAACTCATAACAAAAACTAGTCAAACCGAACATAACTCAATTGACATAAGGTTGTGACTGCGATTAAGAGGTCATGAGTTCAATCCTCGCATTAATTAAATTACCGTTGCAAAGAAAAAGATAACAAAAACTAATTTCACTATATTTAATCGATAAAATTCTTGGATATAATGATATTTGAACTTTATGTCCCTAGACTTTGAAAAGTTTCATTTTTACCTTTAAACTTTGAAATTGTTCCATTAAACTAAAGAGTAGAAATTGACGTTGGTAATTCATGTGTAAAAATTAGAAGGCGCGTAAATATTATTTACAACTATATAGAAGATTCATCTCAAAAGATATCACTAAAATCATTTACATGCTCAAGTTTTAGTGTTTTACACATCAGTCGTGACACCACGTGCATTATGTTGTAAATGATAAAAACATCTTAAGGGTATTTTCTTTGGAACAAATTTAAAAGTTCAAGAGTAAAAATGAAAATTTTCAAAGTCTAGGGACATAATTGAAACCGACCTCAAAGTTCAGGAGTATTTTTGATAATTTATCCGATAATTATATACGAGCATGAATGTGTTGATATACCTGGTAATTGCCGAGGGTGCGAGATTTAAAACCAGCAGCACAATAGTCAAAATAGTATTCCCATGTCCGGATGAAACTCTCATCAAAACCAAGTTGAAGAATATGGCTGAAATACAGAATTATTAGTTCCTTCAAAATTGAAGCATATTATGTAAATACAACATTTTTACCTCTTATTCTCCAAGAAATTCTTTCTCCAACACCTCAATGTCTGATGGTAATGAATCCCAATGTTCTCCAAATGTTCCACACTGCAGAAGGAAATTTATTTATAATTGTCCAACATGAAGAAAAAAGAGAGAAATCACCATGAATCTTCTAACAAGTTATAATATCTTTACTTACCAAAGTTTTGTTGCAGTAGCCATGGCTGTTGTTAATCTACTTAATGATGGTAGGCATCCTCCTGGAAATATATATTCCTTTATAAAGTCTGAACTTAGTCGGTATTCGTCGTAACGCTCATCGGGTATTGATATGAACTAATAAAGAATCAAAAGTAGTATAAGACCAAAGGCATGTTAGCATTTAACTTTGTCATAAATAGAGTTGCTATAGCAATCAAAGATTTTCCAACCTGTAGAACAAAAAGGCCATTTTCTGCTAATACTGATTCACATGAACCAAAAAAGTCTTCCATGAATTCATGGCCAACAGCTTCTATCATTTCACTGAGATACAATGCAGAATTATCACAATACTAATTCATACATATGACAAGTAATTTCTTTCATATTATCAAACTCACCATGATATAATCCGGTCATATTTTTCAGTACTCGGCAATTTTCGATAGTCACAAAGCAGAAACCTAATGCGATCCTAGAAGCAAAGTAAAAATTAGATATAAGAAGTAACAACCATACCACAGAAATACATCAGATAATGTTGTTGCAAAGAAGCCAATTTGAACATAGCTTAACTTAAGACATACTTTCGAGTCTCGAGTCTCGACCAAGAGGTCAGAAGTTCGAATCTTCCCTACCTCACATGCTTGGGACTAAAAAAAAAGGTTGCGAAGAAGAACAATTCAAGAAGGTTAATTATACCTGAAGGTTGGCATCTTTAACTCTCTTCTCGGCGTATTTTAGTTGTTCCTCAGATAAAGTAATACCAGTATAACGACATCCTGTTTGCTTGACAACTTCAATAGCTAAGCTACCCCAACCACACCCAATTTCCAATACATGATGGTTTTTGTTGATTCTTGCCTAAGAATTAAGATACAAAAAAAATTAATAGCTAATGAGAGAATGGTTTTTTTTTGTTAACTGCGGTTAAAATTGTAGCTAGAGAATCACCTTTTCAATGAGAAGAGAGATTTTTCTCATTTGTGCAACCCTCAAATCTTCACTCTCTCCCTATTAACAAAAATAAGATAAAAGTGTAAAACTAATTGCACATACTTCTAACAATGTATTATCAAAAGTTGAGAGAAAATGGTTTCATAAACAAACCTTAAAGATGGCACACGAGTACGTCATTGTATCATCCAAGAATAGAGAAAAAAGATCATTGCTCTAGAACAAAAAGGAAAATGAAAAATATCAAATGAAGGATCAAGATTCAACAACCTCAACCTTTCTACCATTCTAAAGACAAATGGATTTTCTTATCTAGCTTTCTTAAAAAGGAAGAAAAATAGAAGAGCAAAAGGACCCATCGAAAACTATTGAATACCAGGTCATAATGACGAGAGATGTTCCTACGAGCTTGTGTAAGAGTGTTTTGTCTTGAAGCATGCTGAAAAAAATACTTTGCAGATGCAATACAAGCAGTAAATAGCGGGGGTGTCCACCATCCCCTGAAAAATAGAAGTGAATGTTTAATTTAAAGAATGAAAGTAAATGATTAAGTAAGAATGTAGTAAGGAGCCAATATCATATCTCCCCATCATATATACCTTTTCTTCTTTAGTTTTGCAATTGAAGAATTTGTGTCTCTGCTAGCAATGAGAATCTGCAAAAGAAATCAGCATGGCAGAGTCTATGCAAATTACTGCGAGGATAAAATATTTTGAGATCTAATAGAGATAAGCTTACCAAGATAAAATTTAAAAGACCTTCATCTTTATCAACAAAAGAAAAGTCTCCATTGATATATGCATCTGCAAGGCCTAAGTCAGCTCGTGTCGTGATCTGCCAAAATAAATAAGGGAATGACTTTGGAACTAAATCATGAAGAATGAGCTCCAATTAATCATTTTCTTTGCTAAACTTCATCAGTACAGTTTAAATATTTGTTAAGCAGACATTAAAATTACATACCTTCCAATAAAATTGGGGGCTGTGAACTTTCAAAGAAACCTTGGGAAGACATTTTTTATCTGTTCCCTTAAAGGTAAACATTGTGCCCCCTTCTTCCAGTAAACTGCGTTAATAAAATTAAAAAAAAAAGTGCATATCAGTACTCTCTTGTAAAAGGAACAATAACGTCATTCTGCATTAACAGAATCACTATAAGAAACAAATGAATTGAGATTACTAAAAAGAAAAGAATCACTAAAAGAAATACATGATTGTAGTAGTATATTAGCTTACGTTAATGATCCTGAAGTTATATATTGCCCGAGAAATCTAGTGACAAATAGGCGCGCCCCTGTATTTGCTAGCGAAGGTGCCATGTGTTTCGGGTTACTTAAAAGAGTGAAACTATTTCCCAACATATTTTGTGCTGCCATAATACCAGCCTGCAAATATGTAGGTTACTAAACTTAATTTGTAATCCATTGAATTATTCAAATTTGAAAAGGCAGATGGAGACCCTTAAGAAAATTATAATGTAATTAATCATTACCTTTAACCCATCCTCATGGAAGCCATAACCTAAAGAGAAATAGCATAATTAGCATAACATGTCAGAATAAGACTCCAAATGTAACAAGTAACATAAAAGCATGTCATATTTTAGGATTGATGGTGCATGTTGCAGCATTTGAAGCTTAGGGGCATTCATTTATATTCCTGCTAAATCCTTAATTGTTTTAATGTTGTATGAAGAGGGCATATTCTCTTCAGAATATCAAAATGCCACATTTGATTCATATTTACTACTCTTTTTTCCTAATGTGCACATTAAAAAAGGTTAAAACTAAATTGACTTTGAGTAACTAATCCACCCAAATAAGTTATACAACTAATAGTGCAACAGAAACCATGTATGGACAAAATGAGCCAATATGTGTAGAAATATATATTAGTGAGAAAAAGTGCATATATATATATATATTAGTGAGAAAAAGTGTGGTATTGCCTAAAAAAAAGTGTGGTATTGTGATAAAGTAAGTGATAAGAGACTATTAGTGAAGAAATGTACAGATGTAGAAGAGCAAACCAATGTGTATCTTGAGATAAATAATGATAGAAAGTGCATATAAATGGAAGTTAGAATGATGGGCAAGTTCAAAGATGTTAGTAAGCGAAAATGTGTAAAGAGAAACTAGTAAGAGTACGTTTTTGTAAACAACGATTAATGAGAAAATTGAGTAAAAAGAAGGTAGGATAACATATTTCTATAGAGAAGTCATACTATAGTCACAACACCAGAAGAATGACTTGTTCCAATAACATCTAAAAGTTACACTACCATTCTTTTGATACTCACACATTACATCTACTTTTTATGAAATAAAAGTAAATTGGATTAAAAAATCATGCTCAAGAGATTATTCATTTCACTCATCTTGAAACTTCAGGCATGAACACCTACTTCATTTTAGCATAATTATGTTAGGAAACTTCCTAACGTGCTACAATATATTGAAATGTAAATGTAACCGAGCTACAAGATAAACAAGTGTTTTGAGGTACTTGCACCCTCACTCTTGAGAACACTCTCTCAAGCTCTAATTCACCATACAATAGCCTACCTTCCTAAAGAGCCTCTCCTTCTATTTACCATTATACCCTTCTAATACCCTAACAAATTATTTGTATTCTCTAAATGATATTACTTTTATCTTTTTATAATTGTTACATTACACTCTTTATTGAAATAAAAAAACAAATAACCTTTCTAAACTTAGAATGTAATGATCTTACCTTGATATGCTCCACAAAACCAAATTCTTCTCTTTCCTTGAATACTATGAAGCTCATTTGAAGCTTTTGATGCTGCAACAGAAGGGATTGGGTGACCAGTTGACCACTTAAGCAAGATATCTTTTGGCTCTTTTACTGGATTAAGAGTCACAAGAAAAGGAGGACCAGTTTCACCAAGATTCTGCAAGTTCACAATTAAATGGAAGTATCAAAGCCACATGACTTTAAATCGGAAATTATTTTCCATGATTAACTGCAAGTTTGCTTCATCTAAGTATTTTCCATCTACAATGTTTTCACCCTTTTCCTAGTCAGCTAGAAGTGTGAGAAGGAACACTTTCAGAAGTTCAAATAATTAAGGTCCTGTTTGAACCATTTGGTTTTTGAAAATTGTGCTTGTTTTCCCACCATTTCATTACAATAGTTTTATCTTTCTTAAAGAAACATTGGAATTCTTAGCCAAATTCCAAAAATAAAAAACAAGTTTATAAAAACTACTTTTTTTTTCAGTTTTCAAAACTTGGCTTGAATTTTGAAAAGCTTGTAAAAGGTAGATAACAAAACAAAGAAACCCATAAGTGAAAGAGTAGTGTTTCAAGGCTTAATTTTTAAAAACCAAATGGTTATCAAACGGGCTAATCAATCCAATTTTCCCCTGAAAAAGAATTAATATAATTGTAGTCTAAGTATCACAAATTTACTTGATCGAGTAGATTCTCTACATTTTATTTGCTGGGAGTTTTATAGTTTGTTGTATCATTTATTAGATCCAGGAATTCTTTAATTCTATAGCCCTGTTTCTACTTAAATTTAACACTCCTTGTCTACATGGTGTTAAAAGATTGACAAAATATCATAGTGGAAGTATGAAACTAACCTGAAGTACATTGAGCCAATATGTCAAACATACTTTCTTATCTGTATTTCCAAGAAAGTTCCATGCGCTCCATGCTTCTGGGTTTTGGGGCATTAAATTTTTGTCACGATGGAGAAAAATATCACTGCCAATACAGAGAAAAATGGTTGTGCATTTTGATGCAACTATTTCAGGCATCATCATATTAATTTTAGCAGTTCATAATCTTAAAATAAAAATCAATAGTCTATCATCCACAACAGTTTGGAACAGAATTTGCCCATTATAGTCTCTACAAAGGTTCATTTGACAGGAGGAATATTTCAAGATCCTAATTGCAGAAAGCAACAAATACCTAATATTCTTTGTAGCAATTCACAACAAAATGAAAGATTAGGATAATGTACCACCCACTTTTTGAAGAAAAGGGACAAGAAGCCCCCATATGAAAAGGTAGGATATGCAAAAAAGAACAAATATATAGATTCTGATAGAATCTCCAATTCTATGAGAAATTATACTACCGTAAATATATTAAGATATTTAATCAGGTAAAAGATATGAATTTTGAGAATTAAGCAAACAATAGAATGGAGACAAAAGCCAAAGTGAGCATAGCTCAACGGTAATTGACATGTACTCTCTCCCTTGAGGTCGGAGATTCAAATCCTCACCCACATTTGTACTAAAATAAAGAAAGAAAAGTCCTTAATATAATGGAGACAAAATAATAAAAGTATACCTATAGGCATATTGGAAAGCACCAAGTACTCTGACTTCATCTAATGTTGCTTGATTTCCTAATATTCTTAAAGTATCAGGGGCATGGGTTGCGATTATGCACGCGTCAAACATTTCTTGTGAATCATCTCCATAGCTTACACTACACCCTGATAAACGTTAATATCAAATATCAAAAACCTATGGTATAATATTGATTGCAAAACACATTGTTAATGATTGGATAAATGAAGAACTAAAACATATTTTAGCCATTTGATTATTCACCTTCATCCATTGTTGATATAGAATTAACTTCACAAGAAGTTCTTATCTGACAGCCTTGACTCTCTAGTACATCTTGGACCTGATTTTTCAATTATTCACCATTTGCCAAAATTAATATACATTAACTAAATGAATGTCAGAACAAATATTTAATTGGTTTCTCAAGTAGTTTAGAAATTTCACTTCTTCCACATGTATAGTGTAAATGTAAAGGATGAGATCACCTTCTTCACATAAGAATGAGAACGCCATTTGACAGTAAGCCATTGTGGACGACCAAACACCTGTAGAGAAGAATAATCCAATTGAAGAAAGATAGAGTAATGGTAATAAGTTAATAATCCCCATGAGATTAAGAAAAATGATGAAAGACCAACCTGAAGTAGATGATGATTTCGACAAAAGGAAAGGACTGAGAAAGCTGAAAAGCTGAGAACTCCTTCTGAAGGACAAGACCAAATTGAACCACACATTGGAACCTAGAGCCATATGATAATAAGAAATATAAACAAAATCAAATTTCAATCCCCAGAGTACAAGACATAGAGTAATTTTGAAATTGTTAAAATCATTTTTGTCATGTTCAAAATCACTTGCAAACATATTTTTAATCAATGTTATGAAAATCGCATTAAAAGTGTGAAACAAAACATCGTCACAGTGATTTTGAACGTGACAGAGTGATTTTAACTATTTCGAAATCACTCCCGAACATGCCTTTAGTCCATAAAATTGACATAAAAGAAACTCGAGAATTCTACAATAATCTCACAAGATAAGCCTTTTGAAACAATTCAGAGTAGCCCCTTGAGTTGATAAACTGCCCCAGTGTCTCATTTCGATCAATATCTGAATTATTCTCCATAACTTCAAGATAGCTATACGCATAAGAATCAAGATTTCCTATCATCAGCTTAAAAAATTATTTAATTTCCTAAGCATGAAATGTAAAATAGAGGTAGAACGTACTTGATAGCATCATCCTTAAATTTGACAATTTCTCGAATCATTTTCCAAAAATATGGATTAAGAAGGTTCTGTTTTTGTGAAAACAAACTTGAAAGACCATTTCGACTGCCCCATTCAATTCCTCGTCCATTGTCTAAGCTAACTGAGAATGACATATCTGATGCTTCCATTTCAACTCCAAGGTTCTCGAAAAACTCCATCATATTTGGATAAGTTACCTATTCAAATTCAAAGGAATAATAATAATCAATGCAATACAATCATCCATCAAACATTACATGGATAATAAAATCAATATGCCAAAGTATAAATCAAAGGAAGCAAGCTTCAATATTTCTTCAAATTCAAGTAAAATAAGTACTTTAAACCATTTCATTAATGTCAAAGTGATGCTCAGTGTAATTATCATATACTACTTTCCATGAGGTCGGAGGTTCAATCTGCATCCCTATAATTGATGTACTAAAAAAAAACTTGTAAGTTGTAAGGACAACGGACCCTCCCCATCTCCAAAAGTTACAACTTGTGTTAGAAAACTACTAAGTTATGAAAAAAAAATTAAAAAAAGAAATTGTTTAATGTACCTACTTTTATAAGACTTATTTTCAATTTATCCAAAGATTTTGTTTGTTTGTTTTTTAATTTCATTTGTCTTCGATTATCTAATTATGTTTTTTTTTTAAAAAAAAAAAACAAATCTAATTATATTCTTTCATTATACCTCATCTGATTATAAAAAAAGTTTGACGTCTCATCTATCAAGATTCCAGAGTAATATTTTTACACTTACAATCTATTTAGTTGGGCAAATCTCTTACAAAATTTTAATATCAAAGTCAATTTTTTTAACAGTTTTAGTTAAAAGCCATGTATTATATAATTAATTATTTGAAAAAAAAAATATTTAATTGATTGGAAATAAAAAAGAATGAAAATTCTAAATACTTTCTTAAATATATAAAATATTGTTACATATACAATCATAAGCCTACTTTTGAAAATAGCATTTCCTATTAGGGTTCAATATGACATTATACTTAAAAAGTGTATCATTGTCCTCTTACCGAAATTATCCCTTCTAACCAATATTCTAAAGTATATGCCTTCAATTTACCTTTTTTACAAAATACTATAGATTTAATAAAAATCTCCATTTCAAAAAAACCCCTGATTGTTAACAATCAGATTCAAAATAATGACAAATATAACAAAATTTAAAATATTTTAAATTTAAAATATTTTGCAATAGACTGCTATCGTCGATATATGACTTTGATAATCCCTTACAAAATTCTATAAAACCCTAGGCGATAAATTATTATCGCAATAGAAATAAATGGTCATATTTATCATTTTTTTTAAATGGTATATTTTTAGGGTTGGTTGCACAAATAGCAATCAGTCTCAAACTAATTGCAAATTTAGCAAACTTTAAAATATTTTGCAAATATGGCAAAAAAATCCGTTTCTATCACTGATAGACTTTATCATATCATTGATAGACTTCTATCAGTGATAGACTATTATCACTCACAAAAATCTATAAAAAGTTAAGGTGATCAGCGATAGACTTCTATCAGCCATAAGATATCAGCGATAGAAATTGTCATATCCGCAATTTTTTTTAAAACATGCTATATTTTTAATTACCTTATTCTAAATTGACATCGGTTACAATTTCCCATATTTTTAATTATTTTAATGTAAATTGATTTACAATTTCTCGATTAAAAATAATTAATACAAAAATAGTATTTTTTTTAATAGTTCCCACTTTCAATGCTGACAGCCCACTACTGGTCGCTAAACACCAAAAATAAGACATCACCCAGAGCCCACTTATTTGGCCCGGCGTTTTATTTCTTGACTTGGTTTATTAAAATAAAAATATTATTTTAAGATTAAATTACTGAATTTGGCATCTCTAATAAATTTTAAAATTTTAAAAAATATTTAATAAATTATTAAACTTAACATTTTATTAAAATTAACAAATATATTAAACATAAAATAAAATGTTTAATAGATTCATCAATTTTAAAAAATAAATTTATATAGACATAAAATAAAATTCAAAATTTTATTAAAAAAAATTAAAAAAATTAGGACTCATTTAGATTATTATTTTTATTTTTTTATTTTTTTAAGTTTACAAACTTATTTGAAACTAAAATTTAATACTTTTTTAATATTAGATTTCAAATAATAACTGCATTTAGTGACATGGTTATGTCCAAAGACATAATTAAGATGGTTATGTTGGACGATATAATTTGTATTTTAAAAAAATGAGCTTAGAAGGAAAATAAAAAATCACTTTATTCTTAAAAGAAAAAACAAAAAAAAAACCACTTAAAGTTAAAATATTATCTCCAAATGTTACTTATTGTTGGACATTGGGATTCTACAATCATGAGAAAATAGTCTTCAAAGTTGAAAGTGTTCCCAAATTTGTATGCTTTTAAAAGATGTTTAGATTTTTGGATTTTCTGATTTTTATGGAAGTGTTTCTATTTTTGTTTTTTTTTATATTAATTTAAGTCCAAACTAACTAATTTCCTCATCTAACCTTTCATGTTCATATTAATTTAAGATTAAAATACTATTTTCTACTTTAGTGGATGTACTCTCAAATATACCATTTTAGTTAAAAATTAGTTGTTAATTTATTATTAAATTTTTCAAAAATAAATTTATCACTATCAACACTCTCTATCAATTTTAAAAACATATTCACTTGTGTCTTTTATTTTGCATTACTTTTTTAAAAAAATTATTTAATTAACGCGGGAATTAATCCATGACCGCTTAATTAAATGCACACCCATCAACTGAACAATCGATTTGACTTACATTAAAATTATTAATAACTTCCTCATTGAAAGTAATCGGACTAAAATTAGGCTTAGACTAAAATAAAAAAAAAAAATTAACTACAAAGATCAAAATATAGGGTTGGTTGTACAAATACCAATCAGACCAAAACTAATTGCAAATGTTTTGCAAATATGACAAAAAAAAAAAAAAAAAAAATCCGTTTATATCACTATTAGACTCTATCATATCACTTATAGACTAACTATTATCACTGACAGACTAACTATTATGGACAAAAATTGACAATTTTTCTAAAAACATACTATATTTTTAATTATCTTATTCTAAATTGATATGTGTTACAATTTCTTCAAAATATATAAGATAAGCAAGTACATATTTTACTTTAAAAAAAAAAAATTAATTTACAGTGAGTGAATGGCCCACTGTAGCAGTATCCTCATCCATTGAATCGTAATCGGGTGAGAATTGAGAGTTAAAGAAAGAGAGAGAAATCGTACTCGATTGAAGACCATAAATCCGAGGTCCAAATCAACGCCGTCGAAGTGCACCGTTTTGGAATGGCCGCCGAGATAATCTTCCTTCTCGAACAGTACGACCTCAACTCCGGCGGCTTTGGCCAGAACAAACGCCGAAACCAGGCCGCTGATTCCTGCTCCGACCACCGCAACCTTCATCTTCCTCTCCGCCGCTCTCTGCACTTTAAAAAAAGAATGATCGGAAAATTGAAAAATGGAGAGCGAGTAGAGAGAAGGAAGGAGAAGCGCGCATTTGCGTTATGATTACCGAGATTCGCGATTGTGAAGAAGCAGAGAGAAAGGAGAAGAAGGACGCGATATTAATGGAAATAACAGAAAATTAGCGGCTATAGCTATAAGGGGAGATTCACTTCCCTCTAAATTACATTCTAGCCCTCCCTTTCATGGATATACCCACTTCTCGCTTCTCCATGTCGGGTGAGAGCTTCGAATCTTCAATTTAGTTTTTTTTTTTAACTACGAGGTGCCAACCTGAACATAATTCAATTCCATCGATAAATTATTTAATATCAACTAAGAAGTTAGAGATACGAATCAAATATTGAAGGAAAGTTCTTTCAGCTCATGATAACTATTTGATTTTTACTTTTTTATTTTTGAAAATTAAACTTATAAATAATGCATACCTGAATTAATTTGTTGTGTTATCTATCTTTTACAAGTATTTTTAAAATCGAAGCAAAAGTGAAAAAAAAAAAAAAAACTTTGTTTTGGTTTTAGAATTTGGCTAAAAATTCTAATATTTTCTTAACAAAGATGAAAATCATGGTAATAATTTAGGAGTGAGTGATATTATCTATAAGCTTAATTTTAAAAAATAAAAAACTGAAATCTAAGACTTTTGTTAAACATTTTGTTTTTAAAATTTAAGCTTGTTTTCTCTTTATTTCTTTATAGGTTATAGAAAAAGAAACATTCATATTTTTAGTTAAATTTTAAAAACAAAATTATTTATTTTTTAATTTTCAAAATTGAATTGATTTTTGAACTGGTTGCACAAATAGCAATCAAGCCCAAACTAATTGCAAATTTAGCCAACTTTAAAATGTTTTGCAAATATGACAAAAAAATCTGTTTTTATCACTGATAGACTTTATCATATTACTGATAGACTTCTATCAGTGATAGACTATTATCACTGATAGACTATTATCACTGACAAAAATCTATAAAAAGCTGAGGTGATCAGCAATAGACTTCTATCCGCCATAAGATATAGCCATAGAAATTGCCATATCCGCAAATTTTTTAAAAACATGTTATATTTTTAATTATCTTATTCTAAATTGACATTTGTTACAATTTCCCTAGAAATTAAGTATCAAAACAAAGAAAGTTACACATGAAAGTAATATTTATAAGCTTAATTTTCAAAAATTAAAAATAAAAAACTAAAATCAAATAGTTAAAATAGTGCATTGTTTGTTGAAATGATTTCACTAGTCGATACATCGTGCCGTTGAACTATTATCTCTTGTTAACCTTATTTATTGAATTAGTATTATTTATTGAATTAAGTTGAAATTAACAAAATGGGATGTCTTAATTTTATAAAAATATCTACGTTTAAAGATATTAAATTAATAAATAAGAGTCATTTCACGTTTTTTTTTAGTTTGAGTTGAAATGTTTTTTTTTTTGTAGTACAAAGTTGAAATGTTTGTTAATGTTATGGTTTATGTTAATATATATATATATATATATATAAAGTATTTTATTGATGCTAATTATATAATGTAAAACCTTGAAAACAAGGAAATGTTGATGTGTTAGACCGATATTTAAAACCTTATCCTATATCTACAAGCACACAATTTTAAGTTATATATTTTGATTTTTTAATTTTTAAAATGTAATTTTTTTTTCTATCAAAATTAATCATTCGTCCTTTCCAATATATGTCTCGACAAGTTTATATAGATTTTATTTTGCAACGGTATTTAATTAATGCGAGGATTGAACCCATGACCTCATAGTCACGGGGAACGACCTTATGCCAATTGAGCTATGCTCGATTTGACAAATTTATATAGATTTAATATATGTTATGTGTTAAATATATTAATATACATATTTAAAATTATGTCATTCTAATTGATGATAAAATAATGATAAATGTCAAAATGAATATTGTTATTATTATTTATATAGAAAAAAGAGAAATTAAAGGACTCAAAGTCTAAAATTAGTATATAAAAGCTCCGAGAAAAATAAAACAATTTCATTTTCATTTTTTCAACTATTTTATTTAGGGTCTAGAACTTAGCAAAATACTCTTAGCAAAATATATATATATATATATATATATATATATATATATATAAAAAAAAATTTTTTTTTTTTTTTTTCTGTAAAGTTTTTTTTTTTTTTTTGCAACGGTAGTTTAATTAATGCGGGGATTGGATCCATGACCTTTTGGTCACCGGCACAACCCTATGTCAATTGATCTATGTTCGGTTTGGCCCGTAAAAATATTTAATTAAAGCAAAGATTAAACTCATAACTTCTAGTCACATAACTTTATGTAGTCACATAACTTTATGTTAATTGAATTATATTGGGTTTGAATATATATATATTTTAATCCTCCATTCACATTTATTTAATCAAACATCAAGTATGGAGAATGGTCCTCACATTTTTGTTAAATACAATACAATTCAAAAGTTTGGCAAGGACAAAAATAAAATATTTTAAAATACCAAGATCTTAATGAAATAAGTGCAAAAGATAGCTGTAAAATAGAACATCCCAACCAACTATTCTTAGCTTTATGAGAAACAACAATTTATTCTTGAATACAAAAACCTTTTTCAAAAGTGTAGAGTAAATTATTAAAGCAGTTTTTTATTATTTAATTTTTTTTATTAGAGTGTTTATAATAAAATACTTTTCAAAAAACATTTATTCTAAACATATTTCAAATGCATTTTAAATATTTTTTATTCCAAAGTATTTTTAATACTAAAGCATTTTTAACCTCTCTAGACATACAATAAAATAGTGATATGTTTGAAATAATTGAGGGAATGTATATACCATAAAGAATATTATTTTTTTCTTGAAAGTTACATGACACTGAATGAAACAATCTAGTGAAATTATTATTTAAATGAAATAATGCGATTTCGACTTATCAGCAACTATTAATCATTAATCTAGTGGTCTTAAAGGTCCTGAACTATTTTAGTGGTCACCTACCTAAAAATTAATTTATTACGAGTTTTTTAGTAGCCAAATGTCGTAGGGTCAGACGATCTGTCTTAAGATTAGTCGAGGTGTGAGTAAGCTGAGTAAGCTAACTCGGACACTCCTAAAAAAATTCATCAGCAATTTTTATTTATTTATTTATTTTTTTAATTCAATTCCAACATCAATAATTCAATTTTTGCCCGAGAAAAAACAGCCCCAGAATTGAATGATTTCTTTATGGTCCCATCCATAATAAACAAAGTGTTAGGTGGGGAAGAAGAGGTAAAGCATTCATGTCTTCTAGTGGTTAAAACTGGAATATTTTATTTTTAATTAAATTTAAAATTTCAATCTTATTATTATTTTTTTCTTTCTTTTTATTTAGAGATAGTTTTTTAATTTTTATTTTCTTAACTCTAAATAAAAATTAATATTGTTAAGGACAACAAAACCGACAAGTATGATATTGTCTAGGACATAATCCTGATTTTGCTTTTAGTTTCACCCAAAAAGCCTCATATCATTGAAGATAATTGTTTCCCTATCTAGCCCATGTGAGATATTGTTTGTACTCCTAACAATCCTCCATTCAAACAAAGTATCACACTTAAGCCTACTTTGTTTCTAATAATCTTCTTCTCGACCAAGATAGTACCACAACCTCCACTCAGATAAGATCTTATTACACTACTCGAGCAAGCATGAAAGCCCAACCACGACTCCATCCGAATTACACTTGAGCAACCCACAAAACTCAACCACAGATTCCTTATAACTTTAATTATGACAATGTCATTCAAGGCTCATCAATATTTTTTTTTACAGACATGGCTAAGTCAGAGATAACTCTGATACCAATTGTTAAGGACAACGGAACTCAAACATCTCTACAATTGTATGATATTGTTTATATTTGGCATAACCCTTCTCACTTCATTTTTAATTTCACTCAAAATGCCTCGTACCATTAGAAATAATTGTCTTCTCTTATATACCCAAAATTTTTACGTAGCTGACGTGTGATATTGTTTGTACTCCTAACAAATATACACGAAATATGATCTAAACCTAACTTGAAAAATTTAATATAAATTTTCATTTCCGTTCTTACAATATTATATATGAATGTACTTTTGTGTGGACAATTTCTATCTTTACGTGTCCCTATTTCATCCTTTTATTATTTATTATTATTTTCTTATTATGGAGATCAGCCATGGCCCTTGACCATACATTTATGAAGGTACATTTTCATTTTAAAAAATAGACCCTTCAAACTTGAATTACAAAAAATAATGAGGGATATTAATTATTAACAAATACTTTTTTTTTGGAAAAAAATAATACATTTTTTTCCCCTCAAGTACAACTATGTTGGAAAAGTATGAAACTTTGAATCTTAGAAAAGATAATAAATGTGTTTTAAGCTAGGTTGGAATTGATAATACCACAATTATTATAATCTCAAACTTATTTATTTAATTTTCATTCAAATGTGATAGTATGATTTAAAACATCTAATTTTGAAATTGTTCTTTCGAAAAGTTTTCCTACTCATAACATGAAATTTGGTCTAGTTTATAAAATTAAAAAAAGATTGAAAAGATTTTGATTACACGATTTTTTCGGAGAAATTTATTACGTGAAAATAAACTTGATTTTTTTTTTATTGATTTTATATATAAGTCAGTCTTATATGTCTGATACTTTCTCTTGAAGGTAGACTTTTGCTTTTAACTTGTTAATCTTCTTGGATTAACCTGTTAGTTATGATCTTGGATTGTCCTATTAACTTGTTGATATGTTTGGATCGTCCTGTTAGTTTGTTGATCTTCTTTGATCGACTTGTTCACTTATTGATCTTTTAGATCAGCTTGCTGGCTTGTTGATATATATTCTTGATCGATCTGCTGACTTTTTTATCTTCTTGGATCGGTCTGTTCACTTGTTGGTGTCTTCAAATCTTCTAAATTCTGAATCTTTGATGCTTCTGAATTCTGACCATTTTGGACTCTAATTGTTTTAGAGCTTCTAAACTCTCTAGATTCTGGCTGAATGTTGAAGGTCGAACCATAAAATGAAAGATGGTGTCCTCTATTTATAGAATTTGATGAAACTAGCATAGGCGGGAACTTAATTAACTTTGGACCCAACTTTTAGACTTAGCTTATTTGAGCATTATCCAATCTTTTCCAATAGGCTTCAATTATTTAAATTTGAAATTTAATTTGACTAGTGATCCATACTATAGACATGTGGTATGATTTGATTTGCCAAATTTTTATGTCTTTTAATTTAATTGGAGAATATGTGTGTAAATTTGTAATTGGTCTCAAATTTATCAATATATATTTTCATCATTAATTTAAATTAATGATGTGATAATTTACTAAGAATCAGAATTTCTTATTCAACGAATGCCCATTTTCGTGATTTATGCATAAATATGGTATGTGAATTTCGAAGAAGACTATTTTAGTTCACAATTTTGATTATTTTTTTTTTACTTTAATATATTTTTTATGCCAATTAATCAAAATATAAATTTGAGTCAAACTTTTTATTTTCTTATTTGGCTGCCAACTTTAATTTGAATTTTAGTAGAAATTTATACTCTACTTTAATTTCAAATTGAATTTCGAGTAATCTTCAAATTGAATTTCGAGTAATCTTCAAATTTTGATTTGAGATTAATTGAGGATTGTACCCAAATTTTAATTGGAGATAAAATTATACTCTACCAAGAATTTGACTTTGAATATAAATTTCAAACTCAAATTTTGATTTGAATTTGGAATGAAATTTGAATTTGAGTTAAATTTGGATTTGGGATAAAATTTATATTATTCCAAAATTAAGTCTAAAGTTGAGCTATGCTTATTTTGAGAAGTCCAATAAAGTCTATCAAGTTCAATTTTTTAATATTTGTGATGAATTCGAAAATGTATTTTACTAACGGTATCTTGCAAAAGACATTACATGCAAAAACAACTTTGCAATTTATTCTTCATTTCACTTGTGTTCTCAATGATCAAGTAAAACCAAGTCAATATGCTGAAGATACTCTGCCTTGAGGATTGTTGTATGTTGCAACATTAGCAGGCCTTGAAAGCACAATCTGCAATAAAATTAGAATCAGGTAGGTTTTATGAGTGCTAGCTATAATTTTTTTTTTTTACAATATGTTGGGATGGGGATTGAACCTAGAACCTCATAGTCACTAGGTGATACATCATACCGTTAACTATGTTCTTGTTGGCGAGTGCTAGCAATAATAATTGTCGTAGATAAAATAATCGTATATAAAAGACCGACCCGAAAGTTGGTTCATTCGAACTAGATCCCGTGCTACATGAAAGATCATCCATTCCTCTAGCAGCATTAGGATAAACTAGCACTAGCCCAACACATCAAATAAGCTCGATCCAAAATACATACAAAACTTTGTCCATAAAAACAACTAAGGGCCCAGGCAGACCACTGGTCGACCATGAGATTCCAGGCCCAATATGAGGGGTGGTCGGCCAAGCCTAATACCGACCACTCCTCGGCCTCGATGAAAGATTCAGCCCACAACAATAAACATGGCCGAACACCAAAAAAGGGCTGATGTCAACCACTGGTTGGCTCCGATGGACTTTCAAGTTCAATCGAGGAGTGCTTGGTCAGACCCAGGCAGACCACTTCCTCAGCCCTCATGGTAGACCTAGGATTTTTAGGCTCTATCAACTCCTACAGGGAGAGGTAAGCATAGCTAAGGGGCTCAGTTTATCCATTTTCCTAAACCTAAGGAAAGAGAAAAGACTTAGAACGACACTATAAATACCGCCTCAAATTGTTGGAAGGAAGTAAGCCAATTATAATCCTAAAACTTTATAGTCAATTGTCGTCCTTACTGACTTTGGCATCCGAGTTTGTTTACTTTGTTTTGCAGGTCCCTTCGTCTCGAAGATTACAAATTCATCGTTGAAGCCACATGAGAGAATCATATGTAGTTCACTGTGCAAATATATGGATAGACATGTTTATATGTACATATATATACCTGATAAGTTTCGAGTGTGTGCGATTTAAAACCCGCAGTGCAATAATCAAAATAGTATTCCCAAGTTCGTATGAAGCTTTCATCGAAACCAAATTCAAGTATCTTGTTGAAACAAAGAAAAAAATAAACTTCAATTTGAAACACAATTATTGCTATCAGTTGATAGTTTTTTTTCTTCTCCAAAATGACACGAATAAAGTTTTCTTACCTCTTATTATTTAGGAAGTTTTTTCTCCAACTTCTCAATGTCGTTTGATAAAAATGTATTCCAATATTTTCCAAGTGTTCCACACTTCAGGAAGAAATGAATTTTATTTAGTTTTGTTAATCAAACATGAAAAACAAAGATGAAAATGATTGTGAATCTTGTAACTTAATAATTAATCATACGAAAATCTAGATGCTGAAGCCATGGCTGTTTTTACTCTACTCAATGATGGTATGCATCCTCCTGGAAATATATACTCCTTTATAAAACCTGGACTTAGCCGATTCTCATCGTAATACTCGTCTTGTATTGATGTGAACTGATGAAATAATAAAAAAAAAATAATACATCAACCAAGACATAGTTAACATTTATAAACGTGGATCCGAGCATAACTTAGTGGATAAGACACCAATAATTACCATCCAAAGATCAATGGTTCGATCTCCCATCTCTGCAATTGTTGAACTAAAAAATAAATAAATAAAATAAATAGTTACACTATGTAAGGATACTCTTTACTAATGATATATAAATTGCAATGCAAACAATTACAATAACAAAAGGGAAACACTCAGCAATTTCGAGAGTATTAGTAATCTCTCCAACGTCTAGAACACTGTTCTATCAACCAAAACACGAAAAACACAAGCAATAAAAGGAAACTTAAATACTAAGGATATTCCCAAAACCCTAACTGTCGTACACACTGGCCCCACCCTTCTTCAGACCGTTAACCCATATGCTCTTTTCCGTTTTTGCCCTTCCTTGTATATTTATTCACAATTGGGGGCCTAACAACTTCTCCCCCATAACAACCACCTTGTCCTCAAGGTGGAAATCTGAAAACTGAGTCTGCAGCAACACTGACATCTCCCACGTACCCTCGCAATCTGGTAAATCCTTCGCATTCTAGCGAGTAGCTAACAACTCCTGTGGTTCTACCACCCATTCAAACTCGTCGATGATCTTGGGAGGATTAGGCAAGATGATGGAGGGCAACTTCAGACGATATGCGACCTTTCCCACCTTTGCCAACACTTCATATGGTCCGAAGAATTTCAGAGACAACTTCTCACAACGTCTCCTAGTCAAGGAACGTTGACGGTATGACCTTAGCTTCAGGTACACATGATCGCCTACATTAAATTCAAGTTCTCTACGTTTCAAATCTGTGAATTTCTTAATCTGGTTCTGAGCTATAGTCAATTGCTTTTTCAAAATTAGCAAGTTATGATCACGATCCAACAATTGTTGTTCTAGCGCGTCATTGACTGTCTTGGCATGACCATATGAGATAATCGACGAAGGTGTGCGTCCATAGACTACCTGGAACGAAGTTCGATTAATCGAGGCGTGGAAGTTAGTGTTATACTAGAATTCAACCCATGGTAATCAGGAGGTCCATGTTTTTGGCCTCTCATTGCAGAAACAACGCAAATATGTCTCCAAACACATGTTAACTCGTTCAGTTTGTCCGTCAGTTTGCGGGTGAAAAGTCGTCCTTTTGTTCAGCCGAGTATCTTGTAGTCGAAAGAGTTCAGTCCATAAATGTTTGATAAAGATTTTGTCTCTATTGAAATCTATGAATCGAGGGTAACCATGGAGTCACACAATCTCTTTGGTGAATACCGAAGCAATAGATTTAGCAGAGAACGGGTGATTAACCAGGATAAAATGCCCATACTTGTTCAGTCGATCTACAACGACTAATATGGAATCAAAACCTCCAGATTTGGGCAGACCCTCCACAAAGTCCATCAAAATGTCTTCCCATACTCTTTCCGGTATTGGTAGAGGCTGTAGCAATCCGGTAGGGACCATGGCTTGAGTATTATTACTCTGGCAAACCGTACACGCTTCTACATATTGCTTGATCACTTTTCATCCCATCCCAGAACAGTTCCCCTGTGATTCGTTTGTAAGTTCGAAGGAATCCCGAGTGGCCTCCCAGTACTGAGTCATGAAACATATGTAAAATAGTAGGGATCAACGCCGAAGATTTAGATAAGACCATGCGTTCCTTATAGAATAGTTGTCCATGTCTAATGGAATATCGACTCACATTTCCCGTTTGTTTTTCCAAGTCAGCTACAATCTCGGCCAATTTTGGGTCAGTGCGCACCTCTTACCGAACTTGTGATACATCGATGATGCTCGACACAGACAGAGCTGCTAAGTGAACCACCTCCAGCATTCGAGACAGGGCGTCTGCTGCCTTGTTTTTCAGGCCTGGGACGTATTGAATTTCAAAGTCAAATGCCAAGAGCTTGGTCAACCATTTTTGAAAATCGGGGGGTACCTCGGTCTGTTCCATGAAGTCCTTCAAAGATTTCTGGTTAGTACGCACTGCAAAGTGATACCCGAGCAGGTAATGTCACCATTTATGCACAGCGAGAACAATGACCATGAGTTCGTGCTCATAAGTCGACTTCAAGCAACCACTATCTGAAAGCTTTTGGCTGAAATAAGCAATGGATCTCCGGTTTTGCATCAATACTGCTCCCACACCTGTCCCTGAGGCATCTGTCTTCACGACAAAAGGAATAGAGAAATCTGGCAGTGCCAGGACATGTAAGGTCATCATGGTCGTTTTCAGTTGCTCAAAAGCTACTGTGACTTCTTCACTCCATTAAAAAACATCATTCTTAGTCAACTTCGAGAGAGGCTCAACGATATTGTCATAATTGGCCACAAATCGCCGATAATAACCGGTTAACCCCAAGAATCCACGTAAGTCCTTCAGTGTTGTAGGAATCGACCATTCCATCATGACTCATAACTTTTCCTCATCCGCTTCCACACCATTGTTAGATATCCAATGTCCCAAATACTCGATTCGTTCTTTGACAAATTGACATTTCTTATAGTTGGCGAACAGTCGGTTGTCACGTAGCACATTAAACACACCTCCCAAATGATTCAAACGGGTTTGTAAATCAGGACTATAGACCAAAATATCATAAAAAAAAAGAACTAACACACAATGACGTAAAAAATATCTAAAAACCTGATTCATGAGGGCTTGAAACGTGGATGATGCGTTGGTGAGACCAAACAACATTACTAAGAACTCATAATGTCCCTCATGCGTTCGGAACGCTGTTTTTTGAACATCTTCGCCCTTCATCCTGATCTGATGATAACCTGATTTCAGATCCAACTTGGAAAAATACTTCGCCCCATGCAACTCATCGAGGAATTCCTCTATCACTGGAAATGGAAACTTGTTCGAGACAGTGGCCTTATTAAGCGCTCGGTAATCGACGCAAAATCTTCAACTACCATCTTTCTTCTTGACCAGAATCACCGGACTAGAGTAGGGACTGACACTTGGCCGGATTATCCCCGTGAGTAGCATTTCATCGATAATCTTCTCAATCTCTGCCTTCTGTGCATGGGGATATCTATATGAGCACATGTTTGAGGGGTCGGTTCCCTTTTTCATCCGAATCTGATGATCAATCATCTGAGTTGGCGATAAGCCCTCTGGCATGTTGATGATGTCCTCATAATTAGTCAATAATCGGTCTAACCCTGGGACTTGCGTCTCTGTGATCAGCTCATCATCCGTCGTATTCAAGGAACAAAATTCCACCAAAAAGCCTTGGTCTTCTGGTTGCCAGGTTTTTGCCATCATCTTTAGCGAAATTTCCATTCGTGTCAAGGCGGGGTCCCAATTTAGAACCACTCTTGTATCTCCGACCCGAAACGACATACTTAGGTTCTTCCAATCAATGGTCATAGCTCCTTGTTTCTTCAGCCATTGCATTCTCAGCACCATGTCCAAATTACCTAGATCAAATGGCATAAAATCTTCCATGATTGACATATCAGGTAAGAAGATAACCACGCCCTTGCAAACCCCGTTGCCTTTGACCGCTTTTCCAGTACCCATCACGACCCCATAGTTGACCGTATCCGACACCGAAAGACTCAACTTATCGACTAACGTTTGCAAAATAAAGTTGTGGGTCACTTCATAACCGATTAACATGACTATTTCTTGCTCATTGAGCACCCCGCGAACCTTCATCGTCCCTGGGGTAGTTAGGCCTACCATAGAGTTCAGAGACGGTTGAATCTCCGGGTTGACTTCCATGTCTACGACTTGCATCGTTTTTGTTTCCTCGACTAACTCTGTCTCCATTTCCTCGATCTCGTCTGCCGTTATCAGAACTCGAAGTTCCTTGTTCTTACTCCGGTGGCCGGGGGAAAACTTTTCTTCACACCTGAAACACAGGCCTTTCCCCCTTCTTGTTCGAACCTCAGCGTCCGATAATCTTTTGAAGGTTTGTTCTCTCTTTACGAACTATATGTTCTCAGCCAAAGTGACAGTTCTCATCGCATGATGAGTAGTACCCACAGACTTTGCCGGTGACAATACTGTTTGGGATGAAGGAGTCGTATACTTCACGCTAGAGCCACTTGGGCCTAACTTTGCAGCCTCGATTCTATCTTCTACCCGTTGGGCCGCTCTCATCATATTTTCAAGCCCAACACTAGTTCAAAACAAAGAGTCTCAGTCCGGATCAAGTCGGTTAGCCCATTAATAAACGTACTCTCCAATATTTCTTCCGTTAAGTGTGGTAACGGCGCCACTAGTTCTTCAAACCTCTGGCAATAATCTTCCACTGTTCCCTCTTTCCTAATAGCCAAGAAACGAGCGCAGACCGTACCTTCTTGCAATGGTTTAAGCCTGATGAACAACCTTTTCTTCAGATCACTCCATATCTTCATTCTCTTACGATTCTCCGCCCAACGATATCAGTGCAACGCCCTCCCTTCAAAACTAACCACAACAACAATTAACTTCTCCATCTCCGACAATCGATGTAGTTGGAAGTAACGCTCTGCCCTGAATAACCATCCATCAGGATCGGTCCCGTTGAAAACCTACATTTCTACCTTTTTGAACTTGATTCTTTCACCTTGTCCCTCTTCTTTCTTGTGAGAGGATTCACCTTCCTCGAAGGTTACTTCAGGTTCATCTCCTTCATCTTCCTCTGTCTCCCTGTATTTCCGTTTTTCGGTAGACATTTTCGTCAGTTCCGACTCGTTTTCCTTATGCATTTTCCCTCAGCTAACCCTTTAACTAAGGTATTAAAAAGCACATTCATACGATCTAACGTTTTTCTAACCTCAGAATCCTTTGAAGCTCTATTCAAACTTCCTCGAAGGTCAGCTTGGTCACCTTCTACATTTCGCCGATGGCTGCCTCAGTCGCCGTCAACCTTTCTTCCATTGCCTTCTGCGCCATTTTCTTCCACCTCTCCAGCTTCGAAAACGAGCTCTGATACCACTTGTAAGGATACTCCTTACTAATGATATATAGATTGCAATGCAAATGATTACAATAACAAAAGGGAAACACCCAACAATTTCGAGAGTGCTGGTAATCTCTCCAACGTCTAGAACACTGTTCTATTACAACCAAAGCATGAAAATCACAAGTAATAAAAGGAAGCTTAAATACTAAGGACATTCCCAAAACCTTAACTGTCGTACACACTGGCCCCACCCTTTTTCAAATCGCTAGCCCATATGCTCTTTTTCCTTTCTGCCCTTCCTTGTATATGTATTCACAATTGGGGGCCTAATACACTACTAGGACATGTTTGAGAGTAATTTTGAAATAGTTAAAATCACTTTTATCATGTTCAAAATCACTCTAAAACGTGCATTTAATCACTCAAAATCAATTTTAAAGGTACATAAATCACGATTAAAAGTATAAAACCAAACATTAAAATGATTTTAAACGCATGTTTTGAAGTGATTTTAAGATAGTTAAAATCACTCCAAATCATGCATTTAATCATATAAAATCAATTTTGATGGTATGAAAATCGCGTTTAAACGTGTAAGATCAAACATCAAATTGTTTTGATGATTAAAGATATGTTTTTGAGATGATTTTGAACATGACAAAAATAATTTTAGCGATTTTAAAATCAGTCTTAAACATGTCTTAAATACATGTCGAGATAATTGTGTAATAACAATCAAATTTTTTATCCCTACCTGCAGAACAAGAACACCATTTTCTGCTAATGCTGATTCACAAGAACCAAAAAAGTCTTCCATAAATTCGTGGCCAACAGCTTCTATCATCTCACTAAGACATCAAAAAAAAAATTATCATAGTATTTGCCAAAAAAAAAATGTCCACATATATATATATATATATATATATATATATATATATATATATATGATTAATAGCTTCACCTCACTAAACTTACCATGATATAATCCTATCATATTTGTTAGTATTTGGCAATTGTCGATAATCACGAAGAAGAAACTTGATGTGATCCTGGAAGCACAAAGTTGAACAACCAAAATGATTAGTTAATTAAAGGTTTAAATACTATTTTCATACATAACTTTGATTTATTTTAGTCAACTTTATTCATTTTAATTTTGTACTTTAAAAACGTCTATTTTATTCTTTGTACTTTTAAAAAGTGAGCTGTTTTGCAAAATTTAAATATAAAATTTTATATAAATGAAAACTCTTTAATAACCAACCGGAGCATAACTCAACCGACATAAGGTATAACCTAGTGACTAGAAGGTCACAGGTTCGATTCCCCCACCTCACGTTATAAAAAAAACTCTTTAATACAAATTTATTGCTATATTTCAAGAAATGAAAATGAAGCGATCAAAATGACCACTTTTTAAAAGTACAAGGACCAAAATTGACGTTTCAACTAGAGACTAAAATAAATAAAAAAAAATTAAAATTACATGAACGAAAAAGAATGTTTTGAAAGTTCATAAACTAAAAAAATACATGAACGAAAATAGTAATGGTAGAACTTAACTTAAGTGCTATAGATTAACGTTATTGCCTTAGAATTTATAGATTGCACATTAGACATTATTCAGTTGGTAAGAATTTCTAAATTTGTTAAAGATTGTGTAGTAAAATTAGATTAAAGCTAGGTATGTTTGATCACTACTACAAGTATGCGATTCTATGATATTGAAAAACTGTCACGAGCATATTCGATGACAATAATTTTTAGTGGTCGACAATAATTCAAAATGATTAAAATCATTTTTGTCACATTGAAACTCAATCCAAAACGTGCATTTAACCATCCAAAATCATATTAACGTTTAGTTTTACACTTTTAAACGTGATTTACGTACTTTCAAAATTGATTTTGAATGATTAAATGCATGTTTTGAAGTGATTTTAACCATTTCAAAATCATTTCTAAACATGCCCTAAGAAAGATTATACTATATATTTATAAAACTATCGCAAAGAAGGAAATTAAATAGTTAAATTAACCTGAAGGCCAAGATCTTGAACTTTTTTCTCAGCATATAATAGTTGTTCCTTGGACAAAGTAATGCCAGTATATTGACATCCAGTTTGCTTCACAATTTCAATTGCTAGGCTTCCCCAACCACACCCAATTTCTAAAACTTGATGGTTTTTGTTGATTCTTGCCTATCAATAATTAAGATAGAAAGAATGTGTTACGATAAATCAATAACAAAGAATAAGTAAGCGCAAAAGAAGAACGATACAGATTTACGTGGTTCATTAACGTCGTGTTAGCTACGTTCACGGACAGAAGGGAGATCAATATTATTAGGAAATATGAGAGAATTACAAATGAACATATAAAGGCGGCTGAAGTTATTAGAAGGTTTATGTATGTCACCCTTCTAATGACCTAATACAAAATAGATCAAAGCTTAAAACAGATAAGTAAAAATTCAAATCAGTTTTTTTCCTTTAGAAAATGGGCCAAAGCTCAAATCAGTGAGACCCCGTACCGACCAGTCGTAGAGGGTCGTAACATATTCAAGACATTCTAACAAAATGAAATAATTAGTGAGAGATTAATGAAAAGGAAAATTTTAATTATTGGAAATTAAAATTATAACAAATTGAATGACCTTTTCAATAAGAATAGAGATTTTTCTCAACTGAGCTATCTTCAAATCTTCATCTTCCCTCTATTAACAAAAAATAAAAAAAAACAAGATAGAAAATAAAACACATAATAAAATAACATGTCTAGCTTTCAATAGATTATCAAATGTCTAGAACAAACCTCAAAGATCGCGCATGAGTATGTCATTGTATCATCCATGAAAAGAGAAAAAAGTTCGTTGCTCTACACCAAAATAGAAAATTGAGATTATTTGTCAGCCAAAAACAGAGGAAAAACCCGACCAACAAAACTACAATGTTTTGACGGGATTTTTGTACGGATGACCCACTCCTCGGGGACCGCGAGATTTTTTAACCCTCATCGCGAAAACTTATGTTTTTTGACCTTCTCGTGATAAGGAAGTGCACAAAGTCATTCGTACCCTTCGCTTATCACGAGGAGATCACAGTTGTCTCCTCGTGATTGTGATAAGCGAAGGGTACGAATGACTTTGTGCACTTCCTTATCACGAGAGAAGGTCAAAAAACATAAGTTTTCAAAAACTGGGTTAAAAAACCTCGCGGCCCCCGAAGGGTGGGTCATCCGTACAAAAACCCTATGTTTTCACTCCATTTAATAATCATTTAGTTTTTATTTTTTACTTCTTGAAAACCAAATTTATAAACATTATTTGAATCTATAATTTTTTTTAATAGGGATGTTTTAAAAAATAAGTAAAGTTGTGAAAACTAAAAGAAATAATTTTTTTTAAAGAGAAAACAAATATAAATTTAAAAAACGAAATGATTATCAAACGAGACTGAACTATCATCCGAAGACGATGAATTTCTTATAGCTTTCCCAAAAGGAAATAAGAAAAAAAGAAAGAAAATTTGAAAAAATCATCCAACTATTTATACCAAATCATAGTGACGAGAGATATTTTTTTGAGCTTGTGTAAGAGTGTTTCGTCTTGAAGTATGTTGAAAAAAGTACTTTGCATATGCAATACTAGCTGTGAACAATGGAGGAGACCACCATCCCCTGAAAAGAAAGTAGATGAAACCAAATAATAATATAGAAGAAAGTTTATATAATTGATAAATTCGAAAATTTAAGGTGATAGGTTACAATAAATCTAATTATATCAATATTCTAGTAGTACACTCTCTCTCACTTGTAGACTTAATATTAAATGGAGAGAAAATGACATAATAAAGATTTGAACACATGACGTCGTGCTCTGATACCATGTTAAATCATCAATCAACTCAAAAGCTTATGTGAGATACGATAACTTTAATTGTATCAATACTCTAATAATAACACGTGTCCCTATTATAAAATACCTGTTTTTCTTTAATTCTCTAGTAGAAGAATTTGTATCTCGGTTAGCTATGAGAACCTACAAAAAGAAGTTAACGTCAAAAAGTCCATGAGGAATTAACATAAGACATATATATTTTCAATCAAGAAGTTAAATGTTCGAAACTTTTCACTCCATATTTTGAACGAAAAAAAAAACTTTAAGAAATATTTCAGGTGCATTTAGTTGATCTAAAAACATAAATTTAGAGTTATATTTCATGTTTTCATGATTTTTTGAATATGCATTTGGTAACTAATTTAGAAACTGGATCACAATTTAAACAATTGTTTCAAATGTGTTTGATAATATATTTATAAACCATACAAATAGTTGTAGTTACAAATTAAATATTAAATTAAATCTCAACTATTATTAATTCATTATTTATGAACATGTTCATGTTATAAATTTGATATGATTATAGAATATCACATCATCCATATTTTAATTTAATAAAAATGAAATGAGTTTATAACTAGAAACACTATATTTTGCCAAAACGAGCATCACTCAGTTGACATATGTATGTCTTGTTAATCAAAAAGTATGGTTCGAATCTCCCCATCCCAATGTACTTAAAAAAAAATTAGAAACATTATATTTATCTAATTTTTTTTCTTCATGTAATTCTGTATTTTAAAATTTTAAATTCAAAATATGAAATACACTTAAAAACATAAAAAAAAAATGTTTTAAAAATTAATTATACTAAAAAACTATTTTCAATAATAAAGCTTAAAACTCAAAATAGATAAGCTCACCATGAAAAGATTAAGAAGACCATCATCTTTATGAATAAAAGAAAAGTCTCCATTAATATATGCATCTGCTAGGCCAAGGTCAGCTCGTGTCATAATCTGTCCAGAAAGAGAATTTTTTATTTACTTTTTTAAAAGTATTTAATTAATGCGGAATACGAGAATATATAGAATTCTTGACTTTTTAGTCACGAGTACAACTTTATGTCAATTGAGTCATGCTCGATTTAGGAAGATAAATTCTTATTAATGGTTAGGATATTGGAACTATAGAAAAAAAATTCAGGAAGAATTAAACAAGTATTAATTAATTATTATTTTTTCTTACTTTATCAACAAATTCAAATATTCATAAAAATGAAGTCAGAATTACAAACCTTCCAGTAAAATTGAGGTTTGTGAACTTTCAAAACAACCTTCGAAAGAATTTTGTTACCTTTTCCCTCGAAGGTAAATATTGTGCCCCAATCTTCTATCAAACTGTGACAAACAATATTAGTTTATATGTAAGAGGTACAACATTATCATTTGTATTAAGGAACAACTAACAAACAAATTGTTTGTGACAATAATTACTTGTCTATGAAAGTCTAGTAATTATGCAATGTTGTGCATTAGTAAATTTATTGATTCTATAGGTAAAATCAAATTTGAGCCCAACACAATGTTTTTTTTTTTTTGAATCAGCCCAACACAATGTTGGTATATGTTAAAACATTAATATAATTAAATTTATCGTAGTACCATGTTAAGTCACAATCAACTAAAAAATGCTTAACCTAACTGGCTACGATAAATTTAATTATATCAATGTTCTAACGTGTACACTCTCGAAAATGCCACTACAGGAGTTCGAGTACTGGTCTATGCTCTGATACTAGGTTAAATCACCAAATTAACCCATCAATTTAAGTTTTTGGGTTGATTGGTGATTTAACATCATATCCTCCTAAATTAACATACCAAGAAGGATAAATTACATTTTTTGTCCGTGATTTGAGTTTGGAAGTATTTAGGTCCCTAAGATTTCAAACTCAACATTTTTGGTCCTGAGGTTATCATTTGATGCATTTTTTGTCCTTCTGCCAATTTTTTTTTGTTAAAACTTAACGAAAAATTGATGTGACAACTATTTTTTTTATTAAATAACATTTTTAAAAATTTTAAATTATTCAAATTAAAAAAAAAACATTTTTTCTCTCTTTTTTTCGTTCTTCTCTCTCCCTTGAGACTTGACTTTGGAGGCAGCCGCAAACTCATTAAGGCTCGATTTTTCATTCAACTGTCAATCGATGGTGGTAGCTGGAGGAAAAGAAGACAAAAGGTCGAGAGAGAAGGAAGATGAGAGAAAATGAAAGAAGAAGAAGAAAGATTAATAATAAAAAATAGTTGCCCCATCAACTTCTCATTTAAGTAAAAAAAATTGACGGAAGATCCAAAAACGCACCAAATGTAAACTTCAAAAAGACAAAAAAAATGATAAATTTGAAACCTTAGAGACTCAAATGCTGTCAAATTCAACCGGGACTTAAAATGTAATTTACCTGCCAACAAGGATTATTATATGTAACATAATCATATGAAACATATAAATTAATGTAGTACTATCATATTGACTTACGTTAATGATCCAGCAAACATAAATTGTTGAAAGAATCTTGTCACAAGAAGACGTGCCCCGGTCTCTAGAAGAGAAGGTTTAATGTATTTTGGATTACGTAGAAGACTGAAACTTTTGTGCAGCATATTTTGTGCTGCCATGATGCCACCCTGCAATTTTTTACGATACTAAATTTAATTAGATTTTCAAATGAATTATTCAAATCTCAAAATTCAGATTTAAGTTAGATATCCACGAGTAACAAATGTAATTAGAATGATATATTAAGAAAAAAATCAGATTTAATTTGATGCTACAGATTTAAGATTAAGCTAAATTCATGGTCAAACAAAAAAATTCATCCGAAAAATGAGATCCGACCCAAGATGATGAATCCAAAGAGTGACCATCTTAAGGGACAGGTTGAAGACCCCAACATCGGAAAGATGAAAGGACATCTCTCACAATATATAAAGTTACTCCTCTTATCGCCAATTGGTTTTAAGATGGAAAAAAATGAGATCTGACCCAACATGAAAAAAAAAAAGGAGTGGGGATAACCTTAAACCTTACTCATTGAGGACACATCTCTGTCAATTGAGCTATATGCTCAATTTATCAAGACTTTTGTCATAGGAATTATTACATGACATTTTAAGAATAGTTTTTATTTAGGTCCCGTTTTATAATCATTTGATTTTTGAAAATTAAGCCTATAAACATCACTTTCACCTTATGTTTTGTTATCAACTTTCAATCAATGTTTTTAAAAATCAAGTTAATTTTGAAAACTAAAAAAAAGTAACTTAAAAATTAGTTTTGTTTTTAGATTTTGGTTAAGAATTCAAATGTTAGAACAGATTTTCAATCTTTGCGCTTGGGGCAATGACGCAGCTAGTGAGATACTAACCGAGGCACGTCAATTGCTGGTTGAAAACTATTTCCAAACCTCCTCTTAGGTTTGGGCTCGCCTTGGCCTTTGAGAATTTTTGGAAGGGCTTCTTTAGGGTAAAACCCTAGAAATAAAGAAAACCCTTGTATTTTCTGACAGGGTCTACAGTAACAGGTTCTGCTGCTGTTGCATCGTCTACGGTTCACCAAGAGGATATGACCAAGCTATGACATATGAGGCTTGGTCATATGAGTGAAAAAGGGATGCAGATTCTGTCTAAGAGGGATCTTCTTTGTGGGCACAAGATGCAGGGTCTTGAATTCTGCGAGCATTGTGTATTTGGGAAACTACATCGCAGTAAGTTTCCAAAGAGTGGTGTTCACTATACAAAGGGAACACTCGATTACATTCATTCTGATTGTTGGGGCCCTTCACGAGTGGAATCTATGGGAGGCAGTAAGTATTTTTTGTCTATGATTGATGATTATTCAAGAATGACTTGGGTAATTATGATGAAACATAAAAGTGAAGCTTTCAAGAATTTCAAGCAGTGGAAGGCATTAGTGGAAAATCAGACTGGGAAGAAGATCAAAAGACTGCGAACAGACAACGGTCTGGAATTTTGTTCGTCTGAGTTCAATGAGTTCTGCAAAGATGAAGAGATTGCCCGTCATCACACTGTCAGACATACTCCGCAGCAAAATGGTGTGGCAGAACGCATGAATCAGACATTGTTGGAGAGAGCAAGGTGCATGCTCTCTAATGCTGGGTTATCTAGAAAATTTTGGGCAGAAGCAGTAAGCACAGCATGTTTTCTGATCAATCGTGGACCTCACACAGGTATTGACTGTAACACACCTTACGAGATGTGGTCTGGTAAGCCTGCTAATTACTCTTTATTAAAAGTTTTTGGTTGTACTGCTTATTACCATGTTAATGAGGGTAAATTAGAGCCAAGAGCTAAAAAGGGTGTATATGTGGGTGTTGGGGATGGAGTTAAAGGGTATAGAATCTGGTCATCTTCTGAAAATAGAGTCATATTAAGTAGGAATGTGATATTTGATGAAAATTCTATGCTTAACTCTACTGTGAAGTCTACTGTTGCAGAAGATGTTAGTAATGTTGATAAACAGGTGGAGCTGAAATTCATTCCATCTGAGAGTGAATCACAGCCCCAAGGTGGAGAAGATCAACATGTTGAAAATGAATCTGAGACTGTGCCAGAAGAAACTGATATGCCAGAGAGTTCTAGTTCACAGGAAGCTAGTTCAGAAGCTTCTAGTTCACAGACACATCAACCATGTATAGCTCTTGATAGAGTTAGGAGAGTTGGTGTTGGACCTCCAAAGAGGTATCAGGATATGGTGAACTATGCACTGCAGGTTGCTGAAGATGTTGATGCTCATGAGCCATCCACCTACAGAGAAGCTGTTTCATGTAGTGAGTCTGAAAAATGGCTTGCTGCAATGGGCGATGAGATGGAGTCCCTTGATAAGAATCAGACTTGGGAACTAGTCAAACAACCTAAAGGGAGAAAAATTGTTACTTGCAAGTGGGTCTTCAAGAAAAAGGAAGGTATCACACCTGAGGAAGGTATTAAGTATAAAACTCGAGTAGTTGCAAGAGGGTTCACACAAAGGGAGGGAGTTGACTACAATGAGATTTTCTCACCAGTGGTCAGACATACTTCCATCAGAGTGTTACTAGCAATGGTGGCACATCAGAATTTGGAACTTGAGCAACTAGATGTAAAAACAGCTTTCTTACATGGAGAGTTGGAAGAAGAGATTTATATGAGCCAACCAGATGGTTTTCAGCTTCCTGGTAAAGAAGATTGTGTCTGCAAGCTGAAGAAGTCCTTATATGGACTAAAGCAGTCTCCAAGGCAATGGTATAAGAGGTTTGACAGTTATATGATTGAGTTAGGCTACAACAGGAGTCCTTATGATTGTTGTGTGTATCACAACACAGCTGATGATAATTCTATTATTTATTTGCTGCTGTATGTAGACGATATGCTCATAGCTGCGAAGTCCAAGTCTGAGATTCAGAAGTTGAAAGGTCTTCTCAGTGCTGAGTTTGAAATGAAGGATTTGGGTGCTGCTAGGAAAATTTTGGGTATGGAGATCTATAGGGAAAGAAATCAGAAGAAACTTTTCTTGTCACAGAAAGGCTACATTCAGAAGATATTGTCCAAGTTTGGCATGTCATCAGCTAAGCCTATAGATACTCCTAGTACTGCAAATGTTCGTTTGTCTGCTGAATTTGCACCTCAATCTGAAGCTGAGAAGGACTACATGACTCGAGTCCCGTATGCTAGTGCAGTAGGTAGTTTGATGTATGCTATGGTCTGCACTAGACCTGATCTTGCACATGCTGTTAGTGTCGTCAGCAGGTTCATGGGGCAACCTGGAAGGGAACATTGGCAAGCTGTGAAGAGAATCTTTCGGTACCTTAGAGGTACATCTGATGTCGGTTTGGTTTATGGAAATGATACAGAGTGTTTAGTGACCGGCTATTCTGACTCTGATTATGCTGGAGATGTTGACAGCAGAAGGTCTATGACTGACTATGTGTTTACCCTTGGTGGTTCAGTTGTTAGTTGGAAGGCAACTCTGCAGCCTACAGTTACTTTGTCAACTACTGAAGCAGAGTACATGGCCTTAACAGAAGCTGCTAAAGAGGGGATATGGCTGAAAGGGCTAGTTGGTGACCTCGGTTTGCATCATGATCAGACCATTGTATATTGTGATAGTCTGAGTGCAATATGTCTGGCTAAGGTTCAAGTCCATCATGAGAGGACTAAGCACATAGATGTGAGATATCATTTCCTGAGAAGTGAGAAGAAGGTTAAGGTGTTGAAAGTAGGTACTGCTGATAATCCTGCTCATATGTTCACCAAACCAGTTCCACATGGCAAGTTCCAACATTGTTTGGACTTGCTAAATGGATACGCTAGAGGAAGTTACCACCAAGAATCCTCTAGCGTATCGACGTCTAGATGATTGGTTGTTTCTCGGTAGGTTGATGAAAATTCTCAACTTTTCACACTTCAATTTAAATTCATCTTTAAAAAAAAAAAAAAAAAAATTAAGTTGATCTTAAATTATGTCCTATTTACAAATATTTTAAGTTTAGGCCTAGATTTGTTATTATTTTGGGTCATTGTCATATATGTCGTCATTAATCCTAATATTAATGTGAATACTATGGAAGGATAATATTTGGAGGCAAGTTAAAATGATAGTTCATATAAAGAAAAAACTTCCTCTTTTTTTTTTTAGTCAATCCCTTAGTCCGATTATATTTGGATAACCATTTGATTTATGAAATTTATGTTTTTTTTCTCACCATTTTTTAATAATAATTTTTTAATTTTTTTTAGGAAACATTAAAATTTTTAGCTAAATTTAAAAAAAAAAATAAGATTTTAGAAATTACTTTTTTTTTTTTTAATTTCAAAATTTAACTTGTATTTTGAAAATAATGTATAGATAACAAATAAAGGAACTCATAGGAAAATGAGTGTTTATTTCGAGTTAATTTTCAAAAATCAAATAGTTATTAAACCGACCCATAACGTGAATTAATTCATATATATATATTTAATCCACACATCAATCTAATGAAAGTGAGAGAACTACAACAATCACAGATATTGACAAAAATATGTCCAAAAATAAATGAGCTTAAAAAATAAAACAAATTAATTCATATATATATATTTAATCCACACATCAATGTAATGAAAGTGAGAGAACTACAACAATCACAGATATTGACAAAAATATGTCCAAAAATAAATGAGCTTAAAAAATAAAACATATAATTTTCCAAGGTGAAGGGTTTATAATGTGAAATAAAAAATGCAGAAGGTTATCTTGCCCCAAGACATTAATGTCTGCAATTTATTTTTCATTCATTTTTAGGTGCTAAATTTTCATTCATTTTTAGGTGCTAAATGCAACCAAATTATTTCCAATAATAGTCAACAAGAGCATAGCTCAACGACGTGATGTACTGCCTAATAACCACGAGATTCTAGGTTCAATCCTCCATCCCGACATGTTGTCAAAAAAAAAAAAAAAAAAAAAATTCCCAATAATAGTAGCCAAAGTTGTTTTCACCCACAAAATAGAAGAAATATGTGGTACATTCAACAGCCAACTCAATATGCTGAAGGTATTCCTTGATATGGATTGTTGAATGTTGCAACATTACCAGGCCTTGAAAACACAATCTGCAATGACATATTCAAATCATATATGCTAATACTTTTAGCATATGAATAATCTTATACATATATTTTAGTAGTTTCACAAAGTGTGGCTTAATTTAGTCAAATTTAACTTAAACTTCCATAGTATTAAACTTGGAACTTGAATAATTGAATTTAAACATTATCCATGTGAACTAAATAAATAAATTGCATTAAACTCAACAAAAGTGTTACGTTAGAATCGAATAACAAACCATAAAAGTGCAAAAGAAAATCGACACAAAACTTACGTGGTTCGCTAACGTCGTGTTAGCTACGTCCACAGGCAGAAGAAGAGAGAGAACAATTGTATTACGAATAAGAGAGAATTACAACAATGACAGACTGGGGACGGCTGAAGTAGCTTATATATAGTATACCCTTCTAATGGACCTAATACAAAATGGGCCAAAACCCAAAACGAATAGTAAAACTCCGAGACCCTGTATCGAACCAGTCGTAAAGGGTCATAACATATTCAAGGCATTCTAACAAAAAGAAATAGTGAGTTATGTTGGGTTTTACATATTCGTTTTTCGTTTTGGGCTTTGACCCATTTTGTATTAGGTCATTAGAAGGATGACATATATAAATTTTCTAATGACTTCAACCGCCCCCTATTTGTCACTTTGTCTCATATTTCGTAATAAAATAGTGCTCTCCCTTCAACCCCTGGACGTAGCTAACACTCTGTCCGTGGACGTAGCTAACACGACGTTAGTAAACCACGTAAATATGTGTCATTTTCTTTTGCGTTTATTTGTTCTTTGTTATCGATTTATCGTAACAAGTTAAGTTTCTATAATTTTTTTGAAGTATAAATTTCGATATCTAAGTATATGTACTATGACGTTTATAAAATAATTGTTTGAAGGAAGAAGATAAAATGCATAGATAATAGATGTATGTACCTGATAATCTCCAATCGTGCGTGATTTAATACCAGCAGCACAATAATCAAAATAGTATTCCCAAGTCCGTATGAAACTTTCATCAAAACCCAGTTCAAGTATCTTGCTGAAACAACCAAATTCTAGATACCTTTAGATATGGAATATCAATTTGAACCATATCCCACATTGAATAACATAGCTTAATACTTACCTCTTATTGTCTAGGAAATTCTTTTTCCAACACCTCAATGTCTGATAGTAATGAATACCAATGTTTTCCAAGTGTTCCACACTGCAAATTAAGGAAGGAATTTCACTCTAGAAATTCTCGTAACAATATAAAAGCTTAATCTAATGGATTATGGTAAGTTTAATCATTTATATAAATTTCATATTCTTCAACGACATTTATTTACCAAAGTCGAGATGCTTTAGCCATGGCCGTTGTTAGCCTACTTAATGATGGTAGGCATCCTCCCGGAAATATATATTCCCTCATAAAATCTGAACTTAGTCGATGCTCGTCGTAACGCTCATCCGGTATTGAAATGAACTAATAAGAACCATTATTTTTTGGTATGAAATCACATATTAGAGCCTTATTATAGTAACATAAATAGTCACCAAAATTAATTTTTTTCAAACCTGTAGAACGAGAAGACCATTCTCTGCTAATACTGATTCACATGAACCAAAAAAATCTTCCATGAATGCATGTCCAACAGATTCTATCATCCCACTGAATATAGAAAAAAAAATAATAATAATAATTAGCAAAATTAAAATTAGCTAGTTCATAAGCATAATTAATGACTTCCTTAATTAACTGAACTCTCACCATGATATAATCCTATCATATTTATTAGTACTTGGCAATTGACGATAGTCACAAAGAAGAAACTTGATGTGATCCTGAAACAATACAACCAAAATGAATGGTTAAATAATGGTGTTTTAAGAAGAAAATTCAAGTGCTAAAATGGTTTATTAATTTATAATACCCATTTATTAGAGTTATTTAATTGTCTATAAATTTCAATATCCACATTATTATACATTTAGGGAGGTGAAGAGTTTTTAAATATGTTCAAATGGTGTGTATGGTAATTATGACAACTTCACCACCGAGCATAGTTCAATTTACATAAAGTTGTGGACTAAAAGTTTAAGGGTTCAATCCCCCACTCCGCTTGAGAGATTTGAACCTCAGACCTCATGGTTGAAGACACATCTTCAATGATTATTCTTGAAAGAGTAAAACTTAATTGCAGACTCGTCTACAACTATCTTTTGCAGTCCAGCCCCATGTCACAATTTTATTGGCTAAATATTTATGCTATTTTAAAATTAAAAAAAGTCCTTATTAGCTTTTCACACCGTTTATTGTTTTTTTTTCTTCGTTTATTGCTCTCCTTTTTTTCCCTTTACTTCGTGATTTTCATTCTTCCATCTGCCGTGGAAATTTAACTTCAATCTCCAATAGATTAATCGCGAGATATAAATCTCAATTGTCTCAACAAACTTTATCCACTCGACTTCCATTTCATTATCAGTAAGATAGTAAGAATAAAAAAGTTCTTGCATGACAGAGAGAAGATGAGGCCATTTTTCTTCTTATTATTATTGTTTAATTGTGTTTGTTCTTCCACCTTAAAAAAGACGATTAGAAAAGAAAATGGATGAAAAAGTGGAGAGCAAGAAGGAAAACATATAAAGAATCAAAGAAGAAAACAAGGGTGAAAGAAATAAATATACTATTTCTTTGTTCATTTTGTATTTTTCTCTACAGTTGGAGAAGTTAATTTATTGGAGGTTGAAACTTGATTTTTTAGCCAAAGGAAGAGAGTTACAAAGTAAAGGAAAAAAGAAAGCGAGCAATAAACGGCGTGAAAAACTAATAAGAATTTTTTTATTTAAAAAATAGCATAAATATTTGGCCATTAAAATTGTGACATGTGATTGGACTGTTGTAGCCCAGCCTGCAACTAAGTTTTACTCTTCTTGAAAATAGAAAGTTTTACAAAGATGCTATCGTTAAGTCAATAATCAATTATAAAACTTAAACGAATGAGTTACGTTAAATTTAACAATACCTCAAGACCAACTTCTTTGACTTTCATCTCGGCATATTTTAATTGTTCTCGAGACAAAGTAATGCCAGTATAACGACATCCAGTTTGTTTGACAACTTCTATGGCAAGGCTTCCCCAACCACACCCCATTTCTAGGACATGATGGTTCTTGTTAATTCTTGCCTAGCAATTGTCAAAAAAATATATAAAAAATGTAATAACATTAGTGAGAAAAAATAAAAATGGTAGTTGAAATTAATATTTGTAGCTAAATAATCACCTTTTCAATAAGAAGAGAAATTTTTCTCAACTGTGCATCCCTCAAATCTTCATCCTCCCTCTATTAGCAAAAAAATAGGTTAAGAAAACACAGTAGAAATTAAAATGCTCCTTAATTAAGATAATACTTTCATATTCAAACCTTAAAGATAGCGCATGAGTATGTCATTGTGTCATCCAAGAATAGAGAAAATAGTTCATTGCTCTAAAAACACAATCAAACATCCAAATTCTTGTCAACCAAAAAGAGAAATAATACTATATAAAATAATAACATATTGCAAAACCGAACATAGTTCAATTGACATAAAGTTGTACTTGATTAACAGGTTCGGGATTCATTCTACAACCTTGCATTAATTAAATACCTTTCCAAAACTTAAAAAAATAACTAACATATTAAGTTTTCTTTTTGAATAGTTTTCTAGTGAATTATATTCATCATAGCTTAAGAAAATAGAACGATTTTCTTCTAATTTATTTACTATGATTTTCATCTTCATTAAAGAAATATTTGTATTTTTAATCAAAAATTTAAAACAATAACAAATTTTTAAAAACTATTTTTAATATTTATTTATGGAAAATGGTAACAAATATCAATTTAGAGTAAAATAATTAAAAATATGAGAAATTGTAACAGATGTCAATTTAGAATAAGATAATTAAAAATATAGCATGTTTTTAAAAAAATTTGCAGATATGACAATTTCTATCGCTGATATCTTATGGCTGATAGAAGTCTATCGCACCTCAGCTTTTTATAGATTTTTGTCCGTGATAATAGTCTATCAATGATAATAGTCTATCATTGATAGAAGTCTATCAATGATATGATAAAGTCTATCAGTGATAGAAACGAATTTTTTCGTCATATTTGCAAAACATTTTAAAGTTTGCTAAATTTGCAATTAGTTTGGGCCTGATTGATATTTGTGCAACCAGCCCTAAAAATATAGCATTTTTTTAATTTTTTTTTTTTGCAGATATGACAATTTCTATTTCTGATAGTATGGTCTATCGTTGATAGAAATTCATTACCTCAGTTTTTTTTTATAGAATTTTAGTTTATCAGTGATAGTAGTCTATCAATAATAGTCATATATCAACGATAGCTTCTATCAGTGATAGTCACTGATTTTTTTGTCATATTTACAAAATGTTTTAAATTTTGTTAAATTTATAATTATTTTGGGTCTGATTGTTGTTTGTGCAACCAACTCTAAATTGATTGTAGCATTTCCAAAAGAAAAAAACAAAGTAAAATTGAAAAACTCAAACAACCATATTTTGAATACCAGATCATAATGACGAGAGATGTTCCTACGAGCTTGTGTAAGAGTATTTTGTCTTAAAGTATGTTGAAAGAAATACTTTGCCGATGCAATACTAGCTGTGAATAAAGGAGGTGTCCACCATCCCCTGAAAAAGTTAGGCAATATGTTTAGTGTATAATAACAAAAACAAATTTTAGGTCAAATAATTAGATCTACTCTTTAAAATGGTCGGATGATGTAGATCTTAAAATTTTGTATGTCTCTAATAATATTGAAATACTTTTGCAATCTTTTCTCTCTCTATACGTATTTAATGATGCAAAACTGTCAGCCACATTGTAACCGTATGTTCAAATAAATTCTTTGTAGACTCGTAAATTTGCACAAGGACCTAAAAGACTACACAAGTGGTTATAACATTATAGAGGTTCAAACGACACAAAATCTATTGCTCTGATGTGCCAAGTTAAATCACCACGGGGCGTAACCCAAAAACTTAAATTGATAGATTGTAGTAAATTTAATCTTATATCAATACTTAACAAGTACCAACAAATGCAAACACACATATACCTTTTCTTTTTTAGGTTTACAATCGAAGAGTTTGCATCTCTATTGGCTATGAGAATCTGCAAAAGACATTAGTACGATATGAATTAGTAAATATTTGGGAGTGATTTTGAAATTATTAAAGATATCACTTTTATCAAGTTAAAAATGACTGTTCAGTCTTTATTCATTTAAAATCAATTTAATATTTAATATACACTTTTAAATGTAATTTCATAAAATCAAAACTGGTTTTAAATAATTAAAAACATGTTTTCGAGATGATTTTAACACTATTTAGAGATTCAAAATTCATAAACTCACCAGAACAAGATTGATAAGACCTTCATCTTTATCGACAAAAGAAAAATCTTCATTAATATATGCATCTGCAAGACCTAAGTCAGCTCGTGTCATAATCTACCTTGCAAAAGAAAATTTCATAAAAGGTGAGGAATTTGAAACTACATAATAGAAAATCAAGAAGAAGCAATTCAAATATAAATAAATATACATGAAACTTAATTCAAATTTCATACCTTCCAATAAAATTGGGGGCTGTGAACTCTTAAAACAACCTTTGGAAGGAATTTATTATCAATTCCTTTAAAGCTAAATATTCTCCCACCTTCCTCCATTATACTGTATTATATAATAACCAAAATTAGTTAGCATATTATTGTCTTCTTGAAAAATGGTTGTTTAATTCACTGAATCTATTAGATAGAAAAATGAAAAGAAAAAAAAAAATGTTGAATATACGAAAGATCTATCAGACACAAAATTACTCGAATTAACATACTCAGAAGGATGATTGTAATTACTGGAATCAAGAAATATATGATTGAAATATCATGTATTTAACTTACGTTAATGTTCCGGTAGATATATATCGTGCGAAAAATCTAGTGACTAGATAACGTGCTCCGATTTCGATCAAAGACGGTACCATTTGATTTGGATTGCTCAAAAGAGTACAACTCTTTCCAAGCACTTTTTGTGCTACCATGGTACCAGCCTGCATATATATGTTTATGTTACAAAACTTTATTTCAATTTCAATGCAATTATTCAAATCCTAAAAGATTCGTCGCAAATTTTAAGGTCTCGTTTGATAACTATTTAGTTTTCGAAACATTTTCTTATTTTCTCACTATTTTTATACAATTACTTTCATCATTTAAATTCTTAGTCAAATTTAAAAAATAAAAACAAATATTTATAAAGTAGATAGAAAAAAATAAAGAATCTCATTAGTAGAAAATAGTATTTATAGATTTAATTTTTAAAAACTAAATGATTATCCAACCGTATAAATAAATTATTTTCGACTCTCTTTTTTTTTTTGGGGTGCCTATATGACTTTGCAAAGGCCAAAAGTGCAGTATCATTCATTACCTTTAACCCATCTTCAAGGGAGCCAAAACCTAAAGAAAAAAAAAACATCAGCATATAATATGGATTGCTAGAACAAGACCTCAAAGGATTTGAAGTTAAGTTTAGAGATTAATTATTTTTTTATTATTATTTATTTTTTAATCTATCAAGATATCAACTTTGATCCTTGCTACCAAACCGAGCATAGCTCAATTGGCATAGGGTTGTGTCGGTGACCAAAAGGTCATGGGTTCAATCCCCGCATTAATTAAACTACCGTTGCAAAAAAAAAACTTTGATCCTTGCTTGCAGCTGCAAGATTATGCATAATATTTTGAATTTAGGAAATGACATTATAATGTTCGACCTTCGAACATAGGATCTCCTACTTTGATATCATTTTAAATCACCAATTAATCAACAAGTTTAAATTGATGGGTTACGATAGTTTTAACCTAAGGTTATGTCTCTTTCGTCACATTATGTTTTCATTCATTATTAAAAATTAAAGATATGAATGAAGTTTGAAGTAGGAAACTTCACCTAGATATCCTCCACAAAACCAAATTTGTCTGTTCCCTTGAATGCTATCAAGCTGATTTAAGGCTTTTGATGCAGTAACAGATGGAATTGGATGACCAATTGACGACTTAAACAACATATTTTTTGGCTCTTGTTCTGGATTAATAGTGACAAAAAAAGGACTTCTTGTTTCCCCAAGATTATTCTAGATTAATTCCCAAAAATAAAAAAGTTAGACAAATATATATATATATATATAATATGTTAGATTGATGCAATCAAATATTTGAAAGTGGAACTTATAGAAATTGACCTGAATTACGTTGAGCCAATATGTCAAGCACACTTTATTATTCTCTGTATTTCCAAGAAAATTCCTTGCACTCCATGCTACTTGGTTTTGGGGCATGAATTTTTTGTCACCATGAAGGAAAATATCACTGCCAATACACAAAAAAAAAAAAAATAGTTATGCATCTCGACGCAAGCCATCGTTACATACATTAGTAATTTTAAGTTGGTGTGTTATGGTAAAATTAATTATATCGATACTTTAATAAACACGGTAGAATATCCCACCAAGTGAAAATCAATATTACAAGAGTTTGAACACAGGACGTCCTGTTTGATACTGTTGGGAGTGCGACTAAATGATTAGTAAAGAAGAAGATCGTGGGTATATAAGTGACGGACAATATCTTCATTGGTATGAAGTCTTTTGGGTGTGAAACCAAAACCAAAAAGTCACGAGAGTTTATGCTCAAAGTGGACAATATCATACAAATGTGGAGATATTGTGGAGTTATGTTGTCCCTAACGAGTGGCATCAGAGTCATGCCTTTGATTTAGTCGCGTCGTTAGAATTTTCAGGTGCTGAACAAAGATATGGTGAACCTCAAAAAGTTCTAGTCATTGGTGGAAATCTGTAAGTTGAGCTCTATCGGACTAACAGTGTGTTCTGGAGAAAATGAGTTGGCGTGGATGAGAGGTACTAGACGGATAAATGACTATTTGATGGGAGACTCAGTAGTAGTTTGTTCGAGGTGAGGGTTGTTGGGACTGCGACCAAATGGTTAAGAGAGGAAAAGATGATGGTTATATGAACGAGAGACAACATCTCTATTGGTATGAAACCTTTCGGGTGTGGAACCAAAAGTAAAGTCATGAGGGTTTAAACACAAAGTAAACAGAATCCTACCAATGTAGATATATGTATGAAGTTACATTGTGAGATTATAAATGTACATATAAACATATTGGAAAGCACCAAGTATTCTCACTTCTTCGGATGTTGCTTGGTTCCCTAATATTCTTAAAGTATCGGGGGCATGAGTTGCAATCACGCACTGATCAAATATTTCTTGAGAATTAAGCCCGTAGTTTACAATGCAACCTGATAAACATATGTTATATTAGATGTTAAAAATGTATGTTATGATCTTAAATTACTAATGAAACTATAATCAAATGATGGAAGAAGAAAAAAAAAAGAAGCTAAAGCATCATTTTTCTATTTATTTACTCACCCTCCTTGGTTGTTGAGATGGAATCAATTTTAGAGGAAGTTCTTATTTGACATCCTTGACTTTCAAGTGCTTTTTGGATCTGATCGATGTTTTAAGCACACCAAATTGTATATAATAAAAAATAAAGGGAAAAAAAAACTATACGTTATTAGAAAAGAGTTCTAGGACAAATATTTAAGTTGCTGTCAAAAAAATAATAATAAAAGTCACTCCTCCATATATATATATATATATACAATGAGATTTTTGTACGAATGATGTGTTATTTTTTCGTTTATCAAAATGATTCGAATTTTAAAAACAAGGCAAATTGATCTTCTGTCATCACTAATTTTTTTAATATTTTTTCGAACTTGTTTTCTAGCTCTCTCGATTCCCCTCTCTCTTCTTAATCTATTTTTTTTCTTCTCTCTCTTCTATCACGTTTTTTTCTTCCTCCTATTTATCCATCGTTGGTGACTCTTCGTTGACGACTCGCATCGACGACAACTCGGTGACGATTCGAAAACCATATTTTTTTCAGATCTGAAAAATCTTACAAATCTACAAAATCTAAAATTTTCATATCTGAAATGGAGTTAGAGCTAGAGCGGGACCAACACGAGCACGGGCACAAGCTAGAGCGAGAAAAATAATATTAAAAAAAAAAAATGAGGATGTCAGCAGATCAGTTTGCCTTATTTTTAAAATTCGAATTATTTTAACAAACGAACTAAAATAACGGGTCACTCATACAAATTTCTCTATATACACTATTAAATAATAAATATCACCTTCTCTAGGTAAGAATTTGAACTCGATTTGATGGTAAGCCATTGTGGATGACCAAATAACTATAAAGAAAAATAAGGTAATTAAAGAAATAATAGCATGCCATAGTCTATTGAAAATCCCCTCAAGTTGCAACAACAAAATAATTAAGGTTAAAAATGCATTTTGGATCCTAAATTTTGATAACTTGAATTTTAGTTTGTAACGACTAAACTTTAGTAGATAACAATTTAGTCATATGTAATATTATTAAGACTTTAATGAAATTTCTCACACGTGTAGATCGATAAATTGACTATAGACCAATTGTGTTTATAAATTACAAAAACTAAATCATTACGTAATAAAAGTTGAAACACTTAATTTGGATGAGATTTTTCACAATAAAGACTAAACTGTTACAAATTTAAAATATAGCGACGCAATTTTTATATGATACGGTTTAAGGACTAAATTGTTACAATCGAGAGGTGAGAGAGTAAATTGTGCTACTCCCTTAGAAATTTAGGACCAAAAGAATGTGTTAGAAATAAAAAAACAAAATATGTGTATAAGTGATCTAAAAGATTACCTGAAGTAGATAATGATTTCGAAGAAATGAAAAAATTGAGATAGCTGAAAAGTTGAGAACTTTTTCTGTGGGGCATGACCAAATTGAACCACATATTGGAACCTGGAGATATATGACGACAATAAATAATTATATACACAATGATAAATAAGAAATTATATTCCGTGTCAATTTAAAATAAAATAATTATAAATATAGTATTTTTTGAAATTTTTTGAGAATATGATAATTTATATATGTGATAGTCACATATAGAATTCTATTAGTGATAGTCATTAGTGATATAATTATTGATATACTTCTATTTTTTTTTTAAATTTTGTCAATGATAATCATTGATAATAGTTTTTTTATAGAAACAATTATTGATAGTAGTCTATCAACGACTATCACTGATCTTTTGTTATATTTATAAAATATTTTATATTTTGTTATATTTGTCATTATTCTGGGTCTGATTACTATTTATGCTACGAGTGTAATTGGTTCGGTTTGAGTGCTGAACCGAAACTGATAAGAATATTGAAGGAAATGTGTGAAACCAAAATCGGCCTCCCATTCCCATGTGTTATGAGCCCATTCTACTTTGTAAAAGTAAATAGTTCAAAAAATATGCGTATTGTAATGTTCAAACTCAAGGCGTCACAATTCTAAGGCGACTCTGAAGCCAGAGGACCACATACGTTTATTAATTTTATTTCGATTTATTATATATACATAGTAATCGGTCAGCTCGATTATCATTAGTTTTAAAGCATCAAAACCGAAAACGACCGAATATATTCGGTTTTCTTAATATTTAAATCGAAACCGTCAATCTGAACCGAACCGAACCGAACTGAAATTAACGTCGATTTCGATTAATTTTTCGGTTCGATTCGATTTTTTTGAGTTTTCCTTGCATCCCTAATTTATGCAACCAGCTCATGATACATATCAATATTTTAACCCAAGAAAAAATAATGTTATGAGAAAATCTCACAAGGTAAGCGGTTTGAAATAATTCAGAATAGTCCCTCGACTTGAGAAATTGTCCCAACGTTTCATTTTGATCCATTGTTGGGTTATTTTTCATCACTTCAAGATAACTGTATACAAAACAACCCGATTAATTTATCGTCTAATTAGTTTAAAATAATTTTTTATTATTTCGCCAAAATAAACATAGTTCAGCGGTAATTAACACGTACCTGAAAACATCATCCTTAAATTTGGGTATTTCTTGAATCATTTGCCAGAAATATGGATTGAGAATATTCTTCTTTTGTGCAAATAGACTTGAAAGACCATTTTGAGTACCCCATTCATAGCCTTGTCCTTTGTCTAAACTGATTGAGAATGACATATTTGATAATTCTATTTCAACTCCCAAGTTCTCCAAAAACTCCATTGTATTTGGATATGTTACCTGTTTAGTTTTGAAGAGAATGATCATAATTATTATTTATTAAATTCTATGTTGAGCATCAAAAATACAAAGAGTGATCAAATATTTTTGTGGATTTTTAAGTCAAGGTTGGAGGAAGGGAAGGTCCATCCACATTAGGAAGAACTTCATGATATTCCCAAAATTACTAAGCCAAATATCCCAAATTACTAAGCCAAATTTTCACTTAAAAAAAAAAGTTTTTCACCTTCTTTAAAACAAATTTGAATTCTAAGCCAAATATCAAAAACAAAATCTAAGCTTTTCAAAACTAATTTTTCAAAAAGTTGATAATACATCAAGAAAGCTATAAGTGGAAAGTAAGGTTTATAGACTTAAAAAAAAACCTATAATATTGCACACTAAGATTTTAGATTTAATATAAAGAAAATATCCCAAATTTATTGCGTAAACTCTAAGGGTTGGTTGGACACAAACTTAAAATTCGATGGACTAGGTCATTATAATCAAGTTTAGATTATTTAAATTCAGGGTAAATAAAGCAAATTCAATAGTATTTACTATTCAAACTATTATACCTTTCCACTTGTACAACCACCGACTATTTTAACGCATCCAACGTCCCAAACAGCTTTTAACATGTTTTTATCTCTTCAGCATAAATACCAATAATCGGAGTTTTCCATAATTCAAACTTAAATTAAAGTAATGGGATTACAAAAAAATTGTGTTCTTTTATCACTACAAGAAAACAGGACTATTGCAGAGGTTTTTTTGAGCTATAGCAGCGGTTTTAAACTGCTGCAACACTTTTTGCAACGCTTGAGAAACTCCTGGCTAAACCAGTGTTGTAAGGGATCTAGCAACACTTTTTAAAGTGCTGGAATGACTTCTCACAACCGTTGCAATAACACACATCCTATTGCAACACTTTCTTATTTGTTTGGGCTTTAAATTTTTTAAAGATGTTTTTTTATTTGGGCTTCGCCAATTGTCCAAAAAAAAATGAACACCCTATTGCAACACATTTTAAAAGCGCAGCAAGAAAATCGTTGCAATAGATATATTTTGCAACAGTTTTTTATTTGTTTCTAGAAATTGTTGCGATTTTATTAAATTTTGCAGCACTTTCTAAACCGTTGTAAAAAAATTGTCGCAATAGACTAATTTTCTTGTAGTGTATTATAGTTATTAGTATCAGTATTAATTCTCGCAACGAGTACTTTTATGAGATGTTACTACTCTAATGGGATAATTGTATGACTGACTCTCTATTTTTGACGATTTTTTAAAATGACTGAATTTGAAGAAAAAAAATGGCAAACTGACCTTCTGCGGAATTCATCACAATTTTTTTTAATATTTTTTCTAGCTACTTTTTGCAGCTCTTTGGCTTTCCCTCTCTCCTTTGAAAATAATTTGTTCTTCTTCTATTTTTTTTCTCTCTCCTCTATCCAGGGGCGGACCTCTGAAGGGACTAGGGGGGGCCACGGCCCCCCAAAATTTTTGATTTTCTCATACTCGTAGGCAAAATTAATGCCTTAAATATATACTGTTGTTATTAAATACATTTTGGCCCCCCCAAATTAACAAAATCTTATTCTGCTGCAGTGGTCATGTACATGGTTTATATTTTGTTGTGCCTGAGTTCGAAACTCAACCACAACAATAATTTATTTGCTTTACATTTTCTTCCCTATATGTATATTTTTTTAAAAAAAGATGGTTCTCTTTTAATGTTTTGTTTATATATATGTAAAAATATATAAATTTTATTCTTAAAAATAATTAAGACCTATTTTTTTTTTAAGAGTTATATTATTTTAGTCATTTTAATTTCAAATATCTAAATTTAGTATTTTCATACTTTAAAAAAAATTATTAACTCTTAGTATTAATTTATTTATTAACATTTTCAAAAATAATTTAGACTATATTAACCTCTCTTTTATAAATTTTGTAAACAAATTCATGTTATATTGTGTTTTTTTTTAATAATTTCTTTTTAAAAAAAATGTCTAATAAATCTTTGAACTTTTAATTTTGTGTTTAATAGACCACGAACTTCAAAAAGAATTCAATATATTTTTTAACTTTCAATTTTGTATTTAATTGGTCCTCAAATTTTCAAGTTTAAGTCTAATATATCCTTGTATTTATTTGACATCTTTTAAAATCTAGGAATTCATTAGAAACAAAATTGAAAGTATAAGAACGCATTAAAGACTTTTTAGAGTTTAGAGACTCAATAATTTTTATTTTTTTTAGATGAACAAAATTATATGATGGTATTAAGTTTATTTAAACTTAGTCCGTAAGTCTTTAATACACTCACATATGTTTATCACTGGTAACTTTTTTTTAATGTCAACATAGTGAATTCGAACCTCTGGATTTTTGGCGATATTTTTTTAATATTTATATACTCTAATTTTTGGCCCCCCAAACATCAATGTATGGATCCGCCCCTGCCTCTATCACGTTTTTTCTTCCTCCTATTCATCCATCGTCAGCGACGGTCCGATGGCGACTCTCATCGACAACAACTCTCACGTGACGATTCGAGAATCATAATTTTTTCAAATCTAAAACATTTCAAATCTGAAAAATCTACAAGAACTAAAATTTTCGAATCTGGAAAAAAATTGGGAGAATTGTACAATTGACCCGGTATTTTGGGCGGATTGTCAAAATGACCCGGATCTGAAGAAAAAAAAGGCAAGGCATTCTGCTGACATCATCATTTTTTTTTAATATTATTTTCTAGCTCTAGTTGCGGGCGCGGGCTGGTCTCGCTCTAGCTTTAACTTCATTTCAGATCTGAAAATTTCAAGATCTGAAGTTTTTTTCAGATTCGAGATCAGCGCTAGAGCGAGACCAGCCCGCGCCCGCAACTAGAGCGAGATCAGCCCAAGCCCGCAACTAGAGCTAGAAAAAAAAATGAAAAAAAAAATGATGATTTCAGCAAAGGTCAATTTGACTTATTTTTCAGATCCAGATAAGTTTGACAAACGGGCCAAAATAGAGGGTCAGTCGTACAATTTTTTCAAAAAAATTCAGATCTTAATTTTCATATCTGAAATGAAGCTAGAGCTAGAGCGAGACCAGCCTGCGCTGATAGCTAGAGCGAGATCAGCCCGCGCCCGCACAACCAGAAAATAATATTAAAATAAAAAATGATGATGTCAGCAGAAAGTCAATTTGACTTTTTTTTTTTTAAATTCGGGTTAGTTTATCAAACGGACCAAAATATCGGGTTACAATTATCCCTATTCTAATCTAGTTAATTTATTAGGGTTAAAAAAATGAAAAGTATTAAGCACTTAATTTATTTATTTTTAAAACAATTTATACTCATAAAACCAAAAGGAGTGAGGAATGAGAGATTACTGGATTGAAGACCATGAAGCCAAGGTCCAAATCAAAGCCATCAAAGTTTACAGTTTTACAATGGCCGCCTATGTAGTCTTCCTTCTCAAACAACACGACCTCGACTCCAGCTTTGGCTAGAACATACGCCGAAACTAGGCCGTTGATCCCTGCGCCGACCACCGCCACCTTCATCTTCCTCGCTACATTCGATATTAAACCGATTAATTCTCAGTAATTCCATTCATCTCGAGATGGAGATCGAGAAAGAGTAGAGCATACAATACCGAAAGAGATGATTCAGTTCTTTATGAAGATGCTAAAGTTGGAGCTCGGCTGCGGGATGAATGGATGGGATATTGAAGGGAAGAAGTGGAAAGTTAAATATCAAAGAAGAAGAACTTAAAATGAGAGATATGAGAAACTCAGTTCCTTGATGGATTCTCACACATACTGCTATATTTATACTAAGTTTAGAAGATTTGGATATCCACATATATATTTATTGTTGATGGAAGATTTTTAACCTTCCTTGGCGGGGATGCGAATGGGATGCGCTACAGTCTGGTCCGAGGTCGACCTGCAAAAGAAAGAGCTCGACCCTCCAAGGGCTTCAAATCCCATAACATATATCTTCACCTCAAATAATTGTATTGTTGGATATATATTCAAAATAATATTTTTTTAGTTCTCTCTTGGTCAAATAATATAGTTTAAATTACAAGTTTAATCATTAAACTTTTAAATTTTTATTCCATGAACTTTCAATTATATATCAATTATGTCAAATAACTTCTTAAACTTTAAAAATATTTAATACATTCTTAAACTTTCAATAATTTTGTGTTGAATAGGCCTTTGAGTACATATTGATTTTTTTTAAAAAAAATTAAACTGACTTATTAGATATAAATTTAATTTTGTTTAATCAAACTTAAACTTTTATTTTCATGTCGGGTATATTTGTGATAAATTAAAAAAAAAAAAAAAAGTTGAATACGAGAAATATCTATTATACACAAAATAAAAAATTTAAAGATTAATTGGATACATAATGGAAAGATGACTAATTAGATATTTTTAAAATTTATTGGCAGATCCAAACTTAAAAATTTAGAGATATATTAAATATTTTTTTACAATTTAGTGACCCAAACAGACATAAACATCAAGTTCAAAGTTAAAGTTTAGTCACTAAAGTTATAATTTAAATAATAATATAAAATTGTCAAGAGCCCTTGAATAATTTCTTATAATTTGTTGAAAGTGGTGAGAGTTTTCATTTATATGATATTTTTAATGACATGCATTGACTTGCGATTTAAATTCTATTTTAGATCATCAACTTTCATTTTAATTATTATTATTACTATTTTTTTCTTTTTATTTATTATTATTTTTTTTATAAATCAACAAAAAAAAATTCTCTCAAATTTTCAATTTACATTTGGAATACCGAATATTAGAATCTACCGTCCCGTTAATAAAGTAACTACACTATAAACAATCCCTAAGAGGGTGTTTGGCCCAAGAAGTTTTTTTTTTTTTTTGATTACATTGGGGGTGGGGAGATTCGAACCACAGACCTCGTGGTCGTCAACTGATACATATGCCAGCTGAGCTATGCTCGCTTTGGCTTTGGCCCAAGAAGTTGTTAGGAGAAGAAGTTGGGGGAGAAGTTACTCCCCGTTTAGTCCACCAACTTGTTGAACTCGGATAAAAAAACATCGAACTTCTCATACTTCAACCGTAATTACTATTGAACTCTCCATACTTCTAGAGTAATTATTATTCATGATTGTCCCATTTTTCGAGGCAACACATTTCTCTCTCTCCCTCTCTCCCACTCTATTTTTAATTGTTTAAGAAAAAACGTAATTTAAACAAAATGTGTAAATGGACTAAAAATTAAATTCAACCTATTTTTATTATTTTAAATATAAATTAGGTTCTTCAATCAAAATTGGTACATAAACCAAATTCAAAAGGTAGTATTCTTACCATGGAGAAAAATAAAAATATTAGTTTATTTAGATCCATTTAAATTAATGGATTAAAATCTTTCAAATTCAGATGTAATATTTAACAGTACGACTCTCTTTTATTTCAAAACTATGCAAATAAAATAAATAATTAATGTGAGTGATATTGAAAAAAGAATATGAAGTATTATGGTCAAAATCGCATTCTTAAAATTTATTGGAATAAGCCCTTAACAATGAAACTATTGTCAAACTGAGCATAGCTCAATTGACATAAAGTTGAGCCCGTGACTAAGAGGTCATGGGTTCAATTCTTGCATTAATTAAAATATAGTTGCAAAAAAAAAAAACAATGAAACTATGGAAAATTATAGAAAAAAATGTACAAAAGAATAGCTAAAATAAACTGTCATATAAATAAAAAAAAAAAAACCAATCTTATGATTGGTAAAATTAAATGAGTCCTAACAAAAATGGATATATATATATATATTTTATAATCAATGTGAGAAAATTATATTATGTTAGGTATTGTGGTCAAAATTATTTTTTGTTGTCCTCAAAGAAATTAGTAAAAATAGATAAAATAAAAATAAAAATATTCATTTTTAGAATTTATTGGAATTGGAAAAAATCCATAATAATAAAATTTTAAAAGTGTGTAGAAAAAGATTGGAGAGAAAAGCAGCTAAAATCAACTCATTTGAGAACCTAAGAACTTCAGGTTCAACAACTCCCTGCCTCAAACACATATACCGATTCGATCTGGAACGTTCACCTCCCTTCGATCGGCAAGAAGAGACGTTTAGATTTGGACAAAAAATGCTTTCTTCTTTTATTTATACAGAAAAAAATGGATCGTTCGACGACAGTTGTAGTTGCAGCTCGCTGAGAGTAAAGGAGAGGGAAGAAGAGATGAAAGGAAGAAAAAATTGAAAAAAAAAATAATAAAAAAAAAAGCGTGAAAGAGGGAGACGAGAGGGAATTTAAAAAAAATAAAAAACCATCCTACGAAAATTTAAAATGTGGCCCACCATAAACAAAACTACACGTGGCTTGAATTGAATGGAGGGATAGAGAGAACTTCCATGTAATAGATGTGCTAGAAATTTTCTACAATAATATGGGTGCACTCCTTCAAGAAGGGCAGTCGAGATGACACTCTATTGAACGATTAACTGGTCAGAATATGCGAGTTGAACCCGCGCACTCCTAATAAAACAAACAAAACAAAAAAAATATATATTTTTTCGATTTTTTTTTTAAAACCATATTCATCTAATTTGTTTCATAAACTGACCTAAAAAAAAAAACTATTTATGCATCGAGCCAAAATGTATTTTAGAATTTTAAGAGACTTTTGGGTAAAAAAAAAAAAAAAATCTTGTTTGGTAAATTGTCGATAATATTCTTTGCCTGGTTGAAGGTGTAATATTATCTCTACATATTTTGTAAATCATTAATCAATTTGAGTGAATTTTCTCGTTAATATATCATCGAAAACAATGATTTGGCACATGAGTAAATCTTTCTACTCGATCTAAGGTTTAAAATGTTAAATTAAAGTTGGTCAAATCCTTGGCACATGAGTAAATCTTTCTACTCGATCTAAGGTTTAAAATGTTAAATTAAAGTTGGTCAAATCCAACATAGCTCATGTTGTGTTATTGACCAAGAGGTTAGGTTAATATTTCACCATGTATTAATTACACGTATTAATTAAATTTGAGAAATTAAAAAAAAAAATATATATATATATATATATATAAATATTTCTAATGAAGCTCTAAAATTTCAATTTTTATATACTAGATTCGTAAATTAATAAAAAAAAAAAAAAAAAAAAAAAAAAAAAGCATTCGGTGACTTTCGCGATCGCCCTCACTGAACCGACTTGAATCTGAACTACGATTCAGATTGACTAAATTTTTAATTTAATCTTAACTTAATAAATAAACATTATATATATATATATATATATATATATATTTTATGAGTTAAAATATTTATTATTAATATTATATTCACATTAGTTATAGTTATAGGGTTGGTTGCACAAATAGCAATCAGGCCCAAACTAATTACAAATTTAGCAAACTTTAAAATGTTTTGCAAATATGACAAAAAAAATTGTTTCTATCACGGATAGATTTTATCATATCATTGATAGACTTCTATCAGTGATAGACTATTATCACTGACAAAAATCTATAAAAAAAAATTAAGGTGATCAGCGATAGACTTCTATCAGCCATAAGATATCAGCGATAGAAATTATCATATCCGCAAATTTTTTAAAAACATGCTATATTTTTAATTATCTTATTCTAAATTGACATCGGTTACAATTTTCCTTAGTTGTATTTTATTGTTATTTATTTAAATTTAAATAATTCACCAAATTTGACGGTTAAAATGAAAAATGTTGATTCATCTCTTATGTCGATCTAAATTCATGTATATGTGAAAATATCACCATGTCAACGAAAATTTAATAGTTTGGTTAAAAGTGAGTTAATATCAATAAAATTTTCTATTAAAATAAAAAAAAAAAACTAATATCAATTTATAGAAATTCTCAATAAGAAAAATTAGTAATTAAAACAGAGAATCAAGTTTTTTAAAACTATTTTTTTTTTAGTTTAAAAAATTGGCTTGGTTTTTTTAAAAAGGTTTTAAAAACTATGTAATAAAAATAAGTAGGATTCATAAGTTTAATTTAAAAAAGAAAAGTAAAAAATAATATAATTATCAAACATACTTGAGTTATTGACATTAATTATTTTGTTATATATATTATAAATTACTTCATAAGAGTCCAATTTAAGCCATTTTTATTCATTTATCTAATAATCAGTAGATTATAATGAAAATAAGTACTTGAAATCCTACTCTTAGATATTATATTTTTCAATTAATTGAAAATATATAAATAAGTAATAATTAAGAAATGAAAAATGAGAACTAAAGGTAGACAATGTATTTGGTCCGGACATTTGTTTATTATTAATGTTTTTACCTAATTTATTTATATTTTTATCACATTTGATTAAGTCTTTTTAAATTGTAAATTCACTTTTTATTTATTTTTGTATTTAATTAATTTCGAAAATTGGAGAAAAGTAACAAAAATAAGATTTAAACTGTTTTGAAAGGTCTTTATCTAATTTGACAAATAAAATTGGCATTTGATGAGTATAAAATTTATGGGTTATTTTACGGCTAAAATTTAATATTCATTTATTCATTTATGAATATAAATTATTTAATTCATTTTTTGGGTTAAAAATTGGATATTCATTTATGAGTATAAATTATTTAATTCATTTTTTGGGTTAAAAATTTGATATTCATTTATGAGTATAAAATATTTAATTCATTTTTGGGTTAAAATTGGATATTCATTTATGAGTATAAATTATTTAATTCATTTTGGGTTAAAAATTTTATATTCATTTATGAGTATAAAATATTTAATTCATTTTTGGGTTAAAATTAGATATTCATTTATGAGTATAATATATTTGTTCATTTTTGGTCAAAATCCGTTCAATTAAGAATAAAATTTTGGGTCATTAATTAATTGTTTGGTTTTAACCTTGTTTGACGTTCTCAGGTAAAGAATCCTTCAGAGAGAAGGGGAGAAATATTAGAGAAAAAGTCGTAGAGAGACCGATAAATTAGAGTTTTTTTTAGAGAAGTTTAAAAGAGTGATTTTGAAATCAAAGTTGATTTTTCTTTGACCAAAAATAAGTTTTCCCTCCAAAACTCTACTTTCTCTTTCTTCCTTTTTTCCATTTTTTTCAGGTACGCAAATCGAGGTTCTACTATTCATCATCTTCTCTACCTTCTTCATCCCACCACCATCTCCGACCACCATTACCGTCGGCGGCGCACCACTTCTCGCGGCGGACGGAACTTCACGAAGGCAGACGACGACGGCGCTAACTCGGACGTTGAACTCCGGCGAAGCCAAGCAAACGGCAGCTGAAGCTCTACGTTGAGGTAAGCAAATTGTTTTAGTTTTTGTTAAAATTACGAAACTGCCATTACATTTAATTTCTAAATATATACCTGGTTTATATGAAATTTCAAATATATACCTGGTTTATATGAAATTTCAAATATATACTTGGTTTATATACTTGAAATTTCATATAAACCAGGTATATATTTGAAATTTCATATAAACCAGGTATATATTTAGAAATTAAATGTAATGGTAGTTTCGTAATTTTAACAAAAACTAAAACAATTTGCTTACCTCAACGTAGAGCTTCAGCCGCCGTTTGCTTGGCTTCGCCGGAGTTCAACGTCTCCGAGTTAGCGTCGTCGTCGTTTGCCTTCGTGAAGTTCCGTCCGCCGCGAGAAGTGGTGCGCCGCCGACGGTAATGGTGGTCGGAGATGGTGGTGGGATGAAGAAGGTGGAGAAGATGATGAATAGTAGACCCTCGATTTGCGTACCTGAAAAAAATCAAAAAAAGGAAGAAAGAGAAAGTAGAGTTTTGGAGGGAAAACTTATTTTTGGTCAAAGAAAAATCAACTTTGATTTCAAAATCACTCTTTTAAACTTCTCTAAAAAAACTCTAATTTATCGGTCTCTCTACGGCTTTTTCTCTGATATTTCTCCCCTCCTCTCTGAAGGATTCTTTACCCGATATTTATAGACGATGAGAACGTCAAACAAGGTTAAAATCAAACAATTAATGACTCAAAATTTTATTCTTAATTGAAACGGATTTTGACCAAAAATGAACAAATATATTATACTCATAAATGAATATCTAATTTTAACCCAAAAATGAATTAAATATTTTATACTCATAAATGAATATCCAATTTTAACCCAAAAATGAATTAAATATTTTATACTCATAAATGAATATCAAATTTTTAACCCAAAAAATAATTAAATAATTTATACTCATAAATGAATATCCAATTTTTAACCCAAAAAATGAATTAAATAATTTATACTCATAAATGAATATCCAATTTTTAACCCAAAAATGAATTAAATAATTTATATTCATAAATGAATAAATGAATATTAAATTTTAGCCATAAAATAACCCATAAATTTTATACTCATAAAATGCCAATTTTATTTGTCAAATTAGGATCTTTCAAAACAGTTTAAATCTTATTTTTTTACTTTTCTCCAATTTTCGAAATTAAAAAAAAAAAAAAAAAAAAAAAGAAAAGAAAAGAAAAGAAAAGAAAAGAAAAGAAGTGAATTTACAACTTAAAAAGACTTAATCAAATGTGATAAAAATATAAATAAATTAAGTAAAAATATTAATAATAAACAAATGTCCGGACCAAATACAGACACTAAAAATATTTTTTTACCAGAAGTTTAAATACTAAATTATATCAGAAACTTTTATTTGAGGATAAAGTTAGAATAAATAAAAAAGGTTAGGCTTAAACTTAATGATTATATATCATAGAGGTAGGTCTGCTTGAGACTTTACAATAATGTATCTACGCAATTATCTTTTTATTATTTTTATTAAAAGAATATAAAGTAGGAATTAAGGGACCGTTTGGCCCACGGAGTTGGGAGGAGTGGAGTTGTGGGGAGTAAACTTACTTCCCGTTTGGCCCAAGAAGTTGTTTAACTTGGACAAAAAATATCAACTCCCGAGACTTCTACAGTAATTACTATTCAACTCCCCAGACTTCTACAGTAATTACTATCCAATTCTCCTTCATTTTCCTCTCTTTCTCTCTCTTCCTTTTAGAATATTTTTAATTATTTAAAAAAAACATAATTTAAACAAAAGGTGTAAAATGACTAAAAATGCAATTCAACCTATTTTTTATTTTAAATATAAATTAAGTTGTTGAATTAAAATTGGTACTTAAACAAAATTTAAAATGTAGTATTCAAGAAGAAATAAAAATATAGCTTATTTGGATTCACTTAGATTAATGGATTAAAATCTTTCAAATTCACATGTAATAGTTAATCGGCTATTGTACGACTATTTGTTTTATTTCAAAACGATCTAAATAAAATGAATAATTAATGTGAGTGATATTGAAAAAAGAAGGTGAAGTATGGTAGTCAAAGTTATTTTGGTTATCTTCGAATAAATTTGTAAAGGATACATAAAATAAAAAAACACAAAAATCGTATTCTTAAAATTTATTGGAAGAAGTTCTTGATAATAAAAATATGAAAAATTATAGAAAATAGATTCTAGGTGTAGTGCATATGAAATTACGAGTTTAAGTGGGTGGAAGCAAGGAAGAACTTGTTTGACACATAGATATGTTTATGTGTTAGAGAAATTTGTAAAATATACTTACACTAAAAAAAAATAAAAAAACTCACTTTTAAAATTCATAAAATTAAAAAAATTAAAGATTGAGTCTTTAAAAAATAATAATAAATATATATTATTGATAATCAAAGTGAGAGAGATTAAAAAATTAATGTGAGGTATTGTGTTTAAAATTATTTTTTGTTATCTCCAAAGAAATTTTGAAAGTAGATAAAATAAAAATGAAAAATTACATTGTTATAATTTATTAGGAAAAGTCCTTAATAAAAAAAATTAGAAAGTTTGTAGAAGAAAAAAAATTGTAGAACCCTGTCAAACACACTAAAATAAAATGAATAATTAATGTGAGTGATATTGAAAAAAGAATGTGAAGTATTGTGGTCAAAATTATTTTTGTTATATTAAAAAAAAATTGTAAATGATACATAAAATAAAAAGCAAAAATCGCATTCTTAAAATTTATTGAAATAAGTCTTTAACAATGAAAATATGGAAAATTATAGAAAAAAAATTGTAAAAAAAAATAGCTAAAATAAATTATTATTGTTGAGATATGATTTACGGGTGGGGTGGATTCAGATGAGAGGCTGAGAAAGATGTGTTTGACAGATGAATAGACTATACTCGTGGGTAGACAATCTTATAATTCATAAAATTAAAGATAGTTCTAACAAAATATATCTATATCTATATTTATATATATATTTTATAATTAATGTGAAAAAATAATGTCAAATATTATGCTCAAAATTATTTTTGTTGTCTTCAAAGAAATTTGTCAATAATAGATAAAATAAAAATAAAATATTTCATTTTTAGAATTTATTAGAATTGGAAGAAGTCCTTAATAAGAAAATTTTGAAAGTTTGTAGAAAAAAATTGTGTAGAAGAAAACAACTAAAATAAACTCAGACTTCACACCTCCTTGTCCAAACACACACTTCAGAACTTCAGACTAAACAACTCCCTGCCCCAAACAGACATAACTCAAAACTCCTCAGACTAAACAACTCTAGACAAAACAACTCCAACTCCCCCCAACTCCGTGGGCCAAACGCCCCCTAAGAGGTGATTTAAATTAAACAAAAGTTTTAAAGCAAACTGCAATTTGATGACCAACCTATGATTTATATATTTGATAGTGACATAAATAGCAATTAAGTCCAAAGTAATGATAAATATAGTAAACTTTCTACAAACAAATTGTACACTTTGGTATAATTTTGTGTCTAGTTTCTTTAGATATGATAAGCTTCAAATTATAAAAGCATTTCAAATAAAAAAATATTGAGATATAATAAACGAAAAAAAAACAAATTCGGAAGAAATGCCGACAGTCTAGTTAAATCGTTGAGAGAAGTGTTCTCTCGGCGTTAAGCAAAAAAATTGTCGAGAGAAGTTCTCTCGAGGGAGTTTTACCGACGGTTGATGTTGACGATTTTTTTTTGTCGAGAGAAGTTCTCCCGACACAGTTTTGTGGCTTCTCCCGACGTTTTTTGTGCGTCGAGAGAAGTCAAAATTCTTGTAGTGATGATAACATCGACAAAAGCTGTATTTTATTGGAGTAAAGATTTTTTTTTTCGTGTCATTAAATTTCACACGATCAATGAGAGTCAACTTCAACCCATGGAGAATAGAGATTGCAATAAACCTTAAGACAACACTCATAAAGGGTTAAAGTATGTGCAAGTTCAACTGATCTGTTCATGTCATGTAAAACAATAATAACTGCAAGCACAGATTCACCACATGAGTTAGTTCCTAACGATTGATCCTCTAGCATATCAACGTCTAGATGATTGGTTTGTCTCTCGATAGGTTGATGAAAATTCTCAACTTTTCACACACTTTAATTTAAGTTGGTTTTTTTTAAAAAAATAAAAAAAATAAAATTAATCTTAAACTGTGTGTCATATTTACAAATATTTGTAGCTTGAGCTAGATAAATATTTCTTAGCTTTTGGACTAGAATTTTTATTATTTTGGTCATTGTCATATATGTTGTTCATATAAAGAAAAAAGAAAAAACTATGGAAGGATAATATTTGGAGGCGAGTTAAAATGATAGTTCATATAAAGAAAAAACTTCTCCCTTTTCAGTCAATCCCTTAGGCTCCATTATATTCGATAATCATTTAGTTTTTAGTTTTTGGTATATAATCATTTAGTTTTTAGTTTTTGGTTTATGAAATTTGTGTTTTTTTTTCAACATTTCATAACAATGATTTTTCATTTTTCTTAAGAAAACATTAGAATTTTTAGTCAAATTCTAAAAACAAAAATAAATTTTTAAAAACGATTTTTTTAAAGTTTCAAAACTATTAGAGGCATCGTATATCTCGACGTCTACGTTGGTCAACTCCAAAAATCTCGGCGTATATCATTATATATATTTCCGAGTCAGAGATTAAGGCGTCGTATATCTCGGCATCTACCTTTATGAACACCGTAAATCTCGGAGTATATGGTTGTATATAGTCTGCCATCATAGATTTACTTGCTATATTAGTTTATTCTGTTTCATTGATTAACTCATTCAGGTCCTATATCTCGGCGTCTATGTTGGTCAACTCCGAAAATCTCGGCGTATATCATTGTATATACGTTGTATATGTTTGCAATTTATTTTTCATTCATTTTTAGGTGCTAAATGCAACCAAATTATTCCTAGCCAAAGTTGTTTTCACCCACAAAATAGAAGAAATAGTGTGTGCTACATTCAACAGTGAAAAGTGTAAAACCAACTCAATATGCTGAAGGTATTCCTTGATATGAATTGTTGAATGTTGCAACATTACCAGGCCTTGAAAACACAATCTGCAATAACATATTAAAACCATATGGTAATAGTTTTAGCATATGAATAATCTTATACATATATTTTAGTAATTTCACAGGCGTGTGACAAATAAAAAAAAATTAAAGGGAAGATTCAGGCTGTTTTTTTTTAATATTATAATTTTTTTAATTTTTTTTATAAAAAAATTGTAGTTTTGAAAGTACTTTTAAAAATAATGATGTTTTAAAGTGAGGTCTCCTTGGATTAAAAAATTGATACATTTTTATTCAGATATTCAAAAATTTCGAAAAATGTATGGCTGGAAAGCTAAGAGAGACCTTCAATTTGATATCTAGTTTCACTATTTTTTGAGTTGTGTATCAAAAGATACAGATCATCGAAGTTGAACTACATTTCTAAAAATTTCACTAAACCCAAAATTAAGGATATGGCTAAAAAAATTTAAAAGTGTAGTTCAACTTCGACGATATTTGTAGTACTTGCAATTGGCGATAGTCACAAAGAAGAAACTTGATGTGATCCTGAAAGCATAACCCCGAAATGAATGGTTAAATAATGGTGCTTTAATTAAGAAGAAAATTCAAGTGCTAAAATGGTGTATTAATTAATTTAATACCCATTTATTAGAGTTATTGAATTGTCTATAAATTTCAATATCCACATTATTATACATTTTAATTAGAGGTGAAAAGTTTTTAAATTTGTTCAAATTGTGTGAATAACATTAGTGAGAGAAAGAAAATAAAAATGGTAGTTGAAATTAATATTTGTAGCTTAATAATCACCTTTTCAATAAGAATAGAAATTTTTCTCAACTGTGCATCCCTCAAATCTTCATCCTCCCTCTATTAGCAAAAAAATAGGTTAAGAAAACACAGTAGAAATTAAAATGCTCCTTAATTAAGATAATAGTTTCATATTCAAACCTTAAAGATAGCGCATGAGTATGTCATTGTGTCATCCAAGAATAGAGAAAATAGTTCATTGCTCTAAAAACACAATCAAACATCCAAATACTTGTCAGCCAAAAAGAGAAATAATACTATATAAAATAACAACATATCAGGTAGGATTCGACCCATTGGACCTTGATAACATCTTAATACTGTTGGTAGTAAAAATAGCGAGATATAAATAACCTGTAGAATAACAAACTAAATATATCTTAACCTTCCACTTCATAGGTTAGAACACAAAAAATAAGCGATCACAAAATACAATAATAAAGATAAGAGAAAGAGATAACGACACCAAAAGATATATTAGTTCGCCCCGATTTCGGGACTACGTTCAGTTTTCTGCAGGTTCTACTATAATAGAGATTACAAAAAGTCTCTCAAACTCGCGCTACAAAACTTACTCAAATAGTCCAACTCGAACTATTTGCTTTCAAGTACCCCAACTCGATAGCTTATGATAAACAAAGAAGAGAAACACTTAACCCAAGACGAGAGCACACTCTTCTCTCACAAAAACTATTCACCACCTCACAAAAATTGCTCTTGCCTTAATTGTGAAGTTTGTCGCCAAGGTCATTACAAATTTTGACCACAGTCAAAATTTATAACTTATAATCTAAGCTCATAATGGGCTTAAGCCCAATTGAGTTGTGCCTTCAATTTTGATGTTTCTGTGCAGGGCAAGAAGTTTTGGCTCCACAAGAAAAAACAAATACTTCTTGAAAAACAAAGCCAGAACTTTAGAAATAACCATTTGGAAGAGAGGATGAGAAACATCTTCCTCTGTAAAAAGGGTAAGAAAGACTTAGTTCATTTTCGTTGTCACCTTCTGAGGAACATCTTTAACTGTCTCCTCCAATCACTACAAAGAATATAGGGTTTTTTCTACCCAAAAACGTCGGGAAAAGTCTACAAATGCGTCAACAAAGATTTTCCCAACGAAAAAAAAAGTCGTCGGAATATCTTCGTCGTTAATACCTTTGTCGACGCCACAACACACGGCGTCGTGAAGGCTACTTTTGTCGACGCCACTACGCGGTGTCGGCAAAAGCAAGATTTCCCAACGCCGTATATTTTCGGGTCGACGAATCTTTTTTTAAAAAAAAAAAATCAATATAATCCAAAATTTTATATTTTATCAATAAATATTTGAGTACGCAATAAGGATATAAAATAAAATTTATATTCTTACACAATTCATTTATATAAAGTTTGAGCTCTCAATAAAATTAAAATAAACCTAAGTAAACTAAGAATAAAACGTCATTCTTGGCCGCTTCATATCATCATCATCTTGAAAAGTAAGCTTTCTTACATTAACTCCCGCCTAAATCACCTACAAAAAAAAAAAAAAAAAAAAAAAAAAACAATAACAATCTTATTATGAAAAAATTAATATTGAACTCATTGAATTGAGAAATATAAAACAATTAAACTTATAAAAACATGAACATATAACATCGATTTTTTTTTATTTTTTTTTTTGACTTATCTAAACTTAATTAACTTATCAAAACTTAGACATAAAAACATGAATATATATTCAACTTAACATATCTTAAACAAATTTATATCAAAATGAATTCTAACACATTAAATTAAAACAAAAGCACTGACTTAACTAATTAACTTATCACATAAAAATATATTGTAACTTATCCAAACTTATAAACATAACAACTAAATCAACTTTCCAAAACTAATTAACTAACTCATTAAATTAAAGAATGAAATAAAATCACTAAACTTAACTTAGAGAGAAATTATAAACATAATAACTAAGGTAAACAAACTTTTCAGAACTAAAGATTCAAAGAACATACCAAAAATGAAAAAGAAGAAGAAACTGAAAAAGAGGGAGAAAGAAAAAAAAAAATTTACAGTGGGAGGAGAAGAGCGGTGGTGGAGGCGGCAACAGTGGAGGAAACGACGTTAGTGGTGGTTGTTGAAAAGGAATAAGAAAAAAAAAACCAAGAGGAGGAAGAAAACGAAAAAATGGAGAAAAAAAGTGAAGGCAAAGAAAAAAGATATCATAGTGGAAGCACTGGCGGTGGAGAGAGGGCGGTGGAAACACAGAGAAGAAGAAGATCAAAGAAACCAGAGAAGGAGAAATAAATAGGAAAAAAAAAGTGTTAGTGTTTTTAGAAATACGAACTTTTTCCCGACGCCATGTTGGTGGTGTCGGGAAAAAGTTGACTTTCCCCATTTTCCGGACGCCTCCAAACATGGCGTCCAAAACATTTCCAATTTTTTTTAAAATTTGTTGTCGCTTTTTTTTTATTTTTTTGCCATTGTTTCAATTTTTGCCACTTTTCTCGACGCCATGTTTGGAGGCATCTGGAATGATATTTTTCTCGGCGCCTCCAAACATCGCGTCGGAAAAAGTTCCCAATTTTTCAAAAAAAAAATTGCCGCTTTTTTCAATTTTCACTTTTTCCGACGCCATATTTGGAAGCATCAAGAAAATTTCCTAAATTTGTTTCAATTTTGAGACTTTGTTCCGACGCCTCAATTATGGCATTGAGAAAGGTGCATTTCCCGACATCATAATCGAGACGTCGAAAAAGGGTTCTTTTTCCGATAAATTTGTGTGCGTCAGGAGAATTTTCGTGGAAGTGAATTTTTGAAGTGAGGTAACATTAGAAGTAAAGATATTCGTAAAATAGTAAAAAAAAAAGTAGAGTTTTTTTTTTTTTTTTTTTTTTTTTGTCAAACCATTTGGTATTTGGAGCACTCCATTTAAGCCAATTTTCTCACAATTGTTCCTTCTATTATATTTCCTCAATAATTTATTTTATTTATTACATTTATATCAAATAAATTAAATAAAATTCTTTTATCTAAACAAAAAACTAAATAAAATTATTGCCCGAGGAGGTTGATTTTTTTTTAAAAAAAAAAATGAAACCACTTTTGTCAAATCAAATCTATATTTATGTTTTAAAATCTATTTTAATTCTAAACTTTGAATTTTTTTTATTTTGATCGATCTATTTATCTAATTTTATCCTAAACTTATTAAAAAAAATATATACTTATCTTTGTTTTGTTATTAACAAATGACCCACCTATGGGGTGCGAGGTTTTTTTACCCTGTTTTTAAAATCTCATGTTTTTTGACCTTTTGTTGTCGTCAGCAACACCCTGATCACGATCGCTAGACACTTCACGCCGCGTAGAAAGACGTTTTGCCCTCCTCCATTTTGCACCCACTTCTTGTCGAGAGTTTCTACCTTCTGCTTGTCACGATTATCAACCAACTACTTGTCACGATTCTCAACAAACTGCTTGTCGCGAGTATGGACCAAGTGTTTATCGCAATTTTTGAGCTACTACTTCTCGCGATTATCAACCAACTGCTTGTCACGATTCTCAACAAACTGCTTGTCGCGATTATGGACCAAATGCTTGTCGCGATTTTTTAGGATCTACTGAGCCCTAGATTAATCAATCGATTTCTTATCCCGAATTTAAAGTGCGGTATAAAAGAAGACCGAATTTAAAGCTTCTCACTTTTTTTAGCCTCCTGTCTCTGTAGAATTGCTCGCACATCTTAGTTCAGCTCGATTTTTCGCTTCTATCGCTCGCTTTAACCCAACGGTACCAAATCGTGACAAGCAAAGGTCGAAAATCGCGGTGAGCCATTGTACAAAATCGCGACCGTCAAGAAGTGTGAAATAATCGCGACAAGCATACTATGCGAACTCTCACGACCAGCACATACTGAAAATCGCGACCAGACATGGGTGAAAATTGGCAAAGGGCAAAACCGTCTTTGTATGCGGCGTGAGATGGCTAAGCGATCGTGATCAGGGTGTTGCTGACGAAACCAAAAAGGTAGAAAACTTGCAATTCAAGCCCGAGGGTCAAAATACCTCGCGCCCCCGAGGGTGGGTCACCCTTACAAAAACCCCTTGATAGCAAACCTTCAAGTAAGTCGGATGTGTATAAGTTGGTCAAATCAAGATTTAGTGACAGATAGTAAACCCTAATTTCCCTATCAATTAATAAAATAGTAACAATCTTCCAATAGTTATCTTTCCAAATTAGCCAAAAATAAATAAATATAGACATCAAAATAGCAAAAATGCACATTTTGATTTCAAAAACTAAAATGAGATTTACTTTTGGCATTGGAAACTATATAACTATATTACATTACAAACCTATGCAAATTCGAAGGAGAATTTGCAAAACTATATATATATTCATTTTTTTTCTCTTTTCTTTTTTTTAAAAGTACAACGTGCAAGGTGATCAAAGAAACTCCTTGCCATTTCTCCACAGTTGAAAGAAAAGCTCAGAGCTTCATCAATGGTGAATAAACTATGAATAATTAAGTCTTGAAAGGTCATCTTAATGTGGGTTGTTTGATTCTTTAGATGGTGCCTTCTCCTTCAGTTCTTGAGTCATCAAACTTATGGTGTCTGAAACTTCTGCTTTGTAAACATAATACCTTGAAACCACGAGGAAGAAGATGAAGTTCAAGCAGTTGAGAATGGCGAAGAAGCCATAGTAGTAGTCGAGATGGGATGCGTTCAGGTTGTTGAGGATCCACCCCTTCCGCCCGTGGCGGCTGGTGATGTCGGAAACCGTCGCGAGGAGGAAGCTACTAAGGAAATTCCCCGTCCCGATCGCTGTTGTTGAGTATGATGTCCCGAGACTCTTCATACTTTCTGGCGCCTGGAGTGAATATGAATAAATGATTAAATTTATAATAATCACTTTAAATATTTTGAATTTAGCAATAATTTAACATAGTATTAAAATAAAAGGTTATATATATTTTAATCTCAATTAATATTGATAGTCACTAGTTTGAGCTTTAATTTCTTGGCATTTTTTTAAATAATATTGTTGTTTTCGAAACTTCTTATAAAAATATTGCTAATACCAAACTATTTTTAAAAATATAGTTGTTTTAATTGCAGATTGTCTTTTTTCCCACCCATTGTCTTTTGAAAAGATGTGCACCCACACAAAGCAACATCGTCTTTTCAAGAGACGGTGGAGACGATGTGTATCCACGTGTCTTTCAGCACATCGTCTTTTGAATATGGTGTATACAAAGATCGATATCTTTTTACTCAGATATGCAAAAATTTCTAAATAGGTATGGTTGGAAAGCTAGCTTCAGTTTGATACATGGTTTCACTATTTTTGGAGTTTTATATCGAAAGATACAAGCCGTCGAAGTTTTCTTTCAAGTCACCACCATTGAAAATATTGCGAAAAAAATTCAGAATCGTACCCAACTTCGAGGAGTTATCTTTCGATATACAACTCCAAAAATAGTAAAACCAGGTATCAAATGGAAGCTCTCGGTGTTAGTTTCCATCCATAAAACCAGATGTCAAATTGAAGCTCTCGGTGTTAGCTTTCTATCCATACCTCATTCGAAATTTTTGCATATCTAAGTAAAAGAATATCGATCTTTGAATGCACACGGTTCAAAAGACGATGTGCTGAAATACACGTAGATGCACATCGCCTTTTCATCCATTAAAACAACAATATTTTTAAAAATAATTTTCTATTAGCAATATTTTTATAAAAAAATTAAAAAACAGTAATATTATTAAAAAAAAAAAAAAAAAAATCTAATTCCTAAGCCTACAAGTGAGAAGAAGTATTAAGAACATGAATCAATATTATTAAAAGTAAATATATGATTTCAAGTCTCTATTGTTTGAAATATTTTAATTTATTAAGTCCTCTACATTTCTATATTTTTCAATTATACTATTTCATTTTGTGTTTTGTCATCGAATTTTCTATAAAAAAAAAATATTAAAAAAAAAAATAAAGTTTGTTGAACAAACAACGACTCAAAATAATTTCAAATTTAGCAAAGTTTAAAACTTTTTGCAAATATTGCAAAAATCAGTGGTTATCAGATAGAATTAATGACTATTACGGATAGACTTTATGACTATTACTGATAGACTTTATGACTATTATTGATAGACTTCTATCACTGACAGATTTCTATCACTGACAGACTTCTATCACTAATAGACTATTATCACTGATAAAATTCTATAAAAAAGATTACTATTAGCGATAGACTTTTATCAATGATAAACTTCTATCAGCGATAGACCATACTATCTGATAGAAATTGTCATATCCGCAATTTTTTTAAAAAAATACTATATTTTTAATTATTTTACTCTAAATTGACATCCGTCACAATTTTCGAAAAGAAAAAAAAACTATTAAGTTGATTGCACAAACAATAATCTGACCCAAAATAATTGCAAATTTAACAAAGTTTAAAACCTTTTGCAAATATGAGAAAAAACCAGTGGCTATCACTATAGACTTTATGACTATTACTGATAGGTTTCTATCAGTGACAGACTTTCTATCACTGACGATAGACTATTATCACGGACAAAATTCTATAAAAAAGACTTCTATCAATGATAAACTTCTATTAGCGATAGACCATACTACCAGTGATAGAAATTGTCATATCCGCAAAAAAAAAAAAAAACTATTAAGTTGATCGAAATTGAGCTAAAACAAATTAAACAAAATTATAAAACAAAATCATAATGAAACGAGCCTAACCTGATCGTAGAAGAACTCAATCTTGGAAACCTCCATGAAGGCATCGGCAGTCCCCATGAGAATAAACTGCGGTAGCAAAATGAAGATACTCAACGGAACTTGGCTACCACTCTCAACAACACCGTGCTCTCGAGCCACCGCCAACCGCCGCCGCTCAACTAGAGAACTAACCGTCATGATCAAGATATGGAGGACAATCCCAATTCCCATCCTCTGAAGCAGAGTGATCCCCCTTGGATTTTTGGTGAACTTCTTCATGATTTTGACGAATACTCGGTCGTAAATTGCGACGCTGACGAGCAACGAAAGGGTGACGAAACCGCTCAAGCTCGCCGGCGGGATGCTAAAGTTGCCGATTTTTCGATCGAGAGTGGTGCCTTGTTTGATGAACAAAGTGTTGACTTGAGCCAACATGATGCTTGGGACAAATGTTGCGAAGAGGATTGGGATCATTTTGATCATTTGCTTTGTTTCTTCCACTTCTGTTACTGTGCATAGCCGCCATGGATTGGTTGAACCAGTTTGGATTGAAGCTTTGTTCAGGAAGCTGATGGAGAAGAAAACAACATGGGCTTTAATCTATGAGTTTGAATTAGGGAAATTTTCAATTTTTATGACATGGGTCAATTTTTAATCTACTACTTTTAATTTCTATCTCATTAAATTTTGCTATAGTTTTCTTTTATTCAACAAAATAAATCCAATTACGGTTTGATCTATGTGACAAATTTTACAAAAATTAATGTAAAAAATAAACTTCTAAAACTTACTCATTTCAAAGAGAAAAAAATAATTAGTACAAAATTAAGTCTGGTTAATGCACAAAATCAATATAATAAATCTTTCAAAGATACAAATTTTAACAAAAATGAAAGTGTATTGTCACAAAGCCCCTCAATTTCAGGCTGTTTTGTAATAATATTGTTTTTTTTTTAACTTTTTATTGAAACTATTTTTAAAAATATTGTTGTTTTAAATGGAGACGACCTCACAAAAAATTGATACGTTCATTTTATTAAAAAATTGATATCTTTTTAACCAGACATTCAAAATTTTCAAAAAATGTATGGTTGGAAGCTTATAAAGAGAGCTTCAATTTGATACATGGTTTCACTATTTTTTGAGTTGTGTATATAAAGATAAAGGTCATCGAAGTTGGACTATAGTTCTACAAATTTTAGAACTGAAGACTTTTGAGGAGTGCATTCAAAAATTGATATCTTTTTACCCAGATATTCAAAAACTTCGAAAAATGTATTGTTGGAAAGCTAACACAAAGAGCTTCAATTTGATACCTAGTTTCATTATTTTTTGAGTTGTGTATCAAAAGATATATATCGTCAAAGTTATGAAAACTTCACAAAACCCAGAACTGAAGACAGATATCAAATTGAAGCTCTCTGGGTTAGATTTTCAACGGTACCTTTTTCGAAATTTTTGAATATCTGGTTAAGAAGATATCAATTTTTTAATGCACTTCTCAAAACAATATTCATTTCTGAAATTTGTAGAATAGTCCAACTTCGATGGTCTTTATCTTTTGATACACAACTCCAAAAATAGTGAAACCAGGTATCAAATTGAACCTCTCTCTGTTAGCTTTCCAACTATACATTTTTTGAAAATTTTGAATATCTGATTAAAAAGATATCAATTTTTTAATAAAAGAAACGTATCAACCGATGAAGGTCGTCTTTTCAAAAGGCGACCTCCATCAGCAAGATCGTCTTTTCAAAAGACAACCTTCATCCACGTGGAGCAAAAATGTAGAGTCGTCTTTTGAAAAGACGACCTCCATTTAAAACAACAATATTTTTAAAAATAGTTTCAAATCTACAATTTCATACTAGATCTTTCTATTGTAATTAATTTGTATTCAAATTTTCAAAAGAAAGAATGATAGAAGAGAAAAGTTGCAATATTTAGTAAAGTTTAAGGTATAAAATACAATAGTCAATATGGGCATAGTTCAACCGGACAAATCAATAAGTTCAAATCTGCAACTACACATATATCATAATAAAAAAAAACATTTTTTTGACAACATGTTCGGGGTGGGAGATTGAACCACCTCATGATACATCATGTCGTTTAACTATGGCATGACACGTCAATATTAGCTAATCAACCTATATTATAAGGGTCTCTTTAGAGTGATTTTTCAAATTCTTAAAAAAAAATATTTTAAAGTGTAAAAAAAAATGTTTTTTTTTCCAAATAAGCTTATTAATTTAACACGAAATTTTTTCTTCGCCCTTAAAATTCAAATCAAACGGTTGAATTAAATTTCTCAAACATACCTCAAGGTGGGAGTGGTCTCCATTCTAAACTTCCTCTTCTTCGTATACTCTTCGAAATCCAGCTCGTACAGCTCCTTCGCCTCCCTCGGCAACGGCAGCTTCCGCTTTTTTACGGCGGCGACAATAACCTTAGCCATCCGAGTAAAGGGACTTCCTGCCGGAATCTTGTGGCGGTAGAACGGAATTCCGACAACAAAAATACCAATAGAAATGGCAAGGCCAAGAGTGGGAAGGCCATAACCAAGGGTCCAGCCTATGTTGTCTTGAATGTAAACAAGAATTATGTTGGCAAAAAGGGTGCCAAAGAAAATGCTGAACATCCACCAATTGAAAAAGGATAGCTTTTGCTTCTTCTCCTTTGGATGGAAGTCGTCGAACTGGTCGGCGCCGATCGTCGAGATGTTCGGCTTCGTTCCGCCCGTGCCGAGGGCTAGGGTGTAGAGTGCGCCGAAGTATACGGCGAGCTGTAGCGTGGAGGCCTTCTCGCAGTGGCCGGAGGTCGGTTGGGCACACGGTGGCGGCCTTAGAGTTGGGAGTGAAACGGACATTGTTAGAAGTGACATGCCCTGTGTGTAACAAATGTTTGTGTTGGAACATGTTGGAAGAGAAAATGTGGGAAAACAAGAAAGAGTAGATGTTTGAATTTTATTTGGTTTTGGAAATTGTCTATTTATTGTTTTTTTTTTCTGATAAAATATAGATTCAAATCTAGGAGCCTATATTCAGGCTGTTTTTAAATAATATTGTATTTTTTAAAATTTATTATAAAAATATTGTAAGTGAGAAACTATTTTTAAAAATATTGCAGTTTTAAATATTGGATCAGATATTCAAAATTTCCATGTTGTTTCTCGTATTTGATGACCTTTCTAACTCATTTTTCTTACACATTTTTGAGAAACTTCTCTCAAGTTGAATAAAATAAAATGAAAAAAATCTAGTTTTTTTTCTTCATGAACATAAATAAAAGTATTGACATTGTAAATATTAGAAATTTATATAACATAAGACCATATATTTTAAACATTTTATTTTAAAAAATATATTTTTATGTAAATTATTGCTTTAAAAATGGTTACCAAACATTTTGTGTTTTCAATATTTATTTTAAAAAATAACCATCTTTAATTTTTCCAAACTTTTATTTTTCATAAAATTCGAACTAGCTTAGTTGGATACACCATCTTTATTTTTGTTTCTTAAAAAAGAAAAAAAAAAATGAGAAACAGAAGATGAAAATGAAAATGAAAAACAAAGAATAAAATAGGACGCTAAATGGGTCCTATATTCCTTAAATGTTTGATCAAGCGAGTTATGTTCGTGTCAATTATTTTATCTTTATATTTCTATATAATGTAATTTAATCTCTAAACTTCGCTAAATTTCTATTACATGAATATGTATTCTAAGTGAACATAGTTTGACTACAAATCAATCAGGCTAATTCTCAAGAGAAAGAAAATCAAACATGGTTATAAACCATCAAATAATTTGTTCAAATGTGTGTTATAATAAAATAAAATATAATATAATGATTCCAAGGGGAAGAACAAACATTAGAAACAAAAATAATGGACTAAAAATAAAATGACCCAATCTTTTGAAAATTAGACCAAACCAATTGATTCCATATCCAAAGTTAGATTCAATAGGTTAACAAAAATACATTTTTTCCCTTCAAAGCTAAACTATCCAACATGACTTTTTTAAATACTTCTATACTACTTTTAAAACAAAATATTTAAACTTAAAATACTACATTTATACATATTATCATTATTAAAAAAAAGTGTATAAAAAGCTAGTACAAGCCAATTTCTAGAATAGAAATATTCTCTGATTATGAAGAGGAAGAAAAAAAAAGAGGGGAATTAGTCATAACTCATAACATTTAATAAAAGAAAAGATTTTTTTTTTTTAAATCTTCAGCTAAAGTCTAAGATTTTTATTATTATAAATAATATAGTTTTAAAAAGTAATTACAAAAAATATGATAGTTTCCAAGAGTATTTGTAAAAATATGGTAGTTAAATCGTGTTTCATAGACACGACACGAGTATGTTAAATCGTGTACAATGGACATGATTTCTAAGGTAATTTGTTACATGAACACTCTTAAATCGTGTCTATGGAACACGATTTCCTGTGGCACACGAATTACCTTAGAAATCGTGTTTATAGTACACGATTTAGCATATTTGTGTTCAAAGTACACGATTTAACTACCTTACAAGGAAATCGTGTTCATGGCACACAAGTTATCTTAGAAATCACATGATTTAGCATATTCGTGTCCAAAGTACACGATTTAACTACCTTACTTGGAAATCGTGTTCATGACACACAAGTTACCTTAGAAATCGTGTTTATGAACAATCTTAAATTGTGTCCATGGAACATGATTTCCTGTGGCACACGAGTTACCTTAGAAATCGTGTTTATGGTACACGATTTAGCATATTCGTATCCAAGATACATGATTTAACTACCTTACTTTTGCAAATAAAACTACTTTGTTTTCGCAATTACTTAAAAAAAAAATATAATAATAATAATAATAATAATCATTGAACTACTAAAAAGTAAAAAAGTTAGGTTGAAAAGATTCGGAAAAGGCAAAATTTCAAACTAGTTCAATCGGATTCAAAAAGTTCTGATCATAACTTTAATTTAAGTATCTTCAATCAAAAAAAGCTAAAGCTAAGGTTGATTTTTTAGCCCAATTATATGCTTCGAAAAGTGTACAAAGGTTTTTTTTTTTTTTTTTTTTTAATTTTTGGAAAGTGTACAAAGTTGATAATAGACCAACATCGTTATATAACTCAGGGTTACCAAGCTTCTTTTATGTTTAAAATAGGGTTGGTTGCACAAATAGCAATCAGGCCCAAACTAATTGCAAAATTAACAAACTTTAAAATGTTTTGCAAATATGGCAAAAAAACTCGTTTCTATCACTGATAGACTTTATTATATCACTGATAGACTTCTATCAGTGATAGACTATTATCTCTGATAGACTATTATCACTGACAAAAATCTATAAAAAGCTGAGGTGATCAGCGATAGACTTCTATCAGTCATAAGATATCAGCGATAGAAATTGCTATATCCGCAAATTTTTTAATAACATGTTATATTTGCAAACAATAAGTCTTAAATTGTCATTTACTACAATTTCCCTTTAAAATATTGATATATAAAGTTTTAACAAGTTACATTAAAAAAAAAAAAAAGAATTAAAATTGTGTTGAATTCATGGTATTAAATTTACATGTCGACATTTCCATATATTCATAGCTTCGACATGGGAGAATTTCTAGTACATCCGTTATGGAAAAACTCCATACCACTGCCTTTAAAAAAATGACACGTGGCAAAATGGTTTAAAAAAATAATATATTTAATAGTGTGGGTCCCAGTTAAACCACTATCTTGCCACATGTCATTTGTTTAAAAGCAGTGGTATGGAATTTTTTCATACCACGGATGTACTAGAAATTCTCCCGCTTCGACATCGACATTTTCATTCTATCATACAAAATTAATTAAATATTAAAAAAATAACTGTAAATAGACTATTATAATTAAATGTTAAAAAAATAACTGTAAATATACTATTATAATATGTGTTTTAACTCATTTAAAATGGTAAAATGTTTATTTATTAATTTAAATATTTTTTAAAAAAAAGTTATTTTTAAAAATCTTTCAGAAGTATTAAAATCTTTGAGTATTACTAAATTTGAAGTTGCGTGGTTATCATTTATTTAATATTTTATTTCTATTCTTAACACTGTGAGTCAAAAGTGAGGTAGTGACAGTGATTGAATAAAACGTTTTAGTACGAAAAAAAGATCAATTGAAGAACAAAACACGGAGGGGCGTTTGCCCCTGTCTTGGGTTTGGGTGGCTTCAAAAGTCAAACTCATGTTTGGAGGGATGAGTTTAAAAATTATGGGTTTAGAACCCAAACCCATGGTTTTGGATTTTCATCCCTTCTTGCTTCTCCAATTTTGTTTCTCTCTCTTCATCAATTTTCAATTTGACATCAACAATTATATCTCTCTCCATCAATTTGACACCAACAATTTTATATTTTATTTCTTTATCAATTTTATCATCAATTTTAGCTATATGTCTATTTTTTTTTTATATATATATATATATATAATTTTTTTTTTTTTTTAAGTTAAAATATATCTTTTTCTATTAAATTGTTTGTTAAGTTTTTTTTACTACTTTCAAATATGAATATATTTTAATATTATTATAAAATTTTCATTAATAGTAATGAATTATTGAAATGTAAGTTTTATCCGAACTAAGATTTTTTGTAATTGTTTTTTCTCTATACTATTTGTTTATTTTATGTATTTTTTCAACCGTATTCTATAAGCTAATGTTGTATTTGTAATTTTTTTTTCTATTATAATAATTATTTTTTTGTTAATTGAAATGTACAAAAATTCCATTAATGATGTATTTTTTTTTCGTTCTTTTATTTCTTGTTTTTTGTTTTTGTTGGTTTTGTTAAAGGTTTTCTTTTTATATTTTTGTTAAAATATATCTTTTTCCATCTTATTCTATAAAAAAAAAATTCATCAATAGTAATGTAACTTTTATTTTTATGTTATAAAAAGAAAAAAAAAATTCTTCCTTTATTTTATTTTTTTGTTTTTATTAATTTTTAAAAGGTATATTTTTTCATTCTATTTCATAAGTTTTTTTTTTTTAATGAGTACAAAGTATGAAAATTGTTCAATTTATTTTCTTATTCTTAGACTATAACATAAATTAAATGCTTCATTTTTTTTAAGTCTCAAAAGAAGTTTGCTCATGTTACATGAAGCCGGATTTTATAATTCACAAGACAACCACTAGAAAATAAGGGTAAAAAAAAGGAAAAAAAAAATAAAAGGAAACTGTTCAACCCGGGGTTCAGAACACTGCACGTTTCTGATTCCGAGGCTTCCCAACCCTGCACCCCAAACACAGTTTTTTGATTCTCAGGGTTCTGATTCCCAGGGTTCTGATTCCAAAACAGGGGTCAAACGCCCCCAATGACACAACTAAGTATTGTTCATTTCAAAATTAAGTTCAATTTTAAAAATTTAAAAAATAGTTTTAAAATTTAAAAAATTGAAATTGTTTTCAAATCACGGTGTTAAACACTTCCTTTATTTTCTTAATCTTGTTGAGTCAAAAGTGAGGCAGGAAAGGCCAGACCGACAGTGATTGAATAAAAGCTTTGACTATGAAAAAAAGAGAAATTGAAGAACAAGACATCCTTCATACTTCCTAGTCAACATTTGGTACTAAATTATTTGTTTTTTCTTATCGGTTGTCCAAATTCCAATAAATAAATAATAGACAGAACAACCACCACCGTACATATTTCACATAATCCCAAACTACATGCAATAATTCAACCTCAAATTAAAATATAAATTTTTTATTTGGATTCTAGCTATTCCAATATTTAAATTTTATATTTCGTACAAGTCTCTCTAATTTATATTATAATGCCTATGAAATAACTTGTTCTTATCTTCATCTTTTAAAAAGATGATATTGTTCTTGTTAATTGATTCGTTTTGCAGGTTGAGATTGTTATTCTGTTGGATGGAATACACAAATTTGATAATAAAAATCAAACTTTTAATTTTCTACATAAAATTTGAGATTGAAATCAAATATTAAAGGGGGGTTTGACAACATTCTTGTTTTTACTAATTTTTATCTAAAATTTTGTACCTTCTTTGTTTCAAATTTCATACACAAAAAATAAGAAATTTGACCAAATGTATTTTCGTTTTTATTTTCTCCCACTTAAAATAAAGAGTTGATTGCATAAATAGCGATCAGAACCAGAGTAATGACAAATATAGCAAAAAGAAATAAAATATTTTACAAATATGACAAAAAATCAGTAATAGTCGATAGACTACTATCACTGATTGTCATTGATAAAATAGACTACTATCAGTAATAGTTATTGACAAAATTCTCTTAAAAAAAAAAAAAAAAAAATTGAAGTATATCAGTAGCTACGGATAGTCGTTGATCTGTTATATGAGACTACTACTGATAAAAGACTATAAAAATAGACTATCACTCATAGAATACTATAAAAATTGACATATTCGTAAATCTTTTAAAAAACTACTATATTTTTAATTATTTATTCTAAATTGATACCTGGTGTAATTTTCTTAAAATAAATAACAAATATCAAAAAACAGTGAACAAACTCAATATTTATTTTACTTTATTGAAAGAGAGAAAAACAAGAAACCAAAACGTCACAAAACAGACCTTAAAATACACAAAACCTAAAAAGAAGAAAATGATAACTATGTCTAAATGACCAAATATTTGGAATTGTTTTGAAAAAAAAAAACAAAATTGAAGAATGGCCAAAACTCGAAACAAACTCTACATTATTTAAAGAGTTTAGGGGTGTTTGGGACACCAACTTGAAATTGAGTGGACTGTATTATTATAATCCGTTCTACATTTAGCCCACACCGTTTATAAAGTAACTATAATGATTTCAACAATATTTACTATTCACAATAATTATAACCCTCGAACTATTATAATCACCGATTATAATAATTTATTTCCCGTCTCAAACAATCCTTTAAGATTTAAGAGTTTAGAGAGAGAGAATATACCGATAAGTAGATAATAGAGGCGATGATGAAGGTCCAAAAGCGACCGAGATAGGCATCAGCAATATAGGCACCAAAGACAGGAGTCATCCACACAGCGCCAACCCAATTAGTGACATTGTTGGATGCTGTCACTGTGCCTTGGTGTAGTCTATTTGTCAAATATATTAGCAAGTTTGAAGATATCCCATAAAATGCCATCCTTTCAAACACTTCATACACTGTAAACAACAACACCCATCTTTTATTTCTTTATAACAATACTATTTTACAAAGAAAATAAAGTAGTAGCGGGTGAATTTAATTATATCAATACACTTTTATATTTCTTATATGAATTTGAAAATTTGTAGAACGTTCAATAGAAGAAACGACAGTTCAGACATTATGTTCTGATACCATGTTAAATTATCACTAAATTTAAAAATTTAATTATGTCAATACTTTAATATTCTTCTTCTTTGTGGGTTTGGAAATTTGTAAACGGTCCAATAGGTAAAAATTAATATTTGGGAGAAAAATGAAACTTTTTTATTCATCGATGATTTAACAATTAACATTGTATTAAAGCATGAGGTTGTGGTTAACATAAACATAGAACATAAAATATGAACTTATTGACTTAGGGCTCGTTTGGGATTGTCGTGGAAACATAAAAAATCAATTTTAACAAAATCTTAACCGTTTTTAAATTCTCGATTAATGTCTTTTTTATTAAAATATTTTCCTAACCACTTATATTCTAAATTTTTTTATTTTGAGAATTTGGCTTCGATTAATGTCTTTTTTATTAAAATATTTTCCTAACCATTTATATTCTTCCCCATCTTTCCTTTTTTACATGCAACGGTAGTTTAATTAATGCGGGGATTGAACCCATGAGCTTGTGGTAACCGGCACAACCCTATGCCAATTGAGCTATGCTCGGTTTGGCGCATGTGACAATTGTTTTTAGATATATGTAACAATTTTTTTCCCTAACATTTTATCATATAAATTTAAAGAAATATCAAAATATTATTTCTAATTTAAACTATAAAAATTATAAATAATTAAATTATAATCATTCATATATTAAATATTAACGTATAAATAATTATTCTCTAAAAAATATATAAATAACTAAAATAGTATGTTTATTTTGATCTTTATTGCGAGCCACAACAATTTTATTTGAACTTACTAAGCTTCTAAATTATTGAAATTTATCAAACACTAATCAACTTCATAGGATTGATTTTTCTAAAAGCTGACAGCAATTATTTTAAAAGCTATCGCGCAATAGGAAACAGAAGCTTAATAAATTAGATGGTAAGAAAGAAAAAAAAAATCACTTTCACTCCCACCTCGATAAAATTGATTTGTCTTTTTGTTTTAGCTTGAAAAAAGTGCTTCAACTTTACAGTTGGATAAATAAATATGCATTCTTGTCAACCATACATATGATATGTTTGTCATGTGATGTGCTAAAGTAAAGGCTCTAGTGTTTGTCTCTAAGTAAATAATTCTAGAGAGAGAAAAATATGTGAATTATGAACCAACCATCATGGTTAGATAAGATACTCCACTCCACCTAATAGGAAAGAACCAAAACAAAAAGTTTTTTAATTCTATAATTGCTATCAATATCAAATTAGTGGGTTATATTGAGTTAAATCTCTTTTTTCTCATTAATCAAAATCAAAATTTTGAACATTTACTTTAAAAAAATATAACTAAATTTACTCTAAAAACACGATTGCGTCAGAAAACTATCTTATGTTATAGGAGACATAAAATGAGAAATGAAACTTCGTTACAAAAAGGTCAAATTTAGGTAAAAGATCTTGTGTTCGAACTCCTCAATTAATAATATTGAATTCTACTTAGACGTTGGACAAATTTTTAAGCCTACAAGTAGAGGGAAGTGTTAAAGCGTTATATAATTAAATTTACTATAACTCATTAGCTCTTCTGGGTTCGATTGGTGATTTAACAAAACTCAGCTTAAATCGAACTCGTTAGGTTAGAACATTAGTAACATCGTCTTTTCCTTAAAGATTCAAGGTTGTTGAATTGTAACACGAGATCGAGAATAGAAAGAAGTGTTCCGAAACCGAAACTATATGAGAGAGAGAGAGAGGAAAGTGAGAGGATACCAACAATAAAGGAGCAAGCTCTCCAACCACCTCTCTTGGAGCGACGAATTGGGTTGCCCTTAAGATCCACAGTTCCATCTTGTGTGTAATCATCTGCAAGACCTTCTTCTACAGCCATCTCTGATGCTTCTCTCTATATATAATCAAAACATTCAAAATTCAATCTCTATTTTTGAGCTTTTTTTTGCTGTGGTTTGCCACACACACACACCAATTTATAGCTCATTTGTATTTATAGAACACAAAAGGAAAGGAAAAAGGAAAAAGAAAAAAGAAAAAGGGCAAAAAAATATATGTTCAATTTTTAATTGTACTTTCCTTTTGTGTATTACTATAATCAATATTTGGCATCTATCTCTCTCGTTTTCCGAACTTTCTTAAATGACCATTTTGACCTCACATTTTCATTGCATTTTATATCTACTCACGTTTAACCGTAGCTATAAATCAACATGAGTCTAGTTCAACTGACATAATATATGAAATTTGAATCTCTCACGTAGATTGTAAAAAAAAAAACAAAAATTAGAACCTCCAAATCAATTAAAAAATGAAAGAGTAAAAAGCATGTTGTGCAATATGTATTTAGATTTATATTTTCAGATTCACTCAATTTAGAACATGTGTTTGGTAAATTTGTTTTTTAAAAATGTTTTTAAATTTTGTTATCTAAATAGTGGAAGAGTATTACTTGACTCTTAAGTTGGAGTGTAATCCGTTTTGAGCCTAGACACGTGGGTTAACCACAGGATATACCAAGTATAACATAATTTTCTTTTTTTTTTTTTTTTTGCATTTATAAAGGTATTTAATTAATGCAAAGATTGAACAGATGACTTCTTAGTCGCACAACCTTATGAACTATGTTAAGTTTGACTTCTTTTTCTTTTTTTGGTAGCTTTGTCATTTATAAAATTATTTTATCTACCACTATAAATAATTTTATTTTTCTTGTTTATTTACATAATATTTGATAATATCAGTTTTTTTTAATATATATTTTTTTATATATATTATTTTCTCATCTACATAACATGTTCATTTTTAACTAATCAATTGTATAATGTTGTATTATGTTATTAATTGTATTATATATAACAAAGAGCATTTGGTCTAGTGGTATGATTCTCGCTTAGGGTGCGAGAGGTCTCGAGTTCAATTCTCAGAATGCCCCAAATACAATTTTATTTATTGTGATAGATTTGAATGATTTCATATAGAAATTCATATAAATGAAAATGTCAAAAGATAAATGAAAAGAAATTGACGATATTATATTAATGTCATCCTTAAAAAGTAAAACAAGCTCATTTAAAGAAAGTAATTTTATTTTGTATGAAAATAGGCACATTAATGAGAGGCATAACAGTTTTTATATGAAAATAGGCACATTAATGAGAGGCATAATAGTATTTAAAATTAATAAAAAAATATAAATAAAAATTTCAAGATTTTAATAGAGAGGCATAATAGTATTTAAAATTAATAAAAATAAAAATTTCAAGATTTTAATACATTTCAAAATACTACTCTTAAAAATAGTCATTTGAAAAATTATCGCATTTAAAAATAGTTATCAAACTACCATCACCCCATATAAAAGAAAATAGAATAAACTCTTCCTTTAGAGGAAGGACTAGTGTTGACAGAGAAATTTCGGTCAATCAGCGGTTGCCACGTGTCTTCATCACGGTCGGATCAGATAGACTTGACGGAGCAAATTCGGTCCGCAATTGGGCTCGAAATCGGATCGGTCCAGAAAAGCTATTTAAAAAACAATTTAGCCCAAAGGTCAAGTCCATTGGACTCAAAATTCAAAAGCCCATTGAAGGTTCAGAAATTTTGTACTCCTAAGAGCTCAGAGAGGATTCTCAAACAACGAACACCCCTGAAATCTTGGAAGACTGGACAATCCTTCAACATCGAGAACAACTCGATCCAAATTCAACATCGAGATCAAGCTACGAAGCCCTCGATCAAAATTCAACATCGAGAACAAGCTGCAAAGCCCTCGATCCAAATTCAACCTCGAGAACAAGCTGCAAAGCCCTCGAAACACATTTACATTTGAGAGAGAAAGAATGAGAATCATACATTAGAGATTGTAATTTACCACGCACTGATACATACAATTAAATACAAATCAAAATTCATTTACACGTGTCGAATTTACATTTTTCGTTCGAAATCTCGTGTCAACAACTAGTTCAAAACAAAATTATTTGTGTTTATATAGTGTGTCAAATAAATAATACATAAAAGGAAAAGAAAAGAAAATTATTTAATTATTTACAGTCAAATCAACTAACTTGTTTAAATACACTTCCCTAACCTGGTTTATTTATAAAGAAATTTACTTCCTATTTCCTATCCTATTTCCTAACCTATAATTATGACCATATTCTGAAGTAATCTATTTTTTTTTCAATTTTAATTAATTTCCTTTTTTTCAGGAAAAAAAAATGCAACTTAAAATACCTTTTTTATGGATAAGTATAAAATATTTAAATGATTGCTTTCATTATTAATCAATTTCATTTTTGTTTTAATATTGTCTATGCCAAGTGGGTATTCCAAGCAAAGATTCCATTGTTTTGAGAATAGTGACATTGAAGTCTCTTCTCAAAAAGGAATATGAAAAAAAAGGTAATATATTGTAGATGTTGAAATATTACACATGGACAAGTAGGTTTCATTATTGGTTATGGATAATCCTTCTACAAAACTCAAAATACATTTATATATTCAATGAAAGGCTTAAAAAGATATTTTTTTTAAGGCAGGAAATTTGAACCTCTGACCTCGAAGTCGATGGTATATCATATATGTCTTAATCAATTTTGTTGTTGTTTTTTTCACACCGTGTGGAGTGGAGGATTCGAACATCTGATATGATCAATAGTTCATATATTATGTCTGTTGAACTATGTTCGTGCGGACTATATATCTTAATCAGTTGAGTTAGGTTCAGGTTGACAAAAAAAAAGAATTAATAATTATTATATATATTACCTATGTTAAACAAGGTGCACATTCTTTTATATATATTATGACAAACATGTGGTGTGGGAAGTTTGAACCTCTGATCTCTTGGTGGTTAATTCGTACATTATGTCATTATGTCTGTTGAACTATATTCATGTTGACCACATTATGTACATTTTTTTTTTTTTGGATTAAATTATGAATTTAATGTCAAAATTAATTGGTAACTTCTATGGATTTGAATAGTTATGACTATTTGTGTTATGAAACATTAAGTTGTAAATGATTGGTTGTTTGTATTAACTAACTGTTATAATTACTTATGAATACGGTGTACTTGACGTTATTTATCGAGTATTTATTATTTGTCTTTTTGTTTTTGAGAAGTTACTATTTGTATGACTTATAAATAGCAATGTTAAGACAATCATTGTAATCTCCTTGCAACCGGTGTAGAGCGAGTAATTGTCTTCAGGACAATACATTATAAGCGTGCCTCGACTACTTATCATATCTCTATCACAAGTTTAGGGTTTAGGGCTCCTTGCAACCTATGTAGAGCGAGTAATTGTCTTCAGGACAACACATTATAAGCGTGCCTCGTTTGTGGCTATTGTTATTGTCCATCTGACTATTTACGAGTTTTGTAACTTCTATATTTTTCATGATCTAGTTTAATTCTTGAATTTTGTAATTGTTTTTTCCGATATTATTACTATTTCTAATCATTTCTAGATTAATTAGATTAAGTTTAAAAAAAAAATTATAAACCCTTAAAAATAAGAAGAAAAAAAGTTAATTGTGTAATCTTTTAATTTACAGAAAGAAATTTTAAAAAAAAGTACAAAAATATCTCTTTTAAGCTTCTTCATCAAATTAAAGGACTTCATGCAAGGGTAGGATGGATTCAAATTCAAAGTTCATCTCTCTCATGAGTCTCTTCATCTTCCAAAGGCTCTATATCCTATGTGCACGAGTTCTTAGAAAATCAAATCAAATTACTCATGCATAGGGTAGTAATGATGGATTTAAATTCAAAGTTCATCCATCTTTCTTCATCCGAGGGCTCTCTATCCTGTTTGCACAAGTACATAGAAAATCAAATCAAAGGACTTCATTTATTAAGTAACAATGATGCTCTCATTTCAAATTTCAAATTCAAAAATTTAGTGTATAAATAGGATTCAAAGCGGGAGAATTTCTAATACATCCGTGGTATGAAGTTTTTTCATACCACTGCCTTTAAAAAAATTACACGTGGCAAAATGGTTTAAAAAAATAATATATTTAATAGTGTGGGTCCCAGTTAAACAACTATTTTGCCACGTGTAATTTTTTTAAAGGTAGTGGTATGAAAAAACTCCATACCAGGGATGTACTAGAAATTCTCCCGCTTTGAATCCTATTTATACACTAAATTTTTGAATTTGAAATTTGAAATGAGAGCATCATTGTGATCTTGCACCGGTGTGGGGCTGGCCCCACAAGGCTCCGATGCTTAAGTCAGATGGAGTACTGAGCATGAGCATGAGTGAGTGTTGTGCTAGAGTTGCGCAATATCACGTACCTCCCCCTCTCCCGGAGAAAGGTATTTATAGGCGGTATGAGGCGGCTTCCCCTTGATGGTTCTGCTTGGCTGGTCATCATGAGGTTCCTCGAATTGGGCGAGGAGGTGTGGACAACCTAGGCTTGTTCGTACTCTTTCTCATAATGACAGACATCGTCCCCTCAATTCCAGATGGAATTGAGAGCGTTGTTATACCACCGTCTGATCAGATGAGTCATGAACGTCTTATCAGATGTTCTTCACGCTGATCGAGAGGCAGTCTGGCAACAACGAATCCTCGGATGGTCGGACAAGCTTGGATCCGTGGAGTCTTGGGGTCGACCCCCAAGTTTTTGAATCATCCAGTGCTGACGTCGTGGTCTCGACCTCTTGATGAGGTGGATCGTGATGTCAGCAGCTGACCTCATGTTGAGGTAGCTCGAAACAAAACTTGTAGTAAGTGTTAAAATAATTTCAAATTTAGAAGTGAAACGACTCGAACTTTTGACCTCTTGATCGAGAAGATATATCTTTAACATATTTAAGTTGGGTTCAAGTCTAAATAGAGTATAAATTTGATAGTCATTATTGTGTATTATTCTTTGAGATGAACCCACCTCTTTCCAAATACGTAAATAATTGTTTCCCTACAATGCTCTTTCATTGAAATGAGTTCATGCTTTATTAAGCTTTTCTTGAACGTATTAGTATTATGCCAACATAGATGTTTTTAGTACAATAAATATGGGACCCTGAGAACTCCAACTTCCAACTTTAAAAGAAAGAGTATATGTCAATTATCATTTAACTTATGCTTATATGTTGGCATTAAACCAACAATCTATTTCATTTTTAATTCATGTGACGAGTAGTTTAAGAAAAAAAATGTTTAATATAAAAAAGAAAAAATATATATCTTAACCAAGTTAGGTTATGCTTAGGTTGACACAATCTATATTAATCTCTATACTTTAAAAATGTATTATTTATTGGAGACATTTTATTTGTTTTATTTTTATGTATCTCATTGTTTCGATCACAATTTCACTCACACTATACTTAATAAATTTCTTGAAAAAAATTGACAAATGTTCTTATGTATAGTTATTTGTGTTAGACTTTGCTAAAACAATAATTTTTTTAAAATATTCAAAATAAACGTGTTGTAATTATATAGACTAAAATAAATAAGTCAACATTAACATAGTTCAACTAATTAAGATATTATATGATCGAACAAGTCGGAAATTCAAATCATCCACCTTAGTTATTAATCGTATATTCATTTCGGATTGGTGGGAGCAGATATTTTCTCCCTCGAAAAAATAAGTATTTAAAAGTCAAAAGCGCATGCAAGGCACCTCCCCCACTTGTACCGGACTCAGGCGGCGGGGGCCACGGCGGGCATGGGCGCCACACCTCACTAATGTTGGTCCTCTCGCTACCTCTCGGCATATTCCTCTACCCTTTTTGTTGGGAGAGTGTTGACTATCTTTTGTAGAAATTTGATAGCACACACAGACTTTTTTGTGCTGCAATCATTTCTTTTTCCCAATCACTTCTACTCTTTTAATGAAATTATTTGTTTAAATCAATTTTGTTTCGGTTACCGAGTTTCGAGTTTATTCTATTTTAATTCTTCAACTATGTTCATTTATTTTTGTCTTTTTTGTTGTCATCGTCAACACTTCGTTTGGCTGAGCATGAACACCATCACGAAAATAAAAAATCTGTAATACATTTTGCTGAACACGAAAATACTATAGTCGCCCCCTTGCGGTCGTGCTCAGCGAAGGGTATTATCATATTTTTTTTCTCGCGATCGTTCTCGACAAACGCATCAGCAAAGGTCAAAAAACATGCATTTTAAAAAATTGGGTCATTTGACATTACTGCACCTAAGGGGGTCATCTGTAAAAATACCCTCATTTCGTAATATTTTTGGACCCGCTCTAAAAAATAATGTTTTTTTTTTTCCTTTGCAGCACTTCGCTTTGCTAAGCATAAGCACCATCGCGAGGAAAAAGTCTTTTGTTGAGCACGATGATACTATAATCGTCCCATCGCGGTCGTCTTCAGCGAATGGTATTAACAGACTTTTTTCTCGCAATCGTTTTTAACAAACACGTGTTCGTGCTCAACAAAAGGTCAAAAAACATGCGTTTTCAAAAATCAGATCAATTGGCATTACGACACCCATAGAGAGGGTCATCTGTAAAAAAAATATACCCCACTTTTCATTAAAATTTGAAGACGGTCATTTATCATAATAATTACAAAGTGTTTATGGTCCTCTAATCCAATTTCCCTTTTGTGATATCTTTCTCTTATTTCTTCCTTCAATTTATTCTAACAACCAACATTTTTGTTTGGATGGAATTAACAATTTTTTTTTTTAACAACATGTGGGAGTGGAGAATCGAACTTAGGACTTCTTGATCTTTACATCATGTCAGCTATGCTTTTGTTGACACCTTTTTAATTGTTAAATATCGATGAAATGCTAATTTTGGACAAAAGTGGCCTTGAAAAGTAATTATCCCGACAAATTAAATAAATATATAAATAATGAGGTGAAGATTCACCATTCATGTGTACCAAACGATATAATTGAACACATTAGGAAGTGCTCCATTACATTAAAAAAAAATTAGTTAATCCTAAGAACACTTTTGATAAATAATTCATCCAACAAAATGTGAATATAAAAGGCATTAAAATTAAGGCATTCAACAAATTAAAAAGGTTAAAAAAAAATTGATGGTTGAATTTTTGTATAAATGTAACGATTTGATTCACCTACTATTACATTTTAACGGATTAGTTCTTAAACTTCCGTATATAACAATTTAGTCTCTATATTTAAAAATTTGTAATATGATTTAATTTTTATCATGAAAAATCTTTATTGTATAACGTGATCTAATCTTTATAGTTTATAAATATATTTTATCTATAAGTAATTTTACAATCAAGAAATTCTATTAAATTTTAATAAAATTTTACATGATAATAATTAAATTGTTACATATTTTAAATTATACATAGAAACTTAAGTTGTTACATATATTAAAGTTTAGATACTAAATTGCTAAATCATTATTTGAATGAAAGTATAGGGATGGAATAATTATTTTGTAACCAAAAAGATATTTGCTTTTTCTTTTAAAATGGTTCTTTAAAAATACTTTTAAAATCATTTATAAAAGTTATGATTACTTGAAACAATTCAATAAAATCAAAACAAAACATGCATGATAGTGATTTTCAAATGACTAAAATCATTTTTGTTATATTATAAGTAATTTTCATACGATAAAAATTTATTTTGAATTATTAAAGATGTATTTTTTTTTTGTGTGATTTTGAACATGACAAAAATAATTAAAAAAAAAATTTAAATCACTCTCAAACATGTGTTTGGTCTGTTTTTATATGCATATGTTAAATTTTGATTGGAAATGAGAAAGTGAGAAAAGAGGAAGTGGGTTAAATTTTCAATGGTGATTTTATAAGTCCCTTAAACTTTAAACGATTATTTTTAGAATATAAATACAAATAATTTAGGGTAAAAATCAATTTAGACTCTTAAACTTTGGAGGTTGTATCAATTAAAACCTTAAACTAATTATTGTATCAATTTAAACTCTAAACTTTCACAAGTGTATCAATTTATACCATTTCTTAGAAAAATGTTAGTTTTCACACGTATAAAAACCTATAATTTATTAATTAAACCCCTAAACTTTCATATAATTGATTCACTTATGAAAGTCTAGGGGTTTAATTGCTAAAATTATAAATCTCCACATGTTTAAATTAACGTTTTTAAAAGGAAATTATAACCGAAGGTATAAATTGATACAGTTTTAAAAGTTTAGGGTTTAAATTGATACAATCAATAGTTTAAGGTTTTAATTGATACAACCTCCAAAGTTTAAGGGTATAAATTGATTTTTTTCCAATAATTTATTATGTCAACATGAGCATAACTCAACCGACATATTGTATGAACTAGTGACCAAGAAATCAAATGTTCGATCTTCCACACCCACATATTGTAAAAAAAAGACTTATCCCGCTAAATTTCTACTATTTTCTAACAACAACCATGGAATTTAAACCTAAATTGAACGAAAAAACTTGTTAAAAAGCAAGAAATGAGAGCATAAAGGAAAAAGGGAATAAAGAAAGAAAGGTGAAATTGAATTTTTGGAAAGTGAAAGGTTGAGAACCGCATAATATGGAGTCGTATTCATTTAGGGCTTCAACCAAATCTTTCTTCAAGTCTCCATCATTGTTGACAAGTCCCCTCCACCTTTGTTATTGGAACCTTTTTGAGCCAAAGCAATTGACACTTATTGGCTCCAACTTTTAATTTTCTTTTGGCTTCTTTTTTGGTTGTTTAAAAGGAATCTTGGATGAGACATTAGTGTTATTGCATAAAGCATGGTTTTGAAGTATGATTCTAAGTTTGAAAATGAAGAGTGTAGTGTTCTTTATATGAAACTTTTAACTCGAAGCTTTCGAATACCGAGAGGAGAAATCATATTTTTTATTGTGTGGTTGTTGAAAAAGAGTTGATAGTTCGTTCGCAAGCCATGACTTAGTTATGAGAATTTACTTAAGTCATTCCATTCATGTCCGAGTCTCATTTGGTTTGGTATTTATATGGTGTTTTTGGGATAAGATAAGAGGTATCATGTTTTTTAGTTTTTTTCTTCTTTGTATTTCTATGTATATGGGAAGTTAAAGAATAATTGAATGATGATCTCAAAGTTATAGCTGAAAAGAAGAATGAAGGTTTTGTGTATGATTTTAATGTTCTTTTTAGCTAATCTAGTATATCTTTATGCATGAAAATAATCAATAGATTTTTTACTGCATTATCCTCGAGGCTCTATTATCATTGAGGTGCCGTAAATGATGTGATGTTTAGGAATGATGTGTTGTTCTCTAGTGCAAGTTACCAGAGCATAGCTCAAGTGACATAGGGTTGCGCCGATTAGTGAATGAGACAATGAAAGATAAACTTTATATAGCCTAAAAAACAAAGAGAGAGAAAGTTAAGCTTTATTGTTGGGAGGGAATTGAATAGTTAAATGTAAAAAAAAAATATGAAGGAAAAAACCCTAGTTCTATAAAAATAGAAACGGTCACATTTTTATATATATATGTATATATATATATATAATTTCTTAATGTTAGGGTGAATTTTCAATATTGTCAAGGCAAATTCATATACCAGCTTAACTATCATAAAACACCAACTTATATATTTATAGAAGAGTTTTTTTTTTTTTTTTTTTTTTTTTTTTTTTTTTTTTTTTTTTTTTTTAACCTAGTTTAAGAAATTATTTAAATAAAAAATAAATCAAAATATTTACAAAATTAGTCTAAATTCTATTGTCCGGACATTTTATTTTTAGATTAATATAAGTAACGAAAAAAATATTAAGGGGGTGTTTGACTAAAGAAGTTGTTCGAGAAGAAGTTGGGAGAAGAAGTAGTTAATTCCCAGTTTGACCCTGAACTCGGATAAAATTTGATAGAGACAACTAGATTTCTATCTGAATGCTTATTTTGAGAGAATCATCAATTGTTAACCCATTTTTTTTTTTGCCGTATATAATACATTTAGGATAAAATTTGATAGAGGCAACTAGAAGAATAACTGAAATGGAATAATGCAAGTTGAAAAATAGCTAACTTCTATATATATTTAGCTTAATATTTATAATGTGTTGGGACGAAACTACCCGATATTTAAACGTTGGACCATTGAACTCAAACTTCCTAAAAAAATATATAATCAGAGAGAAATCAGGGGGAAATAATAAAAAATAGTACACCGTTAGACATCAATTAAAATTAGCAAAACAGTAACGGTGCTAAAGATCGAAATGAAAATTCAAAATCGCAACTAGTGTATTGCCAAATATACGCTATCTTGAAGATCCGAAAAATGGAAACCCAAGGTTCTGGAAAATCATAACCAGTGCATTGTCAAGTAATCACAACCAATGTTTTGCCAAATATATACCCCACTTCTTCTGCAGTGTATGTACCTGTGAATGAAAGGTGTATATATAAGTATATATACAACATGCATATGATGGTAACGTGACTGTACATAGAAATAAATACATGAGTTTTGTACAATCAATCTAGTTACACAAATTGGGAAATGAGCATAAGAGAGTCTTTAGGTGAACCTTTTATAAAGGCAAATGTCTTCTCTCTTGCTCTTGAAGCCTTGTTGTAGCTTATGCCAACCTCATGCTTCTTTCGAGCATACCAGATGATGTCACCTGATGTGCAATATTTTTTTGTTGTTGGTTGACATTATGGTCTTTGCATAGTCATTAACGAAGATTGCAGTTCCTTGTTTGTGGTCGTTCTTAACAATATTTATAGCGCAATTATGCTCATTAGTGAACTTCCTATCCACGCATAGTTTTCTGGTGTCATACACAAACGAGTAAAGGGACCAATTGCAGGAGTCTTCAATGCATTTTATAGTGAATTACTTTGTGTTAGACCTTGTAGTTCTAAACTGAAACTTCATTTTACCGATAATCTACAAACAACTTTCTTTAAGTCTGTTTTGCTGTAAAAAAAATACAGTTTCGATAATGGACAGATTCTCAGCAAGTTCGTCAATACGATCTGGATCGACAAAGTGCAAATTCCTCTTCTTCAGAGATGACATCATCTTTGGGTTACTACTCTCGCTGCCACTGTATGTGCTTGTATCTAGAGACGGAATATCGAAAACCAGACAACAGTAATCGTACATATGCTTCGAATATGCTGCTAGCACCCATACAAGGACTTTGTCTTCAGTGAGCCTGGTGATCATCGATTTCTCTTTCTCGTTCTTAAATAAGGACAAGTGTGAGATCCTTTCTAGGTCATCTAGTGAAAGTAGTTGACTGATGGACTTGTGGAGTTCATCAAGGGTTGAATTGCAGGGTACATCCACGATGAGAACCTTGAAGTTGATGTAGATGTTCTTGTCACCCCATACACCATAAAAAAAACAAGATTAATATGATGGGAAGTCATTAAATCGTTAGTGAAGATAGGTGAATCTGATTGATTGGGCGATGAAGAAGAAATAGATTGATGGGAGAATTGGACATTTGGTATTAAATGGATAATATGAATGATTTTTGGAAACCCACGATTTTAGGAGCGTTGTTCCATAAGGGATATATTCAAGTGGTTGGAGATTTGAAAATAAGATGGAGATTGTTTTAAACAAAATTAAAACGAAAAGGTATCTTGGGTTGTGTGTATTAAGCGTATATACCAGGGTATAACCGGGATGAAATTTGTTAACTCCCTTCCCTAAAAATTTGGTAGTCATCAGATAAAAATATGAAAGTTTATTAGCTATTTTTCAATTCGATTTTTTATTTCTTAATCATTCTTAAGAACTCATTCTGATATTGGGTTACAAAGTTGATTGTTAATGGACATTTTTCAACTAAAGTCCACTTACCAGAATGGGGCAACATGAGATATGATCATTTTTTTATTCCTCGCTCATAGATTCCTTCACATTTTGTCCTTGCTATTTGAAAATACATCATCCCTAAGACTCTCCCTCCAATACACTCTAAATTGCAAATTTCACCTAATTGTAAATACATTGCAAATTCCCTTAATTGTAAATAAGCATTAACTTGTGAGTAAATTGCAAATTCTACCTAAATTTAAATACAAAGTAAATGAAATACCTCGTAATTGTAAGCGAAAGTTGGCTCGCATTGTAGATGTTTGGTGTCGGTTAGAAAGAAGTAGGTGAACTCGTCGTAGGAGTGTCGCCTAAGAACAAAACCACCAGATCGTCGGTGGCTTCTTTGTTGAACCACCACGTCGAATGGAAGAGTTATTCCAGCAACTCCATTGTCTGAAATAGAAACAAAAACCAGAGAACATCAACATTTTGCTCGAGATTGGTACGCTCAAATTGAAACGAATAAATAAACAGAAAAAGCAATTTTAACATTGAAATAAATCTAATCGGAATTGAAATTTATTTAACAGCATCCTTGGAACTCAAAATTTACCTTAAAGAACATAAGTGACCTTGGCGGAATCGGAGTATTAAGGGGTCGTTTGGTTCGATGGCATTGGAGGGTGGACATGGGCTTCGGATGTCCAAGCCCATGTTTGGTTAGAAAGTTGTCATTTTATGCCCGGACATCATTTATTAGTTTTAGGATGACTTTTCAAACCCTCCGAAAATCGTGACTTTTCCTTTAGCCCGGGCATAATTTTCTCCATTCTTCTTCTTCTCCGACTTTTCCAGGTATGTCTTCTTCTTCTCATTTGTTTGTTTGTTTTTTTTTTTTTTAAATCTTCTTCTTCCCAGACTCTGATTTCAGGTTTAGGGTATTTTATTTTTTATTTTTTTGGTTAGATTCATTCCAATGTCTAGCTATTGAAACCTATTCGATCTGAAGATGAACCAGAACCAGAACCAGAATCGAAGATGAACCTGTGTGTTAGCTATGAGATCACATCTCATAGGTTGTGCGATCACATCGCATAGGTTGTGCGATCGCACAACCTATGCGATGTGATATCACAACCTATGCGATGTGATATCACAACCTATGAGATCGCACAACCCTATGAGATGAGATCGCACAACCTATGAGATGTGATCTCACAACCTATGAGATGTGATTTCACAACCTATGAGATCGCACAACCTATGCGATGTGATCTCACAACCTATGAGATCGCACAACCTATGAGATGTGATCTCACAACCTATGAAATTGCTTCATTTTATCGACAGGTAGCTGAACGAGAATCTAAACGAGAGGAACGACGCAATTTATTAGTTAGTGAAATCAGAAATGTGGATGGATTGACTGTTCAACAGAGAGTTCGAGTCGGTAAGATTATCACCAAAGATCAATCCCAGATTGATTATTTCTTTAATCTTTCGGCGGAGGAAAGATATGAATTTATAATGGAGGTTTTGGAAGAGATATGAATTTGTAATATTTATTGGGATATGGATTTACTGTTGGAATATTATACTTATTTTGAGTTGACATGCTATGAACATTCGAATTAGCATGTCACAATATTTTGTAATTTTCAGGTCTACGAACATGAAACAATTGGGATATGGATCAATCTCATATTGTGTATGTTATGTTTAGTAATCAATGATAAATTATATTTGGTTTTTGAATTATATAATCTTTATCGTTATTTCTTCAATTTTATTATTGTATTAATTAATTACAATTGAAAATTTATTTGCAAATTTGATGACATTCACATGCAACACCAAACACAAACATTATTTAATTTCCATGAAAATTTGATCACATTCACAAGCACCAAACACAGACATCATTGATTTCCATGGAAATCTGATGACATTCTCATTCAGCACCAAACACAGATATCATTGATTTACAGACATCTTATTCCCAAGCATCCCCTATTCCCAGGCATCTGCAAATCCTCAAACCAAACGGCCCCTAAGGGAGAGCGAAGCCATTCTTCTCGAGTGCGAGCTTGGAGGCGCCGATCGGAAGCTCCTTTGGAGACAAAGAATAATAGGCACCTCCATCACAGCCGTAGATCTTCTTCGATAATTGAGGGTTCAAATAAATCTTCATAGATATAACAAAAAATCATAATGAAAATAAGACAATTAAATTAAAATAGGGGAGAGAATAATCTAAAAAAGAGAAAATCAAGAAAAATGAAAAAAATTATTAGGAATGGTTACTTCTGTATTTTTTCAGAATCAATCAAGACAAAATAAAGATAAAAAAAGAGGTCAAAGCAAGCATGGTTCCGCTGACATATGTATATGTTGACGATCAAGCAAGCATGGTTCCGCTGACATATGTATATGTTGACGATCAAGAGATATGTGGTTCGAATTCTCCGCTGTAAAAAAAAAACGCAAATCTCAATTGAAATGGGTCCAAAAATGGTCATATTTCTTGGGCCCGACATTTCTGGTTATTTCAGCCCATGGAGGACAAGTAAAAGCCCACATTCTATCCTAGGAGCCCAACTAAGTCTCAAATGAAATAGTTTTATTTATTTATTTAAAGTAATATTAGTTTGAATCTTATTAAAATAATTAAATTAAAAATTGATATTTATGGTTTGTTTATAGTTTCTATTTGGTACTATAAATTAGTATACTGCACAACATGGCAAATAACTTATATTTTTTTTATTTGATTAACTACTTTAGTTGATGTTAGGTTAAAATTTTATTTTCGTCTTTAGATTTTAAGTTTTATTTCATTTTAGTCTATGTACCTTCAAATGTCTAAATTTAGTCTTTATATTTTCAATAAAGTTTGAAATTAGTCTCTATGATTAGAGTTCAACAACGAAATTTGAAAACTGAGCCGACTGATCGAACCGACTTCGTTTAGTTGATTTATGTACATTGGCGATCAAGATCGATTTTGCATATTTGCAAACTGACCTGTTAGTCGGTCGAATAGCTCAAGAAATCTCAAACCGACCGACAATCCTTATTAAAAAAATGATTTTTAAATTTTATTTAGAGTTTTAACTTTGAACCATATGAATTTTTTTGATTTTCTATATTTCATTCCCTCTTAGGTGCGCCCTGCTACCTATTCTTCTTCATTTTCCACTTTGTTTTGATCGTCTCCCTCTACTTGACCGTCTCCTTATCCTTCGCCGTCGTACTCTCGCCTCCCTCAATCGTCGTCGTTGTCTCGATCTCGCCTCTCTCAACCTCCCTTTGCCTCCATCGCTTCCATCCAGTAATGGGTGCGCCGGTTTGCCGCCCAAACCGACCAGTCGGTTCAATTAATTTAAAAAAAAAAGTTGATTTACAGTAAATGGAAACCGACCTGGTTGGTATGGGCAGAAAATCCATCCCGACCGGCCACTGCTCACCTTTACTTTGAGTAGTTTGAAGTTAATTTTTTTTTTATTGAAATTCGTTAAATAATAATAATATTTTTCATGCAAAAAAAGAAACAATATGAACATATTTTCAAAATTCATAGAGAGAAGACTAATAGATACTGTCAAACCGAACATAGCTCAATTGACATAAGGTTGAGTCCGTGACCAAGAGGTCATGAGTTCAATCCTCGCATTAATTAAAATACCGTTGCAAAAAAAAAAAAAGACTAATAGATACTATATTTTTTTTTAAAAAAAAATAACAATAAACTAAAAGTAGCAACTAATTCTAAGCTTTATTGAGAATAGAGTAGGTGGATTAAAATGGAATGAAACCCAAATTAAAGGGACAAACATAATATTTTAACCTTGATCTTATTATTAGAGTCCTACATGAGTTGTGTTGGAGAGATTTTTGGAACCAACGTGACTCTTCTACTTTTGGGTTGGGTCGTCGGACTATTGTTTTTTTTTTTTTTAGATTTGAGCGTGAGGGAGGCGTCGACGTTAGAGGATTCGTCTCCACTCAAGGACCCGGGCCGTCAACAAGCTTGAGAGGACAAATAGAGATCTGAGTGTGCGTGAGGTGAGGATTAAGAATGTGGATTCTAGGTTTTCTATTCTAAGAATGAAATATATATATATTTAATATACGGTTCAGTTCGGGTTGAACTAAGCCAAAAAAGTGCCAAACCTACGATTCGAATCGAATTGTCAGTTCTTTAAAATTTCAATCCAACCCAACTCGAGAAAAATCATAATTCAATCCAATTTTTACAATTTGAGTTGAGTAGTTCGAATTATTCAAGTTGTTTGTACACTCTTATTTATTACGATTGAGGCTCGAGTAAAGAATAAAAGAAATTAGTGAGTTTTTTAAATAGATAAAATACACTTTAAACATGATTTGAAAATTTTAACTAAACTTTTAAAACTATAGTGATAATCATAAAAGATAAATTTTGCAATGAAAAAAAACGAATTTGTTAGAAACTATAAGCATTGAATAATAATTGAAACATATTAAAATTTAAAAGCATCCATTTTCGTTTTGTGTTGGAAGAAAAAAGAAAGGAGGGCATTCCACGACTGCGAATGACTGCAGACTAAAATTTGCAGACAAAAAAACCCTCAATTTTTTCTCCAATCCAAATTCCAAACCCTCAATTTAGGTTTCTTCTCCTCCTCCATCGCTCTTCCATCTTCGTTCTTCCTCTCTGGAGCTTCCCTCAGACTCTGCAACTCCGCTCTGTCCCTTCGCCATCGCTGCGCTTCGCATTCCTACTCTCATTTTGCCTTAATTGTATCCAAGGTTAGACCAGCAACAACATCTTTTTTCTTGATTCTTGTGTTGCTGCTGTTCATTTAATCCTTCCTAGCTATCAATGGTTTTGGTTTGAGTCTTGCTTTTAGTTAATACTGCTTTTTTCTTTCGAGCTCGGAAAATTATGGTGAATGGGATTAGATTGGAGAATGGTCATTGTTTTTCTTTCCTGTAATTTTTTCTTATCTGACTTGGCTAATTAGAGGTTTTTGGTTGTGGGTTTTGGGTTTCCTGCATGCTAGTTAAGTAGGAAAGAAGATGGCGTAATTCTTCTTTGTGTGGTCCAATGAAGTATGGTTCAAGCTTTGGGTTATGTCTTCTAGCTGCCAACTTGAGTAATAAGCGATAACAAAGTGGGATAATAAGAGGCTCAATGTAAACCGTTCTATTCAAGTAAAATTTGTCTGCATTGGTTGATTTTCGATTCATGCAATGTGTGGTTTTGGTAATTGACGTTATCTTAAGATTTCTTCTTAATACGAGTATTAATTGTTTTGTAGGATTTTTGAATGTCAAGTGACTATTAGCACTGAGGTTTTCCACCTTGACCGCTTATTGGTTACATGGTCAATGTGGACTTTGATTGAGCATTAAATTGTTGCATTAGATCGTCCGTTTAAGTAGGGGCCGATGAGCAAGTATAGTTGCTCAAAACAATACAGCAGACGAAGTGTTAAGCCGACCTCGTACAACTCTAATGATGAGAGTGCAGCTCGGACTAGGCCACTCAGCTTTGAAGATATTATGCTTAGAAGGAAGACTAAAGGGTCAGCTGCTAATGTTGAAGGGGGTGCCATAGGTAGCCAGTCAAGAAGGGAAAGCATAGATAAGCACATTACTGATAATCGTGAATCTGAAAGGCTTTTCCGTCACAGTAGAGGTTCTTCTCTTGATGTTCAAAATCTCTCATTGGAGGAATCAGCCAAGGTTACTTCAAGGAGGAAAAAAGAGGAAACATTGTTGAAGGACAATATGGTGGTTAGGAGTGATAGAAACAATTATGAATCTGGATTAACACTGATGGGGAAGCTGAAATATGACACAAATGGAAAGGATAAAAGACAGAAATATGGCCAGGAAAACCTTGGTAGGGGAAAAAATGATCAGCGATCAAGGATTGATATTGAAAATGAACCTGGAAAGAGGCATTCAAGAGATACAGCTGGCAAGGATAGACGTGAAGATCGTGGTAGGGAGAAATTTGAAAGAGAAAGTAAGAGAAAATATCAAAATGGTGAAGATGACAGGAATAAAGACAGGTACATTGCAAAGAGACATGATCATGGTAAACATCATGACCTAGAGAATAGAGAAAGAAAGGAAGCTAAATTATCATTAAGTTCACATTATGAAGATTCTAGATTGAAAAGAAGCAGGAAAAAAAGCCAAGATCGTGAAAGTAAACATAGAAGATCTGTTTCACTTTCTCCAAGGCCACATAAGCACTCAACTAAATTAGCGAGGCAGAAGGAGCTGCCATTAGATTCTCATGTAAAGAAGTCTGGAAGATGGCATTCTGATAGTGATAAAACAGGGGATTTCACCAACAGTTCCAGTAGCCAATACAGGCGACATTCTGGGTCAACAAGTGGGCTTGGTGGCTATTCACCTAGAAAGAGAAGAACTGAATCTGCTATCAAGACTCCTTCACCTGTTCGATCACCAGAGATGAAAAATGAAGGGTTGGATCTTCCTCTTCCAGCAGAAAAGGTTGGATTATTTTCTGGTTCAGTTACTTCCAACTTTCAGCCGTCAAATCCTACAGTGTCCTTGGGCATTAGTAATGATCAATCCGGTGGTGCACTCTTTTCTCCAGCTATGGCGAAATCTTTATCAGGGATTTCTTCAAATAATCTAGCAATGAAGACAAATCCTTCTCTTGGTTTGATTCAGCTGACACAAGCAACCCGGCCAATGAGGAGGCTTTATATTGAAAACTTACCACATTCTGCATCTGAGAAAGCAATCGTTGAGTGCCTGAATGGTTTTCTTACATCTTCAGGTGTTAATCACATCGAAGGAACCCAGCCATGTATTAGTTGTATTGTAAGTGATTTAGTCTATGTTCTAAATGTGTGTAGCTACAATGTTTCCTATCAAAAAAATAAAAATAAAATAAATGTGTGTAGCTATTTTGTTATTATGTTGTCTGATGGGAGTTTTGGTGCATAACACCACTTGTGCAGATACACAAAGATAGGGGGCAAGCTCTTGTTGAGTTTCTTACGCCTGAGGATGCTTCAACAGCTCTTTCATTTGATGGAAGTGATTTCTCTGGTTCCATTCTGAAGATTCGGCGACCAAAAGATTATGTCGAGCTTGTAGTAAGAATAAATATTCAGAATTCTTGACCATCTCCATTCTCATGATACTCTCGAGATATAATAGAATTTGCATTGTTTGAATTAATTATTCCATTGATTGGATGAGTAGTATAGTTGTAAGGCAAACCTAAAATTGTTAACCCATGGTTTCCCGGGTATCAGCACCTTGCATGACTATCTTCTAATTGTTGGGACCTTTGTTCGTTTCTCATGACTGCATTTTATTTTTCTTAAAGTTAGATATGCTTTTGTTTTGAAAGTATGTTGTGCCAGTAATTCAGGATTTAGATGAAGAAAGTTGTCTTACATCTTTTTTTTCTAGGACGGAAGGTAATTTATGGTAGTTTTTTCTCCCTGTTCTCTAGAATATTTGGTTAGAAAAAGAATAGGAGAATCTCCCATTTTAGTAAGTTCTCCATCACGGGGATACATATTATAGTTTAGTAGGTGCAAAATGTGGATGCTAGGATGCCTTGTAGCATTGGAGAATGGCCTATGCTATATTTAGGTCTGCAACTTGGAGATGATATCATTAAAAACAAATTTTGAATGTAATGGTGGAAAGGGTAGAGAAGGTTGCATAAGTGGGAGACATGCGGCTTTTAAGATTTGGTCATGTTTATGCTAGTTCTTGGGGGTAGTAATTGTTCTCATGAAGGAATGAAGGATTGTCATGGTATGACAGAGGAAGTCATTTTGCATCCTCTTTTCTGGGACAAAGATTCCATTTTGGCTTGGCCTGTCTTTCTATATTCTTTGGAACATTTGGTTAGAAGGAAGTAGGATGCCTTCTATTTAATTAAGTCTTCCGTTCAAGGGATGAGTTTGCAAGTGGATGAGATTGGTTGAGAAATCTAGTTGAAGATGCGCTTGCCTGTATTTATGGATTGAAGGAGACTCAAGTTGTGGAATGCTGGAGTCTGCCAATGGTGTAGAAGGCAGTTCTCTAAATCTTGAGAATGAGAATGTAGGGATTGTTGTCTTTGTAGTAGTATCACTATCACCCTTAAAATAAGGGAACTCATCAAGCGCATGGGCTAATGAGAACTTAAAATCAGGACAGACAAACTGGAAGAACTCTTGCTATTGATACCAAATTAAACCAGAAACATATAACACAAGGGCTGATCTTGAGAGTAAGAAATCCTATCATGTTTATGTAGCCATTTGACAAAAATGCCAAACTAAGTTCAAATTTTTGGTAATGACTAATGAGATGCACACATCCATATTCTAGTCTCGCATACCTGTATTTTAAGTCAAGGGATTCAATAGCAGGGTTTGAGTTAATCACTCCATACGCTTTTGTCCACTTGCCAATTTTTTTTTTCTTTTTCCTTTTTTCCCCACACAAATCATTAGCTCGGTTTTCTAAATTTTGCTCAAGTTTTCTTTGGCATATATAGACTCTGTTTCTTCATCCATGTTATGTCAGTTTCTGAGGTCTATTGTGGTTACTATCATGTAGCAGGTTTTCAGACAGTTGCTATTTTCATGCAGACTGGTGACCTGGACAAGTCAGTGGCAGTAGTAAATAAAATCAGTGATGTTGTTGAGGACTCACCAAATAAGGTATGTATTTGAATTATTGACACCGAGTAGAATGTTACTTTTTGCTTATGATGAGGAATAAAGTCGGTTTTAGGGAGGTAAGAAATATCTCTATCATCCCCCACATACACAGCTCGTGATTACCTTTCACCGTTTTTTTTTTTATTTTTTGATAGAAATTACATTTCACCACGTTGGACCATAGAACCCTGGTTCACTTCATAAAATGATCATGTTAAATTTGAACTAGAAAATCACTTAAAGGTTGCTGCCTGAAGCCCTGAACAAGGAAATGCCAAAGTCATCCTTTGGGACCAATATTCCATGCAAAAGGGCTGCAAATAAACAAATGGTTTAAACCTTCATTCTTTCTTATGATTTATGCCAAAGCGAGCATAGCTCAGCTGACATATGTATGATTTGATGACTAAGAAGTCCGTGGTTCAAATCTCCCCACCCCCAATGTACTAAAAAAAAAAAAAAAGAAAAAACCACTCTTACGATGTTGTAGTAATTGTGGAGAATTCTAATCCTTGTTGGATGCTATCTGCTATCTGCTGTGTTGTTGATATCCCATGAGCTTGCTGACCACATAAGGTTATGGCCTTTTTCTGGAATTCAAAACCACTCTTACGATGTTGTAGTAATTGTGGAGAATTCTAATCCTTAGACTGCACCAGACATACAACCCAACTAAGGAGGTTCCTTACCATGATGGTTTTTCCTATTACCTAACTGACCCTTTGGACCTTCAAGGAAAATAGAGTGATCAATTCACATTAATCAGATCAGTATTTGAGCACATTTTTCCTTTGACCATTTTCGAAATCCATTTGCTGGTAATTCCAAATATTACCAATAATACCTAGACAGCTAGACCCCTTTAGCTGAAGATAAAGAAACTTTTTACCATCTTTTACTGGGTGACTTTCCTAGTTAGTAGTTCCTACTTGACCTCTCTCCCAAATGAAGTTTCTAAATAGCATTTCCTCTCGTTTTGCCACCTTATAGGGATCCTGAACAAAGACTGAAAGAAGAAGTAATCCTATCCCTGCAGACAAAGTGGATTTATTCCATTTTGAAAATTTATTTTGAATTCTTTCCTAAACAGGATCAAAATAACTTAGGCTTCTAGGATTTCTCTCTGAAGTACAGCATAAAATATTTAATAGTAATATGTTCAATAGCACATTCCCAGTTGGCGGCAATGGCAGAAACTTCATCGTGGGTTCCAATTACAGTAAAAGTTTGTCTTGAATTTTATTTTTCTTTCTTTCTGATTGTCAGGTCGAGTATAGCTATTAGAATTCTGATGGTTTAGTTTTAGCAATTAGCATCATTGCTAAGAGAAATTTATGGGTAAAGTTTCTATTTTTGTCTATAGTCTAGGTACTCCCTGGTTATTTAATGTAGCTCTTTTCTGAATGTTGAGGGGGCAGGGGGTTGTTTTGATATATTATGCGCCACACATCATCATAAGAGGCAATGGAGGTGCCTACGTAGTTGGAATCACTAGTCACTACTATTGACAAACTAAAATTACTCTTGTCCCATCAAGCTATCCATGTCTAAACTTGAACAATTTTTTTTTTTTTTTAATTTACTATTATTATTACTCTTAGTGACTAGTGACATTATTTTATAGTCATGTCTGCTTAGGCTATCTTGGATCTTGTTGCAGATTATCATTGCTGGGATCTCAAATAGAATATCTTCTGAAATGGTAACTTGAGGAAAATTTTATTCACCTTGTACATAATCATACCTTGTATATGATCTTTACGTTTTGCAATAGTTTTCACTTTGCAAGTGTACATTCGATGATTGTTTCTTTGTTGTTCTTCTCCAGCTTAGGGATATTGTTACTGCATTTGGACCTTTGAAGGCCTATCACTTTGAGATCAACAACAATCTTAATGAACCTTGTGCCTTTTTGGAGGTGAATTTTCATGTCTTATGTGCATATTATTTTAGCATGCTTGTCCCAAGTGCTATTTCATTATTTGTAATGGTTTGGGAAGGATAGACATTGTTGTGGAGATTCCCTCATATTTACACATACTCTTCCAGTCCGAAAATGATACTCCATATTAATTCTTCAAATACTGCATTGGAAGCTTATGGTATCCTCTAGTATTTTGTTCTTGTACCGTAACTTTTTAAGTTCTCTATGTTGTCTCTTTATTTCATAAATGCTTTGGACTTTAGATTCCTATCTTTTTGTTATTATTCTTTACAATGTATTAATGATATATGTTAACATCGTTATCATTTGAATTGTCTATGAAAGAATGCAGATCACCTTGTACTTTGTAGTTATACTTTATAGAAAGAAAATTAAAAAAAGTAAAAGGAAATGTCTGCACCACTTAATGGCGTTTTAAGTGATTCATTTTATCGGACAATTCATTAATAATATACACTTTACTTTTGTCATCTCTGCCAAGTGGTAGACCTAGAAAACAGATAATCAGTTTTTCATCATATGCTTAAAGGAAGTTTATGTAGATAGCACATGCAGGATAAATAATATCCTTGCATTTTTTTTTTGGTAGTATATGCAAATCCCTTAAGATTTGATTTAGTGATATTTCCTTGATGCTTCTTGATCACAGTCTTAGTCCGGGAGTTGGTGACTTCAGTTAGTAGTGTCCTGTCCTCAAGAGGGGCAAATATGGGTTGCTTCTTATTACAGTGAAAGATTCAACGTGCAAAGTTTTACTGATTAATGGGCGCTTTTAAATCTTTTGGTTTCTAACCAATGCACATAGAATGCTATTTTCTCTAGGAATCATCAGACCAATGCAAAGCAGAAGGTAAAAATGCAATAAAGTGTACTATTTGTCTTTGAAGTTGAACTTGCTTATAATAGCGATCATTGAGAATCCCGCTATTGTAATATACCTAAACATGGGCTTCCTAATAGGGTCAGTTTACTTTCTGATGGAAATATTGCAGGATAGATTATTGACTTCCTTTGGGATTTTTTGTTGACATTTTGTTTTAGACTTCCACATTTGAATACATGCCTTTGGTTCTGATGGATGAGACACTTTTTGCCACTCTAAACCTCTATGTTCCAGACATATTGGACGTTCTTTTTATGTACTTGCAGCTCTTTTTTCATATCAACATGCACTAGAACTCTCAGTTGTAGATGTATGTTAGGTAATTGATATATTCACCCATGACAGATTACTTCAATGACTCTTCTCGGCTATTTAACTAGGAGAAACTGTTCGGACAATATTCCACATGAATGCATAATGAAACTTCATATTTCTTTGTTCCTTCTAGGCAGCAACATCTGTGTTAAAGATATCCATGATGTTCACGTATTGTATTTGTGGCAAGCCCATGGCAATCCTTGATCATTAGTTCAAGACTTTTTGTTTGTTTGTTAAGTAGATTGAGTTATCAATTTCTTGTACTTTAAATAGATAAAAGCTATAATGCATGTGGAAATGTTGGTTTGTTATATCTTGAATTTTCTTGAGGCTTAATTTATTCGCCATTTTCTAGCCAAGAAAAAAGAAGTGTGAATAAGTTAAGCTCTGGGGCTTCAATATTATTTTCCCACCTTTTAACGTTTGTATGATATGGCATTTATTTGATCAATCTTCTTTTCCCTGATCACAATTGCACTTAATTTATTTATCAGTATTTTGACCAATCGGTTATGCTCAAAGCTTGTGCCGGTCTAAATGGTATGAAGATTGGGGGGGAAGTATTAAAAGTGTTTCCAGCAGTTCCTTTTGCACCATCGGTACTAATCATCTTCTCTTTCTTTGGCCTTTAATTTTTGGGACAATTCTTGATCACAATGAAGCATCTTGAAAATTTTATATTTATTTCACATGGTGATTTGAGCCTTGCTTACCAAGTTACATATGTTAGGAACCTAATGGATGTCGACCATGTTATGGGATCCCAGAGCATGTAAAATCTCTTCTTCAACAGCCAACAGTAGTGTTAAAAGTTAATAATTTGGTACGTCAATTTTTTTTAATGCTTGCTCCTAAAACCACTCACCTCCCCACCCAACAGAAAATGAAAACATTGTCACAGTGCAGTTTCATAATCAAAGTGGCTAAGAGTATTAAGTAGTGTCATCTACAATCTTTTGATACGCCATTTTCTTTCTGGAATCAGTTTAATGCAGATGTTCTCCCTGTACTCTCTGAGTCCGATATTGACGAAGTTCTTGGAGATATTCGGTTTGAATGTGCCAGGTCCTGAGAGTTACTAGTAATTTATCTTTCCTTTAATATGTTTGTTGTAAAATAATCCATGCAATTTTGTAGGTTTGGGACGGTTAAATCCATGAATGTTGTAAAGTCATGCAGTAGCTGTGTCAATGCTGAAGAAGAATACAAGAACATTATTGATGTCACTGATGTGGAGGCTGTGGAGCTCAAACAAGAGATTCCGGAAAACAGCATAGTAGTGATATCAAGAGATGGTAATGATCCTGAAGATAATAAAGCTAACCTTGGTAACTTCTCCGATGATACTTATCAAAAGCAAGGTAATTGTCTTGGCAATGATAGACATCAAAACGAAGTTGTGGACAAATTGTGTCAAATGAGTAACAATGATTCTACATGTTTTGAAAATGTAGCTTGTGAGAATGCATCGGAAAGAATCTCTCAAGGACTCTATGAGCAACGGAGCAGCCCAGGAAATGAACTTCATGACACAAAAGTTGCTGAAATAATTGAAACTGATGAATCTGGCTCAGGTGAAAAATCAGTGCTTCTAGATGATTCAACTTCAGTGGCGGCTGATAGTGAGAAGAAAGTTCTAAATGGATTGGATCCCATGGTGACAACAGATTCCGACACATCTGAAAATCGCGAAAAGAAGGATCCTAATAATAATCTGGAGAGTTTATTTGTGTTGGGGAGTGTTTTTGTTGAGTTTGGTAGAATGGAAGCCTCGTGTATGGCTGCACACTCTTTACATGGAAGGATTTATGATGGACAAGAGATTAGTATCGAGTACATTCCCCATGATCTCTATCGTAAGAGGTTTCCTAAATGACTACAGTATTCAACTGAATGTGGTGATGGTCGCTGGAGTCCTTTGTCATGAAGACTCATTAGCAAATTTCATTACTGAAGAAGGCATTTGTTAATGGCTCATTTTAGGCCAGCCTCAATATTTTTCTCGATCATTCGGTTCGGAATCTGAAGCATGCTGCTATGGTGAGACAAGTCATTTCTCAAGTACCATGTTGAGTACCGTATTGATGATGCTGAAATGAAAGCTTGGGAGAATGTCCTCATAGCTCGAGGCCTTTTAACTAGTCCTTGCGCGTTACTGATATATTTTCTTTATATGCTTAACAGGTGCAAGGAGGTAGGTTATGGACATGAAAGATTTACGGGTGAGGATACGGTTATCTTTTAAACAGTTACTTTAATATCTTTACCCTCTGTATTTGTTTTACTGCCGAGCTCTCGACATTTTCATGTCTGATCTTTGTTGTTGATGATCTCTCCTTTACAGTTGAATTATTTACTCTAATACAAGAGATCATTGTTCTTCATCACTGTTTTGTTTTACCTTATATAGTAATATAGTACCTAATGGACTGGACCACCCCATAAAGTTCACATGGGCTTACATAGAAATACAACGTGGCAGTAAAAAAGTCTTGATTTTATCAGATTGTCATAAATGATAGACATTTTTAGTAGTTAAAGTTCTTGTAGTAACCTTAAAGTTCTTGTAGTAACCTTATTTTTGCATGTTTTTTTTAATAGCTTTACAAGGTTGGTGCAACGTTATATATACCCTTTGGAGCTCCATCTTTTCTTGATTAGGAAAAAGTGGTAAGGGTTAAGACATTAGTAACTTTTTTTTTCATAGGTTGAATTTTCAAAAATCTATTCTATTTTTTTTTTTTTAAATGCAAAAGGTATATGGAATTAGGTCTCAGCTATTCTTTCAAATATATCATCTCTTTTTAGGCTGGGTTTTGTTGTAGTAAGTCTCGTCAAATTGAGCATAGTTCATTGACATAAATCATGTGGAATATTTAGTGTTGTTGAGGCACTCGCCTAAGGCGAGCCCAGGCGAGGTGTTTGGAGGGTAGTGCACCCTGTACATGACCAGGGCGACGACCTTCGATCGGGCGCGTGCCCAGCTACGCTTGCCGTCGCCTTCTTCTTTGAAGGAGGCGCACGCCTGATTGAAATTAACGATGTTTTTAATAAATACTAAACATCACCTTCGTAAAAATGGCCTACAAACTCCATTGAGAGGCCAGAAGAAGAAGAGTTATGAGAATAGAAAGACAGAAAAAGAAGAAAAGACGGAAAAGTAGAAGAAAAATGAAAAATAATAAGGTGAAGAAGATTAAGAAAGGAAAAAGGAAAAATAATAAGGTGAAGAAGATTAAGAAAGGAAAAAGGAGATGAAAAGTGTGAAAGTTTTAATTTCACTAAAGAGAAGATGAAAAGTCTGAAAGTAGTATACTAAGATGCGGTTTGGTTGGATGTCTTCGAGGGTGAGAATGACTTTTTTGATGGCCACGTTCATGTTTGGTACCTGACTTTAACACTTTGTCTGGGAAAAAATTATTTCCAGGCATCAGTTTTAGTGATTTTTTATGTCCACTCATTTTCATGACTTTGTTCAAAGTCCATTACTTTTATTTTTTGTTTCTTCTTCTTTTTTTAAATGCATTGGATTAGTCTTATTTATTTTATATCCTTGTTTATTAAATATATATATTTTTAAATTCTAATAGTTTTTTTTTTTTGCAAATATGGTAAAAAAATTAGTGGCTATCACTGATAGAAGCAATCGATGATATATGACTATCACTGGTAGACTACTATTAGTGATAGACTAAAATTCTATAAAAAACTGAGGTGATAGACATCAGCGATAGACTTCTATCGGCGATAGACCATATTATCAATGTTAGAAATTGTCATATTTGCAAATTTTTTTAAAAAATGCTATATTTTTAATTAATTTACTCTAAATTGACATCGGTTACAATTTTTCTTTTTTTTTTAACACTTTTTATTAAAAATTTGTACTTTTGTTTATATATAAAGTTTATACTAATTAAATATACAATCATATTAGATCGTAGATAAATAACACTTATTATTAATTATTCAATTGATCATCGTGTTAAAATGCTAAATTTTAAGTAGAATTTAAAATTTTATGTGATTTATAGTTAATTAATTAACTATGTTTTATTTTGATATAAACTAATCAACTAAAATTGACTACTAACTATTTACCTAATTAAACTTATGTTAATTAATTTTCATTAATTAATGAAAACTAAATTAAAAAAACTACGTAAAAATGAAAGCAAATTGAATGGAATGAATTTAATTATATAGAAACAATTTAATAATTAGAGAGCTAATATAAAATGTATTTTTTAGAATATGAATATAATAAATAATAACTTAAATTAATTTTATTTAATTATTAATTTATATTTATAATGTAATAAAATTTATATTCTTACCTGTAATCGCAAAAAAAAATAATATATTATAAATATATCATGTCATTGCTATGTACAAATATCTACAAATTTTCAACCAAAACGGCCTCTAATATCTCTCCTCCATAAATGATAGATGGACATCTACTTTTCTCTCATTTAATGTGTCTTGATAGTATAATTTTCGAATTAATATCTTTATTTATATTTTCATAAGCTCACTCCCACAACACTCTTTTTGTTTACATTAATTTAGAGACTTGTCGGTCTCAGGTGGAATATTAGGTCTCAACTATTCTTTAATATATCATTTTTTCCAGGCTGAGTTTTGTTGCATTAAGTCTACTCGTTCGCCAAATTGAGCATGATTCAATTGACATAAATCATGTGAAATATTAGGTCTCAGCTATTCTTTAATATATTATTTTTTTAGGCTGAGTATTGTTGCATTAAGTTCTATCGTTCGTCAAATTGAACATAGTTCAATTGACATAAATCATGTGGAGTCTGACGGTTTGCAAGTGATAAAACTCTCACTTAAGAAAAGTACACTTACTCGAAGATATTTATGATCGTACTTTTGGAACTTTTGGAAGTAATTTTGTAGGTGCTTCTCTTTGATATGATCGTACTTTAGAAGTTATTTTGTAGGTGCTTCTCTTCGATGGGGTGTCATCATAATCTCTGATATTTAAACTGCGAAGCCCACTAGACAATAGAGACTTGAACTACATACAATTTTTTTTTATGAACTTCATTAGTCTTTTATAAACAAAAATTGATGTCCAACCAGACCATAGTCAACGACATGATGTATCGCCTAGTCAGTTCAATTCCCACCTCAATATGTTGTTAAAAAAAGAAATGGATGTTTACAAGATAATGAATTTTAAATTCTCAATAATTATAGTACCCTTGTTTTCTCAAATTGCAAAGTGCATTGAGATGTTTAATCTTGTAGAACTTAACAATAAGATTATAGGAAAGGACAAAAATATCTTTATCTATATCAATATCGTTAACTCAGATTTACGGATATTCTGGTAAGAATCACCGATATCACAGAAATTGATAGAAATATTATGATTTTTTTTGTGAAACTTTAGAACAAGCTTAATTGACTAATACGAATAGTTATATTTCAGAAATTAGAAGTTAAATATGAATAGTTATAGAATAGTAAATAATATTGAAGATCGAAAAATGAATATGATCTTGAATATTTTATTGAAAAAAAATTGAGGTCATACAAGTACAAAGTTCAATTATAAAATGATGACTTTTGAGGTATTAAACTATCATTAATATAATTGATTTGATATCGACAATACTCCTATCAACTCATGAATATACATATGTAATAGAAGTGAAAAATGTAAAAATAAACATAAATAATAGAGGTGAGAATTATAAAAATAAAAATAAATGGAGGTGAAAATGAATTTATAACATTTAACCTAAACATAAATTCATAATAAAAGTGCAAAATGTAAAAAAAAAAAAAAAAAAAAAAAAAAAAAAAAAAAAAACAGAAGCATAAATAATAGAGTTGAGAATTATAAAAAAATAATTTGAAATGATAATTATATTTATAATATTAATACGTAACATAAATATATAATAGAAGTGAAAAATGTAAAAATAAATATAAGCATAAATAATAGAGGTGAGAATTATAAAAATAAACATAAATGTAGGTGAAATTAAAAACATTAAACCTGATACCTCTTACTCATAATTCATACATTATGCCGGTTGAGCTATGCTCTCGGGAAGAAGAGTGGTGTAGTAGAACTATTTTATAGGCAAAAATTATGGATTGAAAATTAAAATTTTACAAATATTATGGTGTGAAAAATACAAATTTTGGTTTAGATAGTCAAACAAGTAAAACTCACCTCAACTTTTAAGTTAGAAGTGAGCTTTGAGGTGAAAGAATCATGAAAAATGAAGTGAAAAAATAATGACAAAAAGTTGAAAATGAAGTGAAAAAATCATAAAAAAATAATTTGAAATTGCATATTTGAACTTAAATCACATGCAGGAGAAACTTACGAAATATCCATGGATATTGACGTAAAATCTGTGTTTTCGTTTTCAGATACTCGATATATTCGTAAAATGATATTTAGGTTATAAATTGCTAAAAACGATCCCCACCTCCAAAATCTCTAACAGTATCTCGGCGATATTTAGGTGAATATCACGATTTTTTCATCCTTGATTATAGGTCATGGTATCAGGGTTATAAATCTCCTCGTAAGTTGTAATTATGAACAAAATACGACTGTTGTGAATATTTAATTTAGTCTAAAATATCATGAATTTACATTCACATCTCATAGGGCTGTTTTTTAATAATATTGTATTTTAAAACTTATTATAAAAATATTGTAAGTTTGAAACTATTTTTAAAAATATTGCAGTCGTCTTTTCAAAAGACGACCTCTACTTTTTGCTCCACGTGGATGAAGGTCGTCTTTTGAAAAGACGATCTTGCTCCACATCATCTTTTTTTTTATTAAAAAATTGATATCTTTTTAATCAGATATTAAATTTTTTTAAAAAAATATATGGTTGGAAAGCTAATAGCGAGAACTTCAATTTGATACTTGATTTCACTATTTTTGGAGTTGTGTATCAAAAGATGAAGAACATCGAAGTTGGACTATAATTCTGCAAATTTCAGAACTGAAGATTCTTTGAAGGAGTGCATTAAAAAATTGACATCTTTTATCCAGATATTCAAAAATTTCGAAAAATGTACGGTTGAAAAGCTAATAGAGAGAGCTTCAATTTGATATCTAGTTTCACTATTTGTAGAGTTGTGTATTAAAAGATAAAGATCGTCGAAATTTAGCTACAGTTTTGAAGTTTTCAGTCGTATCTTCAGTTCTGGGTTTAGTGAAGTTTTCACAACTTTGACGATATATATTTTTGATACACAACTCCAAAAATAGTGAAACTACGTATAAAATTGAATGTCTCTGTGTTAACTTTCCACCATTACTCTTTTCGAAGTTTTTGAATATCTGGGTAAAAAGATATCAATTTTTGAATGCACTCCTCAAAAGAATCTTCAGTTCTGAAATTTGCAGAACTATAGTCACGGTCTTTACCTTTTGATACACAACTCCAAAAATAGTGAAACCAGGTATCAAATTGAAGTTCTCGCGGTTAGCTTTACAACCATACATTTTTTGAAAATTTTGAATATCTGATTAAAAGACGACCTTCATCCACGTGGAGCAAAAAGTAGAGGTCGTCTTTTGAAAAGACGACCTCCATTTAAAACTGTAATATTTTTTAAAAATAGTTTCAAACTTACAATATTTTTATGATAAGTTTTAAAAAATATAATATTATTAAAAAACATATTAATTATTGCAACCGAGGTTTTGTCTTTATGAACAAAATATGACTGTTATGAACTTTTTGTCTAAAACATCATGAATTTATTAGACTTCATTTGATAACCATTTAGTTTTTTAAAATTAAGTTTATAAAACACTAATTCTACCTTGTAATTTTCTTTATTTTATTAACTATTTTCTACCAATGTTTTAAAAAATTAAGTCAAATTATAGAAGCAAGTTCAATGCTCTCTTGTTGTATGAAGTTGTCTCCAATTGTCTCCAATTGCATGGGCCATTAATTTTTAATCATATGGTTAGTAATAAAATAATAAACAAAATAATCAACGAGAACTAACTCTATCTCTTAAATATATATATATATATATATATATATATATATATATATATATATATATATATTTTGAATGATGTATTGATTAGTAATTAAAAAGTCTTTAGCCTCGTTGAAAAAAAAAAAAAAAACATGAAATTCATAGTAAAAAAAAATTGAGGAGAAAAAAAACCTAAATTTTCTTCGACCTCGTTGTCATCGTTCATTGGGTGGATAATATGGAGCTCTATTTATTGTTCTTTTACTCTAGAAATTTAGCTGTCACTTCAAGTTAAAGAACCACCATCCATAACTTTTCTTCTTCAAACAGCCATATTTTTTAAGAGTAAAACTTGTTTGCTGCTTGGGCTACAAGTATCTTTTGCAGTCCAACCACCTGTCATAATTTGATTGACTAATATTTAAACCATTTTTAAATAATAATAAAATATTTCACGTCATTTACTTGATTTTTGTATGTAATTTTCCTTTTTTTATTCCATCAAATTAACTTCTCCTACTTTCTCTCTCTTTATTTCTCTACACTCCAAACTTCAAGGCCATGGAGTTTCAATTGGGGTTATTTGAAATTTGCATTATGTGTTATATAAACATAAATTTTCAAGTGGGTTTTTAGAGGAAGTGAAAGAAAGAGTGGGAAATTTCACAGTTAGATTCATCTAAGGTTGGTAAAGGGAAAGCTCGATTGAATTTTATTTTTTTTAAGAAAAATTCCAAAAAAAAAAATGGTAACAAAAAAGATTTTATTTGTCTAGATATATTCTTTAGAGGATTGCAAATCTTACAAGATTAAAAAAAATATTTAACCAAAAAAAAGAAAAAAAATACTTATTGTAGAGAAAGGAAGAGAGTGAGAGATGAAATTGAAAACAAAGGTCATGGGTGGGGGAAAGAGAGAGAAAATAAGAGAAGTTGTTTATCTGACCGAAGAAAGGGAAAGTTACGGAAGAAAAAAATCTAAGTAAACGACGTCAAATGTTTTTTTTATTTAAAAAATAATATAAATATTCGATCAATCAAATCGTGACAGGTGTTGGGCTGCAAGAGATACTTGTAGCCCGGGCAGCAACCAAGTTTTACCCATTTTTTAAAGAGTAAAACTTAGTTGCAGGCTGGGCTACAACTATTTTTGCAGCCCAGCAACATGCCAGAATTTGATTGGTCAGGTTTTATGTTAATTGTTTTAATTAAAAAATCATATTTAATGTCTTATGTCACTTCAACGCTTTCTTTTCTTTCATTTTTTCCACTTCCCCATAACTCTCAATTTCCAATTTTGCCCTTCTCTCCTCAATTCTCTCCAGTATCTCTTTTTATGGATGATTTGCTACTGTCAAATCTTAATAAACATTTCTTAATCTCTCCATATGCTTAATAGCATAACGAAAATTGACAGAATTTTAGAAAGGTAATAGTTAATTATTTATTCTATGATAAATGAAGTGAAATTGAGTTGAAACTTGAGATGAACAAAGAAATTAGATAGAAGAGGAAAGAAGAATTTTATTGCAGAATTTTAGAAAGGTAATAGTTAATTATTTATTTTAGGATAAATGAAGTGAAATTGAGTTGAAAACTTAAAATGAACAAAGAAATTAGATAGAAGAGAAAAAAAGAATTTATTAAAAATGTCATAGGATGTTGGACAATGGTGAGATTTTAGATATTATTATTATTATTAAAAATTGTCCCAGGATTTTTTTATCGATGATTTGTTATTTTAAAAATTGTCACAGGATTTTTTTTTATCTATAATTTGCTATTTTCAAATCTTAGTAAAAAATTTCAAATTAGTGATAAAAAAGAGATATTGGAGAGGATTGAATAGAGAAGGGCAAAATCGGAAATTAAAAGCCACGGAAAAGAGGAAAAAAAGCAGGAAAAAAAAGTTGAAGCCACCTGACGCATTAAATATGATTTTTTAATTAAAAATAATAACATAATACTTGGTCAATCAAAATTTGCCACGTGGTTGGACTGCAAAAGATGGTTGTAGCCCAGCCTGCAACTAAGTTTTACTCTTTTTTAAATTGAAAAAATATTACTTTCATTAAATGAAACCTACATGGCTAGATCATATTGCTTTAATATTCTATATGAAAGATTAGAAACGAGGATCTAACATGGTCTCTGTTTTATTACATCATCTTAATGCACTTATCTAAAAAAAAAAAGTCTTAATGTATTTTTTTGTTTTGTTGATGCATTGTTAACGATGTGGATTGATATAATTTCAAAATGGAGATTGAGACGAGAAAAGAAGTAGAACAACATAGTAATATTCATGTGTAGAATAATAGGTTTTGATAAATATTTAAGTAATCTAATGCTGAAAACAATTCATATGGTAATAATACATAGTGCATATATATTATATAAATAATGAGATTTTTAATGCAATGTAAAGTTTAGTGGTGTCCAATTCCACCACCACCACCTCCACCAAAGCCTCCGCCTCCGCCTCCGCCACCGCCACCGCCACCGCCAAAGCCTCCTCCAAATCCACCACCCGAGCCACCTCCTATTCCTCCTCCAAAACCTCCACCACCACCTGCGCCGCCACCCGCACCACCACCTACTCCACCACCAAGTCCTCCACCCTTACCGAACCCTCCACCAGCACCACCTCCGAGGCCTCCACCATTCCCAATGCCACCACCCAGTCCTCCAGCACCGCCAAGGCCTCCACCCTTCCCAATGCCACCGCCCTTACCGAACCCTCCTCCAGCTCCGCCTCCTATTCCACCACCCTTACCGAACCCTCCTCCAGTACCACTTCCTACTCCACCACCAAGACCTCCACCCTTTCCAATGCCACCACCAAGTCTACCACCCTTACCGAACCCTCCTCCAGCACCACCTCCTACTCCACCACCAAGTCCACCACCCTTACCGAACCCACCTCCAGCACCGCCTCCTACCCCACCACCAAGTCCACCACCCTTACCGAACCCACCTCCAGCACCGCCTCCTACTCCACCACCCTTACCGAATCCTCCTCCAGCTCCACCTCCTACTCCACCACCAAGTCCACCACCTTTACCGAATCCTCCTCCAGCTCCACCACCAAGTCCACCACCTTTACCGAATCCTCCTCCAGCTCCACCTCCTACTCCACCACCAAGTCCACCACCTTTACCGAATCCTCCTCCAGCTCCACCACCAAGTCCACCACCTTTACCGAATCCTCCTCCAGCTCCACCACCAAGTCCACCACCTTTACCGAATCCTCCTCCAGCTCCACCTCCTACTCCACCACCAAGTCCACCACCTTTACCGAATCCTCCTCCAGCTCCACCACCAAGTCCACCACCTTTACCGAATCCTCCTCCAGCTCCACCACCAAGTCCACCACCTTTACCGAATCCTCCTCCAGCTCCACCACCAAGTCCACCACCTTTACCGAATCCTCCTCCAGCTCCACCACCAAGTCCACCACCTTTACCGAATCCTCCTCCAGCTCCACCTCCTACTCCACCACCAAGTCCACCACCTTTACCGAATCCTCCTCCAGCTCCACCACCAAGTCCACCACCTTTACCGAATCCTCCTCCAGCTCCACCTCCTACTCCACCACCAAGTCCTCCTCCTGCCCCGCCTCCTCCACCTTTGCCAATGCCACCACCAAGTCCACCGCCTTTACCAAATCCGCCACCAACACCACCTCCGAGGCCTCCACCTTTGCCAAACCCACCTCCTGCTCCACCACCCAGTCCTCCACCTTTTCCAATGCCACCTCCTAGTCCGCCACCCTTACCAAAACCACCACCAATGCCGCCACCAGCTCCACCAGCTCCACCACCAAAACCGCCACCACTTCCACCTCCAAAACCACCGCCACCACCAGCTCCTCCTCCAAATCCCCCTCCCCCTCCACCTCCGAATCCACCACTCTTGCCAAAGAACAAAAACTTCTCTTCCTCCCCATCCCTCGTTTTAGCCACTTGGTTCGCAAGCACACTCGAGGCAAGAACATGAAAACATAAGAAAGATAACAAAGCCACTCTCTTCCACCCACTTGGCATCTTGATGGAGGGCAATGAACAATATTAAATCCAATGGATGAAAAACTCTATCCCACAATCACACCTATTTATATCCCATTAAAAACCCCTTTTTCTTTCGCATTTAATTCAACTCAACTACCAACAGTTCACTCTTTTTTGTTTTTCCCATAATCAGAAATGTGAAAGCAATTTTATGTGCCAGTTCATGCACGTTATGGTCACATCCACCATTCAATTATATTTTTTATCCTTCTAAACAAATATAAAAGCTTTCAATTTATTGAGAAATCTTTTCTTTATTCACACATTAATAAACAACTTCTAGAACTTCTTTTACTTCGAGGCTTAGTAATTAAGGGGAAATAAAGGAGGATATCCCCATTTATTTATTATTATTTTTTTTTAATAAAGTAACCTCACACAAACTTAACAGATGAAAGGTCAGAAAAACCACTCAGGTGGGCTTCCTCAACCGACATCCCCTCCGCACTAGACTACGAGCCAACACATAAGTTGCTCGGTTCTGGGACCTAAAAATGTGATCAAAAGATAAAGTTGCACCGTAGGCAACATGTCGAAGAATTTAGGCGACAAAAAGACTCACTTCCGAAAGATTATCCTCATCTTCACCCTTGATGAGTTTTATCACTTGCAAACAGTCAGACTCCACATGGATATAATCAGGACAACTCAAGGGGATAGACTCAATTCCCACACATATATCGCTTGAGCTTCAAGCACACTTATCGGCCATTCCTCTTTGGACGAACGACAACCAGCCAAAATGGTCATACCCGTTGAGTCTCGAATGACCCAAGCAATTGCACCTCGTTTCTTAGAGGCATCCCAAGACGCATCACAATTCAATTTCCAATGACCTCGAGGTGGACAAGTCCAACGATAGTCCCTTGCAGGATTCGCCACCCTCACCGACTCAACTGGGGTTCCTCTACTCAGCTCCTCCTTGTCGCCTAGCTCTCGAATACAAGTTTCGGTGATGATTAGAAAAGTTTGGGAATTTGAACTTCCTCCGCCATGAAGAATCGTGTTCCTGTACTCCCAAATTTTCCAGATTATAATGAACAATATCTTCCTTGTCGAATCATCCGCTTGAGCCCACATCCAGTCAAAGTGATCCTGAGCGATCCACTGTCCCTGTTACCACAAAAAAAATATAAAAATTAGGAGGCCAAAACTTAGTCCACAACTGTTTTGTCAATTTACATCTCCAAAACAAATGAGAGGTAGATTCCTCATGAGAGTTACAGAGAACACATCCTTTAGTTATTTTCAGTCTTTTGGAAACAAGGTTGGATCTATTCGGGATAATGTCATGGTACACCTTCCAGCAACACGTCTTTATTTTAGAAGGGATTTTTTCTTTTATTAATCAAAATAATACAATCAATTCCATCTCATATTTTTAAATCAATGTGATTTGTCAAATTTAGAGAGTTATTTAACTTCATTTACAAATAATTTGTCACGTTAGATTTTTTCCATCTTCGATAATAATAGATATCTATCAAATTTTAACCAAATGACGATAAACATTTAAAGATAAAAATGAAGATCCCAATTTGAAACTAAAGTTAAAAAAAAACTTTTGAATCTAGTCGAGAAAGTAGTGTATAGTAAATGGAGTGTGGAAGTTGCATGTCTATTATGCAACTGTAGTGGGACACTATTTTGCAAAATTTTGATAATAAAAATGAAAAACAAATCTACTCGTTTGAAACTCCAAACTAATAATTGTATCACTTAAAACTCAAAACTTTCATATGTAAATCAATTTAGATCGTTGGGATTCAATTTTTAAATCGTTAATGCATAATTTTTACATTTGTTTAAGGCTTCTATAAAGGATAGAAATTAAGTATATTACAGAAAAATGTTAAAATCAAATGAATACTAGCTAGAAAATTTTCATTAATTTGAGTAGTTTTTCATCTTCTCGTCTACTATTTTTTTCTACTTATTTGAAAAGAATTGCGATAATGGATTTTTAGTATTTTAGTTGGATTTTGGAGGAAGAATAATTATATTTAGATGATTTTTTTAGTTGATTTAAAATGAAATTAAGTGGAAATAGTTATAAATTACTAAATGACTGATTTACTTATGAAAGTTGATTAATCATGACTAATTTTAGGATTCAATAGTTTTTCTTATTATTTTAGTAATATTTTGGGAGATTTAATAATTTTTAAATTTGTTTAGAAGATTTTAAATAGATTCAAATGAAAATAGTTATACATTGTTTAATTTTTTTAGTTTAATTTGGGGTGAGAGATCTTTATACCAATTGAGCTATGCTTGATTTGACTGTTATACATTACTAATGGAAAGGTCATGAAAGTTTAAATTTTAAATTGATACAATTATAGTTTGAAGTGTTAAATTGGTACAACTTTAAAGTTTAGAGGTATAAATTATTATTTTACTAAAGGAAAAAAAAAATGGCTCTATTACTATAATTATTTTGGTTTTAGTGCTTAATTATTGGAACTATTTGTGTTTTATTTATAGTTAATAATAGGGAAATTGTAGTAAATGACCATTTAAGACTTATTGTTTGCAAATATAGCATGTTTTTAAAAAATTTGCAGATATAGCAATTTTTATCGCTGATATCTTATGACTGATAGAAGTCTATCGCTGATCACCTCAGCTTTTTATAGATTTTTGTCAGTGATAATAGTCTATCAGAGATAATAGTCTATCACTGATAGAAGTCTATCAGTGATATAATAAAGTCGTGATAGAAATAGATTTTTTTGCCATATTTACAAAACATTTTAAAGTTTGCTAAATTTGCAATTAGTTTGGACCTGATTGCTATTTGTGCAACCAGCCCTTAATAATATGTGTGCGGTTTATTATTGTATACTCACTGTAATTAATGTTTTTAGCTTTTAGAATACCAACCGACAAATCAGCCCCCAAAGAAAAAGGTAAAAGAGAATATGGTGGGAGTAAATGAATAATAAATGCTTTTTAAATAAAGCATATTAATTATAACAAAATAATAATAAGGTAAGATATATTATCTTAGTTATTTATTTAGAAATCAAATCCATAATAGTTGAATTGACATCAAAATGTTCATTTGATTATGAGGTTAGAGGATCGAATTCTCCACCCTAATATTGAACTAAAAGAAAAAAATTATTTATTTTAAAAAATAAATAAATATATTATAGCTATAATCTTTTCAAATGAATGTTTATTTTTCTAATGGATATTTGTAAGGGTTTATCCAACAAAATTTGGGCACACATTAGTTGAGAAAATGAGAAAAAATATGTTTGGATTTTTTTTTTGCAAATGTAATATTACTAGCTCAAAGGGGCCAGAACTAGTCATGGGAAGGGGAGAACATGCGACTTAGTTTGTTGTTAAAATTTCTTAGCCACCTGTTTTACTACAATTCATACTTGAATGTCCAAAAACCCTACAAATAGTACACCTCTTCGACTTCCACAAATACTCAACCCGGATCACAATATCAACATCTCGAAGTCAGACGAGCACCGTACCAAGAAACTCAACATTCATCCCTATATCCACACTACTAAAAAAAATGGGAATAGATGACGGGAGGGGCAAACCAATATTAGGGATGAGAAGAAAAAAATTGTCATCTTCAGTTTGGGGCGCGTTTTGGAGGGAAAAAAATGGAGTTTTTCAGATTTCTAAAACTTAATGGCAGTTTTGTAATGTCGTTAATCGATGACAGTTTTAAAATGTCTTAAATCGTTTACATTTATTAACCATCATTAATTTGTTTATGTTTTATGCTTATACGTTTTATTTTCACATTCACTCCCCCGCTCGCCCCTCTAAGTAGAATCCCTAAATCCCTAAACAATTTTCATTCACTCCCCTCTGCTCCATCTCGTCTCCGCCTCGCCTCCGCTCCATCAATTTTCAGTTGTCAATCGAGCTCCATCTCGCCTCCGTCGAAGATCGATATTCCGAGCCTTCGCCTCCCATCTCTGACGCCCACACCTTTGAGTTTCCGACGCCCTTAGAGGTATTTCGATGCCCGCGCTTTTGAGTCTCTAAGGCCACACTTCTAGTTCAATATTCGTTATTTTTTTTTCAATTGTGAGGAACATTCTGAATAGTTTGGGTTAGTTATAAATTTGATTTTTTTTTGTTTGTTTAATATGAACTTGTATCATTGTGAATTTTGACGAGGAGATCTGATTGATTTTGGTTAGTTAGAAAATTCCATTGATTTATTTATTTATTTAGAAAATCTTATTGATTTTTTTAGTTAGAAGACCTGATTCTTTGCCAAGCAAATCACTCATTTCTCTTTCATTAGCAATAATGATTTCTACAAACCTAACCTCTAATTTTGGGTTAAAACCTAAAGGCAATACAAACTAAATGGACTAACTATATACCAAATATGGAAAGGGGGAAATATGTCCTAATACCCCCCTCAAGTTGGAGCATGAGGATTGCAAATGCCCAACTTGTAAAGGAGATAAAGAAATTGACGTTTTCCTAAGGCCTTCGTAAAGATATCGGCAAGTTGTTCATTGGTAGAAACATGACTTGTAGCAATGACCCCATCTTGAATAGCATCTCTAATATAATGACAATCCACCTCAATGTGTTTTGTTCGTTCATGGAACACTGGATTTTGAGCAATGTGCAATGCCGACTGACTATCACAAAAAAATATTTATCGCACGAGCATGATCTACCCAAAAACTCCCAAGAAGCGCTTTAAGCCACTTGAGTTCAGACGTAACAGAAGTCATAGAGCGATACTCAGCCTCTGCCGACGAACGAGACACCGTATGCTGCTTCTTGGTTTTCCACGAGATAGGAGAGCCACTAAGGAACACAATCCAACCAGTAAGAGAACGACGGGTGTTGTGCAATTTTAGTGCAATAAAATACCGCAAGTGTACGAGTCATGTTTTAATATAGTGTATAAAAATACGGATTATCGTCCTCGGAATTGGTTTTCTAGTTCACCTAATTACCATGAATACTATCACTCAATTTTATTTAGAGAATGAAATTCAAAGGATATGATGAAAACAAAATTAAAATAAAACATAAAATAAAATTTGGAGAACAATATGGAGAGATATGTCCTAGGGAATTGACTTGAGCAATGACTTCACCGTTATTTTATCAAATTCTTCATTCATTAAAAGATGTAATGAATCAATTTCTAGATTGTTGACAAGTTCTACCCTATAGACTTGCTATTCTCTGTCGAACAATAACAATATTCTTTGAAAAGTAAATTACCTATATTTCTATGGCAATTCAAACAATTCAAATATGAAGAATGTAAAACTATAATTGTCACAAAACCTACCAGGATATGTCTATCTCATGTATAAATTAGGAAAAACAATTCAGGATCATCAACAATAATCGTCTCTCGACCTCAAATTATTGATATAAAAATCATGCAAAGAATGGCCAAATCCTAGCATGCATTAAGCTCAGAAAAATTCTCACAACCAATATGAAATTAAAATACCAACTATTAATTAAGAAAAATAAAATTAAAAAACGATTACATCAAGCTCGAAGTCAAAAGAGTTTAGTTCATCAGGTTCAATAATTCAAAATATAAACTCAATAATAAACCCATAAAAAAACTACAAATTAAAAGGGAAAGAAGAAACTAAACTCGTGTCGATTCCACGTTTCTGCTGCAATCTACACGATCTCGAGCATGTAAATCTATACTTTTTGCTCCCAAAAATCTCTTCAAACTCTAAAAACTATGTAATTTCAAAATTGGGATTGACTCCCCAAATCGGCTCCCCAAGATCAACTCAAAAATATGTATTTATAGTATAAAATAGGGCAAAATTCGTCTATAGGCCAAATATGGCAAATCTGGGGGCTACGATCATATGCAGCAGATCCATGGGGTTTGATGAAGATTCGAAGGTGAGCTCGCGAAGACTGGACTGACGAAATATATATATGACGACGGGTTAAAATGAACAAGTTGATAATTTGGTTGAGATGGTTGAACGTTGGTTAGAATATTCATCCTCTTTTGTGTGGCTTGAGTTTGAGGTTGGACTTATGCAATTTTGCATTTTTATTTTTTTCCCACCATTCCAAGCGCCTAGGCGCTCGAAATGGGCGCCTAGGCGCTATGCTCTCGGGTTTTGAACTTATTTCCCTTCTTTTTATCACTTGGAAACTTCAATTTTCATCCAAGTAACTTAGTTTTCACCACAAAACTTCTAAATTCCCCGGTTTGCTCCAAAATGTTCGATATCTATAAAATAATCAAATATAATCGTGAACGTACACATTTAATCCTCTAAACTAGCATAAAATAAGTCATAAAGATAGCTCATTTTGTGTGCTATCAACGGGTCAAGGGACAACTCGCCCAATCTGAGTCACACCAGCCGGATAAAGAAAGATCACAGTCCGAGCGTAGGAGAATTCCTTGACCCGGACAACCTTTCAAGTAACGAACAATACGAACTGCAGTGTCCGAATGATCTTGTCGTGGTGCCGGCATAAATTGTGTCAAAATGTGCACCACATATGTCAAATTCGGTCGCGTGAAAGACAAGTATATTAGACGTCCTACAAGACAGCGATATCGTTCAGGGTCCTCCAACAAAGCACCAGTAGCAAGAGCTAGATGATGATTTCGCTCAATTGGAAAACCTGCGGGCTTTGCTCCTAATAATTCTATTTCTGAAATGATGTCGAGAGTGTACTTCCGTTGGCAAAGAAAAATACCCTCTGGATTTCGAGCAACCTCAATGCCAATAAAATATTTCAAAGTACCCAAATCTTTCATGTGAAAGCATTCACCCAAATATTTCTTAAATGAAGCAACAACGGAAGAGTTATTACCAGATATAATCAAATCATCAACATATACGAGGACATTAAGCTGAACATGTCCATGATGAAATGAAAAGAGCGAGTAATCGGAATAAGATTGGGTGAATCCATATTTCTTCAAGGAAGCAGCCAACTTAGAGAACCAACACCATGGGGCTTGACGTAAGCCATACAAAGATTTCTTGAGACGACACACCATACCTAACGTATTGCTCGTAAAACCAGGTAACAATTTCATGTATACCTCCTCATCGAGATCACCATGAAGAAACGCATTGTGAACATCCATTTGATGTAATTCCCAATTCTTCGCAGCAGCAACTGCAAGAAAAGTGCGAACCGTTACCATTTTTGCCACGAGGGCAAACGTTTTGTTGTAGTCAATACCCTCAACCTGGTGATTGCCAAAAATGACAAGGCGAGCCTTGAGTCGTTCAATCTCTCCATTTGCATGATATTTTATTTTATAGACCCATTTGCATCCAAGGGCTTTCTTTCCTGGGGGCAAAACTGTCATGACTCAAGTTTGATTAGCTTCCAAAGCTCCTATTTCCTTCTGCATAGCTTCTCTCCAACCAACATCTTTCATAGCCCTATTAAAATTTCGAGGCTCATGACCTGCAGTCACTGCTGCAAGAAAGATACGATGGCGCGCAGAAAATTTATCACAGTTCACAAAATGTGCTATAGAGTGAGGATTACCTGAGGAGCTCGTGGATGCCGATGAACTTGGGGATGGACTCTCTATCTGTGTAGGTTCAGTAACAAAGTCCCGAAGAAGGACTGATGTGCGTTTGGTTCGCAAACTTCGACCCAAACCAACCACATCAGTTGTTGACCTGTTGTCATTGTGAGTGGCCTCTGGAAGAACACTGGTCGTAGTTGTGGGATCTGAGTGTGCACCATTATCCTGAACTTCCCTTATATCCTTAACACCACTAGTAGACCCTGTAATTCCATCTATATGATCAACAGTCCTAGAAGGTACTACTTCCTAAAAAAAACTGTCCATATCATCCAAAATAGGATTAACATCCACCACATGATCATCAAAAGATACCATGCCAAGCAAATCACTCCTTTCTCTTTCATTAGCAATAAGGATTTGTACAAACCTAACCTCTAATTTTGGGTTAAAACCCAAAGGCAATACAAACTAAATAGACTAACTATATACCAAATATGGAAAGGGGGAAATATGTCCTAATATTCTTTTTAGGTATATCTCCCTAAATCCCGGGCTTCTCTACCTTCCCCCAAATCCTACTCATCAGCCATTCCAACTCTAGGATTACCCCCGACATCATCAGACCTACCTTTTCACCATCAGCCACCGTCTCACGTGGCGTGATCAGGGACAACCCTAGTGTCGCGCCTCCGCCAGACCCCTCAGAAGCTTCATTGATACCTTCTGCCAACGAAACTGAACCAACGCTCATGCTCTTCACTTCCACCATCGTCGAAGCACCGATAACCCTAGCCGAAGTCACAACACCAGCGACCCGAATTCCTCGTTTCACCGTTGACAAGAAAATAAAGTGACTGCTCATTCCGCCGCAAATCCAAGCGCCTCGCCTTCTTCTACGCCCCTCCGCACCTTCTCGGCAACCTCGCGTCGTCGCATCATCGCTCCTCGCAAAAGAGAGGGGTAAAGGGCAACCCTAAAAAACTCGTAATTGAGGTTATTACCATTATTATTTTTAGAATATTACGGTTGAACGGTAGCTAGCATGTACTCTATCTCTTGAAGTTGAAGTAGAAGGTTCAAATCATTCATACCTCACATTTGTTGGGAGAATTTCTAGTACATCGGTGGTATGGATTTTTTCCATACCACTGCCTTTAAATGAACGACACATGGCGAAATAGTTGTTTGACTGGACCCACTTTATTAAATATATTATTTTTTTAAAATTATTTCGGCACATGTCATTCATTTAAAGGCAGTGGTATGGAAAAACTCCATACCACCTATGTACTAGAAATTCTCCCACATTTATTAGAGAAAAAAAATACTAAAACTTTAAAGTAGTCACTAGTATCTTACTAGTTTTGAATTATATTAAGTAAGAGTTTAAAATGAATTTGTAATGCTAAATCGATCATGGCTCGACATATGTATCTCTTGATGACTAAGAGATCGGTGGTTTGAATCCCAACACCCCAATGTATTAAAAAAAAACATGTAATTTTTTTTATAAAAAAATATTTAAGGGACTATGAAAATAATAAGTGTCAAACTCAAGTCTATCACAACGACCGGACATAAAGTATGTATTAACGATTCTTTTGTGTACTAAAAAAAATATACTAAGAAGTTAAGTAGTAGACGACTTGAAGAAATGTCTTTCTTAAAAAAAATAATAATAATAATAAGAAAAAAAAAATCTTTCCGCTTCAATTTTTTATTTTTGGGACTCTCATACTTGTCGTCAAAGATTTAAATATCGATTTCGACAGAAATAAATATCAAAGTCTCAATTTTATGAAAATATCGATAGATATTTCTAAAAGATTTTTAAAAATAATTTAAAACAAAAATATTAAAAGTAAAATACACTTATTAGTTTTTATAATATTATATTCACGTTAGATTACATTTTGTTGGATTTTTTTTTTTTTAATATTTCATCGATTTTGTATGGTAGGATGAAAATGTTGATTCACCCCATATCCATGTCCATGTCGAACCTATAGATATGTGAAAATGTTAGATAGAAATATCGACATGTCGACAAAAAATTAATACATGGTTGTAGTTTTCATTCAAACTTATTCTGATATTTGTTATTAAATTAAATTTGTGTATAGTGTTTAAAACTAATTTGAGCCATATTTGTGAATATAATACCAAGTGCGACAGATGGCCTAAAACACAAGGCCATGTGATGGCAAATAAAAACAAAAAAATTGCTAAATACAACACGAAAATTTAGTGTAAGAACCAAATAAACTTTAATATAATGATACATATATGTATCAAAATAGAATACGTAAACTACAAAGACAAAAAGAAAACAAGTGTCAAAGTTCATAGTTTAATCTAAGTTGATTCCAAAAGTGTTAAAATTTAAAAATAGAGTTGTACTTGTAACTACCTTAATTGTTTAGGCTATTTTTTTTTTAATATTGTAGTTTTTAAACTTTTTTATAAAAATATTAAAGTAATTTTAAAAATGCTGTTTTAAATAGAGGTCGTCCTCACCGGAACAAAGGTTGTCTTTTGAAAAGACGATTTTGCTCCACCTGTCTGAAGAATCTTCTTCTGCATTTATACCTTTGCATTAAAAAAATAATATCTTTTTAACCATATATTAAAAAATTTCAAAAAATATATGATTTAAAAGCTAACAGATAGAGCTTCAATTTGATATCTAGTTTCATTATTTTTGGGGTTGTGTATAAAAAGTTGAAGATCATCGAAGAACTATAGTTCTGCAAATTTCAGAACTGAAGATTCTTTGGAGAGTGCATTCAAAAATTGATATCTTTTTATCCAAATATTCAAAAATTTCGAAAAGGGTACGGTTGGAAAGCTAACACAATGAGCTTCAATTTGATACCTAGTTTCATTATTTTTTGAGTTGTGTATCAAAAGATACAGATCGTCGAATTTCTGAAAACTTCACTAAACCCAGAACTGAAGATATGGCTGAAAACTTCAAAACTGGAGCTAAACTTCGACAATCTGTATCTTTTGATACACAACTCTAAAAATAGTGAAACCAGATATCAAATTGAATCTCCCTGTTAGCTTTCCAACAGTACATTTTTCGAAATTTTTGAAGATCGGGGTAAAAAGATATCAGTTTTTGAATGCACTCCTAAACAAAATTTCCAGTTCTTAAATTTGCAGAACTATAGTTCAAATTCGATGATCTTTATCTTTTGATACACAACCCACAAAAAAAATAGTGAAATCAGGTATCAAATTGAATCTCTATCGTTGGTTAGCTTTCCAACCATATTTTTTTTCGAAATTTTTTGAATATATGGGTAAAAAGATATCAATTTTTTAATGAAAGGAAAGTAGATGAAGAAGAAGATCGTCTTTATCCACGTAGAGCAAAATCGTCTTTTCAAAAGACGACCTTTGTCGGAGAGGTCGTCTTTTCAAAAGACCTTTATTTAAAACAAAATTATTTTTAAAAATACTTTCAAACCTGCAATATTTTTATAAAAAGTTTTAAAAACTACAATATTATTAAAAAAAAAAAAGACAAAACTAGAAACAAAGTGTTACTAAATTTTACTTTTAATTATTTTAAATCTAAACTTGCAAATATTAAAGTAGGTTAAATGAAAAATTTGGTTCATATAGTTTGAGCATCGTTTCAACAAGGTTTTTATGATTTTGAAAACTTCGATTCAATCTCTGTTTCAAAAAAAGAAAAAAACTTGATTCATTCATTGTTAACTCAAACATTACAAATTATCATTGTCATTATCTCATATATAATGTCTCTTTCTTTTAATGACAATGAGTTAATGTTTTCTATTTGGTTAACTGATATTAGTTGAATAATAGTAGTATGATAAAAAAAAAACGAAAGAAAACAAGTGGATTATATTGTTCGAGCGAGTATTGAAAAACAACCTAAAAAAGATGGATAAGATTTAACTAATTCATAGACTAAATAAAAAAAAAAAAAATGAAGGAGACCAAATTTGAAACCATATTCAAACTAGAGAAACACTTGTTTTTGTGATGTAAGCTTTGAAAGCACATTGTATGGAGGATAGAGTTGTGATTCCATGTGATTTGGTAATGAAAAAATTGAATGCAAAGTTTAAGTTGGGAAGTTGTGTTCCATTCTTTTCTTATGGCATTCAATTTCCCTTCAAAACTAAACCCATTATGATGCTTCCTACCTCTTTCCAATTTATTATTATCCATACCTTTCTTTTTCCTCTTTAATTCTCTCTCTTTCTAACACTTTAATCATATACTCTCTTTCATTTTAAGAAATAAAATACAATATTGAGAGAAATAATTTATTCTATTAAAATTTAAAACCAATAAATAACAACTAGCTCAAAATAATAATGACTATAAAATATTTTGTAAAAAAAAAAAAAAAAAAAAAAAAAAAAAAAAAAAAAAAAAAAAAAAAAAAAAAAAATCACTAATAGACTTATATGAGTGATAGTGATTGACAAAATTTTATAAAAAAATATAGAAATATATCAGTAGTTATCATTGATAGTCGTGACTATCACTAATACAAATTATCATATTTGTAAAAAAAAATTACAAAATGTTATATTTATAATTATTTTAAAAAAATTGTACCCGATGTCAATTTAGAGTAAAATAATTAAAAATCTAGCACTTTTTTAAAAGATTTGCAAAACGATTTTTTATTATCTATCATCTCAATTTTTTTATAGAATTTTGTCAGTGACTAACACTGTCTATCAGTGATAGTCATTTTATCACTAGATATTAGTGATACAGTTTGTGATAACTATATTTATAAAATGTTTTATATTTTGCTATATTTACCATTATTTTGGGAGACAACCAATCCATTATTTTATCTAAATTGAATGCAATTTTCAAATTTAAAATCTTGTTGAATAATAATCCTGTTTTTTTAATTTCTCTAAAGATTATATTTGTTTGGCGATATTTCAAATTTTCCTTTTCCTTTTCTTCTTTTTATTTTATTTTTTTATATTTTATCAGGATTATTTCTCTAGTATATTTTTCTTAAAATAAGAAATATTATTTTGCTAATAAACAAGGGAAAATTGTAATAGATGTCAATTTAGAATAAGGTAATTAAAAATATAGCATGTTTTTAAAAATTTTGCGGATATGACAATTTCTATCGCTGATATCTTATGGCTGATAGAAGTCTATCGCTGATCACCTCATCTTTTTATAGATTTTTGTCAGTGATAATAGTCTATCACTGATAGAAGTCTATCAGTGATATGATAAAGTCTATTAGTGATAGAAACGCATTTTTTTGACATATTTGCAAAATATTTTAAAGTTTGTTAAATTTGCAATTAGTTTGGGCCTGATTGCTATTTGTGCAACCAGTCCAATAAACAAGCTTACTTTTGAAAATTGAGACAAAAGGGCTGAAATGGGAATAAAATATTGTGATTATAATAGACTACTTTTTTTTCCTGAATAAAATCTCTAAACCAGCGAACTTATTTATCAAAAAAAAAAAAAAAAAAACTTATTTTATAATATCCATAATGAAACACTTTGTATCAATTTTTCTTTTCTTTTCCATTTTGGGGTAGGCAAAGAGATCAATTTTATTCTAAGAGTTCCAAAATCAATTTGATGAATAGAGTATTTTTCCAAAATCAATTTTATTTGTGTCAATTTCGTGGTTAATTGTCTTTATATTTTATAAATTTTATATGAAAAATTGTAACAAATCAATTTAGAGTAAAATAATTAAAAAATATAGCACTTTTAAAAAAAATTGCAGATATGACAATTTCTATTGCTAATAGTATGGATTATCGCCGATAAAAGTCTATCGCTCAGAGTAGTCTATCACCTCAGTTTTTTTTATAGAATTTTAGTCTATCAGTGATAGTAGTCTATCACTGACAGTAGTCTATCAGTGATAGTCATATATCAACGATAATTTCTATCAGTGATAGCCACTGATTTTTTGCCATATTTGTAATTATTTTGGGTTTGATTGATGTTTGTGCAACCAACCCATTTTATATTAGGATCCTATTTTTAATTTATTAAATGTTATTAAAACCTAAGATCTTTGCCATAATAGGATGTAAATTGATGTGATGTTAACAATAATTCATCATTGTAGTAAAAAAACAATAATTCATCATTTTTAATGTCTATTAATACAAAACTATCAAGATTAATAAATTAAAATATAAAAGCGGAATTAAAAGGCGAGGAAACCTTTTGTATATTATAATTAACTTTTTCAAAGTTATTAATAGTTAATGAAAAAGTTAGCTAGAGAAATTGATGAGGCATTAAAAACACAACAAATTTAAAGCTAAACCAAACAACATTTTGTGAAAAGCGAACATGTACTTTGGGGCTATTTTCTCAATTAATGAGAAAATTAGGATTTTTTTTTCAATTCTTTTTCACTCGTCGATTTTGGATTAATTTCAGTGTCCATTAATTTAAAATCAAAACAGTTTGCCCTAGTTTATCCGTCGGGTGCAATGTCATTTGACTCACCTTTTTTAAATTAATGTTTAATGTGCTTTTGCTAACATCATCAACACTATTTGTGAAAAATCAATAGTACTCTTTCACTCAAATAGATCGTGATTGCCACCCCAACATGTTGTCAAAAAAAAAAAAAAAAAAAAAAAATAGATCATGATTTTTCTTTTTCCTATTGCGATTCTCTAAAACACGAATTTTTTCTCTTCAAAAAACAAATGATCATTTAGATTTTTCCTCTCTCTCTTCTTCAAAACTCAAATTCCAAATTTTCCATCTCCCTCTCGCAATTTTAGGGTTGTTAGACCATCATCCATGACGGCGAGGGTCATTGAAGAGCAATGGATGCTCCATTACTGAAAGAGAAGAAGATGAACCAAAGTTCTATAAGTGTTATAAAAAGAAGAAGTTATTGATGATGATATGACAGCTCTAAGTGTAATTCTACAATTTTTTAAACCCTAAAATCGCTTAACAAATTAGGAGAGAATCACGAAGGAAAGAAAGAGGGAGAGATGGCGGAGGGAGCATGATAGAATTACGAATTTGATGGAGGAATGAAATGCGAGAGACGATAGACTTTCACGGCAAAAAATGTTGATGACGCCAACAAAAGGACATTAAATATTAGTTTAAAAAAGCTGGGTCAAATGGGGTGAAACCATTGGTTGGACTAGTGGTTATGAATAGATTATTAATGTCCTCCTAGAGGGACTGAGTTCAATCTTTGGTGGTTATCTAACCTAGAAATTAATTTTCCAACATTTAAGTTATTAATCAAACAACCACTTCGATCTTGTCTTGCATAAATTTTAAAAATTATCAAACAAGTTTAACGAGTGAGTGAGCGCCTAAGATAGTCCAGAGTGTGGGGTTTATCACCCAAATTTTCAAGCCAAAATTGAGCAAACACACGGTCTTAGCTTCAAATCAGACTATTGATTATTAATTGCTTCCGTAGCATAGTGGTAGTGCGTTCGCTTCGTAAGCGAAAGGTCGGTGTATATACATGTATATATTTTGTATGATATATTTACATATACGTTGTTATAGATGTAACTACGATCGAGGGCACCATTTTTATAATTTTCTTGACCGTCTATGAACATTTTAGTTTTTATAAACATCATTATGCTGGAATTGCTTATGTAATTTTCTTACAGTCGTCTATGTTATACTTACATGTACCTTCATGAATTAATGGGCTTATGTATATACACATATACTCCATATGATATAATTACATGTACATGTAACTACGAATATATATACACATTGTACCTTCATGAATTAATGGGCTTATGTATATACACATATACTCCATATGATATAATTACATGTACATGTAACTACGAATATATATACACATTAGAAATTATCTGAGAGCACCGTTAACATCATTTTTTCACATATGAAAATTTTAGTTAAAAATTAATTTGAATTAATATTCCAGATTAGACTTTAATTTGAATTTTGTTTACCTGTTTTGATTGAATGGGTGTTTGTTACCTTTGTTTTGACCATATCTTAATTTTTATTTTTATTTTACAACATGTAGGGGTCGGAGATTGAACCTAGGACCTCATGGTCGCTAGACGATACATCTTAATTTTTATTATTTTTTACATGATTCTCTCAAAATAAATGCACCATATTTTTTCATTTAATTCCCTTCCATATGATTACATCTCCCGTAGATCGACAATTAAATGTCAGAGGGACAGTTTTGTCCCACCACATTATAAAAATTGTTCTAATTATAAGATTTAACTATTTTTCAACCAAGGAATTGAGTTAACTATTTTTCAAGTTCCACTATCCAATTTCAGCTATTGTTTAAGTTGTCCTTTTTTTTTTCATTTAATTCAGAAAATTTAAAAACATCTTATTTTTCTTCCTAATATCATAGGTTGGATCCAAAACTTGTGGGCCGGCCCATCTGCTCCATCCACAAAAGAGTTGGATCATCTAAAGCCCAATGTTGTAGACTGGTATTGAAACTTTGAAAGCCCAATATCTTCCTTCCCCATAATTTGTCCACTCCAGGTGAGCTACTTTGATGTCACTTGTTAAGCATTCTGATGTTCATAAGAAATCTATTCAGCCTTTCCCATATTAAGACATGTCCAAATTGTCTTTGCACCAATTTGTTCATCTAACCCGAAATCTCCCCCTATCATTCAAGGCATATCAAACAAAGTACGGAGTCTCTCGAGTAATTCTCAAGACTCACTTTTTTTATTTACGTTTTTGGATTTCCATAAAACTCCGTAAATCTCCAGTACCCTAATATGAGTCATTAGCTATATAGCATCAATGTAACCAAGAAAGAGCATGTAACTTTTACTCGAACACAAACAACGGTCAAAACTCGTTTCATTTTTTGTTTTATTAATCCGCATTTGGTCACCCTTGATTTCCATAAAAAAAAGACCAGAGATTTGGTTCATGAAAACGTACTAAACTGCGCAGAACCCTGAATGTCTCGGAATTTTCCAAACCCCAGACATTCCACACATGGTTTTTATGATTGTGTCCGACAGAACTGTTCTACAGCCTCCACCGTTGTTGCAACATTTTCTAATGCACTGATTGTGCACGGTCTCTTCTAATTCCTCCTCTAAGATAGAATTTAAGAGATGTGTGTAAGATGATGGTTAATTTTGGCATCTCTTGGAATGGCACCACCCTACTTGCAAATTATTTGGAGTGTCCATCTCGTCTCATGGTTAATTTTGTTTGGTCCCCTTACCCGCTTCTTCTCATGGTTCTACATGGTCACACATAACTAAATCTAATTCCATTTCATTACTTTCTAAATTACTATTTTGGGCCTCAACATAAGAATTTTCAGCTCAATAATTATATTAAGAAAATTCATCGAGATAACGAGAGAAATGGCCATTTTTAAGTGACAGTTTTGAAAAAAATGAAACATATATTCTTTTTAAAAAATGATCAAATACTAGAATATAAAACGATGCAAAATATCCCTCTAAATCTTAAACATTAAACCATAAACCATAAACCCTACAAATAAAGTAAAATTTGATTTCATTTTTTACCGTTAAAAAAAAAGATTTTTTTAAAACGGACCCTGACATTTAGAAGAATTTTCCAAGGAAGAACTATGGTAAAATACATTTTTTTTTCACCCTATATTTCATAAATGTGACTAGGCTTGAAATACTTAATTTTTTTTTTTTAATTCCATAAATGTCCTTCAATTTTCAAAATTTTCAAACGAAATTGTAAAAAATTGTATATTTTATATATCAAGTTTAGATTGTCATTATATATTTTTTTAAAATAAAATTATAATTATTTATATTATTTTTTTCAATTTCTCAAAAATTAGATAATAATCCGGATAATTTGTGTTTTATATTTTTCATGTTTAGACTAGTATTTAATGTATACTTAATTTTGTAGTGTTTAAAATTTAAAATAGTCTGATTTTATATTCATTAAATTTGGGTGTTATATTTAGATTTTATCGTGAGTCTAACATTTTTTTCTTGTCCAACACCATGTGCCTATTTTCTTAAAATATTTCAACTTTTTCAACATATATACTTCATGTATATACTATAATGCAACATATATACTTTGTTTATATACTCTAATACAATATATATATATATTTCGTTTACTATAATCCAACATATAAACTTCGTTTATATACTATAATTCAATATATATATTTCGTTTATATACTATAATTCAACATATATACTCTGTTTTTTATTTTTTTTCTTTAATTATTTCATTTCGTGATTCAATTTTAATTTTGAATTATATACCTGATCATATTGTTCACACGAGATTTCGAACGAAGGATGGAGAATTCGACACGTGTAAATGAAATTTGAATTTGAATTTGTATTGTATGTATCAGTGCGTAGTGGATTACAATCTCTAATGTTTATCCTCTGATTCTTTCTCTCTCAAATGTAAATGTATCTCGAGAGCTTCGCAGCTTGTTCTCGATGTTGGATTTGTTTCGAGGGCTTTGCAGCTTGTTCTCGATGTTAAATTTGGATCGAGGGCTTCTTAGTTTGATCTCGATGTTGGATTTGTATCGAGGGCTTCGCAGCTTGTTCTCGATGTTGGATGATCGTTCAGTCTTCCAAGGATTCAGGGAGTCTTCGTTGCTTGAGAATTCTCTCTGAGCTCTTAGGAGTAGAAATTTTCTGAACCTTGAAAATGAAGAATAAACTCTCTATTTATAGAGTTCTCATGGACCTAATGGGCTTGGGCCTGGATCCAATGGGCTTGGGTCCAATGACATTTTGGGTTCAATGGGTTTTTGGGCTTTGGGCCAAATTGTCATTTAAATAGTTTTCTAGCCCGATTCGATTTCGAGCCCAATTGAGCTATGACCGAATTTTCTCGGCTAAGTTTATTCAATCCGCCGACCATGATGAAGACACGTGGCGACCGCTGATTGGCCGAAATTTCTCGGTCAACACATATTATAAAGTATATCCCATATTTATGAAATTTAAACATGGAATGAAATAAGAATATATAGTCATATTATTAAATATACACAACGTTTATAAAATAACGTAGAATGAAACAAAAATATAAAAATCATATTTTTTAAATATACCTTAATAGATAAAAATCCTAATTTAATAATATATACATCATATTATTAAATATACCACATGTTTATGAAATATAAACGTGGAATGAAATATATATATATATATATAATGTATACTCGGTGTCAGGGGCGGACCTCTGAAGGGACTGGGGGGCCACGGCCCCCCCAAAATTTTTGATTTTCTTATACTCGTAGACAAAAATAATGTCTTAAATATATACTATTGTTATTAAATACATTTTGACCCCCCTAAATTAACAAAATCTAATTCTGCTGTTGTGGTCATTGTGCATGTTTTATGTTTTGTTGTGCCTGAGTTCGAAACTCAACCATAACAATAATTTATTTGCTTTACATTTCCTTCCATATATGTATATTTTTTTAAAAAAATTGTTCTCTTTTAATATTTTGTTTATATATATTTAAAAATATATAAATTTCATTCTTAAAAATATATAAATTTCATGTTATATTGTATTTTTTTTTAATAATTTTTTTAAAAAATTTCTAATAAATCTTTGAACTTTTAATTTTGTGTTTAATAGACCACGAACTTAGAGTTCAATATATTTTTTAATTTTCAATTTTGTATTTAATTGGTCCTCAAATTTTCAAGTTTAAGTCTAATATATCCTTGTATTTATTTGACATTTTTTAAAATCTAGGAATCCATTAAAAACAAAATTGAAAGTATAGGGACGCATTAAAGACTTTTTAGAGTTTAGGGACTCAATTTTTTTTTTATTTTTTTTATTTTTTAATATACTAATGAGCAAAATTATATGATGGTATTAAGTTTATTTAAACTTAGTTTCGTAAGTCTTTGATACACTCACATAGGTTTATCACTGATAACTTTTTTTTAATGTCAACATAACTTGAGAGTGTGAATTCGAACCTCTAGATTTTTGGTGATATTTTTTTTAATATTTATATACTTTAATTTTTTGGCCCCCCAAACATCAATGTCTGGATCCGCCCCTGCTTGGTGTATATACTTTTTCCAAAAAATATATATATATATACCTGATCATATTATTAAATATATATGCCCTATATTTGTGAAATATACTCACGTAATAAACATTGAATAATTATGGCATAACTATGAAAAATGAAAAACGTTCGTTTGTGCATCCCTCGTAAGAGACAGAAGTCATTGACATCTTGATCTAAAAGCTTGAGATCCAAACGTTGTTTAGATCTAAACGCTAGAGACTGAAACGTGTATAGGTCGTACCCCTCGTCGAAACACGTGTGGATCGCATTTGGATTGTGCCCCTCGCCGAAACGCGTCTGGATCGTGTCTCTAACCTGAAACGTTGTATGGATCTAAAGAACCACCTTCGAAGAAATCGGACCGTCGTTGACATTAGTGAAAGGGGTTGCATATCACTGTCAGTGAAAAGGGTTGCGTCGTTGGTCATCGTTCGAAGAAAAAAGAAGCTCATTGATGAAAGAAGTTAGTCGTTGTTCGAGGGAAGAAGACGACTTCGGTGAAGGTAAATCAATGAAGATGAAGAGACTGATTTGGAGAGGGAGGAAAGTTTTAGGGTTATTTTGAAATCAATTTTACATATTTTTTTTTTTCTCAATTTATAATAATTACAATGCATTACATATATGTAATTTCATTTTTTTTTATTTAGGTTTAGGGTTTAGAGAAAAACTTTTATAAATATCAATCTTCTAAATAAATTTGAGCTTTATAGACACATATTACACATAATATCCATTCATTGAACTCAATCAGATTAAGTTAAAGTTTTTTCTCTAACCAAACCAACAATACTATACTATATATATATATATACCCTCTTGTTTTAGTGAATATACTATTTACATGCGAAAAATTTCATTAATTAAGCTTTCAAAAAATTTCAAAAATATTTTTATCAAAAAAGGTTTATTTTCTTCCACTCCCTGCAAAGTTTCTGATCATTAATTTTCTTGGAGGGAGAATATTTGAAGAGAGACTAAAAAGGAGGAGAATAAATGTTTTTTTGGGAAATTATTTTTGAATTTTTTTTGAAAAAGTCAAGGGTATTAATGAAACTTCAAGTTTTCTATCTAAAATTTAACGATGGATATTTTTGAACGTTTTTAATTAAAAAGTCGGGAGATTATTGAAACGAGACTCATAGTTATAAGGAGTATTTTCTATAATTTAGCCAATAAGATATTTCTAGATCTTTCATGTTAGGGCTTGTTTAGGGATACTCTCAAACAATAATTTCTACTTAGACCAGAATACTTGATTAGAGTGAGCCAGATAAAAAATAAAAAAATAATAAAACAAAGGTATATTTTTTATATTTATTTATGGTGTGAATGTTGAAAATGATTTTGAAGTTGAAATCAAGGAAAAATTAGGATAAAATATAATTGAGTGTATTAAAATTGCATGGAATACTTAGTCTCAAATAACTGTTTAGATCCTTATTGAGAGAGTGAAGAGAGTTTGATTGTTGCAAGGTATTATGTTAAGTGTGGTGTATTATAATATATATCGGATTGAGGTCATTCTGACTCAAATACGTACGGAAAGATCATCGAGCACATATCTAATTTATAGTTGAATCAACTTAATTTGAAGTAATTTTTCATTGACGATGAACTAAACTGTATGACGTAAACGAGTAAATGAATCTTAATTAGTATACATTGCAATCATAAAAATAAAAAAAAACACAAAATAATAATAGCTATTCAAAATCTTCACAAATTTAATAAAAATCACTTTATATGTAATTAAAGAAAAATTGAAATACATTATTCTAAAGCACAAACAAAGAGTTATGGGCTTCAACTTATTAAAGCTTAAGAGGCTTTCTCTTGACTGCATGTTTTTGCAGCAAGTTTATTTGGGATCATATCTATACTATTTTATTATAGACCTAGAATAACATAACATTATTTGTTGTGTAGAATAGAAAGTTGACAAATATTTAAGTAATCTAATGCATGGAAACAATAATACATAATAGAACATATATATATAAGTAATGAGATCTCCAGTCCTGAGTAAAGTTTTATAGTCATCTTATTTTTTTCCGCCACTGCCACTGCCACCGCCGCCGCCACCTCCTACTCCACCAATTCCGCCACCTTTGCGGCCAGCTCCGCCTCCATAACCACCTCCACTTCCATTTCTGCCACCACCTTCACCTCCGCCGCCACCACCTCCACTTCCTACATTTCTGCCACCACCTCTACCTCCGCCACCTCCAAAACCACTTCCTACACTTCCGTCGCCACCACCTCTACCTCCGCCACCTCCAAAACCACTTCCTACACCTCCGTCGTCGCCACCACCACTGCCTCCGCCACCTCCAAAACCACTTCCTACACTTCCGTCGCCACCACCTCTACTTCCGCCACCTCCAAAACCACTTCCTACACCTCCGTTGGCACCACCTCTACCTCCGCCACCTCCAAAACCACTTCCTACACCTCCGTCGCCACCACCGCTACCTCCGCCACCTCCAAAACCACTTCCTACACCTCCGTCGTCCCCACCACCTCTACCTCCGCCACCTCCAAAACCACTTCCTGCACCTGCACCTCCACCAATCTGATTAGCCACTTGGTTCGCAAGCACACTCGAGGCAAGAACAAGAAAACATAAGAAAGATAACAAAGCCACTCTCTTCCACCCACTTGGCATCTTGATGGAGGGCAATGAACAATAGTAAATCCAATGGATGAAAAACTCTATCCCACATTCACACCTATTTATATATCTCATTCTAACCAAAAAAAATTATTTAATAAATTCGTAACAGTGTGGGGTACATGCCAAATCGAGCATAGCTCAATTGACATAAGGTTGTGCCTATGACTAAGAAGTCATGAATTCAATCCTCGCATTAATTAAAATATTGTTGCAAAAAAAAAAATGTAGGTACATCTTAATAGCAGTTGGATACAAAATATAACTTCTTCTCCAACGTACAACAATGGTAAAACTACCCACCACATTAGAGTAGTCTCCTCCCTCCATTAAAAATCATTTTGCTTTTGCATTTAATTCAACTCAACTACTAACAGATCGCCTCTTTAATCGTGTGTCAGTCAGCCAACAAGAACAAGAACATAGCTCAACTGACATGTATAAACTAGTGACCATGAGGTCCTAGGTTCGATCTCTCATCTCATATATTGTCAAAAAAAAAAATTGTGTCAGTCATGCACGTTATATATGGTCGCACCACCATAATTGAATTATTTTGTATCCTTCGTCTAAACATTTTTTTTTTATGAGTTTAACAAAATTCTTTGACCTATTAGACAAAGATTAACATAAATTTAACATAAATTATTTGTGGTTGCAAGTGAAAAAAAAAATAATAATAATGATTTAGTCTTGAATTATTTTTCTTCTTTTTAATCAAAATAATACTTTAAAATTCAATCTAAATTAATATTTTTCAAATCAACTTGACTTGTCATACCTCTATATACATATTTTCGATCAAGAGGTTAGAGATTAAAGGTTCGGTTGTTTTCCAGTATATCCCTTACCAATTATCGTTGCACTTTGGTAGATCTTTATCATGATGTAAATTGTTAACTATCATTTTTAATATTTATCGATGATAAAGTATATCACTATTAACTAATTAAAATATAATGTAAAAAAAAAGAATTAAACTATAAAAAAAAACCGAATTAAAACGAGAGGAAAGAAGTAGCCTGACTTTTGTATATTACAATTAACTTTTTCAAAATTATTAATAGTTAATGAAAAAGTTAGCTAGGGAAATTGATGAGACATTAAAAGCCCAACTAATTAATTAAGCTAAATTAAGCACGTGGGATTGGGTGGAGTGAACTCCTAAAAGAATCAACCGACTTTTTTGTGTAAGGGAATATGTACGTTGGTTCTAGTTTTTCAATGAAACTTTACTTGCATATCTTTGCAGTCCAGCCACGTGGTAGATTTTGATTGATCAAGTATTATATTATTATTTTTAATTAAAAAATTATATTTAATGTACGTGACTTCAACTTTTTTTCTTTCCTACTTTTTTTTCCTCTTCTCTATGACTTTTAATTTTCGATTTTGCCCTTCCCTATTCAATCCTCTCCAATATCTCTTTTTTATCAAAGATTTGAAATTTTTTACTAAGATTTGAAAATAACAAATCATCAATAAAAAAATCATGGGACAATTTTTAATAATAATAATAATATCTAAAACCTCACCATTGTCCAAATGACATTTTTTAATAAAATTCATCTTTTCTCTTCTATCTAATTTCTTTGTTCATTTCAAGTTTTCAACTCAATTTCACTTCATTTATCATAAAATAAATAATTAACTATTACCTTTCTAAAATTCTGCAATAAAATTCCTTTTTCCTCTTCTATCTAATTTCTTGGTTCATTTCAAGTTTTCAACTCAATTTCACTTCATTTATCATAAAATAAATAATTAACTATTACCTTTCTAAAATTCTGCCAATTTTCGCTATGCCCATGTAAAGAGATTAAGAAATGTTTACTAAGATTTGAGAGTAGTAAATCATCCATAAAAATAGATACGGGAGAGAATTGAGGAGAGAATGACAAAATTAAAAATTGAAAGTTATGGGGAAATGGAAAAAATGAAAAAAAAAATGTTGAAGTGACATGAGACATTAAATATGATTTTTTAATTAAAAAAAATAACATAAAATCTGACCAATCAAATTCTGGCATGTTGCTGGGCTGCAAAAGATAGTGGTAGCTCAGGCAACTAAGTTTTACTCTTTTTCAATTAGGAAAAAGTTAGGCTTGTTTCTTCAATTTTCTTTTGTACAATGATTTTAGATTTTTTTTTTTTAACATCTAACCTCGTTACTAATTTATATATTATGTCACTTGAGTTATGCTCCTAACTTGCCGACTTTAAATTAATTTAGGGGTTCATTAATTTAAAATAAAAGTCGTTTGCTTTTTTAAATCGATTTTTTATTTTCATTGTACTACCTTATCCATTTTTGTTGCATGACATGAATGATAGTAGAAAATGAATGGATCTTTCTTTAAGTTAAAGGGCACTAAAAATTTAGATTGGACGGTAAAGATGATTGTTCACACGAAATTTGATGTCTTATGTAGTGAATCAGATTCATTTCCTATTCAACCTTTGTATAAAAGTATCTTTGGAAATCTAAGTAATTTCTCTTATGTTTCTATGGTCAATTTGATCTTAGATGATTAAACATACAATCTTTTTTTACCATATAGGTGTTGTCCAATAATGTCTAGGGTTACGCAACGAAGTCCTATGTCTAGGCGGTTTTGCTATATTCGTTTCACAAAAATTGTATGATACCTAACCCTTTAAGTATTGAGCTCAACATTTTATGCTAATTTAAATGGTCAAACAAACTTAACATTTCTACTTTAAAGTCGGTAAAACGAAACTACACAAGATAATCGGGCAGACCAACGAGTGCTACTTTAAGATAACTCATTAGTTGAAAGGCATTCACAAAATTGAATCCCACAAGAAATTTAGCTCATAACGAAATTGAAATAACATTTTATTGAAATAGAATTCATAAGTATACATACAGTAATGTAGGTAGTCGACAGCGGAGTTCATGGACTCTTAGGGCTAGACCAGGAGGCTTTCCAATAGTTTTCTGAATGCAACACGACTAAAACCATATGGATTTATTATTTTTGCATGGTTAAGACCAATTAATTAAGCATGGGGTTTATTACAATAATACAAGCAATTTCATTCAAGAATAAGCTTGAATTTAGGGCTAAATAACTCTTATAAACAAAGTTCATCATTGATTTTTTTGGTCCTTCATGAACGTCAGATCGTTAGTATTTTCTTGTCCACAATGGTATGATATTACCTTTAATGCTCAATCACGACCCTCGGATAGTCATCCCTCTGAATTACACTCGAGCGAGCAAAGTTCAACCACAAATTCACTGTGTCATTGGACCTTTAATGCTTAATCACGACCCTCAGGTAGTCATCCCTCTGAATTACACTTGAGCTAGCAAAGTTCAACCACAAATTCACTGTGTCATTGGAGGCGCATCAATATCTTTGGGATACCACTCGTTAAGGACAAGGAACACAGACATCTCCACAATGATATGATATTGTTCACTTTGGGCCTAACCCTCATGACTTTGCTTTTGGTTTCACCCAAAAGACCTCAGACTATTCTAGATAGTTGTCATTCCTTATATACATGAGTATATAGTCATAGATGGAGTATATATGGTGGGTATATATATAAAAAAATAATGCATATGTTATAAGTTTATATGAGTATATACTCATATATGAAGTATATATAAGTATATATGGTGGTTATATATAAAAAAAAAATTAATGAAGATGATGAATGAAAATGAAGAGGAAGAAAAATATGGGAAGGAAAAAACACTAACGTAAGATAAATGTTTATATATACATACGTGAAATGTTGTTTTTGTGAAATGAAGAAAATAAAAAATGGGGAGGACGAAAAATCTAGAAAATGAAGAACATTTTTTTTTTTTTTTTTTTTTTTTTTTTTTTTTTTTTTTTTTTACATTGGGGGTGGGAGGATTCGAACCACAGACCTGTTGGTCATCAACACATACATATGCCCACTGAGCCATGCTCGTTTTGGGGAAGGCGAAAAAAGAAAATGAAAATGGGGAAAGCGAAAAATCTAGAAAACAAAGAACAATAATTCTTCTCAGTGACTAGCATTGAAACTTTTAAAACCCAACTTCGCAGGGGCGGAATCACGTTATATTTAATTAATGCGGAGATTGAACCCCTGACCTCTAAGTAATGGTGCAATCTTATGTCAATTGAGCATTTGAGTAGTTATGCTCGACACCAAATTATGAGTTTTATATATTTATATATAAACAATTAGTAAATCTAATGAACATTTTTATTGGTCTGGTAGCCCGAGTTCAAATCTCCCAGAACGTGTTGTTGCACTATTTTTATTTGGTTTTTAAGTTGTGATATATTATTTAATTTTAATATACATATAGTTTATTTAAATTTTTAGTAAATTATTTTATATTTGAAAAAAAAAACTTAATTCTATTTCAAAAAATTAGAAAGATTTCAAATTTCATTATTTATCTATATATTTAAATGAATAATTCTAAAATAATTTATTATTATTTTTAAATTAATATAACTTAATATAAATATTATATATAAATATTTAAAATTATATTTATATGAGTGTAGAATTATAAATTTTGTCCTTTAATTTTTAAATTTGTGTTTAACACATCTTTGAACTTTAAACAATGTCATATAAGTCTTTAAACTTTCACTTCTGTGTCTCGTAGTTTCTTAAACTTCAACAATGTTTAGTAGATTTATTAATTTTAAATTTTGTATCTAATTGGTCTGCGCCTAGCTTCCGAACGCTAGAAGTGGTTTGTTTCTTCTTCTCCACCTCAAGGTCAACCCGCCCAAGCTCTCCACCGGCGACCAACACATTGTCGCCGCCAGCCCTCACCGGATCCATGTCCAACCCAACCACCTGCTTACCCTATCTAGCGTCGTCGCCTAAAAACCCCTCCAATCCAAGATCAACACCGCCCCTTGCCCTCAGGTGGTTCTTCACCTCCGTCAGCCACTTATTAGGGATAATCTTCTTTGCTAGGCCGCCCGAAATCCCCCCGTGAGAAACCTCCGTCGAACACACTTTCATCCCCTTTTTCTTCCCCATTCTCGCGCCACCCCCTCCGCCCAGACTCTTGCACCCCTAACCCAGAGACGATAGTCTTGAAGTCAGCCCTAGGCGGCACCGCCTAACCCTAATCGTCGCACGAAGATCAAATCACCTTTAAACACCCCTACAATTTCGGAGCTTCAGAGACCAATTTTTTCCCCGACTTTACAAACTATAATAAATATAGTATTTTATGTTATAAACTCAATTCATTTTGGTTAAATTTAAAGGGTTGGTTGCACAAACAGCAATCAAGCCCAAAATAATTACAAATTTTGTAACATTTAAAACATTTTGCAAATATGACAAAAAATATCAGTGGCTAATAGACTCTATCGTTGATATATGATTATCACTAATAGACTTCTATCACTGATAGACTATTATCACTGACAAAATTCTATAAAAAAAGACTACTATCAGCGATAGACCATACTATCAGTGATAGAAATTGTCATATCCGCAACTTTTTTAAAAAAATACTATATTTTTAATTATTTTACTCTAAATTGACATCTGTTACAATTTTCCAAATTTATATATATATGTATAAATATGTTATAAATGGTATGATATTGTAAAATAATAATTATACAAAATTTATAACATAGAATATGTTCATAAATTAATTAATAATAGTTTATATTCAACCTAATATTTAATTGGTAATTCCAAGGTATGGTTTATAAAAAAAAATATCAAATACATTTTTAAAAAATTAGTTAAATTCAAATTCAAATTCTAAATCCCAAACACCTAACTAAAAATAATTTCCTTGAACCTTTTGTTTTTAAATTTCGTTCTCAGATTTCCGGCCCAACTTCTTTCAAATATATATCTATTAATTAGAAGTTGAGTTATGAATTTTTTATAGGATAAGTACTTCTTAACTTTTTATATATATATATATACCGCCCATCCTCCGTCACTATGTATGGCCAATGAAATCCTCGCTTTAGTCCGTTCTTTTTTTTCTTTGAGCTCGGGTCGATAGTCGTCGTGGTAGTAATGTCCCTATATATATATAATCTTTCCATTTTTTTTAATGTGACCTATTAGTGATAAGATCATTCCTCTAATCACTGAAAAGTATAACATCCCATATTTTATATATAATTTATTTTTAATTACAACTAATCATTCCTCTCTCCAGCCTTTGTTAGTCTCACCTCTATGTACTATTCATTAAATTGATTTAGACTTGTTAATTTTTCATCGTGATCAGATTTAATGAAAATATTTTAAGGTATTTAACTAACAAATACTAGTCAAAGCGAGCATGACTCAGTAGGGTTGTACATGGGTTGGGTTGGGTTGAAGGATTTTTCAATCCAACCCGAAAATTTTGGGTTGGTGAATTCTCAACCCAACCCAACCCAACATTTATGTCAACCCAACCCTTCAATTTTCGAGTTGGGTTGGGTTTGGCGGGTTGACTTTTTTTTTTTTATTATTTTTTTTAATTAATACATATTGATTTTTTTAATTAACTTCAAAAATACAGTTAATGGAATTCTTTAATCCTTATTTTCCTTTCAAAATTACAATTATGAAATTCTTTAATCCTTGATTTTCCTTTCAAAATCATCATTAATCATTGATTTTCCTTTCAAAATCACCGAATGAATTTTTTTTTTTAACAAAAATATATTGAATTCATTATATATATAATTTTTTTTTTTAATATATTGAATTCGGGTTGGTTCGGGTTGAACCGAGCTAAATTTGGTTCAACCCGCGAACCAACCCGAAAATTTGGTTTTTTAAAATAGCAACCCAACCCAACCCATATTAAAAAAAAACTCAACCCAACCCAAAAAGCTGGGTTGGGTTGGGTTGGGTTGGGTTTCGTGGGTTGCGGGTTTTTTGAACACTGTTATGGCTCAGCGGGCATATGTATATGTTGACGACCAAGAAGTCTGTGGTTCGAATCCCTCCACTTCCAATATACTAAAAAAAAAACCAAAAAACTAACGAATACAATTTTTTAATTTTTTTTTGACAACATGTTAGGGTGAGGAATTGAACGAATACATTAAGCTATGCTGTTGTTGGCAACTAAAAATACTATTTAATTAAAAAGAAACCCTCAAAATAATGGTCACATATGTACAAATTTATGAAAATATACATATTTTACATATTAATTGAGTTTGCCATCATTTAGAAGAAAGTGACATATTATTATTATTATTATTATTATTTTATTTAGCTATTTATCTCCCAAAAATAGATAACATACAAACCCCCATAATTTAGGATGGGTGACATTTATGGATCAAATTTTTATAATTTCTTTTGGGAGACTTTTAGGTCAAAAAGGTATGACTTATTATAATATTATATGGGAGATTTTTTCTTTCATTTTCTTTTTTTAATGATATTATCCTTAAATTTTTTTATATAATAACTAAATTATCCTTCCTTTAAATTTAAAAAAATATTAATTAACTTAAATAATCTTTGATTTGTGTGTTTGATATATATATATATATATATATTTTTTAATGTGGTTGATTGCATAAATAGCAATCAAGTCCACAATAATGAAAAATATATTAAAATATTAAACATTTTATAAATATGACAAAAAATCAGTGATAAATATTCATAAATGGTTATCATTTTACAAATATGATAAAATAAATGGTTATCACCGGTAAATGTTATTGACAAAATTCTATAAAAATAAAAGTGTATCTGTAGTTATCACTAATATGTTATAAGTCACTATTATAAATAATTTTATCTGTGACTATCACGATAAAAATCTAAATTTCTAAATTGACCAATGATGTAATTTTAGTTTTGTTTATATCTTCTTGGAAAATAAAGGAAAGTAGCACCATTCCCTATAATTTCTCTCTCACTCCCTTTTATAATTCTTCATCTTCTTTAGGTGTCACACTCCTCCCTCTATCCTTTTCACATGTCTAAATAAATAGAAACTTGATCATTAACTATAAAAACTAAAATCTAAAGGCATTCAAAGTAATTTTTTTTTTCTTTCTTTCTTCTGTTATATCTAATTTTTTTTTTACATATATATAGATATGCTTGTGTATGTTTTTTTAATAGAGCAATGCAACATTGAAACCACCTCATACATTTGAGTTAATTTTTATCAACGATAAACTTCTATCAGCAATACACCATACTATCAACGATAGAAATTGTCATATCCGCAAAATTTTTAAAAAAATGTTATATTTTTAATTATTTTACTCTAAATTGACATCAGTTACAATTTTCCTATATTATATATAGTTAATAAAAATAAACAATATCGATAAAAAATTTTTTATACTAAATAAAAACCTTTTTAGTTTTAAATAATAATAAAAAAAAATATTTTGTAATTATATGGACAAAACAATAGACACCAAAATTGATAAATAAGAAGTTAGGGTATGAAAAGCTTGAATGTAAAAAGTTTTGGTGATTAATTTCTAAAATATAATCCTAAAATCGCACCATCTATCTTTTTAATTAAGAAATTAATTTCAAAACTTTATTAATTTTTAAAACTAACTAATCATTACAAATGGAGTATTCAAATAAATTGAAACCAATAATGACCAATAATTTAGAGAGGTAGCTAGGAAAATTGTAACCGATGTCAATTTAGAGTAAAATAATTAAAAATAGAGCATTTTTAAAAAAAATAATTACGGATATGACAATTTTATCACTGATAATATGGTTTATCGATGATAGAAGTTTATCACTGATAGTAGTCTTTTTTATAGAATTTTGTCAGTAATAATAGTCTATCTCATAAAGTCTATCAGTGATAGCCACTGATGTTTTTGTCATATTTGCAAAACGTTTTAAACTTTGCTAAATTTGTAATTATTTTGAGCATGATTGTTGTTTGTGCAACCTGCCCTTAAAAATATTTATAAAAATTATAAATTGAAAATCATGAAAAGTTAGAATTAAGAAAAAATTGAATATAAAATTTTAGTGAATTTATTTTTTTTTTTAAAAAAATTTATGTTGTGCCTTTACCTTGAATAATGATTTATAATGAAATTAAAAAAAAATACTACAAATTTAATAGTTAAAACATTTTTGAAAAATTGCATCTATGAAAATGAAAAAAAAAAAAATAGGAATATAAAAAGGTTCGTCAATTTTGTAAAAGTTCAATTATGAAATTAATTATGACATTATCTTTAATTATCACTCATTATGAAATTTTAAAAGGTGGTGAATTTTAAATTTTTTTTGCAAAAAATGTGTTGTTTAAAAAAATAAAAAATTAATAAATAGGTATAGCGTTATTAGATATGTATTACTTTTCATAAAATTGAAAGTTTAATCATCATCCCCGTATTTGTTGAACTAAAAAAAAGTCTATCCTTTATAAATAATTAATGTTTTAGTACTTCCATATGTGTCTTTCTTTATCCAAACCTTCTCCCTACTAAAATCAAGAGTCCTCTCTCTTATTTCTTTCTATCACTATTAAAATCTTCACACCCACTAATTAAAATTAAAATCTATTGAAAGACATTAAAAGTCACACACTCACCTAAATAACATAGTTGCAACACCATATCGCGATGAAGAACGATCGACGTCCTTTAATGAGGGTCTCTTCCGAGGAGAGAAGTTTGAAGTCGCCACTAATCAAATTAGAGTGTGATTGACCACCGGTTTTGAAAGATAAAGTTGATCAAACAAAACCAAAGTTAAGTTCGAGAGTTGATTGAGTTTAGAGGATGTGTTAGCACTCCTACAACACTTCTTTTCAAAACGGTTTCACATTTTATTTTAAAATTATTCAATTATATTTTTTGTCCAATAAAAAGTATTTAAAGTTTTTTTATTTGTATGTCCCAAGTTTATTAAACCATATTTAATAATAAAATATGAACTAATAATTATGAGTGGGCTCAAAGCCATTAAAAAAATCTTAGATGTTTAGAATTTATTTTGAAAAATAATTTTAGTTTTTAGGATTTGAGATGATGAGTTAAAATTAATGACAAGAAGAAGAAGGGAGGGGAGAGACAAAGAGTTGTGGAACCCATAAGTTTGCTAGTGTTGAATAATGCATCAAAATCGCAATACTTTCAAAATGTATATTACTATGCTCGATACATTTTTTTTTTTTTTTTCATCAGTATTTTAATTAATGCGAGGATTGAATTCATGATCTCTTAGTTAATGGAACAACTTTATGGCAATAGAGTTATGCTCGGTTTGGCCTCGATACTATTCTTATTAGAATGTAAACATCACAAATTTCTTTTTAAAAAAATTGAATATATGTCATTCTTGAAAGAAAATTTCTCCTTTTAAGCCCAAATTTCAAATGATCAAATCACTTAACCCACGAGTCCGGTAACAATAACAATTAATTAAATTTCTCTTACCTGGAGTTTGGGTCGTTACAAATCGCCTCGTCGAGGACCGTTGCAGCACTGTCTGGTCTCTGCGCACGCTCAGGATTGCGCGTCGTCATTCGTCTGAGGGGAATGTCGGTCGGTAGGTCGTTAGGTAGCGTCGTCGTGGTTGAAGGACATCATTTGTGCTCGGCCAAAGATGGGAGGGTTGAAGGCGGACATCGTTTGAGCGAAGGCTTTTAATTAAACCCTAGGGATGAGATGTTGGAATTTAGGGATTTGGGAGGGATAATATATATATATATAAGATGACTTATTACAAACCAATTTTGAGAAGGGTTTTAGGTTTTTTTTTACAATTTTCATTTCTCGTTTTTTTTTTTTCACTTTTTTTCACATTTTTTTTTAAATTAATTTAATTACAAATTTATTTTATAAATAAAAAAAAATGTATGAGTAATAAAACATAAAAAAATTAATGATAGTTAATAAATGTAATCGATTTAAGACATCTTAAAATTATCCGATCGACGACATTAGAAAACTGTCATTAAGTTTCGGAAATCTGAGAAATTCCATTTTTTTCCCACCAAAAACGCGCCCCAAACTGAAGATAATAGTTTTTTTCTTCCCCTCCCTTGTCTTGCCCCGTCTATCTATTCTCATTTTTCTAGTAGTGAAAGTAATTCAAACAAAATTTAGTACAACCATTTTTATTAGGTTTAATAGATATTTAAACTTTAATAGATATCAATACTTTCAATCCTATTGATAGATCATTAAATTTTAAAAATGTCTAATAAATTTAGTGCAACTTTCTTTATTAGATTTAATAGAACTTTAAACCTTAATACATACTAATACTTTCAATTCTCTCTATGAAGGATTAAATTTTAAAAATGTCTAATATATTTATGATTTTTATTTATGATTTTATTTTATTTATTATTATTATTATTATTATTATTTTGTTAAATTGATCTTTGATTTCTTTTTTAACATTTTTTTTAAATATATATATCTATTTAATACAAAATTGAAAGATGTAAAACAAAAAGTCGAAAAGATATTTTTGTGTTTTATTGATATGTGAATTTTAAAAAATCTACGATTGAATAAATATTTATTAAATATAAAATTGAAATTAAACACACCATAAAAAATTTTAATAACATGTTAGACATAAAATTATTATTTTTTTAAATGAAATTTAAAAATTTATTAGATATAATATGAAAAATTTGAGACTAAACTGTCAATTGAGTTGTTGGAATTAGTTGAAAGCAACCACCAAAATTACAACAAACTACATCAAAATCACAACTCTTTTTCACTTCTCATTAATACCTATAAATTAGCTTTGCTTTCGTTCAGAAGTTACAGAGGAAAAGAGATAAACCAAATTGTTTTGTGTTTTTCCAGAGAGTTTTGAGAGATGAGTTTGAGAGTGTTGTAATTACCTTGTTCTTGTTCTTCTCCTTTAAATAAAGATTTTCTCCCCCTTCACAGTGGACGTAGGCCTTGTTGTCGAACCACTTAAACGATTGTGTCTTCTTCTTCTTCTTGATCAGATCGTCTTCTTCATCGCCAATTGCTGGAGGTTTTATTTTTTTCTTTATTCTCATCTTTGAATTCTGCCATTCTTCCCTTGCTTGTTTTTGCATAAGGTAATCTGCAAGCCACGGAAACAAGAAACAAACGGGTCAAAAGGGAAAGTGAATTGCTGTCAATTGATAAGGCTACGTGTGTGGTGTGTGATTTGCAACATGGAAATATTTTTTTAATTGAGCTTTTAGTCTGTTCAAGGCCCAACATGAGTCGGTTTGACAATTTTTTTAGATAGAGAGAGTATTGTTGTAGGCAAGGACGAAAATATCGATATCAATATCGAGAGTTCAATTTTATAGATATATTCATGGATATATCAATAAAGTATCGATATCGACGGATATTAATGTAAATCAATTTTTTTTAAACAAATTATTTAAATTAATAATTAAGTTGTTTTTACTTCCAAACTAACTCATAGATCTTGTTATTAATATCTATTTTTATAAAAAAGATAGTGTAGATATTTATTAATTCTTAATACCTATACCCAACCCTTCCATTTATAGATATATTGATAGATATATCCACAAGTATCCTTAATTGTAGGAGCTTGAGAGAGAAAATTCAAGTTGTAGCTTTAGTATAGATGAAATAGTGGTTGGAAAATGGGTTATTAGGAAGAATAACCTTCTCCCAAACTTTTATCAAGACGTGTTTTTTGTCACTATCAATTTTAGCATTTTTCGGTGCAATTCTCGCCAGGATCGAGCACCGAGATTTTTGTTATTTACAAAAATCAATTAAAAAAAAAAAAATCTCAATCCTGGTTAGCATTTCAATCTCAATCCTGGTTAGCATTTCTCGGTGCAATCCTGGCAAAAATCCAGCACCGAGATTTACATTTTTAAAAAAAATCTCAGAACTCAGTGGGATCTGGCTAAGATTCTTGACTTTAGCTGATTTTTTTTTAAATAAATAGACCAAAAATTATAGAGGAGAATTTAAATTAAAAAAAATGGTATAGATCTTGCAATCTTGAGATTTTTTTTTCTCTATATATTTTGAAATTTTCTTAACAAACCATTCCGATAAAACGATAATTTGTAAACAATGCGAAAACTTAGAATGAACGTATTTATAAAAAAAACGTAGTTATAAAAAAAACGAGCTTATAAAAATAAGAATGCTAAAATAATTAGTGTTAATGTTTATTTCAAAGTTTATCTAAAATTCGTATCCAGTCCTTAAACATTCTCATTGTTCCCGTGGAAGAATATTTTATAATGAAAACATATGAAACATTATTTTTTTTTTTGCAACAATATTTTAATTAATGCGAGAATTGAACATATAATCAAGAGAACAACCTTATGCCAATTGAGCTAATTTGACATATGAAACATTATTTATCGATGGTAGATACCCAAATATATATTTTGGACATTATTTGAAAACATATTTAGATTTGAAGTTTAAAAAAAAAAAAATATATATATATATATATATATATATGCAATCCTGGCCAATTTTGAAATGATAATTGCAATCTTGACCAATTTAAAAAAATTGAAAAAATAAGAATGTGATCCTCAAGGAGGATCGATCGAAAAAATTGAAAAAATAAGAATGTGATCCTCAAGAGGATCGATCGAGAAATGCTAAAATTGAACGACGTTAGTGTTAATAAATTGTTTGACAGTGTGATTATTCTTGATAAATTAGAAAATGCTATTTTTATTTTAAATTACGCGTAAACTTATTAAATAAGATGGGAGTCGTTAGATTTCCGTAACAAAAAGAATGGTCGAGATTAAATTATGATTTATTTTGCATTAATTTTTATCCAAAAATCCACGAATACCACGTGCAGATTGGGCTGTGATTGTCACGCGCACCTTATTGTCTCACAAGACTAGGCCCGTGCAGTAGACGCGCATTTATTTGCCACATCCTGCTTGTTCTTTTTTTTTTTAAAAATCTACAACACGTGGGAGGGGCCTCATGGCTCCACTTCCTGTTTGTGTAATCCTTTTTCTTTTTTTTTATAAACAATTACCTTTTTATCTAAAACAATAATAAAACATTACTAATTTTAAATTATTTTTTTTTATATTACTTAGAAGGCCATTAGGCCTTTTTGATAGTTATAATTTTTAAATTTCAAACAATAAATAGAATGTTTTTTAAACTTTAAGAACTGAAATAATATTTTTCAAAATTAAAATCAGTGCTAGAAACAGAAAGGTTAAAAATCCGCCCTACTCTTTCCCAATCAAAGCTATGTATGACATCTCGTGTAAAAATACACCAGCAGCGTACTGGTTAAAAAGCTTTAGATTTTTTTTTTTTTTTTTTAATTATATGAGTGTTAGGACAAGAGTCAAAATCGTTTTCGTATCACACTATAATTGATGAAAGTTAAAGAGACATCTCACTTTCTTCAATTAGGTTGTTGTCCCATTTTACTATGCATCAATTCAAATCGTAAGATATTGTTGTTTAAGCTTATTCTTCCTTCTTTGCTTAGATTTTTGTTTTTCTATTTTATCTCATTTTGTTAGTCATTCGTTAGAATTGTTGGAAATGACTCACAAAGTCCGGGAGTCTTTTGTCCATTGCAAATCTTTGATGGGGAAGAACTAAGTTGTCTCACATTGAAAGATTTGGAGATGAGGAGTTGATACAAATACACAGTTCTTTGAGAAGGTTGCAAAAGTGGATAGAGTGAGAGTATGTTCCCTTCAACTCCATGCATAAAGTATTTTTACTAATCTTTCCTTGTTAATATTTTCATTAAATTTGTAATTTTTTCACAATAATGATTTAAAATGTTTTTAGATCTATAGCTCTAAATTCTCCAGATTTGTACCTCTTGATTCAAAGACATTTTTTTTATTTTGGGAGTTGATGGCCGAGGTCAAACTTTCCAAGTCGATTCAGATTTACTTCTTTGAGCAACCGACATTCACACCGAGGACGATTTTGCTTTCAAATTGTTGGAAGTCGAGAACCGGAAATAATTGTTGTGCCGTGGAACCGGAAATAATTGTTGTGCCGTGGAATACCACTGCCTAATTTTCGTCTCCTTTGCGTTTGCAATCGATCCCCTAAATCTGAATCGACTAGGAAAATTTGACCTCGGCCATCAACTCGGCCTTTATTGTTGGAGCTCTCATAATCAAACCCAAGATATTTCCCTTTTCTAATCTATGTGTGACTTTGGTCGCACTTCCAACAAAATGTACTACTTGTGAATAGATAAGATCTCCTCCCTTATACAAAACAGAATTAATATATATATATATATATATATATATATATATATATATATATATATATATATATATATATTTGTTACCTACATATAAATGAAATAGTAAAAAACATTAATAATTTTTCTTAATTTTTTTTTTTTTTTTTTTTTTGTAAGCATCATCTTGTTATGGACTTGTCGTACAAACATCAAACGAACTGCATTTTCCTTTTTGGCTCCTCTAAGAATTGTTTTCTGATGTAATTTTGTTTGTACGAGTTTTTTTTTTTTTTTTTTTTAATAGAAAAAAGGAACAACATTTAATCATTAGAAAAGACTCATTAATTTAAGTGTTTTTTTTATGCCAATAAAATCATCAAAAATTATTTGTTTGGTACATCACAATATCATGAATGTTTAGCGTGTTAGTAGTAGGTATGGTCATGAAACCTTCATTACTTTCTCCTTTTTTTTTTTCCTTTTCCCCCTTTTTAATGACAAAATATAAATACATGAGATTTTTTTGTTATGCTAATTTTCGTAAAGGTAGCGAATGCCAATTTAAGATTTATATTTAGCGGATGTTGTATTTTTTGAAAATATTTGTAAGTATGACAAATTTTTATTCTTGATAATCACTCTTGTTACCAAAATATTTGATAAAATAGGAATAACGAGTTTGACCTTGCAATGCCTTGGAAAGAGAGTAAGCAAAGACCGGTGGGGACTTTCACCGGCTGCGACGCTCAAGTTAACACTAGAGAGAAAAACGAAGAGAGAGAATTGAATATGAAAAATATATGAGTATTGAATTTCCACTGCTTAGCCCTTGAACTTATATAGGGATCCTTAGGTAGCCGTTTACGTATTCATGACGACCATAACTCTGGAAAGTTACAAAGGAGGTGTAACTCTCGGGGAAGTATTATCTCCAGTTGGGTTGCATGTTTGGCCAAGCCGACCCGAGAGTTCGACTCCTCCTTGTTGTCGAGCCAACCCGAAAGGTCGGGTTGGCCTTCTTGACGATACGGGGCTGACCCGAGGGATCGACTCTTCCTTGTGGGCTACCGAGCCGACCTGGGAGGATCAACCTTTTTGGCTGACCGAGCTGACCACCTTGAGGGAGTCGACTCTTTCTCCTCTTGCGCCAACTGTTGTGGTTGGCGCCGCCATCCTCCTTTTGCTCGGACCTTTTTGGTGGTCAGTCCCTTAACTCGATTGATAGATTGACTTCAATCAAGTAGCTTTACAATTTTTTTTTTTTTTTTCTTTTTTTACATGTAGGGTGAAAGATTGTCAGTTGAGTTATTAAATGTCATTAAATGTCGTATTTCATTAAATTATTGATGGAATTGATCACTCTAAATCTTTTTTTTTTTAAATATGTGGGGGGATTCGAACTTGAGACTTCTTACTCAAGATTCATAGTCGGTTGAGCTAGGCTCATGTTGACTTCTAAATAAATATTTGATAACATTTTCTTGACTTTTCAATTAATATTTTATTATGAATGTAAATAATTCCCCCCCTCCTTCACTCTGTTGCTCTTAATATAGAAATACATTCCATTATTTTCTGTCTTCTGATAAACATAATGGAGGATGATGTTTCCTTGTAACTTATTAAAGAATGGGTCTCGTAAATATTTTACCTTGTAAAGATTGATTTCGACAATCAATACACACAAAATGACGACAAAATTATTTTGGAAACTTGCTTTTTAGTCATTATATTATGAAAAATGATTATATTCAACACTCAACACCAACACAACTTAAGAGATAATGCAACATTATCGTGAACTTATTTTACAAGGATTTTTGAGAAGAAAACAAAAATATTTTTTTTTTCTTTTTCTTGTCCAACAATCCAAGTCTATGAAAGGACGAATAAATCTACTATATATATATATACATACATTATACATACACTTATTATATAACATTTTCGAAACTCTACAAACTAAAAAATAATTAAGTTGTCAAATAATAATTGACATATACACATTCTACTCGATCATTCTTTTGATATCGAAAGTTCGAATTCTCCATATCCCTAAATTATTGTAAAAAAATCAATTAAATGTATTATTGTCCTTAACTCTAACTCAACATGGAGATGAGAGTATCACTTACCTTATAACTATTAGACATCATGGGGTTCTATCCTAAAATCAATTGGTGATAGAAGGAGTAATCCATGTATGTTATATTGTGAGTGAGATCCCTTCATCTTAACGATGTTACCATATTAGACATCATGAGATTTCATCCTAAAACCAATTGGTTTTAATCAATTGTGAGTGGGGTCCCTTCATCATGATGTTTTTCTGCTATAAAATCTTATTCTTTCTTAATCAATGTAGGACATCATATAAAATATCATATGCATTTCTAACACCTAATTATCACATTGGGGGGGAGATATATGTTCGAGTGGACAAATAATTTCAATTTATAATACTTAAATAAATACATTTTTCATATTTTTATACTTGTAGGTGATCAATATTTGCTTAATGTGTGCTAGACTTTTGATTTCATAGCTCATTTAATTCATTTCAAACAATTAGTTCGCCATAAAATTGAGTTAATAGCACGTTTTTTTCTTTTTAAAATTTCATTAAATATAAATGCAGAATATTACATTTTTATTTATCAAACTATCCTTCTTTCAAGGAACGTGTCTACAAAAATTAGAATGTTACCACATCGTGGCTTGCTTACACTAAAACCCTAAAACGACGACGTATAAGGGTAATTATGTCAATTCGCACTTTCCAATGGCAAATCCAGTAATTTTGACCAAAGAATAAGGCTAATTTCATAAGTTTCCATCATATATATTCTCAGATTTTCTCATCTCTCTCTCTCGCTCTCTTTGAGTTTTCCTCTTTCGCTCTCTCAAATCTCTCTTTATTTTAATCCCAACCCTAGAACCCTAAGTTTTGTTCTTCCTCCGCCGTCTACGGTGGCTACTTTACAGAACGCCGCCGTCGGTTCTTAAATCTGGCCGTACTTTCATCACTCACCGTCGCAACAACCACCGCCTCTGGATCCGATTCCGTCGTATCGACGCTTTGGATTCGGTTTAAACATACCATTTTGATTTTCTCTCTCTCAAATTTTCTTGGATTTATCCTGGGAATTTACCCTTTTGACCCTCTTTCGTTTGCTAAAGTTACTGATTCACCGTCTGTAATTTTTTTTATTTCTTTATCATTTTGCGATTTGAAATTTGTTACGTCCGAAACGTCCAATTCCGCGTGATTTTGACGGGTGAACCTTTCTAGGAGTGTGATTTTACGATTTTACCCTCTATTTTGTTGTGCCACGTGGCATGATCTAACGGTGAAGGATGAGTGTTCATTCACGAACTATGTTACCTCCTGGGGCGTCAAGGAAGCGAAAAGAAGTCGAGCCGTTTGTGAAGCCGAAGCCGAAAGCTGCTGGAGCCGAATCAGTCGCGTCGAATCGGCTACTAGCTGGCTACCTAGCTCATGAGTTTCTTAACAAAGGCACTTTATTTGGGGAGAAGTACGAGCCGGAAGCCGTTGCGATGGCTTCCGAATGTAGTAAGAGAACGAAGTCGAAGGAAGCCGCCGCGCCGAGCGTCATCAAAAAGGAAAATGAAAGCTATGCTGAGGTGGCAAGCATCTTGAAGATGGATGGGGCCCACTTGCCTGGGATTGTTAACCCGGCCCAACTCGCTCGGTTGATTAAAATGTGACTGCGTACGTGGCGTCGTTTAATTGGATGTAAATTTTTAGTTTTCCAGTTTGCGTTGAAATTTCCCAATTTCTCTAAAACAAAATTGCAAGAACGATTCGAGAATCTCTCACTAAACAAAACAAAAAATGTTTCTCGAATTTTTCTCTTTTGTTCTCTCGATCTTCATATCGGCGTAACGAAATCTCTTACTGATCAATGTATACGACTGAGAGATCGGAAACGGAGAATCGGTTCGTTTGTTCTGATTCTGTAATCGTACAGTGTTTCTCCTCTCTTTTGTTCTTCCGTTTCAGATTTTTCATTGCTCCGATTTCTGAAATACAGATCTAGCTTTCGAATTCTGCAAATGTTGCATCGACATTTGCTTTAGAAAACGGAGATTTGATGATTCAGGTACGTACGCTGTTGAAATTTTGTGCGTTTTATATACGAATGTGTTTAGTTATATATATATGTGAATCGATGAATGATTCTTCTCATGTTCGTCGTAATGTTTGGATCGATCGATCGATCGATCTTCTTTTAGAATTTGTTACTGCCTTAGATTTTCGCTGCGGTTTTTTATTTTAATTTTGGAAACAATCTTTGTGGAAGAACGTCGGATGATCGAATGCTTTAACTAGTTCAACAAGTTCTTGGAGGAAGAACTTGTTAATTTTCATGATATTTTAGATATATTCTGTGCGATTTTTCTCTGTTTCTGTCGTTAATTAGCTTCACTTGGAAGGAAACCGCCATTAATTTTAGAAACATTCTTTCTGGATTCCATCACCACGGCGGCGCGATTGGAGTATCTCGATAGTTTTCACTTATCTTACGAACACATTTGAATTTTTAGCTTTCAAAATTTTCATTAGATTTTGATTTTGTTTTTTTAATAGAGATAGCAAAACAAAACAAACAAACGTAGACCTAAACTTTAAACTTTTAAATTGCCGTGTATTTGTTCCTTTAAAAAGGTTTATATTTTATTTTATTTTATTTGAAAATGAGTTTGATAGGTTAATGAATTTGTGTCTAATAATTTCTCAAACTAAAAAAAATGTCTAAATAGCACATAAACTTTCAATTTTGTCTTGATAAGTTCCTGACATATTCTATTAATCTATTAGATATAAAATTAAATTTCATATCTAATGAGACAATAAATTTTCAATTTTGTGTGCAGACGTTTCGTGAATTTTAAAAAATAAATTTGTTAAATAAGCGTTAGATTTACTAGACACAAAATAAAAAAAAAATTGGTGATTTATTGGACCCAAAATTAAAAGTTTGAGGACCTATTACTCTATTAGATATATTTTTATGATTAGGGATTTATTAGATATATTTTAAAGTTTAGAGCCCAAATAGACACGAAGTTAATTTTTTTAATACTAAACTTGTAATTTAATCTAAAATCTATATATTCTATTTAGTTAAACTCAATACTCAACTAAAAAGTGGTTAAAGTATTTGTTTATTTTAAGAAACAAGGGATTATATTTTTATATTTTGTATGTTATTAGTTTCAACTTTCAACATTTTCTTGTATTATAATTTATAGTAATAATTTTTTTTTCTTCGGGAATTAAAATGCGAAATGTTGTTAATTGATCCAAGCAACTCTCTTTTTTCATTCCACTAATGAGTTTCGACTAAGGATTAAAATAAATGTTGATTTTAAGTTTAGGATATATCGATATTGGCATATATTTCTGTAAATAAAAAAAAAATATTTAAAAAAATATTTAAAAAAATAATTAAATTATTTTCACCCCTTCAAATCTTATTATTAATATTTAAATTTGAGTTAAATTATAAGTTTAGTTCTTGAACTTTCAACTTTGTATCTATTTAGTTCCTGAGCTTTAATAAGCGTTTAATACGTTTGTGTTCAATAAGTCATTGAACTCTAAAAATTGTTTAATAGGTCCTTAAACTTTCAATTTCGTGTCTACGTCTCTAAAATTTTAATTTTGTGTTGAATAGGTCTTTTGCCTATCCAACATTTTTTGAAATTCACGAATCTACCAGACTGAATTTAAAATCTCATTGCACATGAAATTCAATTATATATAAAATAGATCACTCAATTTTTAAAATTTTCAAACATGTCAATCTATTAGATACAAAAATGAATTTAAAATCTCATTGCACATGAAATTCAATTATATATAAAATAGATCACTCAATTTTTAAAATTTTCAAACATGTTAATCTATTAGATACAAAAAAATGAAAATTTATAGGAACTTATTAAACATTTTGAAAATTGATGAACCGATATTTTTTTAAGTTAAGGAACTTATCTAATACAAATCTGAAAATTTAAAACTAAAGTTATAATTTAATCTTAAATTTATTTCGCTGACTAATTAATAATAATTTTTTGAAATATCATAAATATTTATATGGAAGATATAAATCAATGTTGAACTCTCCTATATACAATTATTGACATATAGATATAGGACAACGGGAAGAGTGTTTAAAAAATATGTCAGTAGAAATGTAGAATAATGGCAGTTAAAAGCACTCAAATTATTATAAATGATTGAATAAGCAATATTTTGATGTCAGAACTTATTTTTTTTAGAAGAGTGATATTAAAATTTATTATTTTCATAAACTTTGATAGAATAAAGGGCAAAAGAAATAGTATTTATGATTATTAATGAATTTTATTTTTATCTTTATGTCGTTAAATTCAAAGGCCAAAGCGTCCAAGCTTTGGTTAGTTTGATTGCTCTAGCGTCTAACTTCATTGCTTTAAGTTGTTATTTATTCCTTTTATTCAGTTTTTTCTTTTCCCTTTATTGCATTAATCCAAAAGGGAATTTTGAAAGCGCGTGTGACACAATTAAGAGCGTCCTTAGGGGCTGAGTAACAGTATATTTGGATTGCAATTCCTAAGTGTTTAATTTTTGAAAAAAATAGTTTCAGAAGAAATTGAGGTATTTGACAACCACCCAATATGAATTATTTGAGAATGAGTTTTGAAAATAATTCATTTGGAGTAAAACACTTCGTATTAACTTTTACAAAAAAATATTTTTTTTTGGTGTTTAATTGAACACCTACTTAATTTTCATAATGTATTAAAATTATCAAAATACTCTCACATTACCCCTTTAAATTTTCTCCACCCATGATTGTTGTCGGCCACCTCCTCCGACAACGTCGGCCACCGTCAGACGACCTCTTTCGGCTACCGTCGTCGATCTCTGGGGGTCTCCGGAGACCTCCGCCGCCTTATGCCAATTGAGCTATGCTCGATTTGATAACTCAATTGGCAAATACAAATTTAGACTTATTAATTCGTATTGTTTATTAATAATTGCCCTTTATAGTCATTTGACGTTAGGAGAAATACTTTTAGCATAGAGCAAATCAAACACACTTGTAGATAAAAACACTCTTAAAGAAAATGTAACGAAATATATGAGTATTTTAATTATAAACCTTTCTAGGAGAAATGTTTAAAAAAAATGCATTCTTTGAAAAACATTTTTTTAGTAGTCAATCCAAACAAACCTTAATTTTGTGGTTGTGTTTGTGCCTGTTTATGAGATATATTTTGGAGTATTTTTAAAACATTATAATAAAAAAAAAGTGTAATTATAAATATAAATTAAAAGAGCTTTTTGAAATGCTTTTTGGTCAAACACTTGCTAAAAAACATTCTACAGACTACACGCACTTTATCGATAAGAACTTCAAGGGCTCCGGTCTTGTGTTTGAGTGGAGTTGACTTTTGAAGCCAAACTCATGTTTGGATGGATGTATTGAAAAGCCATGGTACACTTCTCCAATTTTGTTTCTCTCTCTTCGTCACATCAACAATTTTATCTCTCTCTTAATTCATTTGACACCAACACCAACAATTTTTTTTTTTTATCTCTTTTAAAATTTTGCCATCAATTTTTGCTATATGTCTATTCATTTTTCCTTTATATTATATATATATTTTGTCCCATCTTATTCCATTAACTAACAGTTTAGTAATTTTTTTTTAGTTAAAATATTTTTTTTTCTATTATGAAAAATGATATTCTTTTGTAATGTTTTTTTTTTCTACTAATATAATTTAATATTATTAAAAAAATTCCTTTAATAATAGAGAATTATTGGAATCTACATTATATCCGAACTAAGGTTTTTTTTCAATTTTTTTCCCTCTTTATTATTTGTTTATTTTATGTATTTTTTCAACCGTATTCTATAAATTAATGTTGTGTTTGTAACTTTTTTTTTTTTCGTTTTATAATATATTTATTTTTAATTGGAATATACCAAATTTTCATCAATAATGTATTTTTTTTCCTTTATTCTATTTCTTGTTTTTTGTTTTTGTTGTTTTTGTTAAATGTTTTTTTATATATTTTATTAAAATATATCTTTTTTCATCAATAGTAATATAATTTTTTTTTTCTTTTGTGTCAACAAGAGCGTAGCCCAACGACATGATACATTGCTTAGTGACCATGAGCGTAACCCCAACATGTTGTAAAAACTTATTTTTCTTTCCTTTTATTTTTTTGTTTTTCTTAATTTTTAAAAGGTATATTTTTTCATCCTATTTCATAAACTTTTTTTGTATGAGTACAAAATATGAAAATTGTTCAATTTATTTTCTTATTCTTAGAATATAACATAAATTAAATGCTTCATTTTTAAGTTCCAAAAGAATTTTGCTTACGTGAGGTCGGGTTTTACAATTCACCACTAGAAAATAAGGGTATAAAAGAGAAACGAAATAGTAAAAGAAAAAGGAAAAAAGAAAAAAAAAAACTGTTCAACCCGGGGTTCAGAACACTGCATCCCAAACACTGGTTTTTGATTCCGAGGCTTTATCCTGCACCCCAAACACAGTTTTTAGATTCCCAGGGTTCGGAACCCGCCCTGACAAACCCCCAGGGTTCTGATTCCAAAACAGGGGTCCAATCCAAACAAACCTTAATTTTGTGGTTGTGTTTGTGCTGGTTTATGAGATATATTTTGGAGTATTTTTAAAACATTATAATAAAAAAAGTGTAATTATAAATATAAATTAAAAGAGCTTTTTGAAATGCATTTTTGGTCAAACACTTACTAAAAAATATTCTACAGACTACACGAACTTTATCGATAAGAACTTCCAGAGTATCTTAAACATGAGAATTAAGACAGTAACTTGTATGTGAAGAAGAGCATGTATGAACTAATAACTATGAGGTCTTAGTTCATCTTCCATTTCACATGTCAAAAAAAAAAAAAAAAAATCAATAATTTATATTTATTAAAATTGAGTTCTGACATCATAAATATGAAAATTAAGGTAGGGGTTTAAGTAGTGTGTATTTAAGAAATTTGTGTTTGAACTATAGACCTCACAAGCATTAAATAGTGGTAGTACTGATCACTAAAAAGAATGAATTTTGAAGTTTGTGTCTGTCTAATAGACCTCTAAACTTCTATGAAGTTTCAATTTTGTATCTTATAGGTATGTAAAAAATGTTATACATTTACTTATTTTATGATTTTTGGTTCTGATGAATAAATCAAAAATCAAAAATCAAAACAAAAACTTTTTTAGATTTTGAGTTCTGATTCAACAATGTGTACTTTAGGATTGACAACAATGAGAAAACTTTAACCATAGTGAATATTAGTCGTGATTAAGAAGAAAAAAAAAATGTAGACAAGAAAATAAAGGATGGGTGATGAATTTGCAACTCTTTTAAATGATACATAAATACAAAATGAAGGTAGAACTAACGTCATAATGATTTAAACTAAAATTTTCTATTCTAATATCCAATTATAATTTGATCTAAAAAATAATTTAATCATTTTTATATCCATCTTTATCAATGTCATGTGAACAGTGCCACACAAGACTTGGATTTAGAAAAAATCAACATTGGATATCATTTATCAACTACTTTATTGATATAAATGACAAAAAGAAAACAACTATATCTCATCACTATAAAACAACCTCTCATTATGCATTAATCTAAATAGTGAAAAGCAAACATAGCTAATTGGGGCCAAAGCGAGCATGACTCAACTGACATATGTATGTTTTGTAGTTCGAATCCTCCCATCCCCAATGTACTAAAAAAAAAAAAAACATAGCTAATTGGGTAAGACACCTTCGTTAAAGATTTGAATTCCATAAATTGTTTAAGACACGAACATAACTAATTGGGTAAGACACCTTCGACCAAGACGTTAAAAGATTTGAATCTCATAAGTTGTTTAAGACACCTTCGACCAAGACGTTAAAGGCTTGAATCCCATACTTTACCTTGCAAGCAACTTACTATAAAACAGAAAGATACACAAATTTGATTTCACTGCTTGACTAAATTTAGTTTATTCCGTAACTACCCTTGAATTATTCTTCTGTGCGAGTCACATTAGAACATGAGCCAGCTTATAACATCAAAAGCTAATGGATTCTACAGTTACCAAAATAAAGAAAAACCAACTATTTCAGTACCCTTTTTATGGTTCGAGAGATTTTAAGGCTAAACTCAGAAAAATGATCGAAAAGGGAGACATCTGATTCAAATTATGCTGCCTTCACCGCAACTGTTCTTGCTTTCAGATTCAGAAAGATTCCCCTGAAACCAGTAAGCACAATTGTTGGACTAAATTTGCACTAAGGGAGTATATTATGCACAAGATCAAATCACAATACAACCAAACAACATAGCTTTGATAATCCTCGTTTTCCCGTAAGATCGGACATAAGACTATTCAACGAGTCGATAGATGGTATAAAACAATGTCAGCAGTTTTCAGTTTCTATTTTCTCTGATTCTAAATAGGAATGACTAAAATCATAGGATAACTGTTGATTTTGTATCTTCCAATTTATGGTGGAAGGACATTATACAAGTAACATAATCTAGTAAGATGGTTTAAACTTTAAATTCTAATGCTCATATTAATGTATAGACAATCCTGTTTTTTCATTTTCTTAACTCCTTTTTGCTGGAAATTATGTAGAATTATAGTATGGTCTTACAATCATCTTGATGTAACACATTAGTACTTCTTCTTTTGTAGCAGGAATAGATGAAAAGTAATGAAGGAGGCAGTTGGAAAAAGAAAAGATGAATGATCTCACCAGCAGGAAGCAACAAAGCTGTGAAATAACACTCGAAACTGCAGAGGCATGTACTGGTAATTCACCCAACCAACTATAGGCCAGAACTGCAAGTCATAAGCATATCATTCTTAGTATCTAATTTAATAGGCTTCCTTCCTTCCTAACAGCAACACAAAACAAAAAAAAAAAAAGAGTTTGTTTTCCATACCCGCCAAGCAGTCAACTGAATAGTAGGGTAGTCCTTTCGAACTTTATTCTTAACTAAACTCCATGATCTTCCTGAAAATTAGAAACTTTAGTGTCAATATGTTCATATTGGACATCCATCGACCATAGAGATAAGAACCAAACGACGACAACACTTATGCGGGTTGAATACATCTGAAAAAAACTATACAAAATGTTGGATTTTATCTTTCTTTCCCCCCCTTTTTTTTTTTTATATCCGTGAGTGTTTGGGCCAGTTTATGCGCACCACGACTAATCTCACGGGACAGACCGCTTGACCCTACAACATTTGGCTGCCAAGGAAACCCGTAAGAAATTAATTCCTAGGTAGGTGGCTACCAAGGAAAAATTAGATAGATGAAGCCACATTTGACCATCATAAGAGATAATTAGTCCAACTGGATAAATGATAATAAATGTTTTTTTGAGAGATTTTCTTTCCCCCCCATTTAAACGAAAAATTAGATAGATGAAGCCACATTTGACCATCATAAGAGATAATTAGCATTCAAAGTTGAAGTTAAACAACAACATCAACAACAAAAAATAAAACCTCTATAATTAAAACCGAAGATAAAAAAGAAAGTAAATGCAGATTTGCTTATTACCTTCAACTACCAAACCATAGTACATCATGAAAAATATATTGTTCCAAGGAGAGCTAGTCAATTGTTCCAATAACACCTAAGAATTACAACACTTTCAATTTTCAGCCATCAATCCAAACAACCACAGAAAACAAGAAAGATTCAAGGTCAATTTGTAAATATTACCTTCTTTGCAACAGTAGTGTTTCCTTTCTTTCCCTTGAAAATTTTATCCATCAATTTGTGCAGAAAATGCCCAAAGGGGCCAGCATAAGCAAACCCATAGAGCTACAAAGCAACAAATTAAAAAAATTAACATCATTGACCAATAGTTCCCACTACCAAGTATTTGGATCTTAGCAAAATAGAAACTGAACAATAAAAACAGAGAATCAAATAATGAAAAAAGGGATTGTACCATTAAAAGAAGTAATCTTCTCAATTGAAGCTTTTTGATCCCAGAAATCTTCTGAGCAACTGCATCGCTGCAACCAGCTAAAACCCCAGCAGTGATTGCCTAAAAAAAGATGGAATATGATCAGAAAATCAAAATAAAAAGAGAAGAAAATGAAGTTTAAACAGATTGATTCCACTAACCTTTGTTCTGAGAGGATTCTTCTGGAGTTGCAAGAGATATCCTTTCCAAGCATCGGTGACTATAGAAGACATTTTGATTGAGATTTGATCAAAATTTCAAATGGGTATTTCTCAGATTGAGCAAAAATGTTGGAATTATGAATTGGGGTTGGTAGAATAATTTAGGTATTAACGAAATTAAATAGAAAAATGGTTATTTGACTTTCATCGCAGGTGGGTTTGCGACTCCGGAAGATGGAGACGCAACCCCTAGCTTCCTTTAAAGTTACCTGAATTTCCAATTTTCGGCATTTTTTTTTAATTTTTTCTTTTTTCTTTTTTTTCTTTTTTCTTTTTACCTTCCTACTTTTAGTCGATAAATGATAATAAATGTTTTGTAACTGAGTTATATATATATAGGGAAATGGTAACAGATATGAATTTAGAATAACATAATTAAAAATATAAATGTTTTTAAAAAATTTGCGCATATGCCAATTTCTATCGTTGATATCTTATGACTGATAGACTGATCACCTCAGCTTTTTATAGATTTTTATTTTTTTGCAATATTTGCAAAACATTTTAAAGTTTGCTAAATTTACAATTAGTTTAGGCCTGATTGCTATTTGTGCAACCAACCCTCTATATATATATTTATCATTTTAGTCAAAATAAAAGGTTCGGAGGAGTAATCATCCTATCAAATTACATCCTGACAAAGGGTCAACAGTTGATGAACCACCAGGTTAACTCGATGAATGAGAGAATTTCTAGTACATGGTGGTATGAAGTTTTTACATATTACTGTTTCTAAATCAATGACAGGTGGCGAATTAGTTAAAAAAATAATAATATATTTAATAGAGTGAATCTCAGTCAAACAACTAATTCGCCACGTGTCATTTATTTAAAGACAATGATATGGAAAAATTTCATACCACCTACTAAAAATTCTCCCCTCGATGAATAAAGCTACATCAATTCAATGTTGGAGAAACCCAGAGCACATTTGATGTACAAATTTTGAAATTTGATTTGATTTTAAATAATGAGTGAATATATTTTCATTTTTAGGTTAAATATATGTTTTAGTCATCTTATTTATTTATTTAGTAATTATTGTCGAGAAATTGTAACCGATGTCAATTTAGACTAAAATAATTAAAAATATAACACTTTTTTAAAAAAATTACAGATATGACTATTTCTATCCCTATAGTATGGTCTATGGCTATGGCTGATACACTAAGATTTTTTTTTATAGAAGTCTATCACTGATAGAAGTCTATTAGTGATAGTCATATATCAACGATAGAGTCTATCGGTGATAGCCATTGATTTTTTGTCATATTTGTAAAATATTTTAAATTTTGCTAAATTTACAATTATTTTGGATCTGATTGTTGTTTGTGCAACCAACCCTTCATTGTTTGATCTAGCTGGGTTTGCCCCTCGAAAGATGGGTTACTTCAATTGGCATTAATAAATTAACACTAATAATTTATTCGCACTTGTAAGTTGATTAGTCTGTTACTTCAATTGGCACTAATAAATTAACACTAATAATTTAGGTTAAATATACTTCAATTGGCACTTGTAAGTTTGAAATAATAAATTAACACTAATAATTTCTAGCATTCTATTTGATTCTAATAATCAGATTGGTTAAAGAATATGAAAAATAAAATTTTACCAATTTAAACGACCATGAAAAAGATTAATTAATTTCAAGAAAAAAAATATTGTAATTAATCTCCTACGATAAAATATAATAATAAATTATTTTAAAAAAAAAAATCAGCTTTAAAAAAAAAAAAAAAAAGAGTGAGTGTAGAAATCAAAATTCAACTTTTAAAATCCTCATATGTCTGTAAAAAATGGAAACTTAAAATTTATCCAAAATGGTGCCCAAGCTCTCAAGATTATCTGATTTATTTATTTATTATTATTTTTTTTATTATTAATTTTTCTCCAAATTTCTTCAACTTTTTTCGGCCAAATGGGACAAAGGCCCGAGTAGCCTTTGTTACATATTAAAGTATGCTTTTAACGCTATTTTAAAGTATAGAGTTAAAAATTTCATCAAAAAAAAAAAAAAAAAAAAAAGTGTAGAGTTAAAAAGGTTACATATTAAACTTCAAAGACTAAATTGTTATAAAATTGAAAATATATAGGCTAAATCATTATAGATTAATATTTAGGGACTAAATGGTTAATTTGAAAAAAATGTAAGAAGCTAAAACTATTTTTTAGTATGTGTAAATTACATGTTTGGTGCATGAAGTTTGAGTTTGGTAGCATTTTAGAGCCTGTTTGATAACGTTCCCGTTTCCTGTTTCTTGTTTCAAATTTAAGAAAATCAAAATATAGTTTACAATATCCCCTAAATCAATTTTTATGGGCTTTAAATAATTAAATAATTTTAAAGATTTTATATTTCATATCTTTATGTTGTTTCTAAGTAATTAACCTTAAGACTACTATGATTTTACAAGTATGTACAAAGGTCAAATGTCTCATTTCCTATGATTTTACAAGTATGTACAAAAGTCAAAGGTTTCATTTATTTCACAAATGACCAAATGTATTAGGAGTATTTCATAAAAGTTGTTGTTCAATTACATTAAAACCCTTCATAACTATTGAGATTTGTAATCATTTAAGGTATAAATACATAATTTAATACCATTGTAAATCTAAAAATTAAGACATAAATGATATTAAACAATTCTAAGGTCATTTACTCTCAGCAAAATTCTCTCTCCAAAAAACACTTTTTTTTTTTTTTTTTTTTTTGCATATATACATTATTATGCAAAATTCTCTCTCCAAATACATATATACATGGTATACTCAAATATAAATTAATATACTACCATATGTAATTAGTTATATATGATGTATATTCGTGTAAATAACAATGTCACCAGTTTTAAACATAAGATCCAGTTAGACATGAAATATTTACTATTTAAAAGTGAAGAAATATGAACATAAATTTCAGGCGTGATATATTTGAATATGAAAGAAATGTATGAACTTATGTTATGAATATATATTCACTAGAATAATAGAACTACCTAAAGAGTTGAATGTATAATATACGAGTTAGTATATATGATTTATAATATGATATATATTCATAATTGACTTCTTATTAAATAGACAATGTAGTTGTAGTTGTCTTTAGATTCTTTATCAATATTTACTATGAACAACAAACATTTGATGTAGAATTCTTTGTCTCACCTAAAATTGGAGGGAAAGTCGATTTTACTCGAAGGACCTGATCTGTATAATCTTACACCGCTCATCTACGCATAGACATAAAATATAAAATATGAAATATGAACTACTATGAGAGTAAAGAGATTCGGTTTTGGTTTCGATTTTTCACCCTAAATTTAGTCCGAGGCTGACTTGTAATGGAAAGAGAAACTTGCACCGGTGTTGGGGCTCGACCCAACAAGATAGCTCCGATACTTAAGTCAACAAGACTGATGAGCTTAAGTAGGAGTTTTAGTAGCAACTTAAGTGGAGTTTTAGTAGCTTTTGTTGTGTACCTAGTCGGGTCCTCCTACTTATAGGGAGAGATAAACGGAGATTGCGTCGCTAGCTGATAACACTTCAAAAGTGCTATTATGAAAATTGATTGAACTAGTAGATGAGACATTAAAAATTATAATTTGTATTCTTCTATATTCTCTTTCACTCGCGATTTTATATGCTTTGTTTCGTTATTCAATCTTATGTTATGTTTCTGTAGTTAATGTAAAAGTATATTGTGGATGGCCCCGGATCGGACAAAAAATGGATAAGTGGCCTATCAAAAAGATAATATTCCACAATGTGATATGTTGGATTTAGTTTCTATCTTATTTGATTTCAAAATGTTACATTTTTACCTTCGAGTTTTGAATTTAATTTCTATCTTGTTTGATTTCAAGATTTTACACTTTGTTTTTTTCATAAAAGTTCACTTGTGGTTGTTGGGGTTAACTTTTAACTATTTTATTTTATGTTTTTAATAAAATTTTCCATTAATTAATTAAAAATAATTATGATACATAATTTTTTAAATTAATTTTCACAAAAAGTTAGTGAAAACTAATTTAATTCGTTTAAACTAATTAATAGAAATTTAATACCGAAGGCCCTAAAATCTTGAAAATGGGAATTAAATGAAAACTAAGCTCAAAACTCAAGTATAAGAGGATCATTTTAAAACTTAGTGACCAAATGGAAACTATATTCAAACTTTAGTGACAACATAATATTTTTCCCAAAATTATTTTCTTTCGAGAGTAAAATATACTTTTGCCTTTGGTATTGAGTCGAAATCACCACTCCTCATTTTGAGCTTTATAGGTGTCGATATTGGACCTGAACGACAACTCCTTGTTTTGGGTCGAGGTGAGGTGGATATTGAGTCTAGATGACCACTTCTCATCGTCTCATTTTGGACTTTGGAGTGATCGACTTTTAACCTTTGGTTCGAATGAACCAGCTTTATGTCTGATCTTTTATATATGATTATCACAATGGAGAATATATGTAAACCATTTTAAAAATATATGTCAACCATTTTAAAATTATTTCAATGACTTGATATGGGAATATCAGTTGTAAGTTAATTCTCTCAATTATAATCATCATTCTCCTTGGTCTTTTGTTCCTTTAAAATATGGTGTGATAAGAATGAGTACAAACTTTTTATAGTATATATATATGCTCTTAAAGCTATTTTAAAGTATAGAGTTAAATTACTTCAGAGACTAAATTATTATAAAATTAAAAATACATGGGCTAAATCGTTGTAGATTAATGTTTAGGGACTAAATTGTTAATTTCAAAAAAATTCAGAGGCTACCAATATTTTTTTAGTGTGCATAAATTACATGTTTGGTCCCTGAAGTTTGAGTTTAGTAGCATTATTTCAGTTTCTAACTTTCAAACTCAACTATTTTAATTTTGAGGTTTGCATTTAGTCCCTCAGTTCAAGACGTGACATTTAAATTTTAAACAAACATTTTTCTAATTATTTTGAAAAAAGTAAATATTTTTATCATTTTTTGAAATAAAATATATTTTTTTTATCTCTTTCTCCCTCTATTCTTCCTCCATTCTCTATTCTCCATCATCCTCCAATCTTTTTTCTCATCAATGGTTGTTGCCGACCACCCGTTCGACGCCGACCACCGACTGTAATTTTTTTTTTGTTTTCTCTCATCGGACCAGACAAACAATGGTACGAGCAGCTCGAGAGAGGGACCATATCCTGCTTCAGAAAATTAGCCCGAGCATTCGTCACTCAATTCTTGAGGGGGAGAAACTAGAATAAGCCACCCACACACCTGTTTACAATCAGGTAAGGAGAGAAAGACACCCTCTGAAAGTATCTGACTCGATTTAACAGCGAGACTCTACAAATCGAAAACTAAAGGAAGAAATGTTGATGTGATGACCATTAGAATAGGGTAATGTAATAAATAAGAATAATAATATAATAGTTAATAGTAGTGAGAACAAATTTGTGTAATGATGAGTTAGACAACACTAAACATTAAGTAAGTGGACTAAATAAGATACAAGTAGAAGCAAAGTATATATATATATTTGTGTGTGATTTAGGTTCTTTTTCTTTTGGTGGTGTTCTTCTTCTTCTTCTTCTTCTTGTGTTTCTTGTTAGGTCCCTTCATATCAGTCACTTTCTTTTCCACCATTTCTAAGATCTCTAAAATGATTTGATCTTCCTCTCTTGTTTCAGTGTAATCCTCACAGATAGGGTATTCGCAAACTATATACTCAATTAAATTTTCCAACTTCTCCTGTAGTTCTTTCAAAACAATTTCTTCCTCTTCTTCTTCACTCTCTTCATTCATCTTAGCCTTTTCTTTTCTTCTTTCCCTTTGAATCCTTATCTCAGCCACTTTCATTTCTGTCGTCTCTATGATCTCCAAAATTGCTCCTTCTTCCTCTTTGGTTTGAGGGTCATTCGAAAATATCTCTACACTCAACTCAGTTAACCTCATCATTCCGTCAACCACATTCATTTTCTCTCTTTTCATTTATGCTCTTTCTTCCCTTCAAACACCCTTATTCTATTCTATTTATACATATTTTCACCCTTCTTTGCCTATCTCCCTATTTATTGCTCTTTTTATCCTATATTATAATTATTCATATCTTATTTAATTTCTAAGATTTTATTTCAGATTTTCCATTTCTATTTAATTTTAATTCTGTCTTTTTTATATATACATATATAAAAGGAAATTGCATTTCAATTTAGGGTTTCTATTCAGCGAATTTAGCCTAAGTGTACTTATGTTTTTTTATACCTAGGATTAGTTAGGGGTAATGTCCTTAGTGTACTTATGTTTTATTTTTTTTTAAAAAACTAGGTATATTAAATTAATAAAACAAAAAATATAACTATTGATATCTTAAAACATTAGTGTAATGCTATAAATAAAAAATAAAGATATCAAATTTCAAATCTTGAAATTAAATGATTTTGATTTAAGCCTAGATTTTTTGTATCAGTATTTTTTTAGACTTTACTACCTAGCACCCCTTTGCTTCATTAATATTAGAATATTTTTGTAATGCCATAAATGTGTGCTTAATCTCATGCCTCCCTTTAAAAAGTTGAAAATTAAATAGGTAAATATCATTGTTTTTTCCAAATATTTAAATAAGTACATGCATTTTTAATATTAAATTAAAAAAAAAAAACAAAATATAGGTTACAATATTCCCTAGATCAATTTTTTTTCTGGGTTTTAAATTAAAAAAAATTAATTATAAAGATTTCATATTTCATATCTTTATTATCTTTATTGACGATACAATATTAATTTTTTTAAAACAATCAAAATATAGTTTACAATATCCCATAAATCAATGGGTTTTAAATCAAAAACTTTTTATTTTAAAGATTTCATATTTCATATCTTTATTATGTTGGTTAAAATATTGTTTTACGACATTAATATTAATTGACATGTACTCTTTTCAAAATTGTTGAATATTTAGTATGTTTGATATTAAATATTTGTAACAATTTAACATATTAAAAATAAACATAATCAAACTTCATGCATGTTCATGTTTTACTAAGATTCAATTTGGCGGGAATTGTGGAGTATTTAAAAAAAAAACTTTGAATGAAAATCTCAAATGGAAATTCCACTAATCAAGTAGAAGATTATGAAGACTATCATACCTTGCTATGTTAAAACCGAGCAAGATTATAAAAAGAATGAGATTTTGTAAGTCCATGGATGGTAATGGACAATTAAAAGAAAGATATAAAGGATGGTTAGTATAATCATGAATAATTAATAGGGGTAAGAAACGACTATAAAAACCTACAACAACATAAAAAAAACATACCACAAGTAAAAAATACTATAAAAAAATGCTATAGAAACAAACATGGTAGCAAGTTTCATGCTATAAAAAAATGTTAAAGAACAATCATAGCGTTTGTTTTATAATGCTATGTAAATTTTCCATAGCATTATTACACAATCGAAAATGAGTTTTTTATATCACGTTAAAAACAGGCTATAGAAAGTCAGGGACTTCCAATAACATGAACAACCACCGCGTGCCTAAAAACACTATAAAAAAGTTTCTATAACATTTTTTCCACGTTATGAAAACTTCTATTAAAGTGCAATAATAGCATTTCTAGTTAAGCCTATAAAAATTAAGCAATCAAAATTGGATTTGCTATAGCGATTTACTTCTTTCTCTCTATTCTTCCTTCATCTCCCCTTCTGCATTCTGTCATCTGATATTTCTCCGCACCAATGATTTTTTTTTTTTTTTTTATTATCATTTTTTGAAATAAAAAATAAAAAAATATTGTTGTCTTGTTTGTTTCTTTTAATTTTAATATTAATATGTTCATAGATTTGTTGGGAGCAAAAACTACTGAAATTATTATAGAGATTATTAGTTAGAATGAGTTAACTAAACTTACATAATTTTGTAGCTAAGCCTAATTTAGATATTACAAAAGGTAAGGACTTCTTTTGAATTATAAATTAACAAAAAATTAACTGATTTTATTTGAATTTTCCCCTACATGTGTTACATGGCTTTTTTTTTGGCAAAATGGAAGATAAAATATGGCACTTCCTTTTTTGGAAACAACCAAAAATAGAATAAAAAAGAAGCGCTACTTTTGATTTTGATATTCTTTTACAAAAAGTATGTGGGTTTAATTATGTTTGGCTTCAGAACTAATTATAAATTTGTTAGTTGGTCAATGATTGATAGTGATAATTTTAAGTTATTTTAAGCTTCCCTCAAATTGGAGTTTAATCATTACATAAATAACAAAAACTTCCAATTTTATGTTTTTTGTTTACTTACTAATCCTTGATAAGGAGGTAATATTATGTTAAATCCATAGAAAAATGTTAAGACAGATTACTTTTGCATTGTATAATTTTGATGTTGGAAGCAAGATTCTGAATAAGACCAACACCAAGTAGTATTAATCCATTTCCAAGTAAGTAAAAAGCTTTGGAACAAAATGATTACAAAATTGAAATTACATCGATTAAATCGTTATAGATTAAAGTTTAGGCCAATTTCAACAAAACGGCTCCTTCTTCGCCGTTTTCGATCTCCGCTATTGCTCTGTTCTCGGCCTCTTCGATCTTTTTCTTCTTCTTCCGATCGACCGCGTTTCAAAACCAATGTATTCGGACCGTTTCCCTTCTGATCTCTGATCAACGTAATCCCTTTTCCAAGGCATTCAAACAGATGGAGAGAACTTGTGCAATAATTAAGAATCATAGTTTAATAAATTTCTAACTTCTTTCAGATTGTCTCTCTCATGCAAACAGAACATCAATTTAAAAAAAAGAAGAAGAAAATAAACTAATTAACATAGCAATAAATTTCAGAGTAATTATGAAACAGAAAGTTTAAACAGGTTGTCCATTGTCAAGTCTATTGACATTAGAATTCACAAAAACCAACAAACATAAACATCATTCAGTATTTCATCAGTTTACCAAAACATAAACAAAAACCAAAAAACAAAGATCATTCAGTTTTTCATCAGTTTACCAAAACCAAAATATTAAAAACAGAAAGAAATAGAAACACACAAACAGATATTATTTATCTTCAATGGAGAGATTCATCAGATTCTGAATCTCTAGTCGGACGAGTAATGCTCCCCCTCGTCGTCGTCCTCCTCCTCCTCCAGTTCCAGCGCCAGCTCTTTCTCGAGCTCCTCCATCTCGTCTTTCATTCTTCTCTTCCCGTCCTTACCATTTCTTTTCGCCAGCTTCGCACCTGTTGTGCAGACGTTCCTCCAAAGGTTATCCAAGTCCTTCTTGGATGCTTTCTTCCCAGGACCTTCAGCAGAACAATTGTAGACCTTCTCCATTTTCTTAAGAACACGGCGGATCTGATCAAAGATGTTTTGAGAATCCATAGTTTCTCCTCTAACTTTTGTTGGTAGGACTAAGAAGTAAGAGCTGTGGCCTCAAAGAAGCACACTACTTACTTTATAGATGATCATATGGGGGTCACAGCAGATATTTTGTAAGTTTTTTTTTAAAAAAATAATTAAATAAAGAAGATAGAGGAGACCAGGAGACCAACAGCAGAGTACTTGTTTTAACAATGGAGAATGACATAGTTAATTACCATATTTGCACTACAATGAACTTTAACTCAAGTGGTAATCAAATCAACAACCAATAGAAACTAAAAAAGAACATCAGAGAATAAAAGAAAGAAGAAGACTGACACACGATGACTTCAACCAATAAGCAACCAAAAATACATTTTATCCTTCTTATTAAAAAAGATTCTAACAACTTAGTTATATTAATACAATGCTAGCTATTCAAATTTAAAAGTTGAAAAGATGCTAAACATATGATTTTATTTTTAATTCAAACAATTTACATAATTGTTTTTCAAAATCTTCATGTCGATATTTCCATACAAATATTACTTACATTATTAGACATATTGTAATAAAAATGATCAATAATAGTAGCTTAATTAACTCATTTACAATTTCTCAAACATCTTCGCCATCACAAAAAAATATTTATTATTTTTAATTTCATCGTGACTTTTATTGATGCAAGATTTTAGACTCTTCTTGGCGGGACTTCTTGTGGGATGTGCAACACTTTAGTCCGAGGCTGACTTGCAAAGGAAAGAGAAAGTTGCACCGGTGTGGGGCTCGACCCAAAAGATAGCTCTGATGCTTAAGTCAACAAGAGTGATGAGCTTAAGTGGAGTTTTAGTAGCTTTTAGCATATACGCCTCCACTCGAGTTCTGAGAAGGAAGATGCATGTCGATCACCCTCAAAACCTACTCTAATATGAATCATCCTTTGGAGCTCGAAGCTCAATTGATTCCCAAATGGACAGACGAACCTACTCCTCCCTCTGTTGTCGCCTCAACGCTAACTACCTCTCTCAAGTACAAATCCATCAATGTCATTTTGATGCATGGAATTTGTTCACCATTTTGGCACATATAATCGATTTCCAAATTGCTATAGAATGAAAGTCTGAATTATGCCTTGTCAACAGGTTTTTAACTCATCCAAACCTTCAACAATCGTTATACCTTTACAAAGCCCCACATTGATTAGGAAAGAGATTGATCAATGATATATAAGTGAGGACAATTATCTCCATTGGTACGATGACTTTTTGGGTGGAACCAAGAACAAACCCACGAGGCCAGGGTTTAGGCCCAAACTGGAGAGATATCTAGAGGGTTTGTTGTCCTTAACAATTGGTACCAGAGTCAAGGTACCCTAGCTGTGTGGAGATTCCTGAGATTCCTAACAAAGAGAATTAATGAAGTCTCATAGTCGATATTGTGGATGACCCTGGATCGGAAAAAATGCATGAGTGGCCTATCAAGAAGATAATATTCCACAATGTGATCCGTTGGATTTAGTTTCTATCTTGTTTGATTTCAAAATGTTACATTTTTACCTTTAAGTTTTGAATTTAGTTTCTATCGGATTTTTTGGAGCCAAAATGGTGAAGTTATTAAATCTGAAAGTAAATAAACCCACGCGCACTGATTTGTTTTGAAGTTTTGGGCCTAAGGCCCAATCTGGTTGGTCATTAATTAGGTTTGCAGATTGCTACATATATATATAGATGTATGGGTTGACCGAAGATATATATGTTTTAGGTGATTTTTTGTTTTGCGGCTGTACAAATTTATATGACTATGTTGTTTAGTCTTTTATAATTGGTTTTTTGTTCAGTCGGCGGCAGTGAGCAATACAAAGAAAGAAAATACATAGAGTATTGGTAGAGCACTTTATGTGGTACTCCAAATTCAAGTTGTCGAGGCTTGCCAAAATACAATTTATAAACCCGATGTACACCGAGCTATTTGAAGCTTAGTGGTAACGGGGTCGATCCACAGGGAAATAAGAAATCTAATTTAACTAAGTCTAATTTGCTAGAGATAAAAAGTATGCACAAATAAAAGAATGGTAATTTGGTTTGGGGGAAGGGAGCTCCTAATATGCAACTAACGGAAAATTAAATGACAACGTGCAAAATTAAACGGTTGTGCTTAACTTCGAGAAATGGAATTGCTCGTTATGGATGTTCGGATCATCGATACAATTTACTCGCTAGCCATGTTCATGCACACAATTCATTTAGTTATTTCTAACTCAAATGACCCAATGATATAATTAGAAACGTGCAATTCTAATTGTACTTGGCCAACAATCTATCTAAGGTCGCGACCCCTAAATCGACTATGTGCCAGTGACGGGAACATTGCGACGACTTAATCCTAAGACTAACCCGGTTTCTCTCTTGCCTTAAGCCTAACATGAAAACGTTAATTAATTCAGATTACCAACTGTCACTTTGGGCTGAATTGATTAGCCATGCTTAGACCCGTGCTACCTAGCGGTTTGGGCAATTATACGTCCCAACCTTTAGCCCTCTACCATGCATAGGAACTAGGGCGTCAACCTAATTTAGCTACACATGCTAGAATCGGAATAAGAACAAGCAAGAAATGCATAAACATGCTAATTATTTCAACATTTACAAAGGGGCAAACCTCCCCAAACATCCATAATTTACAAACCAAGACTCAAAATCAAGCACTAACCTCGGTTTAGCCTTCCATGGAGGATGAATAAATCCAATCCCCCATGGAAGAGCTTAGTAGCATGCAAAAAGGAGAAGAAGAAGTACAAAAATGGTGGAAAAGGAGTGTAGACCCGAGAGCAAATTGTTGGAGAAGAAGAAGAATGAAAAGTGGGCTGAAAAATTGCGTTTTCACGCCTTTTAATGTCGGAGCGTCGAGACGCTAGGCAAGCGTCTCGACGCTGTGCCCTAAGTTGGCTGCCGCGCGCGCGTCCATCTGGGAAATTATCGGGCGAGCGTCGAGACCCTCGGGCGGCGTCTCGACGCTGGGGGCGCGCGCGTGCGTCGGATGGTGTCTGGGCGGCGTCGAGACCCTCGGGCGACGTCTCGACGCTGTCGCGCGCGCGTGCTTCGGATGATGTCTGGGCGGCGTCGAGACGCTCGGCCAGCGTCTCGACGCTGCCGCCCATGCAAGTGTGCTCTCGGGTTTGTGATGCCAAATTTGTCTCTTCAAGGCCATTTTTGCCATCTCTTGGATTCTTTAAGCCATTTCACTCCCGATGCATCTATGAAGCTCTAAAACGGCACTTTAAGCCCCGAAATGTGTCTAAGGACTTCCCGAGCTCTCTACCATGAAATCACCTACAAGGAAGCATTTTAATCAATATATGTCATGGTTTTAGCTAGAATTAGGGACATAAAGATAGCTCTATTTTGGCGCTATCAAGTATTTTTCTTGAGGGTTGAAATTTCTCTTTATTGTTTATCCCAAGTTACCGGGTTGTGGTACTTGGAAGCAAATAGTTCTAGTTGGGCTATTTGGGTGAGTTTTGTAGCGCGAGCTTGAGGGAACAATTGTAATCTCCATTATAGTAGAACCTGCAGTTGTAGAAGACTGGACGTAGTCCCGAGATCGGGGCGAACCAATATATCTCTCGGTGTTGTTATCTTTTTTCCCTTATCTTTTATTATTGCATTTTGTGACTGATTGACTTTTGGATTCTAACCTGTGAAGTGGGAGGTTGAGATATAAATTTAGTTTATTCCGCATTTAATTACATCTCGCTATTTTTAATCCCAACAAGTGGTATCAGAGCTTTTGGTTCAGGAATCATGGGAGCGACGAATCCGAAAAGTTTCGAGGGAGTCACAAAATTTGATGGGAAAATTTTTGGTTATTGGAAGATGCAAATCAAAGATTTCCTAACCTGCAAGAAAGTGCACAAGGCACTGAAGGAGAGACTGGAAGAGATGTCAGATGGAGATTGGTTGGATATAGATGAACAGGAAGTTGCAAATATAAGGATGTGTCTGTCGATGGAAGTGGCTAGTCTTGTAGCCAACGAGACTACTGCAATCAAGCTAATGGAAGCGCTTACAAACAGGTATGAGAAACAGTCTGCCAATAGTAAAGCATATCTACTTAAGAATTTTTTCAACATGCAAATGATTGAAAATTGATCAGTTAATTCTTATATTAATGAAGTTACCACTTTAGTTAATCAGTTGAAGTCTGTGAAGATTGCATTTACTGATGAAGTGTATGCTATTCAATTATTAATGTCTTTACCTGATAGTTGGGAAACGATGAAGACAGTAGTGTCTAATTCGACTGGAGATAACACTCTGAAATTTTCAGGAGTTTGTGATTTAGCTATAGCTGAGGAAGTTCGTAGTAAAGAATCTACTGTAGGATCAACTTTAGCTTTAACTAAGGGTAAAGACAAAATTGATTATGAAGATAATAAATTGAATAGGAAAAAGTGGAGTCATAGGAATAAGGAGGTAGAATGCTTTTACTGCCACAAGAAAGGTCACTATAAAAGTCAGTGTAGGAAACTAAAAGAGGATCATGAGGTAAACTTAGTTGATGATACCTATGTCTGTGTTGAGAGTAGCATAGAGAGTACTAACCACTCATCTGAATGGATTGTAGACAGTGCAGCGTTAGTTCACATAACTTCAGATAGAAATTTGTTCACATCATTCACAGGTGAATATCATGGTCTAGTGAGAATGGGTGATGGTAGAGTGTCCAAGACATGTGGGATTGGGGATGTTAGTTTGAAGTCTGAATGTGGTAATGTTCTGGTGTTGCGGAATGTCAGGTTTGTGCCTAGGATGAAAATGAATCTCATCTCTATTGGCAAGTTGGAAGATGAGGGTTACAGTTGTGAGTTTGGCAGTCGCCAGTGTAAACTCAAGTTAGGATCCCAGGTAGTGGCAGTTGGCCACAAAAATTCCACACTATATAGATGTCAGTTTAGTGTTGCCAAAGGATCAAAGAGACAGTGGATGCCAGTTAAAGCTGCATATGGTAGGTGTAGAGGTACAGTTGAGCCAGCAGCAAAGATAGCCAATTTCGATCAGTTAGATCAAGATCCATTAGTTCAGAAACAATTGGGAAGTCCAAGAGAGAAAGATGATGGCTATCGTCAATCCCCAATTGTCAGACATTCGAATGAATTGATGAAGTCGCCTAGGCGAGTAAGGGCATCAAAATTGAAGACCAAGGCAGTTGCTATGGTCACAAGTTTAGTCTCTAGCTTGGCAGCAGACTTGAATAAAGAAGTCAAGTCACTTGCAGAATATATCTTCTTCAGGAACGTGTGTTCAGGATCGAAGAAAATGTCAGTTGTTACCACTTAGCTGAAGTGGGAGTACGTTGATTGTTCTTTATGTCTGGGGGACAGTTCCACGTAGCGAGCCCATACCTCAGGGCGAGCACAAATAAGCTACAATTATTTTTTCTGATGGTTGCTTGTTTGTTAGTTTGTTGTTTTACAGGTTTTTTGTTGAAACTTGGAGTTTGCCAAAAAGATCATAAATAACAGTTGTAGTGGGAGTAAAACCTTGGAGTTTGCCAAGATGATCAGTTATGTTGTAGTGGAAGGCAAAGTTGTCATTTTGTCTCCAAGTGGGAGATTGTTAGGATTTTTTTGGAGCCAAAATGGTGAAGTTATTAAATCTGAAAGTAAACAAACCCACACGCACGGATTTGTTTTGAAGTTTTGGGCCTAAGGCCCAATCTTGTTGGTCATTAATTAGGTTTGCAGATTGCTACATATATATAGATGTATGGGTTGACCGAAGATATATATGTTTTGGGTGATTTTTTGTTTTGCGGCTGTACAAATTTATATGACTATGTTGTTTAGTCTTTTATAATTGGTTTTTTGTTCAGTCGGCGACAGTGAGCAATACAAAGAAAGAAAATACAGAGAGTATTTTTCTTGAGGGTTGAAATTTCTCTTTATTGTTTATCCCAAGTTACTGGGTTGTGGTACTTGGAAGCAAATAGTTCTAGTTGGGCTATTTGGGTGAGTTTTGTAGCGCGAGCTTGAGAGAACAATTGTAATCTCCATTATAGTAGAACCTGCAGTTGCAGAAGACTGAACGTAGTCCCGAGATCGGGGCGAAACAGTATATCTCTCGGTGTTGTTATCTTTTTTCCCTTATCTTTTATTATTTCATTTTGTGACTGATTGACTTTTGGATTCTAACCTGTGAAGTGGGAGCTTGAGATATAAATTTAGTTTATTCTGCATTTAATTATATCTCGCTATTTTTAATCCCAACACTATCTTGTTTGATTTCAAGATTTTACATTTTGTTGTTTTCACTAAAAGTTCACTTGTGGTTGTTGGGGTTAACTTTCACCTATTTTATTTTATTTTTTAAATATTGTTTTTCATTAATTAGTTTAAAATAATTATGATACATAATTTTTTAAATTAATTTTCATAGAGACGAAAAATTAGTGAAAACTAATTAATAGAAATTTAATACAGGAGACCAAACATGTCATAGGTGAAAGCTTAAGAGTCAAACGGTAATCTTGAAACATAGAGATCAAATGAAAACTAATTCAAAACTCAAGTATAAGAGGATCATTTTAAAACTTAGTGACCAAATGGAAACTATATTCAAACTTTAGTGACAACATAATATTTTTCCCAAAATTATTTTCTTTCGAGAGTAAAATATACTTTTGCCTTTGGTATTGAGTCGAAATCACCACTCCTCATTTTGAGCTTTATAGGTGTCGATATTGGACCTGAACGACAACTCCTTGTTTTGGGTCGAGGTGAGGTGGATATTGAGTCTAGATGACCACTTCTCATCGTCTCATTTTGGACTTTGGAGTGATCGACTTTTAACCTTTGGTTCGAATGAACCAGCTTTATGTCTGATCTTTTATATATGATTATCACAATGGAGAATATATGTAAACCATTTTAAAAATATATGTCAACCATTTTAAAATTATTTCAATGACTTGATATGGGAATATCAGTTGTAAGTTAATTCTCTCAATTATAATCATCATTCTCCTTGGTCTTTTGTTCCTTTAAAATATGGTGTGATAAGAATGAGTACAAACTTTTTATAGTATATATATATGCTCTTAAAGCTATTTTAAAGTATAGAGTTAAATTACTTCAGAGACTAAATTATTATAAAATTAAAAATACATGGGCTAAATCGTTGTAGATTAATGTTTAGGGACTAAATTGTTAATTTCAAAAAAATTCAGAGGCTACCAATATTTTTTTAGTGTGCATAAATTACATGTTTGGTCCCTGAAGTTTGAGTTTAGTAGCATTATTTCAGTTTCTAACTTTCAAACTCAACTATTTTAATTTTGAGGTTTGCATTTAGTCCCTCAGTTCAAGACGTGACATTTAAATTTTAAACAAACATTTTTCTAATTATTTTGAAAAAAGTAAATATTTTTATCATTTTTTGAAATAAAATATATTTTTTTTATCTCTTTCTCCCTCTATTCTTCCTCCATTCTCTATTCTCCATCATCCTCCAATCTTTTTTCTCATCAATGGTTGTTGCCGACCACCCGTTCGACGCCGACCACCGACTGTAATTTTTTTTTTGTTTTCTCTCATCGGACCAGACAAACAATGGTACGAGCAGCTCGAGAGAGGGACCATATCCTGCTTCAGAAAATTAGCCCGAGCATTCGTCACTCAATTCTTGAGGGGGAGAAACTAGAATAAGCCACCCACACACCTGTTTACAATCAGGTAAGGAGAGAAAGACACCCTCTGAAAGTATCTGACTCGATTTAACAGCGAGACTCTACAAATCGAAAACTAAAGGAAGAAATGTTGATGTGATGACCATTAGAATAGGGTAATGTAATAAATAAGAATAATAATATAATAGTTAATAGTAGTGAGAACAAATTTGTGTAATGATGAGTTAGACAACACTAAACATTAAGTAAGTGGACTAAATAAGATACAAGTAGAAGCAAAGTATATATATATATTTGTGTGTGATTTAGGTTCTTTTTCTTTTGGTGGTGTTCTTCTTCTTCTTCTTCTTCTTGTGTTTCTTGTTAGGTCCCTTCATATCAGTCACTTTCTTTTCCACCATTTCTAAGATCTCTAAAATGATTTGATCTTCCTCTCTTGTTTCAGTGTAATCCTCACAGATAGGGTATTCGCAAACTATATACTCAATTAAATTTTCCAACTTGTCCTGTAGTTCTTTCAAAACAATTTCTTCCTCTTCTTCTTCACTCTCTTCATTCATCTTAGCCTTTTCTTTTCTTCTTTCCCTTTGAATCCTTATCTCAGCCACTTTCATTTCTGTCGTCTCTATGATCTCCAAAATTGCTCCTTCTTCCTCTTTGGTTTGAGGGTCATTCGAAAATATCTCTACACTCAACTCAGTTAACCTCATCATTCCGTCAACCACATTCATTTTCTCTCTTTTCATTTATGCTCTTTCTTCCCTTCAAACACCCTTATTCTATTCTATTTATACATATTTTCACCCTTCTTTGCCTATCTCCCTATTTATTGCTCTTTTTATCCTATATTATAATTATTCATATCTTATTTAATTTCTAAGATTTTATTTCAGATTTTCCATTTCTATTTAATTTTAATTCTGTCTTTTTTATATATACATATATAAAAGGAAATTGCATTTCAATTTAGGGTTTCTATTCAGCGAATTTAGCCTAAGTGTACTTATGTTTTTTTATACCTAGGATTAGTTAGGGGTAATGTCCTTAGTGTACTTATGTTTTATTTTTTTTTAAAAAACTAGGTATATTAAATTAATAAAACAAAAAATATAACTATTGATATCTTAAAACATTAGTGTAATGCTATAAATAAAAAATAAAGATATCAAATTTCAAATCTTGAAATTAAATGATTTTGATTTAAGCCTAGATTTTTTGTATCAGTATTTTTTTAGACTTTACTACCTAGCACCCCTTTGCTTCATTAATATTAGAATATTTTTGTAATGCCATAAATGTGTGCTTAATCTCATGCCTCCCTTTAAAAAGTTGAAAATTAAATAGGTAAATATCATTGTTTTTTCCAAATATTTAAATAAGTACATGCATTTTTAATATTAAATTAAAAAAAAAAAACAAAATATAGGTTACAATATTCCCTAGATCAATTTTTTTTCTGGGTTTTAAATTAAAAAAAATTAATTATAAAGATTTCATATTTCATATCTTTATTATCTTTATTGACGATACAATATTAATTTTTTTAAAACAATCAAAATATAGTTTACAATATCCCATAAATCAATGGGTTTTAAATCAAAAACTTTTTATTTTAAAGATTTCATATTTCATATCTTTATTATGTTGGTTAAAATATTGTTTTACGACATTAATATTAATTGACATGTACTCTTTTCAAAATTGTTGAATATTTAGTATGTTTGATATTAAATATTTGTAACAATTTAACATATTAAAAATAAACATAATCAAACTTCATGCATGTTCATGTTTTACTAAGATTCAATTTGGCGGGAATTGTGGAGTATTTAAAAAAAAAACTTTGAATGAAAATCTCAAATGGAAATTCCACTAATCAAGTAGAAGATTATGAAGACTATCATACCTTGCTATGTTAAAACCGAGCAAGATTATAAAAAGAATGAGATTTTGTAAGTCCATGGATGGTAATGGACAATTAAAAGAAAGATATAAAGGATGGTTAGTATAATCATGAATAATTAATAGGGGTAAGAAACGACTATAAAAACCTACAACAACATAAAAAAAACATACCACAAGTAAAAAATACTATAAAAAAAAAATAAAAAAATGCTATAGAAACAAACATGGTAGCAAGTTTCATGCTATAAAAAAATGTTAAAGAACAATCATAGCGTTTGTTTTATAATGCTATGTAAATTTTCCATAGCATTATTACACAATCGAAAATGAGTTTTTTATATCACGTTAAAAACAGGCTATAGAAAGTCAGGGACTTCCAATAACATGAACAACCACCGCGTGCCTAAAAACACTATAAAAAAGTTTCTATAACATTTTTTCCACGTTATGAAAACTTCTATTAAAGTGCAATAATAGCATTTCTAGTTAAGCCTATAAAAATTAAGCAATCAAAATTGGATTTGCTATAGCGATTTACTTCTTTCTCTCTATTCTTCCTTCATCTCCCCTTCTGCATTCTGTCATCTGATATTTCTCCGCACCAATGATTTTTTTTTTTTTTTTTATTATCATTTTTTGAAATAAAAAATAAAAAAATATTGTTGTCTTGTTTGTTTCTTTTAATTTTAATATTAATATGTTCATAGATTTGTTGGGAGCAAAAACTACTGAAATTATTATAGAGATTATTAGTTAGAATGAGTTAACTAAACTTACATAATTTTGTAGCTAAGCCTAATTTAGATATTACAAAAGGTAAGGACTTCTTTTGAATTATAAATTAACAAAAAATTAACTGATTTTATTTGAATTTTCCCCTACATGTGTTACATGGCTTTTTTTTTGGCAAAATGGAAGATAAAATATGGCACTTCCTTTTTTGGAAACAACCAAAAATAGAATAAAAAAGAAGCGCTACTTTTGATTTTGATATTCTTTTACAAAAAGTATGTGGGTTTAATTATGTTTGGCTTCAGAACTAATTATAAATTTGTTAGTTGGTCAATGATTGATAGTGATAATTTTAAGTTATTTTAAGCTTCCCTCAAATTGGAGTTTAATCATTACATAAATAACAAAAACTTCCAATTTTATGTTTTTTGTTTACTTACTAATCCTTGATAAGGAGGTAATATTATGTTAAATCCATAGAAAAATGTTAAGACAGATTACTTTTGCATTGTATAATTTTGATGTTGGAAGCAAGATTCTGAATAAGACCAACACCAAGTAGTATTAATCCATTTCCAAGTAAGTAAAAAGCTTTGGAACAAAATGATTACAAAATTGAAATTACATCGATTAAATCGTTATAGATTAAAGTTTAGGCCAATTTCAACAAAACGGCTCCTTCTTCGCCGTTTTCGATCTCCGCTATTGCTCTGTTCTCGGCCTCTTCGATCTTTTTCTTCTTCTTCCGATCGACCGCGTTTCAAAACCAATGTATTCGGACCGTTTCCCTTCTGATCTCTGATCAACGTAATCCCTTTTCCAAGGCATTCAAACAGATGGAGAGAACTTGTGCAATAATTAAGAATCATAGTTTAATAAATTTCTAACTTCTTTCAGATTGTCTCTCTCATGCAAACAGAACATCAATTTAAAAAAAAGAAGAAGAAAATAAACTAATTAACATAGCAATAAATTTCAGAGTAATTATGAAACAGAAAGTTTAAACAGGTTGTCCATTGTCAAGTCTATTGACATTAGAATTCACAAAAACCAACAAACATAAACATCATTCAGTATTTCATCAGTTTACCAAAACATAAACAAAAACCAAAAAACAAAGATCATTCAGTTTTTCATCAGTTTACCAAAACCAAAATATTAAAAACAGAAAGAAATAGAAACACACAAACAGATATTATTTATCTTCAATGGAGAGATTCATCAGATTCTGAATCTCTAGTCGGACGAGTAATGCTCCCCCTCGTCGTCGTCCTCCTCCTCCTCCAGTTCCAGCGCCAGCTCTTTCTCGAGCTCCTCCATCTCGTCTTTCATTCTTCTCTTCCCGTCCTTACCATTTCTTTTCGCCAGCTTCGCACCTGTTGTGCAGACGTTCCTCCAAAGGTTATCCAAGTCCTTCTTGGATGCTTTCTTCCCAGGACCTTCAGCAGAACAATTGTAGACCTTCTCCATTTTCTTAAGAACACGGCGGATCTGATCAAAGATGTTTTGAGAATCCATAGTTTCTCCTCTAACTTTTGTTGGTAGGACTAAGAAGTAAGAGCTGTGGCCTCAAAGAAGCACACTACTTACTTTATAGATGATCATATGGGGGTCACAGCAGATATTTTGTAAGTTTTTTTTTAAAAAAATAATTAAATAAAGAAGATAGAGGAGACCAGGAGACCAACAGCAGAGTACTTGTTTTAACAATGGAGAATGACATAGTTAATTACCATATTTGCACTACAATGAACTTTAACTCAAGTGGTAATCAAATCAACAACCAATAGAAACTAAAAAAGAACATCAGAGAATAAAAGAAAGAAGAAGACTGACACACGATGACTTCAACCAATAAGCAACCAAAAATACATTTTATCCTTCTTATTAAAAAAGATTCTAACAACTTAGTTATATTAATACAATGCTAGCTATTCAAATTTAAAAGTTGAAAAGATGCTAAACATATGATTTTATTTTTAATTCAAACAATTTACATAATTGTTTTTCAAAATCTTCATGTCGATATTTCCATACAAATATTACTTACATTATTAGACATATTGTAATAAAAATGATCAATAATAGTAGCTTAATTAACTCATTTACAATTTCTCAAACATCTTCGCCATCACAAAAAAATATTTATTATTTTTAATTTCATCGTGACTTTTATTGATGCAAGATTTTAGACTCTTCTTGGCGGGACTTCTTGTGGGATGTGCAACACTTTAGTCCGAGGCTGACTTGCAAAGGAAAGAGAAAGTTGCACCGGTGTGGGGCTCGACCCAAAAGATAGCTCTGATGCTTAAGTCAACAAGAGTGATGAGCTTAAGTGGAGTTTTAGTAGCTTTTAGCATATACGCCTCCACTCGAGTTCTGAGAAGGAAGATGCATGTCGATCACCCTCAAAACCTACTCTAATATGAATCATCCTTTGGAGCTCGAAGCTCAATTGATTCCCAAATGGACAGACGAACCTACTCCTCCCTCTGTTGTCGCCTCAACGCTAACTACCTCTCTCAAGTACAAATCCATCAATGTCATTTTGATGCATGGAATTTGTTCACCATTTTGGCACATATAATCGATTTCCAAATTGCTATAGAATGAAAGTCTGAATTATGCCTTGTCAACAGGTTTTTAACTCATCCAAACCTTCAACAATCGTTATACCTTTACAAAGCCCCACATTGATTAGGAAAGAGATTGATCAATGATATATAAGTGAGGACAATTATCTCCATTGGTACGATGACTTTTTGGGTGGAACCAAGAACAAACCCACGAGGCCAGGGTTTAGGCCCAAACTGGAGAGATATCTAGAGGGTTTGTTGTCCTTAACAATTGGTACCAGAGTCAAGGTACCCTAGCTGTGTGGAGATTCCTGAGATTCCTAACAAAGAGAATTAATGAAGTCTCATAGTCGATATTGTGGATGACCCTGGATCGGAAAAAATGCATGAGTGGCCTATCAAGAAGATAATATTCCACAATGTGATCCGTTGGATTTAGTTTCTATCTTGTTTGATTTCAAAATGTTACATTTTTACCTTTAAGTTTTGAATTTAGTTTCTATCGGATTTTTTGGAGCCAAAATGGTGAAGTTATTAAATCTGAAAGTAAATAAACCCACGCGCACTGATTTGTTTTGAAGTTTTGGGCCTAAGGCCCAATCTGGTTGGTCATTAATTAGGTTTGCAGATTGCTACATATATATATAGATGTATGGGTTGACCGAAGATATATATGTTTTAGGTGATTTTTTGTTTTGCGGCTGTACAAATTTATATGACTATGTTGTTTAGTCTTTTATAATTGGTTTTTTGTTCAGTCGGCGGCAGTGAGCAATACAAAGAAAGAAAATACATAGAGTATTGGTAGAGCACTTTATGTGGTACTCCAAATTCAAGTTGTCGAGGCTTGCCAAAATACAATTTATAAACCCGATGTACACCGAGCTATTTGAAGCTTAGTGGTAACGGGGTCGATCCACAGGGAAATAAGAAATCTAATTTAACTAAGTCTAATTTGCTAGAGATAAAAAGTATGCACAAATAAAAGAATGGTAATTTGGTTTGGGGGAAGGGAGCTCCTAATATGCAACTAACGGAAAATTAAATGACAACGTGCAAAATTAAACGGTTGTGCTTAACTTCGAGAAATGGAATTGCTCGTTATGGATGTTCGGATCATCGATACAATTTACTCGCTAGCCATGTTCATGCACACAATTCATTTAGTTATTTCTAACTCAAATGACCCAATGATATAATTAGAAACGTGCAATTCTAATTGTACTTGGCCAACAATCTATCTAAGGTCGCGACCCCTAAATCGACTATGTGCCAGTGACGGGAACATTGCGACGACTTAATCCTAAGACTAACCCGGTTTCTCTCTTGCCTTAAGCCTAACATGAAAACGTTAATTAATTCAGATTACCAACTGTCACTTTGGGCTGAATTGATTAGCCATGCTTAGACCCGTGCTACCTAGCGGTTTGGGCAATTATACGTCCCAACCTTTAGCCCTCTACCATGCATAGGAACTAGGGCATCAACCTAATTTAGCTACACATGCTAGAATCGGAATAAGAACAAGCAAGAAATGCATAAACATGCTAATTATTTCAACATTTACAAAGGGGCAAACCTCCCCAAACATCCATAATTTACAAACCAAGACTCAAAATCAAGCACTAACCTCGGTTTAGCCTTCCATGGAGGATGAATAAATCCAATCCCCCATGGAAGAGCTTAGTAGCATGCAAAAAGGAGAAGAAGAAGTACAAAAATGGTGGAAAAGGAGTGTAGACCCGAGAGCAAATTGTTGGAGAAGAAGAAGAATGAAAAGTGGGCTGAAAAATTGCGTTTTCACGCCTTTTAATGTCGGAGCGTCGAGACGCTAGGCAAGCGTCTCGACGCTGTGCCCTAAGTTGGCTGCCGCGCGCGCGTCCATCTGGGAAATTATCGGGCGAGCGTCGAGACCCTCGGGCGGCGTCTCGACGCTGGGGGCGCGCGCGTGCGTCGGATGGTGTCTGGGCGGCGTCGAGACCCTCGGGCGACGTCTCGACGCTGTCGCGCGCGCGTGCTTCGGATGATGTCTGGGCGGCGTCGAGACGCTCGGCCAGCGTCTCGACGCTGCCGCCCATGCAAGTGTGCTCTCGGGTTTGTGATGCCAAATTTGTCTCTTCAAGGCCATTTTTGCCATCTCTTGGATTCTTTAAGCCATTTCACTCCCGATGCATCTATGAAGCTCTAAAACGGCACTTTAAGCCCCGAAATGTGTCTAAGGACTTCCCGAGCTCTCTACCATGAAATCACCTACAAGGAAGCATTTTAATCAATATATGTCATGGTTTTAGCTAGAATTAGGGACATAAAGATAGCTCTATTTTGGCGCTATCAAGTATTTTTCTTGAGGGTTGAAATTTCTCTTTATTGTTTATCCCAAGTTACCGGGTTGTGGTACTTGGAAGCAAATAGTTCTAGTTGGGCTATTTGGGTGAGTTTTGTAGCGCGAGCTTGAGGGAACAATTGTAATCTCCATTATAGTAGAACCTGCAGTTGTAGAAGACTGGACGTAGTCCCGAGATCGGGGCGAACCAATATATCTCTCGGTGTTGTTATCTTTTTTCCCTTATCTTTTATTATTGCATTTTGTGACTGATTGACTTTTGGATTCTAACCTGTGAAGTGGGAGGTTGAGATATAAATTTAGTTTATTCCGCATTTAATTACATCTCGCTATTTTTAATCCCAACAAGTGGTATCAGAGCTTTTGGTTCAGGAATCATGGGAGCGACGAATCCGAAAAGTTTCGAGGGAGTCACAAAATTTGATGGGAAAATTTTTGGTTATTGGAAGATGCAAATCAAAGATTTCCTAACCTGCAAGAAAGTGCACAAGGCACTGAAGGAGAGACTGGAAGAGATGTCAGATGGAGATTGGTTGGATATAGATGAACAGGAAGTTGCAAATATAAGGATGTGTCTGTCGATGGAAGTGGCTAGTCTTGTAGCCAACGAGACTACTGCAATCAAGCTAATGGAAGCGCTTACAAACAGGTATGAGAAACAGTCTGCCAATAGTAAAGCATATCTACTTAAGAATTTTTTCAACATGCAAATGATTGAAAATTGATCAGTTAATTCTTATATTAATGAAGTTACCACTTTAGTTAATCAGTTGAAGTCTGTGAAGATTGCATTTACTGATGAAGTGTATGCTATTCAATTATTAATGTCTTTACCTGATAGTTGGGAAACGATGAAGACAGTAGTGTCTAATTCGACTGGAGATAACACTCTGAAATTTTCAGGAGTTTGTGATTTAGCTATAGCTGAGGAAGTTCGTAGTAAAGAATCTACTGTAGGATCAACTTTAGCTTTAACTAAGGGTAAAGACAAAATTGATTATGAAGATAATAAATTGAATAGGAAAAAGTGGAGTCATAGGAATAAGGAGGTAGAATGCTTTTACTGCCACAAGAAAGGTCACTATAAAAGTCAGTGTAGGAAACTAAAAGAGGATCATGAGGTAAACTTAGTTGATGATACCTATGTCTGTGTTGAGAGTAGCATAGAGAGTACTAACCACTCATCTGAATGGATTGTAGACAGTGCAGCGTTAGTTCACATAACTTCAGATAGAAATTTGTTCACATCATTCACAGGTGAACATCATGGTCTAGTGAGAATGGGTGATGGTAGAGTGTCCAAGACATGTGGGATTGGGGATGTTAGTTTGAAGTCTGAATGTGGTAATGTTCTGGTGTTGCGGAATGTCAGGTTTGTGCCTAGGATGAAAATGAATCTCATCTCTATTGGCAAGTTGGAAGATGAGGGTTACAGTTGTGAGTTTGGCAGTCGCCAGTGTAAACTCAAGTTAGGATCCCAGGTAGTGGCAGTTGGCCACAAAAATTCCACACTATATAGATGTCAGTTTAGTGTTGCCAAAGGATCAAAGAGACAGTGGATGCCAGTTAAAGCTGCATATGGTAGGTGTAGAGGTACAGTTGAGCCAGCAGCAAAGATAGCCAATTTCGATCAGTTAGATCAAGATCCATTAGTTCAGAAACAATTGGGAAGTCCAAGAGAGAAAGATGATGGCTATCGTCAATCCCCAATTGTCAGACATTCGAATGAATTGATGAAGTCGCCTAGGCGAGTAAGGGCATCAAAATTGAAGACCAAGGCAGTTGCTATGGTCACAAGTTTAGTCTCTAGCTTGGCAGCAGACTTGAATAAAGAAGTCAAGTCACTTGCAGAATATATCTTCTTCAGGAACGTGTGTTCAGGATCGAAGAAAATGTCAGTTGTTACCACTTAGCTGAAGTGGGAGTACGTTGATTGTTCTTTATGTCTGGGGGACAGTTCCACGTAGCGAGCCCATACCTCAGGGCGAGCACAAATAAGCTACAATTATTTTTTCTGATGGTTGCTTGTTTGTTAGTTTGTTGTTTTACAGGTTTTTTGTTGAAACTTGGAGTTTGCCAAAAAGATCATAAATAACAGTTGTAGTGGGAGTAAAACCTTGGAGTTTGCCAAGATGATCAGTTATGTTGTAGTGGAAGGCAAAGTTGTCATTTTGTCTCCAAGTGGGAGATTGTTAGGATTTTTTTGGAGCCAAAATGGTGAAGTTATTAAATCTGAAAGTAAACAAACCCACACGCACGAATTTGTTTTGAAGTTTTGGGCCTAAGGCCCAATCTTGTTGGTCATTAATTAGGTTTGCAGATTGCTACATATATATAGATGTATGGGTTGACCGAAGATATATATGTTTTGGGTGATTTTTTGTTTTGCGGCTGTACAAATTTATATGACTATGTTGTTTAGTCTTTTATAATTGGTTTTTTGTTCAGTCGGCGACAGTGAGCAATACAAAGAAAGAAAATACAGAGAGTATTTTTCTTGAGGGTTGAAATTTCTCTTTATTGTTTATCCCAAGTTACTGGGTTGTGGTACTTGGAAGCAAATAGTTCTAGTTGGGCTATTTGGGTGAGTTTTGTAGCGCGAGCTTGAGAGAACAATTGTAATCTCCATTATAGTAGAACCTGCAGTTGCAGAAGACTGAGCGTAGTCCCGAGATCGGGGCGAAACAGTATATCTCTCGGTGTTGTTATCTTTTTTCCCTTATCTTTTATTATTTCATTTTGTGACTGATTGACTTTTGGATTCTAACCTGTGAAGTGGGAGCTTGAGATATAAATTTAGTTTATTCTGCATTTAATTATATCTCGCTATTTTTAATCCCAACACTATCTTGTTTGATTTCAAGATTTTACATTTTGTTGTTTTCACTAAAAGTTCACTTGTGGTTGTTGGGGTTAACTTTCACCTATTTTATTTTATTTTTTAAATATTGTTTTTCATTAATTAGTTTAAAATAATTATGATACATAATTTTTTAAATTAATTTTCATAGAGACGAAAAATTAGTGAAAACTAATTAATAGAAATTTAATACAGGAGACCAAACATGTCATAGGTGAAAGCTTAAGAGTCAAACGGTAATCTTGAAACATAGAGATCAAATGAAAACTAATTCAAAACTCAAGTATAAGAGGATCATTTTAAAACTTAGTGACCAAATGGAAACTATATTCAAACTTTAGTGACAACATAATATTTTTCCCAAAATTATTTTCTTTCGAGAGTAAAATATACTTTTGCCTTTGGTATTGAGTCGAAATCACCACTCCTCATTTTGAGCTTTATAGGTGTCGATATTGGACCTGAACGACAACTCCTTGTTTTGGGTCGAGGTGAGGTGGATATTGAGTCTAGATGACCACTTCTCATCGTCTCATTTTGGACTTTGGAGTGATCGACTTTTAACCTTTGGTTCGAATGAACCAGCTTTATGTCTGATCTTTTATATATGATTATCACAATGGAGAATATATGTAAACCATTTTAAAAATATATGTCAACCATTTTAAAATTATTTCAATGACTTGATATGGGAATATCAGTTGTAAGTTAATTCTCTCAATTATAATCATCATTCTCCTTGGTCTTTTGTTCCTTTAAAATATGGTGTGATAAGAATGAGTACAAACTTTTTATAGTATATATATATGCTCTTAAAGCTATTTTAAAGTATAGAGTTAAATTACTTCAGAGACTAAATTATTATAAAATTAAAAATACATGGGCTAAATCGTTGTAGATTAATGTTTAGGGACTAAATTGTTAATTTCAAAAAAATTCAGAGGCTACCAATATTTTTTTAGTGTGCATAAATTACATGTTTGGTCCCTGAAGTTTGAGTTTAGTAGCATTATTTCAGTTTCTAACTTTCAAACTCAACTATTTTAATTTTGAGGTTTGCATTTAGTCCCTCAGTTCAAGACGTGACATTTAAATTTTAAACAAACATTTTTCTAATTATTTTGAAAAAAGTAAATATTTTTATCATTTTTTGAAATAAAATATATTTTTTTTATCTCTTTCTCCCTCTATTCTTCCTCCATTCTCTATTCTCCATCATCCTCCAATCTTTTTTCTCATCAATGGTTGTTGCCGACCACCCGTTCGACGCCGACCACCGACTGTAATTTTTTTTTTGTTTTCTCTCATCGGACCAGACAAACAATGGTACGAGCAGCTCGAGAGAGGGACCATATCCTGCTTCAGAAAATTAGCCCGAGCATTCGTCACTCAATTCTTGAGGGGGAGAAACTAGAATAAGCCACCCACACACCTGTTTACAATCAGGTAAGGAGAGAAAGACACCCTCTGAAAGTATCTGACTCGATTTAACAGCGAGACTCTACAAATCGAAAACTAAAGGAAGAAATGTTGATGTGATGACCATTAGAATAGGGTAATGTAATAAATAAGAATAATAATATAATAGTTAATAGTAGTGAGAACAAATTTGTGTAATGATGAGTTAGACAACACTAAACATTAAGTAAGTGGACTAAATAAGATACAAGTAGAAGCAAAGTATATATATATATTTGTGTGTGATTTAGGTTCTTTTTCTTTTGGTGGTGTTCTTCTTCTTCTTCTTCTTCTTGTGTTTCTTGTTAGGTCCCTTCATATCAGTCACTTTCTTTTCCACCATTTCTAAGATCTCTAAAATGATTTGATCTTCCTCTCTTGTTTCAGTGTAATCCTCACAGATAGGGTATTCGCAAACTATATACTCAATTAAATTTTCCAACTTGTCCTGTAGTTCTTTCAAAACAATTTCTTCCTCTTCTTCTTCACTCTCTTCATTCATCTTAGCCTTTTCTTTTCTTCTTTCCCTTTGAATCCTTATCTCAGCCACTTTCATTTCTGTCGTCTCTATGATCTCCAAAATTGCTCCTTCTTCCTCTTTGGTTTGAGGGTCATTCGAAAATATCTCTACACTCAACTCAGTTAACCTCATCATTCCGTCAACCACATTCATTTTCTCTCTTTTCATTTATGCTCTTTCTTCCCTTCAAACACCCTTATTCTATTCTATTTATACATATTTTCACCCTTCTTTGCCTATCTCCCTATTTATTGCTCTTTTTATCCTATATTATAATTATTCATATCTTATTTAATTTCTAAGATTTTATTTCAGATTTTCCATTTCTATTTAATTTTAATTCTGTCTTTTTTATATATACATATATAAAAGGAAATTGCATTTCAATTTAGGGTTTCTATTCAGCGAATTTAGCCTAAGTGTACTTATGTTTTTTTATACCTAGGATTAGTTAGGGGTAATGTCCTTAGTGTACTTATGTTTTATTTTTTTTTTAAAAACTAGGTATATTAAATTAATAAAACAAAAAATATAACTATTGATATCTTAAAACATTAGTGTAATGCTATAAATAAAAAATAAAGATATCAAATTTCAAATCTTGAAATTAAATGATTTTGATTTAAGCCTAGATTTTTTGTATCAGTATTTTTTTAGACTTTACTACCTAGCACCCCTTTGCTTCATTAATATTAGAATATTTTTGTAATGCCATAAATGTGTGCTTAATCTCATGCCTCCCTTTAAAAAGTTGAAAATTAAATAGGTAAATATCATTGTTTTTTCCAAATATTTAAATAAGTACATGCATTTTTAATATTAAATTAAAAAAAAAAAACAAAATATAGGTTACAATATTCCCTAGATCAATTTTTTTTCTGGGTTTTAAATTAAAAAAAATTAATTATAAAGATTTCATATTTCATATCTTTATTATCTTTATTGACGATACAATATTAATTTTTTTAAAACAATCAAAATATAGTTTACAATATCCCATAAATCAATGGGTTTTAAATCAAAAACTTTTTATTTTAAAGATTTCATATTTCATATCTTTATTATGTTGGTTAAAATATTGTTTTACGACATTAATATTAATTGACATGTACTCTTTTCAAAATTGTTGAATATTTAGTATGTTTGATATTAAATATTTGTAACAATTTAACATATTAAAAATAAACATAATCAAACTTCATGCATGTTCATGTTTTACTAAGATTCAATTTGGCGGGAATTGTGGAGTATTTAAAAAAAAAACTTTGAATGAAAATCTCAAATGGAAATTCCACTAATCAAGTAGAAGATTATGAAGACTATCATACCTTGCTATGTTAAAACCGAGCAAGATTATAAAAAGAATGAGATTTTGTAAGTCCATGGATGGTAATGGACAATTAAAAGAAAGATATAAAGGATGGTTAGTATAATCATGAATAATTAATAGGGGTAAGAAACGACTATAAAAACCTACAACAACATAAAAAAAACATACCACAAGTAAAAAATACTATAAAAAAAAAATAAAAAAATGCTATAGAAACAAACATGGTAGCAAGTTTCATGCTATAAAAAAATGTTAAAGAACAATCATAGCGTTTGTTTTATAATGCTATGTAAATTTTCCATAGCATTATTACACAATCGAAAATGAGTTTTTTATATCACGTTAAAAACAGGCTATAGAAAGTCAGGGACTTCCAATAACATGAACAACCACCGCGTGCCTAAAAACACTATAAAAAAGTTTCTATAACATTTTTTCCACGTTATGAAAACTTCTATTAAAGTGCAATAATAGCATTTCTAGTTAAGCCTATAAAAATTAAGCAATCAAAATTGGATTTGCTATAGCGATTTACTTCTTTCTCTCTATTCTTCCTTCATCTCCCCTTCTGCATTCTGTCATCTGATATTTCTCCGCACCAATGATTTTTTTTTTTTTTTTTATTATCATTTTTTGAAATAAAAAATAAAAAAATATTGTTGTCTTGTTTGTTTCTTTTAATTTTAATATTAATATGTTCATAGATTTGTTGGGAGCAAAAACTACTGAAATTATTATAGAGATTATTAGTTAGAATGAGTTAACTAAACTTACATAATTTTGTAGCTAAGCCTAATTTAGATATTACAAAAGGTAAGGACTTCTTTTGAATTATAAATTAACAAAAAATTAACTGATTTTATTTGAATTTTCCCCTACATGTGTTACATGGCTTTTTTTTTGGCAAAATGGAAGATAAAATATGGCACTTCCTTTTTTGGAAACAACCAAAAATAGAATAAAAAAGAAGCGCTACTTTTGATTTTGATATTCTTTTACAAAAAGTATGTGGGTTTAATTATGTTTGGCTTCAGAACTAATTATAAATTTGTTAGTTGGTCAATGATTGATAGTGATAATTTTAAGTTATTTTAAGCTTCCCTCAAATTGGAGTTTAATCATTACATAAATAACAAAAACTTCCAATTTTATGTTTTTTGTTTACTTACTAATCCTTGATAAGGAGGTAATATTATGTTAAATCCATAGAAAAATGTTAAGACAGATTACTTTTGCATTGTATAATTTTGATGTTGGAAGCAAGATTCTGAATAAGACCAACACCAAGTAGTATTAATCCATTTCCAAGTAAGTAAAAAGCTTTGGAACAAAATGATTACAAAATTGAAATTACATCGATTAAATCGTTATAGATTAAAGTTTAGGCCAATTTCAACAAAACGGCTCCTTCTTCGCCGTTTTCGATCTCCGCTATTGCTCTGTTCTCGGCCTCTTCGATCTTTTTCTTCTTCTTCCGATCGACCGCGTTTCAAAACCAATGTATTCGGACCGTTTCCCTTCTGATCTCTGATCAACGTAATCCCTTTTCCAAGGCATTCAAACAGATGGAGAGAACTTGTGCAATAATTAAGAATCATAGTTTAATAAATTTCTAACTTCTTTCAGATTGTCTCTCTCATGCAAACAGAACATCAATTTAAAAAAAAGAAGAAGAAAATAAACTAATTAACATAGCAATAAATTTCAGAGTAATTATGAAACAGAAAGTTTAAACAGGTTGTCCATTGTCAAGTCTATTGACATTAGAATTCACAAAAACCAACAAACATAAACATCATTCAGTATTTCATCAGTTTACCAAAACATAAACAAAAACCAAAAAACAAAGATCATTCAGTTTTTCATCAGTTTACCAAAACCAAAATATTAAAAACAGAAAGAAATAGAAACACACAAACAGATATTATTTATCTTCAATGGAGAGATTCATCAGATTCTGAATCTCTAGTCGGACGAGTAATGCTCCCCCTCGTCGTCGTCCTCCTCCTCCTCCAGTTCCAGCGCCAGCTCTTTCTCGAGCTCCTCCATCTCGTCTTTCATTCTTCTCTTCCCGTCCTTACCATTTCTTTTCGCCAGCTTCGCACCTGTTGTGCAGACGTTCCTCCAAAGGTTATCCAAGTCCTTCTTGGATGCTTTCTTCCCAGGACCTTCAGCAGAACAATTGTAGACCTTCTCCATTTTCTTAAGAACACGGCGGATCTGATCAAAGATGTTTTGAGAATCCATAGTTTCTCCTCTAACTTTTGTTGGTAGGACTAAGAAGTAAGAGCTGTGGCCTCAAAGAAGCACACTACTTACTTTATAGATGATCATATGGGGGTCACAGCAGATATTTTGTAAGTTTTTTTTTAAAAAAATAATTAAATAAAGAAGATAGAGGAGACCAGGAGACCAACAGCAGAGTACTTGTTTTAACAATGGAGAATGACATAGTTAATTACCATATTTGCACTACAATGAACTTTAACTCAAGTGGTAATCAAATCAACAACCAATAGAAACTAAAAAAGAACATCAGAGAATAAAAGAAAGAAGAAGACTGACACACGATGACTTCAACCAATAAGCAACCAAAAATACATTTTATCCTTCTTATTAAAAAAGATTCTAACAACTTAGTTATATTAATACAATGCTAGCTATTCAAATTTAAAAGTTGAAAAGATGCTAAACATATGATTTTATTTTTAATTCAAACAATTTACATAATTGTTTTTCAAAATCTTCATGTCGATATTTCCATACAAATATTACTTACACATTATTAGACATATTGTAATAAAAATGATCAATAATAGTAGCTTAATTAACTCATTTACAATTTCTCAAACATCTTCGCCATCACAAAAAAATATTTATTATTTTTAATTTCATCGTGACTTTTATTGATGCAAGATTTTAGACTCTTCTTGGCGGGACTTCTTGTGGGATGTGCAACACTTTAGTCCGAGGCTGACTTGCAAAGGAAAGAGAAAGTTGCACCGGTGTGGGGCTCGACCCAAAAGATAGCTCTGATGCTTAAGTCAACAAGAGTGATGAGCTTAAGTGGAGTTTTAGTAGCTTTTAGCATATACGCCTCCACTCGAGTTCTGAGAAGGAAGATGCATGTCGATCACCCTCAAAACCTACTCTAATATGAATCATCCTTTGGAGCTCGAAGCTCAATTGATTCCCAAATGGACAGACGAACCTACTCCTCCCTCTGTTGTCGCCTCAACGCTAACTACCTCTCTCAAGTACAAATCCATCAATGTCATTTTGATGCATGGAATTTGTTCACCATTTTGGCACATATAATCGATTTCCAAATTGCTATAGAATGAAAGTCTGAATTATGCCTTGTCAACAGGTTTTTAACTCATCCAAACCTTCAACAATCGTTATACCTTTACAAAGCCCCACATTGATTAGGAAAGAGATTGATCAATGATATATAAGTGAGGACAATTATCTCCATTGGTACGATGACTTTTTGGGTGGAACCAAAAGCAAACCCACGAGGCCAGGGTTTAGGCCCAAAGTGGAGAGATATCTAGAGCGTCTGTTGTCCTTAACAACCGGTACCAGAGTCAAGGTACCCTAGCTGTGTGGAAGATTCCGAACAAAGAGAATTAATGAAGTCTCATAGTCGATATATTGTGAATGACCCTGGATCGGATAAAAAAATGCCTGAGTGGCCTATCAAAAAGATAATATTCCACAATGTGATCGTTGGATTTAGTTATAGAACTGATTTACCCTGTATTTGATGTATTAGTTGTGAATGATACATCGAATATTTGTGGTTTTATTAGTTATTTCAAATTAGTTATAACTTATTATAACTTTTATGTTTGAGTATAGTGCAGTGATGGTTAAGCTTCCAATAGTTATTTTACACAGTGGTGAATGGGATGATCGACTTTGTTATAAGAATTATAAAACTATTGGAGTTTTGGTTGAAGAAGTGATGACCTTTGAGAATTTTCTGAATTTGATACGAAAGGAAATCATATTTGATGACTCTATTCAACTTTCAGTTTTATTGAATTTAGGGAGTAATGATGTTCAAAATGTTGTGAAGATTATTGAAGATAAAGATGTATCTTGGTTTTTAACTCTAGTTAAGGATCAAAGCACAAGCATGAGATATCCTTTAGTTGCTCATGCTAGTGATATGCACTTGGAATTGTTCTCTAGCCGTGATTTCGAAATTTTCATGGATGTTCATATCAATAATATTTCTTCTAAAAGGAGAAAAATTAATTTGCTAGTAAGGAAATTTTGTTAAGAGCATTACATTTTATGGCTGTTAAGAAGAAATTTCATTATATTCGGTGTATCAGTTGTAGAACTGATTTACCTTATATTTGGTGTATCAGTTGTAGAACAGATTTACCTTATATTTGGTGTATCAGTGTTACTACTTATTTACCTTATATTTGGTGCATCAGTTGTACAACTGACTTAAATTATATTTGGTATATCAGTTCTAGAACTGATTTACCTTATATTTGGTGTATCAGTGTTACAACTGATTTACCGTATATTTAGTGTATCAGTTGTACAACTGATTTACCTTATATTTGGTGTATTAGTTCTACACCTGATTTACTTTATATTTAGTGTATCAGTGTTACAACTGATTTACCTTATATTTGGTGTATCACTTGTACGCCTGATTAACCTTATATTTAGTGCATCAAGTCTACACCTAATTTACCTTATATTTGGTGTGTCAGTTGTACAACTAATTTACCTTATATTTGGTATATCAGTTTTACACCTAATTTACTTTATATTTGGTGTATCAGTGTTATAACTGATTAACCTTATATTGGGTGTATAAGTTGTACACCTGATTAACCTTATATTTTGTGTATCAGTTCTACACTTGATTTACCTTATATTTGGTGTATCAGTTGTACACCTGATTAACCGTATATTTAGTGTATCAGTTCTACACGTGATTTACCTTATATTTGTTGTATCAGTTCTATACCTAATTAACCTTATATTTGGTGTATAAGTTCTACACTTCATTTACCTTATATTTGGTGAATCAGTTGTACACCTGATTGACCTCATATTTAGTGTATCAGTTCTACACCGGATTTACCTTATATTTGGTGTATCAGTTGTACAACTGATTTACCTTATATTTGGTGTATCAGTTCTACACCTGATTTACTTTATATTTGGTGTATCAGTGTTACAACTGATTTACCTTATATTTTGTGTATTAGTTGTACACCTGATTAACCTTATATTTGGTGTATCAGTTCTACACTTGATTTACCTTATATTTGGTGTATCAGGTGTACAACTGATACACCAAATATAAGATAAATAAGGTGTAGAACTGATACACTAAATATAAGGTTAATCAGGTGTACTACTGATACACCAAATATCAGGTAAATCAAGTGTAGAACTGATACACCAAATATAAGGTTAATCAAGTGTACAACTGAAACACCAAATATAAGGTAAATCAGTTGTAACACTGATACACCAAATATAAAGTAAATCAGGTGTAGAATTGATACACCAAATATAAGGTTAATCATGTGTACAACTGATACACCAAATATAAGGTAAATCAATTGTAGAACTGATACACCAAATATAAGATTAATCAGGTGTACAACTGATACACAAAATATAAGGTAAATCAGTTGTAACACTGATATACCAAATATAAAGTAAATTAGGTGTAGAATTGATACACCAAATATAAGGTTAATAAGGTGTACAACTGATAGACCAAATATAAGGTAAATCAAGTGTAGAACTGATACACCAAATATAAGGTTAATCAGGTGTACAACTGATACACCAAATATAAGGTAAATCAGTTGTAACACTGATACACCAAATATAAAGTAAATTAGGTGTAGAACGGATACACCAAATATTAGGTCAATCAAGTGTAGAACTGATATATCAAATATAAGGTTAACCTGGTGTACAACTGATATACCAAATATAAGGTAATCAATTGTAACACTAGTACACTAAATATAAAGTAAATCAGGTGTAGAACTGATACCCCTAATATAAGGAAATCACTTGTACAACTGATACACCAAATATAAGGTAAATCTCCTTAAAAAAACAATATAAGGTAAATCAGTTGTATAACTGATATAATCAGGTGTACAACTGATTCACCAAATATAAGGTAAATCAAGTTTAGAACTGATACACCAAATATAAGGTTAATTAGGGGTACATCTGATACACCAAATATAAGGTTGAAAGTTTCTTCGTAAAATTACTTCTAAGGTTTAAAAGCATGAGGGGATTAGTGTGATGGAGAGGGTATTACCTTTCCATTTTTAATAAATGAGGCTTTAATTTATTGTTTGGGTTGGGCTTAACACTAATTTTTATGGGCTTAAATATTTTGAAGGTAAAAAAATGAAGGGTCAACTACAAGAATAACTAAAATGAGGTTATCCAAATTGAAAAAAAGCTAAACTAATTATTTGGTTGAAAAATAGCTAACATCTATAATTAGAAACTTATTTAGAATGTAGTTGGACGAAACTACCCTTAGACATTTAAGTGTACCTACAAAAAAAAAAAAAGATTTAATCGAACAATTAAATGAAAAACAAAAAATGGTGAAACTCAAACTCCCTACAAAAAAGGAGATTTATTTAGAGAGAATGGTAAAAAAATAAGGATTTATTCGAAAATAATCTGGTAGAAAAATAAAGATTTATTTCAAGAGAGAATTATGGAGAAAAAAATAATAATAATAATATATGGTCAAACCAATGATAACAACCCCCAATTAAATCGAAACACGTAAAAACAATTCAATAAAATCTAATATAGAATATTAATTCAAATTAATTTTTAACTAAAATTTTCATAGACGGAAGTGAAAAAATGATAATAACGGTGCTCTCGATAATTTCATATGTGTATATATTCAAAGTTACATGTACATATAAGTATATCACATGGAATATATGTGTATATACATAAGTCATTAATTGGTGAACGTAGTATAACATAGGCCATAAGAAAATTATATAAACAATTAAATTCTAGTATATTGATGTAGGGGTGAGAAAATGAAACCGGAAAACCGAACCGACCGACCGAATCCGACCGAACCGAGGTCGGGCGGTCGGTTTATCAAAATAGTCGGTCGGGGTCGGTTTTTTATATTGCAAAACCGACTTGTCGGTCGGTCGGTTTAACTAAATATCGAAAAATGACCGCACCGACCGACATATGTTACAACCTTTATTTTTATTTTAAATTTCCATATTTTCTTTACAGTTTACCGTACAAATGTATTATTAATATTTAATAAATAAAAAAAATCAAACTTTGAAGTACAATTAAACTAAACCACACCTTTTCTTTTAGAGTTTCAATTTTTTTTTAATTGGTATTTGGTAATCATCACGAATTTTGACTTGGCCTCCACTCCACCTCTCCCCCCATAATCCATCACATCATTGATGATTTGGCCTTCTATCTTCCTTTCCCGTTCGCGCTTCAGCTTGAGGTTCAGCAAACCAAACGCCAAAATATTTTGAACTCGCCTTCCATCGCCGGTATTGTCGTGGGTCATTGACCATTACTTCGTTCAGTTTGGTCTTTGCTTCCTCGGTCCCTTAGTTCTCTCATCTCCATCGACGACTCACACTTCTTTCCCCTAAGTTCCCTCGGCTGTTGGCTTTCTCCATCGACGACTCAAACTTTGTACCTATCACTTATCAGACAACGCTTTGCTTCCTCGGTCCATCGCTTCGCTCGCTTTCCGGCCAACGCATCCAATTGCAGCCTCCATCTCTATTCACATTTCAAAGATTGTCCAATTTCAGCCTTCATCTAACAATTTCTGGAAACATGAGATTGATAAGATTATAAGAAATTGTGCAAAGTGCCATATTAATTAATTACCATGTAACACATGTAGGGAAAATTCAAATAAAATCAGTTAATTTTGAACAATATTAATTTATAATTCAAAAGAAGTCCATAGAATAAAGGTCCATTTTTTTTATTCTATTTTTGGTTGTTTCCAAAAAAGGAAGTGCCATATTTTATCTTCCATTTTTCCAAAAAAAACCATGTAACACATGTAGGGGAAAACTCAAATAAAATCAGTTAATTTTGAACAATATTAATTTATAATTCAAAAGAAGTCCTTACCTTTTGTAATATCTAAATTAGGCTTAGCTACAAAATTTTGTAAGTTTAGTTAACTCATTCTAACTAATAATCTCTATAATAATTTCAGTAGTTTTTGCTCCCAACAAATCTATGAACATATTAATATTAAAATTAAAAGAAACAAACAAGACAACAATATATTTTTTTTTTAATTTCAAAAAATGATTAAAAAAAAAAAAAAAAAAATCATTGGTGAGGAGAAATATCAGATGACAGAATGTAGAAGGGGAGATGAAGGAAGAATAGAGAGAAAGAAGCAAATCGCTATAGCAAATCCAATTTCGATTGCTTAATTTTTATAGGCTTAACTAGAAATGCTATTATTGCATTTTAATAGAAGTTTTCATAACGTTGAAAAAATGTCATAGAAACTTTTTTATAGTGTTTTTAGGCACGCGGTGGTTGTTCATGTTATTGAAAGTCCGTGACTTTCTATAGCCTGTTTTCAACGTGATAGAAAAAACTCATTTTCGATTGTGTAATAACGCAATGGAAAATTTACATAGCATTATAAAACAAAAGCTATGATTGTTCTTTAACATTTTTTTATAGCATGAAACTTGCTACCATGCTTGTTTCTATAGCATTTTTTATGTTTTTTATAGCATCTTTTACTTGTGGTATGTTTTTTTATGTTGTTGTAGGTTTTTATAGTCGTTTCTTACCCCTATTAATTATTCATGGTTATAGTAACCATCCTTTATAGCTTTCTTTTAATTGTCCATTACCAACCATGGACTTACAAAATCTCATTCTTTTTATAATCTTGCTCGGTTTTAACATAGCAAGGTATGATAGCCTTCATAATGTTCTACTTGATTAGTGGAATTTCGATTTGAGATTTTCATTCAAATTTTTTTTTTAAATACTCCACAATTCCTGCCAAATTGAATCTTAGTAAAACATGAACATGCATGAAGTTTGATTATGTTTATTTTTAATATGTTAAATTTTTACAAATATTTAATATCAAACATACTAAATATTCAACAATTTTCAAAAGAGTACATGTCAATTAATATTAATTTCGTAAAACAATATTTTAACCAACATAATAAAGATATGAAATATGAAATCTTTAACATAAAAAGTTTTTGATTTAAAACCCATTGATTTAGGGGATATTGTAAACTATATTTTGATTTTTTTTAAAAAAATAATATTGTATCGTCAATAAAGATAATAAAGATAGGAAATATGAAATCTTTATAATTAAATTTTTTATTTAAAACCCAGAAAGAAAATTGATTTAGGGAATATATTTTTTTTTTTTAGTACATTGGAGGTGGGGGATTCGAACCACAGACCTCGTCGTCAACTCATACATATGTCAGCTGGGCTATGCTCGCTTTGGCCTTTGATTTAGAAAATATTGTAACCTATATTTTGTTTTTTTTTTTTTTTTTTTTAATATTAAAAATGCATGTACTTATTTAAATATTTGGAAAAAACAATGATATTTACCTATTTAATTTTCAACTTTTTAAAGGGAGGCATGAGATTAAGCACACATTTATGGCATTACAAAAATATTCTAATATTAATGAAGCAAAGGGGTGCTAGGTAGTAAAGTCTAAAAAAATACTGATACAAAAAATCTAGGCTTAAATCAAAATCATTTAATTTCAAGATTTGAAATTTGATATCTTTATTTTTTATTTATAGCATTACACTAATGTTTTAAGATATCAATAGTTATATTTTTTGTTTTATTAATTTAATATACCTAGTTTTTTAAAAAAAAATAAAACATAAGTACACTAAGGACATTACCCCTAACTAATCCTAGGTATAAAAAAACATAAGTACACTTAGGCTAAATTCGCTGAATAGAAACCCTAAATTGAAATGCAATTTCCTTTTATATATGTATATATAAAAAAGACAGAATTAAAATTAAATAGAAATGGAAAATCTGAAATAAAATCTTAGAAATTAAATAAGATATGAATAATTATAATATAGGATAAAAAGAGCAATAAATAGGGAGATAGGCAAAGAAGGGTGAAAATATGTATAAATAGAATAGAATAAGGGTGTTTGAAGGGAAGAAAGAGCATAAATGAAAAGAGAGAAAATGAATGTGGTTGACGGAATGATGAGGTTAACTGAGTTGAGTGTAGAGATATTTTCGAATGACCCTCAAACCAAAGAGGAAGAAGGAGCAATTTTGGAGATCATAGAGACGACAGAAATGAAAGTGGCTGAGATAAGGATTCAAAGGGAAAGAAGAAAAGAAAAGGCTAAGATGAATGAAGAGAGTGAAGAAGAAGAGGAAGAAATTGTTTTGAAAGAACTACAGGACAAGTTGGAAAATTTAATTGAGTATATAGTTTGCGAATACCCTATCTGTGAGGATTACACTGAAACAAGAGAGGAAGATCAAATCATTTTAGAGATCTTAGAAATGGTGGAAAAGAAAGTGACTGATATGAAGGGACCTAACAAGAAACACAAGAAGAAGAAGAAGAAGAAGAACACCACCAAAAGAAAAAGAACCTAAATCACACACAAATATATATATATACTTTGCTTCTACTTGTATCTTATTTAGTCCACTTACTTAATGTTTAGTGTTGTCTAACTCATCATTACACAAATTTGTTCTCACTACTATTAACTATTATATTATTATTCTTATTTATTACATTACCCTATTCTAATGGTCATCACATCAACATTTCTTCCTTTAGTTTTCGATTTGTAGAGTCTCGCTGTTAAATCGAGTCAGATACTTTCAGAGGGTGTCTTTCTCTCCTTACCTGATTGTAAACAGGTGTGTGGGTGGCTTATTCTAGTTTCTCCCCCTCAAGAATTGAGTGACGAATGCTCGGGCTAATTTTTTGAAGCAGGATATGGTCCCTCTCTCGAGCTGCTCGTACCATTGTTTGTCTGGTCCGATGAGAGAAAACAAAAAAAAAATTACAGTCGGTGGTCGGCGTCGAACGGGTGGTCGGCAACAACCATTGATGAGAAAAAAGATTGGAGGATGATGGAGAATAGAGAATGGAGGAAGAATAGAGGGAGAAAGAGATAAAAAAAATATATTTTATTTCAAAAAATGATAAAAATATTTACTTTTTTCAAAATAATTAGAAAAATGTTTGTTTAAAATTTAAATGTCACGTCTTGAACTGAGGGACTAAATGCAAACCTCAAAATTAAAATAGTTGAGTTTGAAAGTTAGAAACTGAAATAATGCTACTAAACTCAAACTTCAGGGACCAAACATGTAATTTATGCACACTAAAAAAATATTGGTAGCCTCTGAATTTTTTTGAAATTAACAATTTAGTCCCTAAACATTAATCTACAACGATTTAGCCCATGTATTTTTAATTTTATAATAATTTAGTCTCTGAAGTAATTTAACTCTATACTTTAAAATAGCTTTAAGAGCATATATATATACTATAAAAAGTTTGTACTCATTCTTATCACACCATATTTTAAAGGAACAAAAGACCAAGGAGAATGATGATTATAATTGAGAGAATTAACTTACAACTGATATTCCCATATCAAGTCATTGAAATAATTTTAAAATGGTTGACATATATTTTTAAAATGGTTTACATATATTCTCCATTGTGATAATCATATATAAAAGATCAGACATAAAGCTGGTTCATTCGAACCAAAGGTTAAAAGTCGATCACTCCAAAGTCCAAAATGAGACGATGAGAAGTGGTCATCTAGACTCAATATCCACCTCACCTCGACCCAAAACAAGGAGTTGTCGTTCAGGTCCAATATCGACACCTATAAAGCTCAAAATGAGGAGTGGTGATTTCGACTCAATACCAAAGGCAAAAGTATATTTTACTCTCGAAAGAAAATAATTTTGGGAAAAATATTATGTTGTCACTAAAGTTTGAATATAGTTTCCATTTGGTCACTAAGTTTTAAAATGATCCTCTTATACTTGAGTTTTGAATTAGTTTTCATTTGATCTCTATGTTTCAAGATTACCGTTTGACTCTTAAGCTTTCACCTATGACATGTTTGGTCTCCTGTATTAAATTTCTATTAATTAGTTTTCACTAATTTTTCGTCTCTATGAAAATTAATTTAAAAAATTATGTATCATAATTATTTTAAACTAATTAATGAAAAACAATATTTAAAAAATAAAATAAAATAGGTGAAAGTTAACCCCAACAACCACAAGTGAACTTTTAGTGAAAACAACAAAATGTAAAATCTTGAAATCAAACAAGATAGTGTTGGGATTAAAAATAGCGAGATATAATTAAATGCAGAATAAACTAAATTTATATCTCAAGCTCCCACTTCACAGGTTAGAATCCAAAAGTCAATCAGTCACAAAATGAAATAATAAAAGATAAGGGAAAAAAGATAACAACACCGAGAGATATACTGTTTCGCCCCGATCTCGGGACTACGTTCAGTCTTCTGCAACTGCAGGTTCTACTATAATGGAGATTACAATTGTTCTCTCAAGCTCGCGCTACAAAACTCACCCAAATAGCCCAACTAGAACTATTTGCTTCCAAGTACCACAACCCAGTAACTTGGGATAAACAATAAAGAGAAATTTCAACCCTCAAGAAAAATACTCTCTGTATTTTCTTTCTTTGTATTGCTCACTGTCGCCGACTGAACAAAAAACCAATTATAAAAGACTAAACAACATAGTCATATAAATTTGTACAGCCGCAAAACAAAAAATCACCCAAAACATATATATCTTCGGTCAACCCATACATCTATATATATGTAGCAATCTGCAAACCTAATTAATGACCAACAAGATTGGGCCTTAGGCCCAAAACTTCAAAACAAATCCGTGCGTGTGGGTTTGTTTACTTTCAGATTTAATAACTTCACCATTTTGGCTCCAAAAAAATCCTAACAATCTCCCACTTGGAGACAAAATGACAACTTTGCCTTCCACTACAACATAACTGATCATCTTGGCAAACTCCAAGGTTTTACTCCCACTACAACTGTTATTTATGATCTTTTTGGCAAACTCCAAGTTTCAACAAAAAACCTGTAAAACAACAAACTAACAAACAAGCAACCATCAGAAAAAATAATTGTAGCTTATTTGTGCTCGCCCTGAGGTATGGGCTCGCTACGTGGAACTGTCCCCCAGACATAAAGAACAATCAACGTACTCCCACTTCAGCTAAGTGGTAACAACTGACATTTTCTTCGATCCTGAACACACGTTCCTGAAGAAGATATATTCTGCAAGTGACTTGACTTCTTTATTCAAGTCTGCTGCCAAGCTAGAGACTAAACTTGTGACCATAGCAACTGCCTTGGTCTTCAATTTTGATGCCCTTACTCGCCTAGGCGACTTCATCAATTCATTCGAATGTCTGACAATTGGGGATTGACGATAGCCATCATCTTTCTCTCTTGGACTTCCCAATTGTTTCTGAACTAATGGATCTTGATCTAACTGATCGAAATTGGCTATCTTTGCTGCTGGCTCAACTGTACCTCTACACCTACCATATGCAGCTTTAACTGGCATCCACTGTCTCTTTGATCCTTTGGCAACACTAAACTGACATCTATATAGTGTGGAATTTTTGTGGCCAACTGCCACTACCTGGGATCCTAACTTGAGTTTACACTGGCGACTGCCAAACTCACAACTGTAACCCTCATCTTCCAACTTGCCAATAGAGATGAGATTCATTTTCATCCTAGGCACAAACCTGACATTCCGCAACACCAGAACATTACCACATTCAGACTTCAAACTAACATCCCCAATCCCACATGTCTTGGACACTCTACCATCACCCATTCTCACTAGACCATGATGTTCACCTGTGAATGATGTGAACAAATTTCTATCTGAAGTTATGTGAACTAACGCTGCACTGTCTACAATCCATTCAGATGAGTGGTTAGTACTCTCTATGCTACTCTCAACACAGACATAGGTATCATCAACTAAGTTTACCTCATGATCCTCTTTTAGTTTCCTACACTGACTTTTATAGTGACCTTTCTTGTGGCAGTAAAAGCATTCTACCTCCTTATTCCTATGACTCCACTTTTTCCTATTCAATTTATTATCTTCATAATCAATTTTGTCTTTACCCTTAGTTAAAGCTAAAGTTGATCCTACAGTAGATTCTTTACTACGAACTTCCTCAGCTATAGCTAAATCACAAACTCCTGAAAATTTCAGAGTGTTATCTCCAGTCGAATTAGACACTACTGTCTTCATCGTTTCCCAACTATCAGGTAAAGACATTAATAATTGAATAGCATACACTTCATCAGTAAATGCAATCTTCACAGACTTCAACTGATTAACTAAAGTGGTAACTTCATTAATATAAGAATTAACTGATCAATTTTCAATCATTTGCATGTTGAAAAAATTCTTAAGTAGATATGCTTTACTATTGGCAGACTGTTTCTCATACCTGTTTGTAAGCGCTTCCATTAGCTTGATTGCAGTAGTCTCATTGGCTACAAGACTAGCCACTTCCATCGACAGACACATCCTTATATTTGCAACTTCCTGTTCATCTATATCCAACCAATCTCCATCTGACATCTCTTCCAGTCTCTCCTTCAGTGCCTTGTGCACTTTCTTGCAGGTTAGGAAATCTTTGATTTGCATCTTCCAATAACCAAAAATTTTCCCATCAAATTTTGTGACTCCCTCGAAACTTTTCGGATTCGTCGCTCCCATGATTCCTGAACCAAAAGCTCTGATACCACTTGTTGGGATTAAAAATAGCGAGATGTAATTAAATGCGGAATAAACTAAATTTATATCTCAACCTCCCACTTCACAGGTTAGAATCCAAAAGTCAATCAGTCACAAAATGCAATAATAAAAGATAAGGGAAAAAAGATAACAACACCGAGAGATATATTGGTTCGCCCCGATCTCGGGACTACGTCCAGTCTTCTACAACTGCAGGTTCTACTATAATGGAGATTACAATTGTTCCCTCAAGCTCGCGCTACAAAACTCACCCAAATAGCCCAACTAGAACTATTTGCTTCCAAGTACCACAACCCGGTAACTTGGGATAAACAATAAAGAGAAATTTCAACCCTCAAGAAAAATACTTGATAGCGCCAAAATAGAGCTATCTTTATGTCCCTAATTCTAGCTAAAACCATGACATATATTGATTAAAATGCTTCCTTGTAGGTGATTTCATGGTAGAGAGCTCGGGAAGTCCTTAGACACATTTCGGGGCTTAAAGTGCCGTTTTAGAGCTTCATAGATGCATCGGGAGTGAAATGGCTTAAAGAATCCAAGAGATGGCAAAAATGGCCTTGAAGAGACAAATTTGGCATCACAAACCCGAGAGCACACTTGCATGGGCGGCAGCGTCGAGACGCTGGCCGAGCGTCTCGACGCCGCCCAGACATCATCCGAAGCACGCGCGCGCGACAGCGTCGAGACGTCGCCCGAGGGTCTCGACGCCGCCCAGACACCATCCGACGCACGCGCGCGCCCCCAGCGTCGAGACGCCGCCCGAGGGTCTCGACGCTCGCCCGATAATTTCCCAGATGGACGCGCGCGCGGCAGCCAACTTAGGGCACAGCGTCGAGACGCTTGCCTAGCGTCTCGACGCTCCGACATTAAAAGGCGTGAAAACGCAATTTTTCAGCCCACTTTTCATTCTTCTTCTTCTCCAACAATTTGCTCTCGGGTCTACACTCCTTTTCCACCATTTTTGTACTTCTTCTTCTCCTTTTTGCATGCTACTAAGCTCTTCCATGGGGGATTGGATTTATTCATCCTCCATGGAAGGCTAAACCGAGGTTAGTGCTTGATTTTGAGTCTTGGTTTGTAAATTATGGATGTTTGGGGAGGTTTGCCCCTTTGTAAATGTTGAAATAATTAGCATGTTTATGCATTTCTTGCTTGTTCTTATTCCGATTCTAGCATGTGTAGCTAAATTAGGTTGACGCCCTAGTTCCTATGCATGGTAGAGGGCTAAAGGTTGGGACGTATAATTGCCCAAACCGCTAGGTAGCACGGGTCTAAGCATGGCTAATCAATTCAGCCCAAAGTGACAGTTGGTAATCTGAATTAATTAACGTTTTCATGTTAGGCTTAAGGCAAGAGAGAAACCGGGTTAGTCTTAGGATTAAGTCGTCGCAATGTTCCCGTCACTGGCACATAGTCGATTTAGGGGTCGCGACCTTAGATAGATTGTTGGCCAAGTACAATTAGAATTGCACGTTTCTAATTATATCATTGGGTCATTTGAGTTAGAAATAACTAAATGAATTGTGTGCATGAACATGGCTAGCGAGTAAATTGTATCGATGATCCGAACATCCATAACGAGCAATTCCATTTCTCGAAGTTAAGCACAACCGTTTAATTTTGCACGTTGTCATTTAATTTTCCGTTAGTTGCATATTAGGAGCTCCCTTCCCCCAAACCAAATTACCATTCTTTTATTTGTGCATACTTTTTATCTCTAGCAAATTAGACTTAGTTAAATTAGATTTCTTATTTCCCTGTGGATCGACCCCGTTACCACTAAGCTTCAAATAGCTCGGTGTACATCGGGTTTATAAATTGTATTTTGGCAAGCCTCGACAACTTGAATTTGGAGTACCACATAAAGTGCTCTACCAATACTCTATGTATTTTCTTTCTTTGTATTGCTCACTGCCGCCGACTGAACAAAAAACCAATTATAAAAGACTAAACAACATAGTCATATAAATTTGTACAGCCGCAAAACAAAAAATCACCTAAAACATATATATCTTCGGTCAACCCATACATCTATATATATATGTAGCAATCTGCAAACCTAATTAATGACCAACCAGATTGGGCCTTAGGCCCAAAACTTCAAAACAAATCAGTGCGCGTGGGTTTATTTACTTTCAGATTTAATAACTTCACCATTTTGGCTCCAAAAAATCCGATAGAAACTAAATTCAAAACTTAAAGGTAAAAATGTAACATTTTGAAATCAAACAAGATAGAAACTAAATCCAACGGATCACATTGTGGAATATTATCTTCTTGATAGGCCACTCATGCATTTTTTCCGATCCAGGGTCATCCACAATATCGACTATGAGACTTCATTAATTCTCTTTGTTAGGAATCTCAGGAATCTCCACACAGCTAGGGTACCTTGACTCTGGTACCAATTGTTAAGGACAACAAACCCTCTAGATATCTCTCCAGTTTGGGCCTAAACCCTGGCCTCGTGGGTTTGTTCTTGGTTCCACCCAAAAAGTCATCGTACCAATGGAGATAATTGTCCTCACTTATATATCATTGATCAATCTCTTTCCTAATCAATGTGGGGCTTTGTAAAGGTATAACGATTGTTGAAGGTTTGGATGAGTTAAAAACCTGTTGACAAGGCATAATTCAGACTTTCATTCTATAGCAATTTGGAAATCGATTATATGTGCCAAAATGGTGAACAAATTCCATGCATCAAAATGACATTGATGGATTTGTACTTGAGAGAGGTAGTTAGCGTTGAGGCGACAACAGAGGGAGGAGTAGGTTCGTCTGTCCATTTGGGAATCAATTGAGCTTCGAGCTCCAAAGGATGATTCATATTAGAGTAGGTTTTGAGGGTGATCGACATGCATCTTCCTTCTCAGAACTCGAGTGGAGGCGTATATGCTAAAAGCTACTAAAACTCCACTTAAGCTCATCACTCTTGTTGACTTAAGCATCAGAGCTATCTTTTGGGTCGAGCCCCACACCGGTGCAACTTTCTCTTTCCTTTGCAAGTCAGCCTCGGACTAAAGTGTTGCACATCCCACAAGAAGTCCCGCCAAGAAGAGTCTAAAATCTTGCATCAATAAAAGTCACGATGAAATTAAAAATAATAAATATTTTTTTGTGATGGCGAAGATGTTTGAGAAATTGTAAATGAGTTAATTAAGCTACTATTATTGATCATTTTTATTACAATATGTCTAATAATGTAAGTAATATTTGTATGGAAATATCGACATGAAGATTTTGAAAAACAATTATGTAAATTGTTTGAATTAAAAATAAAATCATATGTTTAGCATCTTTTCAACTTTTAAATTTGAATAGCTAGCATTGTATTAATATAACTAAGTTGTTAGAATCTTTTTTAATAAGAAGGATAAAATGTATTTTTGGTTGCTTATTGGTTGAAGTCATCGTGTGTCAGTCTTCTTCTTTCTTTTATTCTCTGATGTTCTTTTTTAGTTTCTATTGGTTGTTGATTTGATTACCACTTGAGTTAAAGTTCATTGTAGTGCAAATATGGTAATTAACTATGTCATTCTCCATTGTTAAAACAAGTACTCTGCTGTTGGTCTCCTGGTCTCCTCTATCTTCTTTATTTAATTATTTTTTTAAAAAAAAACTTACAAAATATCTGCTGTGACCCCCATATGATCATCTATAAAGTAAGTAGTGTGCTTCTTTGAGGCCACAGCTCTTACTTCTTAGTCCTACCAACAAAAGTTAGAGGAGAAACTATGGATTCTCAAAACATCTTTGATCAGATCCGCCGTGTTCTTAAGAAAATGGAGAAGGTCTACAATTGTTCTGCTGAAGGTCCTGGGAAGAAAGCATCCAAGAAGGACTTGGATAACCTTTGGAGGAACGTCTGCACAACAGGTGCGAAGCTGGCGAAAAGAAATGGTAAGGACGGGAAGAGAAGAATGAAAGACGAGATGGAGGAGCTCGAGAAAGAGCTGGCGCTGGAACTGGAGGAGGAGGAGGACGACGACGAGGGGGAGCATTACTCGTCCGACTAGAGATTCAGAATCTGATGAATCTCTCCATTGAAGATAAATAATATCTGTTTGTGTGTTTCTATTTCTTTCTGTTTTTAATATTTTGGTTTTGGTAAACTGATGAAAAACTGAATGATCTTTGTTTTTTGGTTTTTGTTTATGTTTTGGTAAACTGATGAAATACTGAATGATGTTTATGTTTGTTGGTTTTTGTGAATTCTAATGTCAATAGACTTGACAATGGACAACCTGTTTAAACTTTCTGTTTCATAATTACTCTGAAATTTATTGCTATGTTAATTAGTTTATTTTCTTCTTCTTTTTTTTAAATTGATGTTCTGTTTGCATGAGAGAGACAATCTGAAAGAAGTTAGAAATTTATTAAACTATGATTCTTAATTATTGCACAAGTTCTCTCCATCTGTTTGAATGCCTTGGAAAAGGGATTACGTTGATCAGAGATCAGAAGGGAAACGGTCCGAATACATTGGTTTTGAAACGCGGTCGATCGGAAGAAGAAGAAAAAGATCGAAGAGGCCGAGAACAGAGCAATAGCGGAGATCGAAAACGGCGAAGAAGGAGCCGTTTTGTTGAAATTGGCCTAAACTTTAATCTATAACGATTTAATCGATGTAATTTCAATTTTGTAATCATTTTGTTCCAAAGCTTTTTACTTACTTGGAAATGGATTAATACTACTTGGTGTTGGTCTTATTCAGAATCTTGCTTCCAACATCAAAATTATACAATGCAAAAGTAATCTGTCTTAACATTTTTCTATGGATTTAACATAATATTACCTCCTTATCAAGGATTAGTAAGTAAACAAAAAACATAAAATTGGAAGTTTTTGTTATTTATGTAATGATTAAACTCCAATTTGAGGGAAGCTTAAAATAACTTAAAATTATCACTATCAATCATTGACCAACTAACAAATTTATAATTAGTTCTGAAGCCAAACATAATTAAACCCACATACTTTTTGTAAAAGAATATCAAAATCAAAAGTAGCGCTTCTTTTTTATTCTATTTTTGGTTGTTTCCAAAAAAGGAAGTGCCATATTTTATCTTCCATTTTGCCAAAAAAAAAGCCATGTAACACATGTAGGGGAAAATTCAAATAAAATCAGTTAATTTTTTGTTAATTTATAATTCAAAAGAAGTCCTTACCTTTTGTAATATCTAAATTAGGCTTAGCTACAAAATTATGTAAGTTTAGTTAACTCATTCTAACTAATAATCTCTATAATAATTTCAGTAGTTTTTGCTCCCAACAAATCTATGAACATATTAATATTAAAATTAAAAGAAACAAACAAGACAACAATATTTTTTTATTTTTTATTTCAAAAAATGATAATAAAAAAAAAAAAAAAAATCATTGGTGCGGAGAAATATCAGATGACAGAATGCAGAAGGGGAGATGAAGGAAGAATAGAGAGAAAGAAGTAAATCGCTATAGCAAATCCAATTTTGATTGCTTAATTTTTATAGGCTTAACTAGAAATGCTATTATTGCACTTTAATAGAAGTTTTCATAACGTGGAAAAAATGTTATAGAAACTTTTTTATAGTGTTTTTAGGCACGCGGTGGTTGTTCATGTTATTGGAAGTCCCTGACTTTCTATAGCCTGTTTTTAACGTGATATAAAAAACTCATTTTCGATTGTGTAATAATGCTATGGAAAATTTACATAGCATTATAAAACAAACGCTATGATTGTTCTTTAACATTTTTTTATAGCATGAAACTTGCTACCATGTTTGTTTCTATAGCATTTTTTTATTTTTTTTTTATAGTATTTTTTACTTGTGGTATGTTTTTTTTATGTTGTTGTAGGTTTTTATAGTCGTTTCTTACCCCTATTAATTATTCATGATTATACTAACCATCCTTTATATCTTTCTTTTAATTGTCCATTACCATCCATGGACTTACAAAATCTCATTCTTTTTATAATCTTGCTCGGTTTTAACATAGCAAGGTATGATAGTCTTCATAATCTTCTACTTGATTAGTGGAATTTCCATTTGAGATTTTCATTCAAAGTTTTTTTTTTTAAATACTCCACAATTCCCGCCAAATTGAATCTTAGTAAAACATGAACATGCATGAAGTTTGATTATGTTTATTTTTAATATGTTAAATTGTTACAAATATTTAATATCAAACATACTAAATATTCAACAATTTTGAAAAGAGTACATGTCAATTAATATTAATGTCGTAAAACAATATTTTAACCAACATAATAAAGATATGAAATATGAAATCTTTAAAATAAAAAGTTTTTGATTTAAAACCCATTGATTTATGGGATATTGTAAACTATATTTTGATTGTTTTAAAAAAATTAATATTGTATCGTCAATAAAGATAATAAAGATATGAAATATGAAATCTTTATAATTAATTTTTTTTAATTTAAAACCCAGAAAAAAAATTGATCTAGGGAATATTGTAACCTATATTTTGTTTTTTTTTTTTAATTTAATATTAAAAATGCATGTACTTATTTAAATATTTGGAAAAAACAATGATATTTACCTATTTAATTTTCAACTTTTTAAAGGGAGGCATGAGATTAAGCACACATTTATGGCATTACAAAAATATTCTAATATTAATGAAGCAAAGGGGTGCTAGGTAGTAAAGTCTAAAAAAATACTGATACAAAAAATCTAGGCTTAAATCAAAATCATTTAATTTCAAGATTTGAAATTTGATATCTTTATTTTTTATTTATAGCATTACACTAATGTTTTAAGATATCAATAGTTATATTTTTTGTTTTATTAATTTAATATACCTAGTTTTTTAAAAAAAAATAAAACATAAGTACACTAAGGACATTACCCCTAACTAATCCTAGGTATAAAAAAACATAAGTACACTTAGGCTAAATTCGCTGAATAGAAACCCTAAATTGAAATGCAATTTCCTTTTATATATGTATATATAAAAAAGACAGAATTAAAATTAAATAGAAATGGAAAATCTGAAATAAAATCTTAGAAATTAAATAAGATATGAATAATTATAATATAGGATAAAAAGAGCAATAAATAGGGAGATAGGCAAAGAAGGGTGAAAATATGTATAAATAGAATAGAATAAGGGTGTTTGAAGGGAAGAAAGAGCATAAATGAAAAGAGAGAAAATGAATGTGGTTGACGGAATGATGAGGTTAACTGAGTTGAGTGTAGAGATATTTTCGAATGACCCTCAAACCAAAGAGGAAGAAGGAGCAATTTTGGAGATCATAGAGACGACAGAAATGAAAGTGGCTGAGATAAGGATTCAAAGGGAAAGAAGAAAAGAAAAGGCTAAGATGAATGAAGAGAGTGAAGAAGAAGAGGAAGAAATTGTTTTGAAAGAACTACAGGAGAAGTTGGAAAATTTAATTGAGTATATAGTTTGCGAATACCCTATCTGTGAGGATTACACTGAAACAAGAGAGGAAGATCAAATCATTTTAGAGATCTTAGAAATGGTGGAAAAGAAAGTGACTGATATGAAGGGACCTAACAAGAAACACAAGAAGAAGAAGAAGAAGAAGAACACCACCAAAAGAAAAAGAACCTAAATCACACACAAATATATATATATATATATATACTTTGCTTCTAGTTGTATCTTATTTAGTCCACTTACTTAATGTTTAGTGTTGTCTAACTCATCATTACACAAATTTGTTGTCACTGCTATTAACTATTATATTATTATTCTTATTTATTACATTACCCTATTCTAATGGTCATCACATCAACATTTCTTCCTTTAGTTTTCGATTTGTAGAGTCTCGCTGTTAAATCGAGTCAGATACTTTCAGAGGGTCTCTTTCTCTCCTTGCCTGATTGTAAACAGGTGTGTGGGTGGATTATCCTAGTTTCTCCCCCTCAAGAATTGAGTGACGAATGCTCGGGCTAATTCTCTGAAGCAGGATATGGTCCCTCTCTCAAGCTGCTCGTACCATTGTTTGTCCGGTCCGATGAGAGAAAACAAAAAAAAAAGTTACAGTTGTCGGTCGGCGTCGAACGGGTGGTCGGCAACAACCATTGATGAGAAGAAAGATTGGAGGATGATGGAGAATGGAAAATGGAGGAAGAATATGGGAGAAAGAGATAAAAAAAAAAAATATATATATATATTTTATTTCAAAAAATGATAAAAATATTTATTTTTTTCAAAATAATTAGAAAAATATTTGTTTAATAAAATTTAAATGTCACGTCTTTCGTCAGTAATTAACATAAAAATGACGGATGGACCAAATGCAAACCTCAAGGTTAAAATGGTTGAGTTTGAAAGTTAGAGACCGAAATGCAACTAAACTCAAACTTAAGGGACCAAACATGTAATTTACCCACACTAAAAAATACTTTTAGCCTCTGAACTTTTTTGAAATTAACGATTGAGTCCCTAAACATTAATCTATAATCACAAAATTAGTCTATTGCGACAATGTTTTTACAACAGTTTAGAAAGTGCTGCAAAATTTAATAAAATCGCAACAATTTCTGGAAACAAATAAAAAACTGTTGCAAAATATATGTATTGTAAGGATTTTCTTGCTGCGATTTTAAAATGTGTTGCAATAGGGTGTTCATTTGTTTTTTGGACAATTGGCGAAGCCCAAAAAAAAAAAAAAAATTAAAAATTTAAAGCCCAAACAAATAAGAAAGTGTTGTTATTTATTTCAAAAATGTTGCAATAGGATGGGTGTTATTGCAACGGTTGTGAGAAGTCATTCCAGCACTATAAAAAGTGTGGCTAGATCTCTTACAACACTGGTTTAGTCAGGGGTTTCTCAAGCGTTGCAAAAAGTGTTGCAGCAGTTTAAAACCGCTGCTATAGCTCAAAAAAACCTCTGTAATAGTCATGTTTTCTTGTAGTGAATGATTTAGCCCATGTATTTTTAATTTTATAAAAATTTAGTCTTTGAAGTTTAATATGTAACAATTTAACTCTGTACTTTAAAATAGCGTTAAAAGCATACTATAAAAAGTTTGTACTCATTCTTATGACACCAAATTTTAAAGGAACAAAAGACTAGGGAGAATGATGATTATAATTGACAGAATTAGCTTACAACTACTATTCCCATATGAAGTCATTGAAATATTTTCAAATTTTAAAGGAACAAAAGACTAGGGAGAATGATGATTATAATTGACAGAATTAACTTACAACTACTATTCCCATATGAAGTCATTGAAATATTTTTAAAATGGTTAAAATGGTTGACACATATATTCTCCATTCAATGTTCTAGATAATCATATATAAAAGATCCAACATAAATGAAAGGTTAAAAGTCGATTATTCCAAAGTCCAAAATGAGAAGTGGTCATCTAAATTCAATATCCACCCCATCTCGACCCAAAATGAGGAATTTTCGTCCAGATCCAATATCGACAACTACAAAGCTCAAAATGAGGAGTGGTGATTTCGGCCAAATACCAAAGACGAAAGTATATTTTACTCTCGAAAGAAAATAATTTTGGGAAAAATATCATGTTGCCACTGAAGTTTGAATATAGTTTCCATTTGGTCATTCAGTTTTAAAATGATACACTTTTATACTTGAGTTTTGAATTAGTTTTCATTTGATCCCTATGTTTCAAGATTACCGTTTGACTCTTAAGCTTTCACCTATGACATGTTTGGTCTCCTGTATTAAATTTCTATTCATTAGTTTTCACTAATTTTTCGTCTATATGAAAATTAATTTAAAAAATTATGTATCATAATTATTTTAAACAAATTAATGAAAAAAATTATTTAAAAAATAAAATAAAATAGGTGAAAGTTAACCCCCAACAACCACAAGTGAAAAAACAACCAAATGTAAAATCTTGAAATCAAACAAGATAGAAACTAAATTTCAGAACTTGAAGGTAAAAATGTAACATTTTGAAATCAAACAAGATAGAAACTAAATCGAACGGATCACATTGTGGAATATTATCTTCTTGATAGGCCACTCATGCCTTTTTTTATCCGATCCAGGGTCATCCACAATATTGACTATGAGACTTCATTAATTCTCTTTGTTCGGAATCTCCACACAGCTAGGGTACCTTGACTCTGGTACCAATTGTTTAAGGACAATAGACGCTCTAGATATCTCTCCACTTTGGGCCTAAATCCTGGCCTCGTGGGTTTGCTTTTGGTTTCACCCAAAAAGTCATCGTACCAATGGAGATAATTGTCCTCACTTATATACCATTGAAGAACGCGTACGTTTGTCCATTCGGGAATCGATTGAGCTTCGAGCTCCAAAGGATGATTCATATTAAAGTAGGTTTTGAGGGTGAGCGACATGCATCTTCCTTCTTAACAATACTTTTGCATTAACTACAGAAACAGAGCACAAGATTGAATAACAAAACAGAGCATATAAAATCGCGAGTGAAAGAGAATATAGAAGAATACAAATTATAATTATTAATGTATCATCTACTAATTCAATCGATTTTCATAATAGCACTTTTGGAGTGCTATCAGCTAGCGACGCGATCTTCGCTTACCTCCCTATAAGTAGGTGGATCCATCCTCCACAACGAGATACACAACAAAATCTACTAAAACTCCACTTAAGCTCATCACTCTTGTTGACTTAAGCATCAGAGCTATCTTTTGGGTTGAGCCCCACACCTGTGCAACTTTCTCTTTCCTTTGCAAGTCAGCCTCGGACTAAAGTGTTGCACATCCCACAAGAAGTCCCGCCAAGAAGAGTCTAAAATCTTGCATCAATAAAAGTCACGATGAAATTAAAAATAATAAATATTTTTTTGTGATGGCCAAGATGTTTGAGAAATTGTAAATGAGTTAATTAAGCTACTATTATTGATCATTTTTATTACAATATGTCTAATAATGTAAGTAATATTTGTATGGAAATATCGACATGAAGGTTTTGAAAAACAATTATGTAAATTGTTTGAATTAAAAATAAAATCATATGTTTAGCATCTTTTCAAGTTTTAAATTTGAATAGCTAGCATTGTATTAATATAACTAAGTTGTTAGAATCATTTTTAATAAGAAGGATAAAATGTATTTTTGGTTGCTTATTGGTTGAAGTCATCGTGTGTCAGTCTTCTTCTTTCTTTTATTCTCGGATGTTCTTTTTTAGTTTCTATTGGTTGTTGATTTGATTACCACTTGAGTTAAAGTTCATTGTAGTGCAAATATGGTAATTAACTATGTCATTCTCCATTGTTAAAACAAGTACTCTGCTGTTGGTCTCCTGGTCTCCTCTATCTTCTTTATTTAATTATGTTTTAAAAAAAAAACTTACAAAATATCTGCTGTGACCCCCATATGAGATCTATAAAGTAAGTAGTGTGCTTCTCTGAGGCCACAGTTCTTACTTCTTAGTCCTACCAACAAAAGTTAGAGGAGAAACTATGGATTCTCAAAACATCTTTGATCAGATCCGCCGTGTTCTTAAGAAAATGGAGAAGGTCTACAATTGTTCTGCTGAAGGTCCTGGGAAGAAAGCATCCAAGAAGGACTTGGATAACCTTTGGAGGAACGTCTGCACAACAGGTGCGAAGCTGGCGAAAAGAAATGGTAAGGACGGGAAGAGAAGAATGAAAGGCGAGATGGAGGAGCTCGAGAAAGAGCTGGCGCTGGAACTGGAGGAGGAGGACGACGACGACGAGGGGGAGCATTACTCGTCCGACTAGAGATTCAGAATCTGATGAATCTCTCCATTGAAGATAAATAATATCTGTTTATGTGTGTTTCTCTTTCTTTCTGTTTTTAATATTTCGGTTTTGGTGAACTGATGAAATACTGAATGATGTTTATGTTTGTTGGTTTTTGTGAATTCTAATGTCAATAGATTTGACAATGGACAACCTGTTTAAACTTTCTGTTTCATAATTACTCTGAAATTTATTGCTGTGTTAATTAGTTTATTTTCTTCTTCTTTTTTTTAAATTGATGTTCTGTTTGCATGAGAGACAATCTGAAAGAAGTTAGAAATTTATTAAACTATGATTCTTAATTATTGCACAAGTTCTCTCCATCTGTTTGAATGCCTTGGAAAAGGGATTACGTTGATCAGAGATCAGAAGGGAAACGGTCCGAATACATTGGTTTTGAAACGCGGTCGATCGGAAGAAGAAGAAAAAGATCGAAGAGGCCGAGAACAGAGCAATAGCGGAGATCGAAAACGGCGAAGAAGGAGCCGTTTTGTTGAAATTGGCCTAAACTTTAATCTATAACGATTTTTAATCGATGTAATTTCAATTTTGTAATCATTTTGTTCCAAAGCTTTTTACTTACTTGGAAATGGATTAATACTACTTGGTGTTGGTCTTATTCAAAATCTTGCTTCCAACATCAAAATTATACAATGCAAAAGTAATCTGACTTCACATTTTTCTATGGATTTAACATAATATTACCTCCTTATCAAGGATTAATAAGTAAACAAAAAACATAAAATTGGAAGTTTTTGTTATTTATGTAATGATTAAACTCCAATTTGAGGGAAGCTTAAAATAACTTAAAATTATCACTATCAATCATTGACCAACTAACAAATTTATAATTAGTTCTGAAGCCAAACATAATTAAACCCACATACTTTTTGTAAAAGAATATCAAAATCAAAAGTAGCTTCTTTTTTTTATTCTATTTTTGGTTGTTTCCTAAAAAGGAAGTGCCATATTTTATCTTCCATTTTGCCAAAAAAAACCATGTAACACATGTAGGGGAAAATTCAAATAAAATCAGTTAATTTTGAACAATATTAATTTATAATTCAAAAGAAGTCCTTACCTTTTGTAATATCTAAATTAGGCTTAGATACAAAATTATGTAAGTTTAGTTAACTCATTCTAACTAATAATCTCTATAATAATTTCAGTAGTTTTTGCTCCCAACAAATCTATGAACATATTAATATTAAAATTAAAAGAAACAAACAAGACAACAATATTTTTTTATTTTTTATTTCAAAAAATGATAAAAAAAAAAAAATTAAAAAAAAAATCACTGGTGAGGAGAAATATCAGATGACAGAATGTAGAAGGGGAGATGAAGGAAGAATAGAGAGAAAGAAGTAAATCGCTATAGCAAATCCAATTTCGATTGCTTAATTTTTATAGGCTTAACTAGAAATGCTATTATTGCTTTTTAATAGAAGTTTTCATAACGTTGAAAAAAAGTTCTATAACTTTTTTATAGTATTTTTAGGCAGGCGGTGGTTGTTCATGTTATTGAAAGTCCCTGACTTTCTATAGCCTGATTTCAACGTGATAGAAAAAACTCATTTTCGATTGTGTAATAACGCTATGGAAAATTTACATAGCATTATAAAACAAACGCTATGATTGTTCTTTAACATTTTTTTATAGCACGAAACTTGCTAGCATGCTTGTTTCTATAGCATTTTTTATGTTTTTTTATAGCATTTTTTACTTGTTGTATGCTTTTTTATGTTGTTGTAGGTTTTTATAGTCGTTTCTTACCCCTATTAATTATTCATGGTTATAGTAACCATCCTTTATAGCTTTCTTTTAATTGTCCATTACCAACCATGGACTTACAAAATCTCATTCTTTTTATAATCTTGCTCGGTTTTAACATAGCAAGGTATGATAGCCTTCATAATGTTCTACTTGATTAGTGGAATTTAGATTTGAGATTTTCATTCAAAGTTTTTTTTTTAAATACTCCACAATTCCCGCCAAATTGAATCTTAGTAAAACATGAACATGCATGAAGTTTGATTTAGGGAATATTGTAACCTATATGTTGTTTTTGTTTTTTAATTTAATATTAAAAATGCATGTACTTATTTAAATATTTGGAAAAAACAATGATATTTACCTATTTAATTTTCAACTTTTTAAAGGGAGGCATGAGATTTTTTTTTTTTTGAACTGAAGGGAGGCATGAGAAGCACACATTTATGGCATTACAAAAATATTCTAATATTAATGAAGCAAAGGGGTGCTAGGTAGTAAAGTCTACAAAAATACTGATACAAAAAATCGGCTTAAATCAAAATCATTTAATTTCAAGATTTGATATTTGATATCTTTATTTTTTATTTATAGCATTACACTAATGTTTTAAGATATCAATAGTTATATTTTATGTTTTATTAATTTAATATACCTAGTTTTTTAAAAAAAAATAAAACATAAGTACACTAAGGACATTACCCCTAACTAATCCTAGGTATAAAAAAACATAAGTACACTTAGGCTAAATTCGCTGAATAGAAACCCTAAATTGAAATGCAATTTCCTTTTATATATGTATATATAAAAAAGACAGAATTAAAATTAAATAGAAATGGAAAATCTGAAATAAAATCTTAGAAATTAAATAAGATATGAATAATTATAATATAGGATAAAAAGAGCAATAAATAGGGAGATAGGCAAAGAAGGGTGAAAATATGTATAAATAGAATAGAATAAGGGTGTTTGAAGGGAAGAAAGAGCATAAATGAAAAGAGAGAAAATGAATGTGGTTGACGGAATGATGAGGTTAACTGAGTTGAGTGTAGAGATATTTTCGAATGACCCTCAAACCAAAGAGGAAGAAGGAGCAATTTTGGAGATCATAGAGACGACAGAAATGAAAGTGGCTGAGATAAGGATTCAAAGGGAAAGAAGAAAAGAAAAGGCTAAGATGAATGAAGAGAGTGAAGAAGAAGAGGAAGAAATTGTTTTGAAAGAACTACAGGAGAAGTTGGAAAATTTAATTGAGTATATAGTTTGCGAATACCCTATCTGTGAGGATTACACTGAAACAAGAGAGGAAGATCAAATCATTTTAGAGATCTTAGAAATGGTGGAAAAGAAAGTGACTGATATGAAGGGACCTAACAAGAAACACAAGAAGAAGAAGAAGAAGAAGAACACCACCAAAAGAAAAAGAACCTAAATCACACACAAATATATATATATATATATATACTTTGCTTCTAGTTGTATCTTATTTAGTCCACTTACTTAATGTTTAGTGTTGTCTAACTCATCATTACACAAATTTGTTCTCACTACTATTAACTATTATATTATTATTCTTATTTATTACATTACCCTATTCTAATGGTCATCACATCAACATTTCTTCCTTTAGTTTTCGATTTGTAGAGTCTCGCTGTTAAATCGAGTCAGATACTTTCAGAGGGTCTCTTTCTCTCCTTCCTGATTGTAAACAGGTGTGTGGGTGGCTTATCCTAGTTTCTCCCCCTTAAGAACTGAGTGACGAATGCTCGGACTAATTTTCTGAAGCAGGATATGGTCCCTCTCTCGAGCTGCTCGTACCATTGTTTGTCTGGTCCGATGAGAGAAAACAAAAAAAAAATTACAGTCGGTGGTCGGCGTCGAACGGGTGGTCGGCGTCGAACGGGTGGTCGGCGACAACCATTGATGAGAAAAAAGATTGGAGGATGATGGAGAATAGAGAATGGAGGAAGAATAGAGGGAGAAAGAGATAAAAAATAAATATTTTATTTCAAAAAATGATAAAAATAATTACTTTTTTTAAAATAATTAGAAAAATGTTTGTTTAAAATTTAAATGTCACGTCTTGAACTGAGGGACTAAATGCAAACCTCAAAATTAAAATAGTTGAGTTTGAAAGTTAGAAACTGAAATGCTACTAAACTCAAACTTCAGGGACCAAACATGTAATTTATGCACACTAAAAAAATATTGGTAGCCTCTGAATTTTTTTGAAATTAACAATTTAGTTCCTAAACATTAATCTACAACGATTTAGCCCATGTATTTTTAATTTTATAATAATTTAGTCTCTGAAGTAATTTAACTCTATACTTTAAAATAGCGTTAAGAGCATATATATATATATACTATAAAAAGTTTGTACTCATTCTTATCACACCATATTTTAAAGGAACAAAAGACCAAGGAGAATGATGATTATAATTGAGAGAATTAACTTACAACTGATATTCCCATATCAAGTCATTGAAAAAATTTTAAAATGGTTGACATATATTTTTAAAATGGTTTACATATATTCTCCATTGTGATAATCATATATAAAAGATCAGACATAAAAGATCAGATATAAAGCTGAATTCGAACTAAAGGTTAAAATCGATCACTCCAAAGTTCAAAATGAGATGATTAGAAGTGGTCATCTAGACTCAATATTCACCTCACCTCGACCCAAAACCCAAAACAAGGAATTTTCGTTAGGTCCAATATTGACACCTATAAAGCTCAAAATGAGAAGTGGTGATTTCGACTCAATACCAAAAGCAAAAGTATATTTTACTCTCGAAAGAAAATAATTTTGGAAAAAATATTATGTTGTCACTGAAGTTTGAATATAGTTTCCATTTGGTGACTAAATTTTAAAATATACTCTTATACTTGAGTTTTGAGTTTAATTTTGATTTATTCCTATTTTCAAGATTTTAGGTCTTCTATATTAAATTTCTATTAATTAGTTTAAACGAATTATATTAGTTTTCACTAACTTTTTGTCTCTATGAAAATTAATTTAAAACATTATGTATCATAATTATTTTAAATTAATTAATGAAAAATTTTATTAAAATAGTTGAAAGTTAACACCTATGAAAAGAACAAAGTGTAAAATCTTAAAATCAAACCAGATAGAAATTAAATTCAAAACTCGAAGGTAAAAATGTAACATTTTGAAATCAAATAAGATAGAAACTAAATCCAACGGATCACATTGTGGAATATTATCTTCTTGATAGGCCACTCATGCATTTTTTTTATCCGATCCAAGGTCATCCACAATATCGACTATGAGACTTCATTAATTCTCTTTGTTCGGAATCTCCACACAGCTAGGGTACCTTGACTCTGGTACCAATTGTTAAGGACAACAAACGCTCTAGATATCTCTCCACTTTGGGCCTAACCCAAAAAGTCATCGTACCAATGGGAGATAATTGTCCTCACTTATATACTATTGATCAATCTCTTCCTTAACCAATATAATGTGGGGCTTTCTTAGATTCCTAACACTTAGAGGATATAATGATTGTTGAAGGTTGTATGAGTTAAAAACCTCTTGACAATGCATAATTCAGACTTTCATTCTATAGCAATTTGGAAATCGATTATATATGTGCCAAAATGGTGAATAAATTGCATGCATCAAAATGGTCAGCGTCGACGCAACGACAGAGGGAGGAGTAGGTTTAAATTAAAGACAATTTCTTAGTTTAATTAAAAAAAGAAAAGAAAAACAATAATTATTAAAGATTAAATGTTGGGTACTCTTTTGGTAATGTGACTGCGGGCCCAATTTTTGACTACATTAACAAATACTTTTGCATTAAGTACACAAACATAGCACAAGATTGAATAACGAAACAAAGCATATAAAATCGACGAGTGAAAGAGAATATAGAAGAATACAAATTATAATTTAGCACAAGATTGAATAACGAAACAAAGCATATAAAATGAAGGAGAATATAGAAGAATACAAATTATAATTTTTAATGTCTCATCTACTAATTCAATCAATTTTCATAATAGCACTTTTGAAGTGTTATCAGCTAGCGACCAATCTTCGTTTACCTCCCTATAAGTAGGAGGACCCATCTATAAGTAGGAGGACCCATCCTCCACGACCAAATACACAACAAAAGCTACTAAAACTCCACTTAAGTTGCTACTAAAACTCCTACACATAAGCTCATCAGTCTTGTTGACTTAAAAATCGGAGCTATCTTGTTGGGTCGAGCCCCAACATCGGTGCAAGTTTCTCTTTCCATTGCAAGTCAGAACGAGACTTAATGGATCAAGATCGCACCTACAATAGGTTGAGAACAATAATAACGAAGAAGAAGAGAAGGAATAGCACACGATGATTTTACGTGGAAAACCCCTAAACAAATTAGGGTAAAAACCACGGACAAAGATGGAAGAATTTCACTCTAAAAATAGAAGTTACAACTTTTCTCTCTTATGGTGTAAGTACAAACTCTCCAAACTCTCTCATAAGAAGAAACTCACTTTCTATTTTTATCTCACACTCACTTTGGAAGTTTTGGGATGATATGCCAAAGAGCCTTGATAAGAGCCTTGATTTCCAAGCAACTTGTATGGCCATAATTTTGCCACATATTGGCTTTGGATGAAGTGTAAGATCTAGTGGTCATAAATCTTCCTTAATCAAATCCGGCCACAATTGTGTCACCTACTTGTCTTTGATGAAGTGTAAGACCTAATGGCCATAAATGTTCCTTCATCTCCAAGCAAATCCTATGGACACAATTTGGCCACATATTGTCTTTGGATCAAACTTCATTATTTAATATCTCTTTACTCTCATAGTAGTTCATATTTCATATTTTATATTTTATGTCTATGCGTAGATAAGCGGTGTAAGATTATACAGATCAGGTCCTTCGAGTAAAATCGACTTTCCCTCCAATCTTAGGGTGAGACAAAGAATTCTACATCAAATGTTTGTTGTTCATATCGTAAATATTGATAAAGAATCTAAAGACAACTACAAAATTAATAGGTAGCTAGAAGAATTAAATAAAAAGATTCGATTGAATAAAGACCCATAACAATAGATAAAATAAAATAAAAACACTAGAAATAGGATTCCCTCTCTTCTTCGATGATTATATTTGTTTTTTTGACTTAGGATTCCCTCTCTTCTTCGATCATCATAGTTGCTTTTTTGACTCGTTCGTATAATTCATAAACCTTTCTTTCGGTATCTTCGAATTGATTTTGACGTTTGGTACAAACTTGGTAGGCAGCTTTCGCCTCCTCTTCGTATTTCTTGTACTGCTCCACCGCTTGTTCTGCAATCTCTGCAATTTCCTTTATGATCTTATCGATCTTCTCCACAGACATTTTTTACACTACATAACCTTCAACAAAATCAAATTCAATATATATATATATATATATAGAGTTTTTTAAATGTCAAATAATACAAAATCTCCATATAAATCCCTGCTGAAATTTAATCAAAAAACAATTTCCTAAAGTGATTTTAAAATCTTCCATACTTGCCTTTACAAATAATTATTCTTGTAGATTTTCATTTATTAGATTTTGATCTAATAATCGAGATTTTTTTTCAAGATGAAATCTTTTATTCTTCTAAGATTTTGTTGTAACGAATAACTTATTTATTTTTTATTAAAGAAAATAAAATTTTAGATTAAAAATAGAATCAAAACCTAGAGAGTAGTCAATTAAGGCTGCGTTTGGGAGTGCATTTGAGAGGATTGAATTGAAAGTGATTAATAAAAAATCTTAACGGTTTTTTGTGTTTGGTAAATTAAATTATTTTATAATCGGTTAAAATCACTTCTACTTAACACTTAACACGTTGATTTTACACCCTTCTAAAAATCTGTTTTCTCCTAGCTTTTAGATTATCTGAAAATCAGCTTTTTCACAAATTTTTAAAATTAAGAATTATTTTATATATCTACTATCTTTTTCCATCACCAAAAATTTAATTTATAATTTTATAAATTAATAAATTAAATACAAATATTTTAAAAAAAATAATACCTCATTGTTTTTTTCTTAAAAAAATTATAAAATTTTTATAGTAGGTTTATTTTAGTCATTATAGTTAAATCAAAATAATGTAATATTTATTTACCAAACACGGTAACTAACTTATTCGAGTCTACCACTAAAATTTACCAAACACTAATTTGCTTGGTAAAATAGCTGGTTTTTTTAAAAGCAAAAGTTGACAGCAATTATTTTAAAAGCTGTCGCAATCCCAAACGGACCCTAAATACGTTTGTGAAAAAAAAAAACCATGAATTGAGATAATCTCGAGTGCTGATATTAGGTTAAATTTTAGGTTCAATAAATATCTATTTGGTCCATAAATTTTTTAAAATGTTTAATAAGTCATTGAATTTTTTATTTTAGGTTTATTTAATTTTATGTTTAAGGGGAACCTTAAACATTTAATTTTGCACGTGAATTTAAAAACAAAATGTTGAATAGGTCAATGACCTATTAGACACATGATTAAATTTTTAGTGATCTAAGATACAAAATTGAAAATTAAAGAATCTAATTGACACTTTTTCAAAATGTGGAGACCAATTGGATAAAAATTGAAAGTGAAAAAACTTGACATTTTCTTTAAATTTTGAATACAAACCTAAAATATTCAGTTCTTAACATATATTTTCTTTCTTTCCTCTATTTTTTTTTCATATTTGAATTATTTTATAGAATTAACGTTTTTTTTTTTTGTAAATGTATTTAATTAATGTGAGAATTGAACTCGGGCCTAATTTGAGCTATACTCTGAGTTAACTTTTTTTTAAGTTTTGAACAAATCCAATTGAAATCTATATATTTAGAAAATCAACTACCCTATATATATATATGTTAAAATCATAAGTCCTAAGTTATGATCGGTATAAAATCTAAACTCTAAATGTGGAAAATAAAAATTTTAACCCTAAATTTTCAAACCTAAATAATTCAAATATGGGAAGAAAAAAAATACAGAAAAGTGGGAGAAAATATATGTTAAGATAAAATAAATATTATTATTATTATTTTATAATAATATTGTGGCATCCCATAATTAATTTTCTTCAAAAATCCCAATTACTTCTCACATGCATTCTTTATTTAATCTCTGTATTTATTGCTATTTTTTCTAGTTGATCTATAAATGTCTCTCTACCATTAACTTGTGTTTAATTCACGAAAAATACACATATTTATAGATTTTGGATATCATTAATTGGTATTCCTAATTTATTTGGGTAATTCCAAAAAATGGTAAAAAAATATATATATATATAGCAGATATAAATTTAGACTAAAATAATTAAAGATATAGCACATTTTGCAAATATGGCAAATTTCTAAATGAATTTTTTTATTCCCGTATTACCCTTAATAAATAAATAAGAAGAATTAAAAAAAATGGGCTATCTTCAGTTCGGCGTTCGTTATTCATTGAAGTGTCCGAAGTTTAGGATTTAAGGTTTGAGGTTTGAAGTTTGAGGTTTAGGGTTTAGGGTTGGGAGTTTCCGACGTTCACTATGCATTGGACTGTCTTGTTTAGGATTTAGGGATTTTAATCAACAATTTTAGGATGTTTAGGTTTTTTGGTCTTTTACATTGATCAGTTTTTTTTTTTTTTTTTTTTGTTGCTATATTTTCAAAATCTTTTACAGTTTACTATAATTGTAAATAGTTTGGGCCTGGCCTGTTATCCATGCAATCAGCTCATTAGTTAACCTAAAAAAGTGTATAAATAGAGGTGTAATTGGGATTTAGATGAATGAATGATACTAAAGAAACAATGGATTCTCTTTCTATTAGGAGGAGGATGGAGGAGCTAGTGAGACAACTAAAGGAGGAGATCAAAGATGTTGAAGATCATAGGGATTATGTCAATTCTAAATTGGTTGAAATAAAGAGAATTTTCGATCCCATTGATACTATTAATATTCAACCAAAACAAGAAGGAACTTCCACCCACGACGAAAAACCAAAATCCTCCACTTTATAATACTCTTTATTTTTTTTATTTTTTTAATTTAAGTATTTTTTTTTTAGGGTTAGTATAGGGATCATTCCCCCTTCCATTTGCTCTATATTTAAGTATTGTTTTTTTTTTAATTTAAGTATTTTTTTATTTTTATTTATTTATTATCAGCTTCTTATTCTACCATTTTGAATATATTTTCTCTAATCACGTTATGAATCTAGTATGGTGTTAATGTTAAATTGAAATATTGATTGGTATATTTTTTTTTAGTCAGGTTTTGTCAATTGATTGACTAATAAGATCTTTTCCATATTTGATAGAATATTTTTTTAGTTATAAATTTGAAATTTGATGGAGTTAAAAATATATAGAAAAGAACCTTGTTGATAAATCATAATTCCAAAAAGAATTGATGGGTGGTAGCTCATCTAATTAAAATAGAAATTTAAATATAATTTAAGTAAATATAATTTAAGTTTTTGTTCACACAAATAAGATCTTTCTAGTTGTTGTTCACACAAATTAGATCTTTCCAATTTTTTTTATCATTTCACTCTGACAATAGGCATCGATCTCACGAGGGAAATCCTCCAGTCAAACCAAACTTAGATGAACCTAAGGCTATTTGTGATGTGTCGTTTTCTTTCAAACCAAGATGTGTCACTGTGTTACCTTCCCTAAAGGTGAAGCTACAACCAAAAGGTGAAGCTACAACCATCCCTAAAGATCTTTCCAATTGATTTCAGAGCAGTGCACTATTTCTAATTTATTTACTTATATCTCTATTTTTAATGGTTCAATTATTAGACCATCAATGAGAGAAATTATTCATAATGTATGTTAATGTAAATTAAGATATTTCAATTTCTTAATTTACATGATCCTCTCCTAATTTTTCATTAAGATATTTCAATTTCTTAATTTACATGATCCTCTCCTAATTTTTAATTCGATTATTCTGTCATTATTTTCGTTATTTCTTTCTTATTTGTAACACAATTATGTATAAATCTGTATGTAACTCCCTCTTTGAAAAAGGTGAATAATATGCTTCGAATACAAATTCACAATGTAAAATTCGAATATGAGGGCATTTATTAGAAAAATGTACAAATACAAGTTTTGGACACATATACAAAGTCATGCAAACATACACCAAGAATCATAAAAATGAGTTTACTAAGAATGCTTAGAATAGGTAAATAAGAATTTATTAAAAATGCAAGGACGAAATAGGTATTTAAGGGACCGTTTGATAATGTTATCATTTTCTGTTTTCGTCTCATTTTTTAAGAAGAACTTGTTTGATAACCATTCTCGTTTCTTGTTTCTAAATTTTAACAAACGTTTCTAAAAAAATGTCAAAATTTGATAAATTATAAAAAGTAGTTTCCTCTATTCCATTTCTTTTCGTCTTCTAATTATATATTTATCATTTTAAATTTAAAAATCTTTAATGGCCTTTTGTTCACGGGCACGCGCAGGTGTAAATCTCATTTAGATGATTCTGGTTTCGAATTCGGTGTAATGCACATTTATTTTCAATTTTATTCCCTTCTTAATTTTGTTGTATATTATATTATAATTTTTTAATTTTTTAATTTTGAAATATATATTTATATATTATTTTAATTTTGAATTTTTTGAATTTTTTAATTTAAATTTTAAAATATATTTATATATTATTTTAATTTTGATTTGTTTTTAATATTTATATTTATATATTATTTTAATTTTTAGTACATTTGAATTTAACTTCACTTCAATATTTAAAATTTTGGAATATGTATATTTATATATTATTTTAATTTTTAATTTTACAATAAATATATTTATATATAATTTAATTTTTCAGGACACATGGAATCGGTTAAAATTTAATAATATATAAATTTTGCTCACTAAATTATGCATTTAGCCCCACTTTAATATTTTACAATCACGACATTTATAATATAATTAAGTTTGATTTGAGTTAATCATTTAAGACGATAAGAGTGATAATATTACCAAATAATCGAGTATAGCTCAATTGGCATAAGGTTGTGACTAAGAGATCATGGATTCAATCCTCATTAATTAAAATACCGTAGCAATAATATTGCATATCAAATTTAGGCAATTTTAAATGATAGAATTTTTTTTGTTTTTCTTATTATTTGAAATTTATTTTTATTAGTTAAACTTTTGGTAATTATTTTTTTATATATTTTATATTATATAACTAAATTTTTTAAAAAAAATGGTTAGTTTATGTTTTTTTTATTTTCAAGAAACAAGAAACGAGAGTAGTTATTAAACATGTCTCTGTTTCTAGTTCTCAAAAATTAAGAAACAAGAAACAAGGAACAGTAAACGAAAAACAGGAAACGAAAAACAGGAAACGAAAACATTATCAAAGCCCTAAAAATGCCCCAAAAATTCTTACTTCCTAACCTCTTTTATATATATATATATATATAGTATAGATTATTAAAATATTTTTAATTTTCTAAATATTTATAAAAATATCAAGTGGCCTTTCACATCTCTCCAACAAACGAAATCAATCAATGGATTCTCTAGTTTGAATCCCCACCCGGCAGGGGGAATTTTCTAGTACATCTGGTACATATCTGACACGTATCTATTCTTTTAAAATTAAAAAAACATTAAGTTTTATGTGGAGTCCATTTTTCTTCTTTTTCATCTTCTCGGTTCTCCCTCTCTTTCATCTTCTCCGTTCTCCTCCTTCACTCTTCCTTTCATTTTTTCCCGTTGGTTTAATTTTTTAATTAACAAATTTTCCTTCAATGGAGTACAAACATTCTTCAATCAATCGTCACCCGTATTGGTGAACTCGATTTTTCCTCCAAAGCGGATGTAGGGGCTTTCGAAATCGCCAGCGCCTAAATGTATGTCTCATTCCTCCCCGACATCGATGTCGCCTTCATTCTCCGTAAGATCATTGATGGGACCGACAAAGTCGACTACGACCAATTCACTATATTCATGGGTGACGTTTTGTCCATCTCTATGTTCTCACCCGCATTTTGTCGCTAGGCCCAAGAAGCGCCCGACATCGATGTCGCCTTCATTCTCCGTAAGATCATTGATGGGACCGACAAAGTCGACTACGACCAATTCACTATATTCATGGGTGACGTTTTGTCCATCTCTATGTTCTCACCCGCATTTTGTCGCTAGGCCCAAGAAGCGCTCAACCCTCGAAAAAAATGTTTTAAAAATATTGTCAAGAATGGGATTTGAACCCATGCCCTTTCAGACCAGTACCTGAAACTGGCGCCTTAGACCAACTCGGCCATCTTGACATTTTACTTTTCATTTTTCCTCCAAAGCAGATGTAGGGGCTTTTGAAATCGCCAGCGCCTAAATGTATGTCTCATTCCTCCCCGACATCGATGTCGCCTTCATTCTCCGTAAGATCATTGATGGGACCGACAAAGTCGACTACGACCAATTCACTATATTCATGGGTGACGTTTTGTCCATCTCTATGTTCTCACCCGCATTTTGTCGCTAGGCCCAAGAAGCGCTCAACCCTCGCTCAACTTTGAGAGCATATTAAGTATGTATGTAATTTATGGCAAACATTATCAAATCAATCCCTTGACTTGGTGGTTAATGTGTGTTCAGCCCCAGAAGTCATGGTTTGAGTCTCAGCCCCTTGAATGTTCGTGTTTTCTCCTTCTTGTTCTCTTCTTCGTTATATATATTCTCTATGGATTTTAAGAAAAAAATACGGCTCGGTCTGTTTTGGAAACTTTTCTAAGGGTGGTTGAAACGAAAAAAAAAATGTTTTAAAAATATTGTCAAGAATGAGATTTGAACCCATGCCCTTTCAAACCAGTACCTAAAACTAGGGTACTAGACTAACTCGGCCATCTTAACATTTTACTTTTCATTTGCTTTTATCTTTTAAAACATTGTATTTAAAATAATTAAATATCAACAGTTATTGTTTTAAATAAATAAATAAATTGTATTTAAAATGATTTAATTTCAACTTAAAAAAAAATGGTAAAAGAAAAAAGAAAAACTATAATTAATTATGCTTTTATATAATGACAATTATTTAGTTTCCAAGAGAAGTCAAAATATTTAAATTTATTTTCTTAAAAAAATGTAATTGTTTCATATGATAAGAGAATAGAAAATAATTCAATTTCAAATTTTGAAAGAAAAGAAAAAAAATGTTGGTATTTACTTTGTTGATGGCAAATTTTGCACGGTGGAGTGCACATGCTTCTCACATGACTTCAATAATGAATTTGTAATCTTCGGGACGAAGAGACCTGCAAAACAAAGGTCTAGGTCTTTCGGCCTTTTCCCTATTAGGTTTAGGAAAATGGATCGATTGGGCTCTCTTAAGTTATGCTTACCCCTCCCCTCGGAGGAGTAGATAGAGTCTGAAAACCCTAGGCCTGCCATGAGGGTCGGGGAGTACTTGACCTGGATCTGACCGAGCACACCTCTTTGGGACTTGAAAGTCCATTTGGGGGCGACCAATGGTCGAAATTGGACATGGCCGACCACTCCTCATTTTGGGCTGAGGAGTGGTTGATATTAGGTCAGGATGACCACTCTTCATTTTAGACTGAGGTGTGGTGAATATTGGGTTTGGATGACCACTCCTCATTTGGGCCGTGGAGTGGTCGACTTTTGGGCATGGATGACCCCTCCTCATTTTGTGCTAAGGTGTGGTGGATATTGGGTTTGGATGACCACTTCTCATTTTGAGCTTTTTGGAGTGGTCGAATTTTAACCTTTGGTTCATCGAACTAGCTTTTGGTTCGGTCTTTTACATATGATTATTTTATCTACAACATACTTATTTAAATTTCAACTTTTTAAGGAAAAAAGAAAAACATTGATGGTATCCATAATTTTTTGTCCGTCTCCTGGAGGAGAAATTCTTATTGGCGGCCACAATGGTTGGGAAAACATTAATGTGGTTGGCGCCCAAATGATGTCATATGGCAAACGGGTGTACATGGGTTGGGATGGATTGGATTTGAACATTTTTCAACCCAACCCGAAAATTTTGGGTTGATGAATTTTCAACCCAATCCAACCCTTCAATTTTCGGGTTAGGTTGGATCGTCAAGTTGATATTTTTTTTAATTATTTAAAATTTCATGTTCCTTCACATTCTTCAAATACATAACAACAAACTTACCTCTCAAAATCTCATCAAACTCAAATATCAAAATTCTAAAACAAGAGAAGTTCAAGCTCTAATTTAAATCTCATAATCAGATTCAACCGCTCGAAAAAACCTAAAGAAATTTAGACTTCAACTCAATCCTTCTAAAACAAGGATTCAAACAACATAAACTCATCTAAAAATCCACTTCAAATTGAAAATAAACTAAAATTCAAACAACATAATCCACTTCAAATTAAAAATAAACTAAACAAAATTGCAAAATATACTTTAAATTTCAATGTACAACATCAAGCATAAACTAAAGTACTAAACAATACTTTTATTTTTTCACACTATTTTTAAATAGAAGAATAAAAGAACACATAATCTGGTGAAAAATAAAACTTATAGTAAAAACAGAGCAGCGAAGGCCTTCTTGCAGAGCTCCGATCGGGAGAGAATGTCGTCGATGTTGAGATCTAGAGCATCAAAGGCTTCGTCTACGCTCTTGTTGAAGTGAGATTCGTCGTTCACGAAGTGAGATCCAGAGCGGTGAGGCCGAGAGCGGCGACGACATGGCGAGGCGAGGCCGAGAGCGGTGACGGCGAGGAGGTCGACTCGATGGCGATTGGCGAAAGAGAGAGACGACCAGAGGCCAAGAGGCATGAGTCGTTTGAGAATGAAGAAAGTTAGAAACCCTAATTTATTATTTAATATATATTTATTTTTCTAATATATGGAATTCAGTTCGGGTTTAACCGAGCCAAAATTGGTTCAACTCGTGAACCGACCCAAAAATTCGGATTGATAAAAATCAACCCAACTCAATTAAAAAAAAACAAAAAAAACTCAACCCAACCCGAAAATTCGAGTTGGGTTGGCTCGAGTTTTTTGGGTTGCGGATTTTTTGTACACCCTAGTGACATTCAATGTGGCTGACCCCAGATTATGTCACATGGCATTCAATAATTAATAAGAGTCGAACTTACATATTGTGAAAGCTAAGACAGATATGCAATCACTCTTTCGAAGCAAGATATTTGTTACAAATGTGTATTTATCATGTCTTGAAGGGATCATGTTCAGTTGGACAAACGTATATAAGTTTAGTGGTACCACATCTCTAACGACGAAGTATTTAAAACTGGAATGTTTTTATAAATAGTTGGGAAACAACTATAATTTTATAATAAGTTTGAAAATTTGTAATAATTTTTTTTAAAAAGAAAACTTTAAATAACATCATCAAAACTTAAAATTTTAAAATGATTTTTTTATAACATGTGGGGTGGGTGATTGAACTCGATCACTAATTCATACATTATGTCAATCGAAAGTTATATGTTTAGGTTGACAAATTGTAATGTCATGTTTGTCTTAATCCTATCAATTTTCATGTTAACATATATTTTATCCGAAAACTTACCCTAAACCCTAAAAGTTTAAAGTGATGATTGAACACGTACTCAAAAAAGAAGAAGGTGACGATTGAACACTTTGGGTCCGTTTATAGAGAATTTAGATTATGTTTTATGTTTTCAGATTCATTGAATCCAACAAATATGAGTTTTGTATGCAGTTTGGATTCTGTTTTTTAAAACTGTTTTTGAATTCTCCGATAAAAAAAATGGCAAATTACCCTAGTTCCTAAAGTTTGAATTTGGTACTATTTGGGTTTGTAAGGTTTCAAATCCAACCATTATACTTTGAATTTAGTTAGTTTTTGGCCCGTCAAAATTTCTTAAGTCCCAACAGAAAGTTGGCACCTATTTTTAAAAAAGATTTTTTTTTCTAATTTTTTTTTTCTCTTTTCTTCTTCAAAAAGAAAAAAATAATAATTTTAATAATTAAAAAAATATTTTTAATTAAAAATATGTGCCACGACAGAATAGACTTAACAGAAATTTTAACAGAAATTTCGACGGAACGAACTAAATTCAGGGTATAATTGTTGAATTTGAAACCTTATGGACCCAGTGCTACGAAATTTAAACCTGAGTGACCATTAGGATAATTTGCCCTAAAAACAAGTGTAAATTATGAAAATATTTTATTTTTTTTTATTGAATTCAGGTTTTGAATTTGAAATTTTAAAATGTAAAATTATATTTAAAATCATAAAAACTTTAATAAATAAAGTATTTCATATTATAAACCCAATTCATTTTTATTAAATTATAATATCTATAATATAATTTACTATAAATAATTATTTGTACAAATTATTAATATAAAATATGTTATTAAATTAATTAATAATAGTTTATATTCAAATCTAATATTTAGTTGGTGATTATTAATTTAGAAAGGAGAAGTAAACATATATCGGTTAAATTGATATCTAATTTTTAAATCTATAACCTATCTGAAATTTTTTGTCCAATAAGTATTTATTTTTAAATTTCTACTTTTATCACTAACCAAACATATTCATATATCTAAGTTAGAAATTGAAAGTTATTATATCTTACCAAATTTAAGGGAAAATAGATATTTTTCCTAAAATTATTGTTTATATATATAAAATTGAAATTAGTCCACAAAGCGCCTGTGAGTGTGTGTGATGTGCTGTTGTTGGGTATGTAAAAAGTAGACGTTGGGAAGTCGTAACGGCTATATTTTATTTGAACTTCAAAATTTATCATTACGATTTTTGCACTTTCCATTTCTCCCTTCTTTTCTCATTTCAACGGGTATTCTTCTTCTTCTTCTTCTTCCCTAGATTACAAACCCTAGTGATCTGCAATTCAATCTTGAAATCAAATCGAGATAATTCTTCTGCAGATCTTTTTGTCTTCTGGGTTGCTGTAATGGCTCCAACGCCGTCGTCGAAGTCAAATCAAGGTCACATGAGCCAATTGAGAACTCCTCAAGCGAAGCGGCTTAATTTCAATCCCCCTCGCCCACATTCATCCCCTTTCCCCAATTCCGCCATTAAAGACTCCCAATCGGACCATCCAGTCGAAGTAATCGGCCGGATCCGAGATTATCCCGACCGGAAAGATAAATCGGCTTCGATTCTGCAGATAAACCCCGACGGGCACAACGTGCGGGTTCGGGCTGATTTCGGGTACCGAGATATCAGCCTCGACGGAGTTTCTCTGTCGGAAGATGAAGATCTCGACACGTTTTACAAGAAGTTCGTCGGAGCGAGGATTCACGGCGTTAAGTTGGGGGAGAAATGTACGATTATGATGTACGGTCCCACCGGCTCCGGCAAGAGCCACACGATGTTTGGCTGTGCGAAGCAGCCGGGGATTGTGTATCGGTCGCTGAAGGACATTTTGGGCGACGGCGAAAGTGAAGCCGCCGCCGGGATGTTTGTGCAAGTTACTGTGCTGGAGATTTATAATGAAGAGATATATGATCTTCTGTCGAGTAATTCCGGCGGAGGGCTAGGGCTTGGCTGGCCTAAGGGCAGTGCCTCTAAGGTAATATTATCAGATTCATAAAATTACCCTTTGTTTCTTGAATTAGGTTGAGATTACATTTTGGTCTCTTGATCTTTGTACTTTTATGCCTAAGTTTAGTCCTATAGGTTTGGTAAATCTTGAAAGTGGTTCATACTGCTAGTTTGTGGTTAGTTTTCCATTTGATTTGCCAAAAAATGATGATAAATTTCATTCAAGAAATGACGGTTCGATCCCATCAGAACTCCGCAGTTAGGCATGCTTGGGTGTGAGCAGTATTAAGTTTGGTGACCACTTGGGAAGTACTCGTGTTGCACCCTTTTTGTTTCTTCTAAAAAAAAAAGACTGTAAAAGTGCTTTTGGGGACTAATTTTCACTGGAAATTACTATCAAACTATTTGTGGGACTATTATTAAGATTTATTCAAAGTATATGAATTAAATTTGGACATTTTGGAAGTAGAGGGACTGATGTGTTCTAATTGTTTGAACTATTAAGTTATTCATATAAATATATTTTTCATGTGAAAATGGAGAGTTTCCTTTGATAGCTTAGAAAAATGGGATCTGTTTTGTTTGCTTGGACTGTGTTCTTATAGGATTGAAAATTTGAAACCATTTTGTTATTGCAGGTGAAGCTTGAAGTGATGGGGAAGAAGGCAAAGAATGCTACTTATCTATCTGGGAATGAAGCAGGAAAGATTTCTAAAGAGATTCAGAAAGTGGAGAAAAGAAGGATTGTTAAAAGTACACTCTGTAATGAAAGAAGTTCCAGAAGCCATTGCATGGTATGCTTGAGGTTTTGAACTGTCTTGTTTATCTAGATGATGAATTTTTCATAATTTTTGTTAACTTTTGGATTTTTTCATAGATAATCCTTGATGTGCCGACGGTCGGTGGGCGCCTAATGCTCGTCGATATGGCTGGTTCTGAAAATATAGAGCAAGCTGGGCAAGTTGGATTTGAGGCAAAAATGCAGGTGAAAATTGTTTTAAGAGCAGTCCCCCACTCCCTTTTTGTGCTTTTATTAAACAACTAAATATTTGTTTCCTAAAAATCACAGACAGCAAAGATTAATCAAGGTAACATTGCACTGAAAAGAGTGGTTGAATCTATTGCCAATGGTGATTCTCATGTGCCTTTTAGAGACAGTAAATTGACTATGCTTCTGCAGGTAGCTTTCTTCTTACCCTCAGTGAAAATTGGTGCTTAGAATTCTTTTTTAATTTTGTTCAGATTGTGATTATAAGATTGATTGGTGATGTCCAGGATTCTTTTGAGGATGATAAATCCAAGATTCTGATGATTCTGTGTGCCAGTCCTGATCCAAAGGAATTACACAAGACAATATCTACTCTCGAATATGGTGCGAAAGCCAAGTGCATTGTCCGCGGTCCGCATACGCCAACGAAGGATAAATGCGGCGCTGATGATTCTGCTTCTTCTGTTATTCTCGGATCGAGAATTGCGGCCATGGACGATTTCATCTTCAAGTTACAAAAGGAGAACAAACTCAAAGAGAGAGAGCGAAATGAGGCACATAGAGAACTCATGAAGAAAGAAGAACAAGTAGCAGATTTGAGAGCTAAGCTCGAGCAAGCAGGCTCGAGAGGATTGGCGGGGGCGAGCGAGGAAGAGATCAATTCAAAGGTGAATGAGAGAATCCAATTTTTGAAACTTGAGTTGGAGAGGAAGCTGGAGGAGTGCCAGAGAATGGCCAATGAATTTGTTGAATTGGAAAGGAGAAGAATGGAAGAGAGGATACTGCAGCAGCAACAAGAAGTCGAAATGTTGAGACGACGTTTGGAAGAGATCGAATCTGAGCTGTTGAATTCAAGGGATGCAACAACAAGCAATGATGTAAACAAATCAAGGGACATGGATGGCTGCAGGCTTGCTAAAAGGCTCTTAGGAGGAGTGTATGCTAGTGCAGATGCAGGGATGGTGAAGTCCATGGACTTGGATATGGACGATCAAGAACCGATTCGCGAAGTGAAACTCATTGGCGGTGTCGATTATCAACCGACTACCAACAACGGTATTCAAAGCCTACTAGATAAAGTGAACGAGGCAGTCGATCAAGACGTGTTTTCGTCGCGGTTTGGCGACGGGGATAGAGTATGTCTGAGTACCGTGTTCGAGGAAGAAGAAGCCGATGAGGAAGAGGAGAAAGAAGTTATAGAAGAAAAGAGAATGTGTACCGTTGAAGGACTCGCTGAAATGACACCAAATGTAGTGAACAGAAGTCAGAACAAAGATGATTTTCTCAAGGAGAGATCAGAGATCGGCATTGGATCGATAAACGACAACGAATGCTCGAAGGACACCGCATTCTCGAGAAAATTGAGAATCCAAAATATATTTACTCTTTGTGGAAACCAGAGAGAGCTTTCTCAACAAATTGTTGCCCCAGTGCCTGAGAAGAAGATATCTGATGATGATGCTGAAAATCAGCACCTATCATCTCCATTGAAGACAATTGGGGAAGTTCATTACAGTCAAATTCTATCAGACCTGACGGTAATTAATTTTTATACAACATTTTCGGTTCGAATTCTTTGTTTGTAACAATCTGTTAGAGCTTAAGCTTTTGAATTTATCGGTGATTTAACACGATTCTTTTTTGTTTATGTTTCAGAATCAGAATGGAGGAGCAGTATTGACAGAAAATGAAGACACAATGCAGCTTATAAAGCTACAAGCAAAGGGAGGAGTAAACAGCCCTGGTATTGTTGTACCATTGAGTCCAATTCCATTGTACTCAAAGGAGAACAAGCTACCCGTCACACCGAACGCTGTATCGCATCAAAGCGATGGCCTATCGCCGAGGCTCAGCGCCACGCCGTTCATCACTGTAAGAAGACATTGAGAGAGGAGTGGAAGGAGGAGGAGATTTATGTTAGGACTTTTGCATTTTGTTGTGATCTTGAGTATATAGATTAATATACTCTTGTGTTGGACTATGAAGTTGTTAATAGTTATTCATTAGATCTTCAATGTATTCAATCATATCTTATACTTTGTCAAATATGAAAATTATTCTTCCTTCCCATTATTGTTCTTCTAATAGTTTTGCATTGACTTTCTCAAACTTAGGCCCATTTATTTTCAACAAGAATGAGATAATGAATTGTAATGAAATTTGTAGAATCTAATTGTTAGGGAAAAAAACATCTAAACTTGGCTGAGTTGTATCCAATTCTTTCGCCCTAAACTTTCTATTTCATCAACTTACACCTCAAACTTAGATAAGGGCGTCTAGACCAAAAGAAGAAGATAATTTGGACTAAAAGTCCAAATGAGTCACTTCGACCTCGACAAGGGAGGCTGAGGCCAATAAAACATCTTGTCGGCTTGTGGTTCGCAAGCTTGGTTCCATATTCATTCAAGGGAAACATAAAACTTATCATTCATAATCGTGACCTTATTAAAGGTAACTTCAACTTCATACTATAAAAAATACTAGTTACACTCTTAAACTCAGATCTAACTTAAGCATCAGAGCGTGTGTGGCTAGCACCACACCAGTGTTCATCTCTTTTGACTTGCAAGTGACATCGTCCTCAAATTTACAAATTGTATCGTTGAAGTACATGAAGGTTAAGTGCGACTACCTTGTCTAGTATTGTCATCAACAAATATAACTTTTTAGGGATATTATTAAAAGTTTCTCTCTACCTCGTCTGGTATTGTCATCAACAATATAACTTTTTAGGGATATTATTAAAAGTTTCCCTCAATTTTAATATTGCATTTATATAATTATTTTTAATTTTTTATAAAAAATAGTTATATTATAATTGATTTCACCTATTAATCGGGGATAATAAATGAAAATAAGAAGATGAAATACACTTTTGGTCAATTTTTATTTTTATTTTATTTTTATTTTTTTGAAGAAAAGAACAGAACAATCAAAACGAGAAAATCAGAAACAAAGGCGGAGCCCATAAAGGATCTCTCGCGTTCATACAGTGGATGAAGATGCATAGGGACGCCCTCAATCCAAACTGCTTTGTGGTTACCATCGACAACCATCTTCGCAAAAGCATGGGCCATGGCATTCTTCTCTCGGAGTTCAAAAATGAAATTGCAGTACTAGAAGGAAAGGGCAATGCTTCGAACAACCATCTTCGCAAAAGCATGGGCCATGGCATTCTTCTCTCGGAGTTCAAAAATGAAATTGCAGTACTAGAAGGAAAGGGCAATGCTTCGAATTTCCAAAGTCAAAGCACTCGCGAATCGTCATCAATTTCTTTTGTCAAAAGGTGAATGAGTCTTTGGGAGTCTGATTCAACCTCCAATCGACGGAAGTCGGTCTCTCTCGTCACCAGCTGACAGTCACGAATGGCCAGGGCTTTGACAACATCAACCTCTGTTACATTGAGGATTGATTTTGCCTAGGTTAGCATCACTTCTCCTTGAAATTTCGTACAATTCCTCCCACCCGTTCCTCCTCTGATGGGTCTTGATTGCAACATCTGTATTCAATTTATAATTGTTCAGAGAAGGGGGTCCCAATTTTTTTCATTTGATTCCTGACTAGTTGTCCCCCATGTTTGGTCATTTACATTTGAAGCAAAATTCTATTGTCCTTAAAATCTTTAAACTAACATTTTTTTTTTTTTTTTTGTCATTTTGATTTGAATTTAGTTTTTATTTAATTTTTTAAAATTTCAAAAGTAACATAATTTTATTTTTAATTGGAAGTTTGAAATTGGTTTCTAAATGATGATTGTGTAGAGTTAACATTAGTTGACCTAACAAAATGATGAAATAGTAGTTAACCTACACTGACCATCAATATGTCATTTTTTTTATTTTTTTTTGTAAAGGTATTTTATTAAAGTTGAGATTGAACCCCTAATCTCTTGGTCAAAAATCGATACGTGTCAGTTGAGTTATGTTCTTGTTGACTACACCTTATCATAATTGATTCAACAAAAGCAAGAGATTGAAACCTCTAACTTCTTGGTAAAGGTATAACTATTTGTTTTAATCAATTGAGCATTTGATTTTTTTTTTTATAAATAATTGAGCATTTGATTATTTATCTATTTTATTACTCACTAATTATTTTTGTACATTAATACTGAAAAGGGCTGGTTGCACAAATAGCAATTTGGCCCAAACTAATTGCAAAAATAGCAAACTTTAAAATGTTTTGCAAATATGGCAAAAAAACCCGTTTCTATCACTGATAGACTTTATTATATCACTGATAGACTTCTATCAGTGATAGACTATTATCTCTGATAGACTATTATCACTGACAAAAATCTATAAAAAGCTGAGGTGATCAGCGATAGACTTCTATCAATCATAAGATATCAGCGATAGAAATTGTTATATCCGCAAAATTTTTAAAAACATGCTATATTTGCAAACAATAAGTCTTAAATTGTCATTTACTACAATTTCCCTACTGAAAATGTATTTTAAGATATATTATTATATCACACTGAAAAAAAATTGTCTCACATATATATATATATATATGTCTCTTTGGCTTTAATTTAGATACAATAAGAAGAAAAAAAAACAAAGAGATGGATATTCTTTACAATTTAAAAAGAGGCTAGAAGAAGAATGTCTAAAAACATAGAGGACAACTTGAAAAATGTCCCAACCATTCTCGTTTTGGAAAAATATCTAAAACCTAAATTTAGTAAGAAATCCTACCACAAATTGGACTAAAATATTCTCCTCGTATATTCTACAATAATTTAACAATAAATGAAAATAATGCTTTAAAATAGGTAATGGTGGGAGAGCAAATAGACAAGTAATGGATGAAAAAATAACAAAAATGTAAAAATAAAGTAATTGACAACTAATGAGTACATGGTTGTACATGTACTCCAATGAAAAATTGCATTTGACCGTATTGTATACCTGCGAACATAATTTGGTACACCAGCGAGAAGGACTACCAAGTTTGTACATGAGCTTGTATACAGTGCAATAATAACCTTCCCAAATTTTGCCAAGAAGCAACCCCATATCCAAAAATCCTATCAGTCGCGAGAAGGTCTATCCAGTCAATAATAACTCTCCTAGTTTGTATATGGGCTTGTATACAGTGCAATAATAATCATCCCAGCTTTTGTATACGAGAAGGTCTACCCAACTTTTAAAATTTTGGGAATTCAAAAGTCATACAACACTCTAAGAAGCAACCCCATATCCAAAAATCTTGAAATAAGTTAGGGTAGTTAGAGATTTGGTTATGGGGTTTTAAAACAAAAACCCAAAATCCAAAAATATTGAATAGGTTGAGGTAGTTAGAGATTTGAATTAAGGCTAGTGATCAGAAAGAAAATTAAATTGGAGAAATGAGTTTGAAGAATGAACCTTAAAATCCAGAATAAGAGACGGTTGATGACGGTGGGCTCAAATTCGATAAGCTAGTGATCAGAGCTTCTGCTTTTAAAACCCTCCGAACACCAAAATTTGCCCAAATTTTATACTTTGACATTTCATCAAACATCTTGCGAGCACATCTATATGATCGAGTAAAGCCCTAAACCAAAGTCATCAAAGATCCAAAACATGCCATCGTAGTGCCCGAACCATGTTGACGTCGAGGTTGGCAAGATGCGGCTAAAGCATGTCAACAACGAATGTTCACAGCACGTCGGCGAAGCTAGAGATAATGAAGAAAGATTAGTGGGCTTCAACCATGAACCATTGTCGCACAACTCATCGTTGATTGTCACAATTGTTGGAGATGAGAAAGTAGGGGATGAAAGCTCACGGCTTGGACGAGAGAGGAGAGGGAGATAGATTTTTTTGGTGAAAGCCCTAAGTTTGATCAATTAATATTTAATTATAAAAAAAAATCTCAAGGGAAATTATTTCATTTTTTGTCTTGTTCTAAAGGGAAATTATATTTTTAGTAATTATATTTTGTTACCTTTGCTACAAAAAAAAAAAAAAAAAATCTTTTGAGATTTTGTTTAACCTACCCGACAACAAATTTTGTTTACTATTTTTAGCGCTTATAATCTATTCGGGTAGGTACGTGTATATACACCCGGTAGTCTGCAAGGCGCTCAATTAGTCGGCTATACATGCCTACATACCTCAATCTGAACTTAACGGGATGACATCACCTCCAAAACCACTAAACAAAATTATTTTTTATTTTATTATTTTTATTTTAAGAGTAATTAATTATAAAATATGGAGTAGTTGACAAATAGTAAAGTCATAATAGGCATAACGAAATGTGAACCCTCATCCCTAGAATACATAGAGTACAACTAGTTTAAATATTTAGACGTTTTCACTTTGGATTATTTAATCTACCAGAAAGAAACAAGAAAATAAACTTATCTTGAAATTTTATATAACGTGGGCCGGAGAAGGCCCAAATAAATGCCTTGGATTTGGGTCAAAACTTTCTTTTAAGGCCCAGGCATCCAAAATGGGCCATTGCAGCCCAATTAATTTCAGAGCCCTAGACTCCACCTTCTTATAAATTGCATTAACAAAATTCCATTCCTTCTTCCCTCCATCGCGCCGCTCTCCACAGTTGCACACACACCTCACAACCCGCGAAAATGGTGAGATTCTCTCTGTAAATTGCAAGTTCTCTTCCCATTCTCTCAACTCTACTCTTTTTCATCGCTTCAATCCATTGATTTTGTTCCTTTTTTGTGTTTCTTTAGCCGTTCAAGAGGTATGTCGAGATCGGAAGGGTCGCCCTCGTCAACTACGGTGAAGACTACGGAAAGCTCGTTGTCATCGTTGATGTTCTTGACCAGAATCGGGTAGCCTCTCCTTTCTTATAATCAATTGTTTTTCCGTTGTTTTGTATTTCATTCCACTTTTCAAAGTGCTTTTATTCTGGTTTTTAGTTAACCTAGGAGAAGAAAAGGATTTAGTTTTCTGATAGCTAGATGGGAAAATCCGTGGAAACTAGATTTTATGCGGAGTTTCTACATTATACTCATATTTTAGGGTTTGGTGCTGGAACTGCTAAATATTGAACTATTTGTGTATTAATTTGAAGTCTTCTTAGTATATTTTTCAAGATTGAATATTTTAAATTATAGAAGTTTGATTTTTCTTCATGAAAATAAACCCGTATGGACTTGTACACCTTCTGATAATGGTGGTTATGGGGATTCAAGTTCTTTTTTTATGTATTTATTAGTATATTTTTCTGCTCTACTAATTTTACAACTAGATAGTTTTTCGAACGATACTGATTATTGTGAATGTAGAATCTTAATCTTTCTTTGACTCTTATTAAACAATTTGCATAACTAGCTAGTTTTTATATTTGGGCAGGCTCTGGTTGATGCCCCTGATATGGAGCGATCTCAAATGAATTTTAAGAGACTCTCCCTGACTGATATCAAAATTGATATCAAGAGGGTTCCCAAGAAGAAGGAGCTGATTGAAGCCATGAAAGTTGGGGGTATAGAGCAATTCCTCACAATTGTCTATTTAGATTTTTATTTTATTTTAGCTTGTGCTTAATTGGTTTTCTATCCAATCTTCAGATGTCCAGAAGAAATGGGAGGATAGCTCTTGGGGCAGAAAATTGATTGTTAAGAAGAGAAGAGCTTCACTCAACGACTTCGACAGGTTCAAGCTTATGTTGGCCAAGATTAAGGTTTGTGCTGATTGCCTTCTTTTTCTGCTTGGTAACTTTTTAATGCAAGTTATCACATTCGAGTTTACTTTGAATTATGCAGAGAGCTGGATTGGTTAGGCAAGAGCTTGCAAAGTTGAAGAAGACTGAAGCCTAGAGGTTCATTTTTTCAACGGATTTTCCCATTTTGCTGTCGATTTTCTTTAAACTTCTATAGGTCGTTGATTTATAGTTCTAAACTTTTTTGTAGCAGAATTATTGCCTTAAGTCATTGTGTTCAACTTCTTCCATTAATCTTATTACGCTCATCTCTTATTTGGATTTCAATTGTCACAATTTTATAATCCTCTTATGTAAAAGGTCCTTGTGTTAATTGGCTTGAATGTGAGTACTGGTTTTTTCATTTGTTTGAGAATGTGTCACAAAAAGGTGTGTTATTGTGAGATAATGTCCCTAAGATTTGTTCATTATTCTTCGTGGTGTTAGATTGACATATTGTTGGTAGTGTAGTTTTAGGGTTTAGGGTTTGGGATTCTTTTGGTATTCTGCTTCAATACTTTTGAGTTTGGGCTGCAAAAAGAATGGGTGGTCTAGGATCCACCCAAGTATTTTTGGCGTGGTATGTCCAAAATTGGCTTCCTGATGACTTACAATCACAATTCACATTCTCATTGATTACTTTCCAAGTGATTTCTACTAGTTTTGAGAAAAGTGATTTCTACTCTATTCTTCAATTTTCATATCGATGGTGATCAGTCGTCAACCTGGCTAAGAATTCTCAATCTTTTAATTGCTGCCAATCAAAATGTTATTCTTTTTGCTTAAGATATCATCTTAAGATCCATTATACTCAAAGTGGCTAAGGACTAAAATTATATGATAATGTTATTGTGTAAAGTATTTTTTGTTTTGATGATGAGTCTTGGTTGTTCTCTTGCGACATTTGGTTGGTTGTTCTCTTGCGACATTTGGTTATCGCTGGAGCTTTATTAAATATTAAATTCTAGGTGGGTGGTTTCACTATAGTTTGAATCAAACCATAGTGGTTAATGATAGTTTTTTTATTTGATGTTTTTTAATACATCAAGCTTAGAGATGTGTACATATCGTTTGAGTAGGTTCTCTAGAGTCGTTTAGATTGAACCTTACTGTTGAGTTTGAAATATTGGTCATGTTTAGATTTTTTGAATCATTTATTTGAAATTTCATTGAATTAAATAAGGTACCATTTATTAACTTAGGAATTATATAACACAGAAAAAGAAGATACATGATACACATAGTTTTATAATTATAATTACGAATATCACTTTTATTCTTTCAAAAAAGAAAAAATTAAGAATGCCATTATTTTTAATAAATTTTCTAATAATTGATTATTTATTATTATTACTATTTTGGGTCAAGAATCACCATGAATTCACTTGATAATAATATCAATATTTTTAAAGTCAAAATCAATTTTATATAATTGAACTTTAGGATTTGTATCAATCAAACTCCTAAACTAATAAATTTATCAATTAAAACCTTGAATTTTAAGTGTATCAATTTATCCCTTCTATTAGATTTCCTTTGAAAAATGTTAGTTTATACTTTGTGGAGAATATCTATTTGAAAATCGCTCATGCACCAATTCTAACCATGTGTAGATTTCTTCAAATGTCGGATTAACTGAGTGGAAATTTGATACACTTATTAAAATTAAAAAAAAAATGAATCGATACGAACCCCATTATATAAATTGATTTTGACAAATTCTCTTATTATATAATTGATCAATATGGTGATAGAAATGCTGGTGATAAATTCTAGGTTGAGTTTCAACATTTTACTCTCATCTCTTCTTCCTTAGTAATACTAATTCGCCGTTTGAAGTGAAAAACAAACAAACAAAATAGAGAACAAAAAAAAAACAATTTAAAATATATCACTTTTGGCATAAAATGTTGTCTTTTGGCTTAACAATCTTGACTAAAATCAAAATATAATTTTGAAACATTTCAAAAATCTATACTAAAAGTACTTTGATAAACTAAATCCGTTTTTGTTTTTTAAACCAATTTATTATTTTTCTAAATTAACATGTTATTTGATATTGTTTTGGACCAAAATTTCTGTATTTGTTGTACTAAAAAATGTAACCATCAAGATTTGGCTTTACTGGAAATCGTGGAGTTTTACCTGCCTAAACTGAAATTAGACCGTTACTTCACACTAAATTCTTCGTTTTTTATTCTAATTGATAATTAATAATTAATAATTATCTTGCCAATTCATTCAACCCAAAAATGGGGTCTAAATTAAAAATTCCCCTTTTTTACAATTAGACTTCTTAACGACTTCAAAACACTCTCCACTAATTAACAAAATTCCAAATCCCTTGCCTTGATTGATAAATCCCATGAAAATCTCTCATTTTCCCTTGAAAAACAAGCAAAATTCCACTAACCCATCTGATTATTTCCCTTAATTTTCCCTTTTGTTCATCGTGGACTCACATTTCTTCAGATTTCTCAAAATGGGTCTTAAAGATCTTCGTCTCAAACTCAAGGTAAACCCATTTTGATTTTCTTGCTCTGATATTGGGTGCATTAATGGCGGATTTTCGATTGAATATGGTGTAATTTTTTGTAGGCGTTTCGATTGGGAAAGTTGCTGATGAGGGATACAGGGAAGAGAAGACCGCTGTCGACGGCGGCGGTGAGTAGGGCGTCGTGGATGGCGCCGGTGAACCATGGGTATCATGTGGTGGCGGATCAGTCGTATTCGAGTATTTGGGAAGAGGAATCGGATTGTGACTCTGTTGTGGTGCAGAGAGAACAGATTGAAGGGATTGAATTATGGTTTTTTGGGGTTTCTGATCCTCAAATTGGCGATAAAATCATCAAGTTCATGCAAACAAATTTCTTTGATAAGAACTTCAAAGAGGTAAAATCACAAGATTCTCTACATTTTTTTATTTTATTTTCTATTCTTTTTTTTTTATTTAAGAGTATTACATCTTGGGATAAGCTATATACCTAGAGAAATTGATTGTTTTTCGTATTCCGTGCATGTTTGGGAGTGGTTTTGCTCGACCCGCTCGGGAGCCTAAGATTTTTTGGTTTTTTGACCTTCCCTCGTGATAAACAAGTCTTCTCTCCTGTTTTGTTGAGCATTATAATTGTCTTATTGTGATCGTGCTCAGCGAAGGGTACTATAGACTTCGTGGGTGATCATGCTCAACGAATGATACTATAGACTTTGTGGGTTTGCTTATCACAGATAAAGTGGAAAACATAAATTTTCGAGAGAAGGTCAAAAAAACCGTTTCCCGAGCGGGAGTTATCTACAAAACCCTCCACTTTTGTTCAGGTTCAAAATAACCTCAAAAGATGAGAGTTCAAAATCAATTTTGAATATGACAAAATTGACTTTAATGATTGTTATATTCAAAATCACCCCATGTTTGGGATTTTATATTTCGATCCTCTCTTTATTTCTTCGAAGATAAGTTATGCTCAAGATTAGTTGTTTTCTCATATTACATCACAAATAAGAGAAATAAGAGAAATTATTTTAGGAGAAAGTACTTGTAATAATTATTTTAGCTTTCATTGAGAAAAAAAAATGAAAAAATATATGTACATCCAAAAAAACAAATCCGAAATAGAAACCTCACAAAAAAAAAAGGAACTCCAGTCAAATAAAATAGTGTTCAAAGATGAATTAAAAAAAGTAGTCATATTGTGACGGTCTCATTGAATAATTTGACGACAAATAAAGGTAGGGTTTTGGATTTTAGTCCCTACTACCTCTTAAAGAATGAGCTATGCTAAGAATGGATTGTTTTGCCAAACCGAGCATAATAATTTTTTGTCAAACCGAGCATGGCTCAATTGACATAAGGTTGTGCCCGTGACTAAGAGGTCAATGAGTTCAATCTTCGCATGAATTAAAATATCGTTGCAAAAAAAAAGAATGATTGTTTTCTCATATAGGATGAAATATGCTCCAAATTAATGTTATTTTGTACTTGAAATCATTTTCAATATATTTCTAAGTATTATTCTCAAATGGGATATGTTATGATTTTGCAGTCTCAGGTGAAAGAGAAGGGGAAAGAAGCAATGAAGAAAGCACATATAAGTGCAAGAACAAAGGTAAGAGAAGCAAATAATGAAGGGATGAATCTATGGAAAATGGGATCAGCTTCAGCATTGGTAATAGATGGAGATAAATTGGTGATTACAACCATGGGGGACTATAGAGCCATTGTGTGTGAAGATGGTCTGGCTCATCAAATACGCTCTGATCAACATCCATCTAAGCAACGTTGGCCTCGTAGATTATTGCTCGGTACGTAACCTCTCTTTCGCAACTCGTTTAGGAAAGAATATCGATCCAAATCCAGACCACAGAGATGATTAGTTTATAAGTAAAGGCAACATCTTTAGAATGAAACTTTTTTAATAACGTTGTACATGTCAATGACATAGATTAAGAAACCGTCAATTCCCGAAGAAGTAAAGACAATATCTTGTTTAGCATGAAGTCTTTTAGATAAAGTGTAATAGTACATTTACGGTATAAAATGAATAATATCATATCAATGTAAATACGAACATTTATTAGATAGCTTCTAACTCGAGCAAGCTTTTCTTAGGGTTGAAGTCTCGGACAAGCTCTGAACTTGTGGTTGCAACTAAAAGAGTCAACTCCGAAACTGAATTCGTGGTGTTGGGAAGCGATGGCATATGGGAGGTAAGATTTAAACACCAAAAATATGTATTAATAATAAGTTTTTTTTTTTTTTTTTTTTTTTTTGAATATCTTCAAATTTACTGCAATGCACGTTCAATTTTAAAGAGTTTGCTTCAACTATGATTTTTAAAAATTTCAAATAAAATTGTTATTCAATGAACTTGACATTTTTTTTTTCTCGATCTAATGTGGGAGGTAGGAATTTGAACCCTTTTTACCTTTTGTTAAAATGGACTAGAGTTTATTATTATTGTAACTATTTCTATCAACTTTTGTAATGGAAGGGACCACTATATTTTTCAACTATCCTAAATGTTTCTCCTTTTTTTCAAAGATAAGATTTCACACGGGGTTTTTTCATAGATGACCGACCCCCCTTGGGGTTCCGTAATGTTTTTGGACTATGCGTAAAAAATAAAGTTTTTTTGCCCTTTTGCTGACATCATCTGAGCACGAGCATCATCGTGAGAAAAAAACTTGTAATACCCTTTGCTGAACACGAGAATACTATAGTCGCCCCCTTGCGCTCGTGCTGAAGGGTATTAGAAGACTTTAATTTTCTCGCGATCGTTCTAAGCAAACGTGTGTTCGTGCTCAGAAAGAGTCAAAAAAACATGCGTTTTCAAAAATCAGGTCAATTGGGATTAAAACCGCCGGGAGTCATCCGTGAAAAAACCTCAAGATTTCACCTTTTGGACTTCAACAAGATTTTATTAGTTTTTTTTTTTTAATGGCAATAGTAGACAACTTCAAATCAAATAAGAAGGAAATGGCAATATTTTGAATGTATAAGTCACTTCAAAATGTTTTTAAAACCGTCATCTCTTATTATCTTTTGAAAAAAATTCAGGTGATGAAGAATCAAGAGGCTGTGAATCTGATAAGACACATGGAAGACCCACAAAAAGCAGCAGAATGTTTGGCCAAAGAGGCCTTCACCAGAATGAGCAAAAGTAGCATTTCTTGTTTGGTCATTCGTTTTGACTAAATTATTTAATAATATAATTCCCTAATTATTTAAAAAAAAATGTTATGGTGTGTAAATATTAGCCATATAGTTTTCTTTTTTACTTTAATAGATTATTCCTGACTTCACTTGCTTCTCTTATAAATTCTCATCCAAAAACATGCATATTTTGGAGAGCTTGTTTGTTGCTTAAATTCTCTTTATAAAAAAGATTGTATTATAATCATCACATACATAAAAGAAGAGAAAAGCACTTTTATGATCTTTCATCTTTCTATTTAAATATTCTTTTTTAGTACTCTTTTTTGTTTATTTGAAACGTCAAGTTTGTGTTACTAAGGTAACTCCCTTCAGAAAAGGAGATCTCACGGTTGTTCACATTTTGAATGTTACTCTATTAATAATGTTTTAATGTTTGATGAAATCAGCCAACAAGAGCATCGTTCAACGACATCATGATGTATCGTCTGGTGACCATGAGGTCTTAGGTTCAATCCCCCACCCCAACATGTTGTCAAAAAAAATAAAAAAAAATAAATAATAATATGTTAGTTGAACTCACATAGAGGGAAGAACATGACAAGATCTTTATGTGTGAATGAAGTTAGTGTTGCATAATTGTCCTTAACTTATGGAGACCAACTACATATATACTTAATTTACTTATTTATTTGCAAATTTATTATTGGTTCGTGGAGATTCAACTCTGCACAATAGTTTGATTAGATAAAATTGTGGGAGCAAAAGTGAGCATAGTTGCATAGTTGAACGTAATTGACATATACTATCTCCCATAGGTTGGAGGTTTAAGTCTCGATCTCTTTCCTCTTCCCTTTTTTTATATACTCTTGATCTCACTCTCTTCAATCTTCTCACCTTGTTGTTGTCGTTGGGTAACCGAAATAGAGGAGAAAGACTTGGAGCTGAATAATCAAAATATAACGGATGAGAGACTCATTTATACGAGATATTTAGTCCTAAAAATTATCCTTGTTGTCTACCAATTTGAGTAAAAACAAGACAATAACCAAGTTGTTATTAAATAAATTCAAAAGCAGCTAAACCTAAATGTTAGGAAAATGAGCATTTTTTGTTTTTTTAGTGGAAGTTAAAGAATTAAAGAATTGAAATTTTCCTTTTGTAGAAAATAAAGAAAAATGCCATAAATGAAATAGGACTAGCAGAAGTAAAAATAGAAGTTCTAACAGTAGAGAAATTATAATATAAAATAAAAGAAGTAATATTGAGGATAAAACATTTTGGTCCCTTATTTTAACTTGTTTCATTAATTTTTATACTTTCATTAAATTTTGAAATTAGTCAAATTATAATTAATTATAAAAAAAAAAGTTATATTGTCTTCTTCTATAAAATTTTGAAATATATTCATATTCTGTCTCCCGACTAAAAATTATTATTATTATTATTATTTTACCAAATTCGTTAAAATAAATAAATTAAACATAACAATAAAAATTTAAACATTTGTCAAACCGAACATAACTCAATTGACATAAAGTTGTATCATGACTAAGAGGTCATGGGTTCAATCCTCACATTAATTAAAATACCGTTGCAAAAAAAAAAAAAAAAAAAAAATTAAACATTTGAAAGTACACCGGGAGACTCTCAAAATGGTCATGGCTAGCATCCGGTCATACTTAATATTCAAGGTAAGTAATTGATGATCTTCTAGAATTTTCATATCAAGTATGAATAACATAAAAACATAGATGTAAACAAATAATTTTTAAAGATGTATATTCTCTAATATCCTTCTTCAGGAGCATGAAAGATCACAAATGCCCAACTTGAAAATAAGGTAAACATAAAATAAAATATTATAGTAAAAAAATTTGCAGTCTTCAAACGCGGGTCGGTGTTGCAAACTTTAGGTTGATGCTCCAATCTTCAGGTAGGTTGGTGCTTTGATATCATGTTAAATCAATGGTTTCTTCTTGTTTTCCATTTAGAATATGATGTATTTATACAAAATTACTAAACCTAATTTTGATATGAAGTATGGATAAAGACAAAAACATAAATGTAAATAAATAATTTTTTAAGATATATATTCCCTAATACTAATAATTAGCGGCTGTATTATACCATGGAAGTGAACTGCGCAACTATGTGAAGGAAGGGAAGAAAATATTGTAGAACTTAGAAATTGTCCCACATTGGAAAGGACAAGGAGGACTCCACCAATTGTGATTATAAAAAGCGCCTTAGATAGAATTTATAAGCATACCTTTCTCGGCCTTTTGGCTAAGATCAAGTGTAGTATCTGTTCTTATCAGTTTAATATCTGATATGTGGGCCATCGGCCCACACGATATTAAATTTATTTTTTATGGGTGAAGGCCCACCACGGTAGCTTGCTACTTGGTCCTTCGCGTGTCGCCCTTGCGTTGCACTACTGCATGGGCCTGGCACACCCCACCAAGCTTAGTTCAAATTTTATTTTATTTTTTCATTTTTTTGGTTTGTTTATTATTTTCTCTTTCAATTTATTCAATTTATGGGTGTAGAATTTGAACTTCATATCTCATAGCCGAAGACATATTTTTATGTCAAACTATGCTTGATTTGACAATAATATATGTAGTTGATTGGTTAGTTTATGACATAAGATTTTATATACATTTTATATGGCGTTCATTTTATAATTGTCTCAACCTAAGACCATGGCGTTCATTTTATAATTGTCTCAGACCATGGCGTTCATTTTATAATTGTCTCAACCTAAGATCGTAAAATATGCAAATATAAGAGAGAATTAGTGGAAACATGCTATTTTCGATTGTATAAGATGGAAGGAAATTTGAGGAAATTTGGGAAAACTTGATGCCTAAGCGATTTGGAAATCAACACTTCAAATCCAAGACCGTTGGCTGAATCTTCATGCCTGCTTGTCTTGATCTCCTGAATTTTATTTGGCGTGTATCTCTGCTTGGGCTATATGGACTGACCGAAATAAGCTTTATCATAAGTTCCAAGTTTTTTTTATGTGATTTTAAAGGTCGAATGAATTCAACATTACCGTGAAGATTTTTCAAGCAGGAATCTTCTTCAGTCTCATCTTGTCTCTGTTCATCATGCCTCTATGGCAGTCCATACACATGGATGTGTGATAATTTTAGTTGATGCGGCTTGCAAGGAGGGATCTTTTGAAACTGACACTGGAACTTTTTTGAGGTCTTAGGTAGGCAATATTTTAGTAGCTCTCCAGTCTCATCATCAGAACTCTTACTCCCCAATCTGCGCGGAAGCTTTAGCAATTATTGAAGGTATGAGATTGGCAATAAAAATGGAGATCCTGAATTTGATTATCTTCTCTGACTCTCTCTTGGTGATTCAGATGCTAAAGAGGTTGATTGATGCGTTGAGTGAAGTGCATATCTGGATTACCGACATCCTCTCCATGGCTTGTCAATTTCAGCTTTTGGAGTTCAATTTTCTTCCCAGATTGAGGAATGGTGCCACTCACGCTTTGAAAAAGCGTGCGTTGTCGGGATTTTCATCCCTGGTTTTACATTCGTTTTTGCCATGGCTTACACGCCTGGAGTGAGTTTCCATTTCAAATTGTAGCCTTAGAAGTAAATTTATTTCTCATTAATGAAGTTAGTTTGGAGCAATAGTATGGAGGAGTATAAAGCAAGATTGTATTGCTGACTCCACCGTGAAGAAGGCTGAGTATGTCCAATGAACTTGACATTTTTTTTTTCATCCATCTAATGTGGGAGGTAGGAATTTGAACTCTTTTTACCTTTTGTTAAAATGGGTGAGAGTTTAGGGTTTAGAGTTTATTATTATTATTGTAACCCTTGGGGTTCCGTAATGTTTTTGGACTTCACCTCAAAAATAATGTTTTTTTTCTCCTTTTGCTGACATCATCTGAGCACGAGCACCATCGCGAGGAAAAGTTTGTAATACTCTTTGTTGAACACGAGGATACTATAGTCGCCCCCTTGCGGTCGTGCTGAAGGGTATTAGCAGACTTTTTCCTCGCGATCGTTCTAAGCAAACGTGTGCTCGTGCTCAGCAATGGTCAAAAAACAGGTCAATTGGCATTAAAACCGTCGGGGTCATCTCTGAAAAAACCTCAAGATTTCACCTTTTGGACTTCAACAAGATTTTATTAGTTTTTTTTTTTTTAATGGTAATAGTAGACAACTTCAAATAAAATAAGAATGAAATTGCAATATTTTGAATGTACAAGTCACTTCAAAATGTTTTTAAAACCGTCATCTCTTATTATCTTTTGAATAAAATTCAGGTGATGAAGAATCGAGGCTGTGAATCTGATAAGACACATGGAAGACCCACAAAAGGCAGCAGAATGTTTGGCCAAAGAGGCCTTCACAAGAATGAGCAAAAGTAGCATTTCTTGTTTGGTCATTCGTTTTGACTAAATTATTTAATAATAATTCCCTAATTGTTTAAAAAAAAAAATGTTATGATGTAAATATGAGCCATATAGTTTTCTTTTTTACTTTAATAGATTATTCCTGACTTGACTTGCTTCTCTTATAAATTCTCATCCAAAAACATGCATATTTTGGAGAGCTTGTTTGTTGCTTAAATTCTCTTTATAAAAAAGATTGTATTATAATCATCACATACATAAAAAATAAGAGAAAAGCACTTTTATGATCTTTCATCTTTCTATTTAAATATTCTTTTTTAGTACTTTTTTTTTTGTTTATTTTGAAAAGTCAAGTTTGTGTTACTAAGACAACTCCCTTCAGAAAAGGAGATCTCACCGGTTGTTCACATTTTGAATGTCACTCTATTAATAATGTCTTAATGTTTGTTGAACTCAGCCAACAAAAACATAACTCAACGGTATAATGTATCGTCTAGTGATCATGAGATCCTAGGTTCAATCTTTTATCCTAACATGTTGTCAAAATTAAAAAATAAAAAAAATAATAATAATGTGTTTGCTGAACTCACATAGAGGAAGAACATGACAAGATCTTTATGTGTGAGCAAAAGTGAGCATAGTTGCATAGTTCAACGTAATTGACATATACTACCTCCCATAGGTTGGAGATTTAAGTCTCGATCTCTTTCCTCTTCCATTTTTCATACTCTTGATCTCACTCTCTTCAATCTTCTCACCTTGTTGTTGTCGTTGGGTAAACATGAATCACAAATCAGTTTAGAACTTGATCGAATCAACGGGAACCGAAATAGAAGAGAAAGACTTGGAGGTGAATCAAAATATAACTGATGAGAGACTCATTTATATGAGATATTTAGTCCTAAAAATTATACTTGTGTTGTCTAGCAATTTGAGTAAAATCAAGAAATAACCAAGTTATTAAATAAATTCAAAAGCAGCTAATTGTTAGGAAAATGAGCAATTTTTATTTTTATTTTTAGTGGAAGTTAAAGAATTGATTTTTTTTTTCTTTTTTTTTTTGAAAATAAAGAAAAATGCCATAAATGAAATAGGACTAGCAGAAGTAACAATAGAAGTTCTAACCGTATAGAAATTATAAAATAAAATAAAAGAAGTAATATTGAGGATAAAATATCATTTTGTTCCCTTATTTTTTAAACTTATTTCATTAATTTTTATACTTCATTAAATTTTGAAATTAGTCAAATTATAATTATTTTTTTTTTAAAAAAAGGTCAATTCGTCATCTTCTATAAATTTTTGAAATATATTCATACGGTGCCTTCTTATGAATAAAAAATATTATTATTATTATTTTACTAAATTCGATAAAAAAAATTAAGTTAAACATAACAATGAGAATTTAAACATTTGAAAGTACAAAGTTTCTCGAAATGGTCATGGCTAGCAACCCATCATACTTAATATTTAAGGTAAGCAATTGATGATCTTCCACAAGAGAAATAGCTATTTTTTTCTTAGTATTTTCTTATAATAATAGAACGGACAACAACATAAATAACCTGCCAAATCGGGTAATTTATAAATGTAGAATTACTAAACCTAATTTTCATATCAAGTATGAATAAAGATAAAAATATAGACATAAATAAATAACTTTTTAAGATAGATATTCTCTAATATCCTCCTTCAAGTTGGAGCAAGGAAAGATCACAAATACTCAACTTGAAAATAAGGTAAACATAAAGTAAAATGTTATGGTAAATTTTTTTGCAGCTTTCAAACGCAGGTCAGTGTTGCAAACTTTAGGTTGATGCTCCAATCTTCAGGTAGGTTGGTGCTTTGATACCATGTTAAATCAATGGTTTCTTCTTGTTGTTTTTCATTTAGAATAGGATGTATTTATACAAAATTATTAAACCAAATTTTGATATGAAGTATGAATAAAGATAAAGACATAAATGTAAATAAATAATTTTCTAAGATATATATTTCCTGTAGAACTTATAAATTGTCCCACATTGGAAAGGGCAAGGAGGACTCCACCAATTGTTACTATAAAAAGCGTCTTACATGAAAATTATAAGCATACCTTTCTCGGCCTTTTGGCTAAGATCAAGTGTAGTATCTGTTCTTATCAGTTTAATATCTGATATGTGGGCCATCGGCCCACACGATATTAAATTTATTTTTTATGGGTGAAGGTCCACTACGGTAGCTTGCTACTTGGGCCTTTGCGTGTCGCCCTTGCGTTGCACTACTGCATGGGTTTGGTGCACCCTACCAAGTTGAGTTCAATTTTTTTGTTTTTTTTTTCATTTTTTTTGTTTGATTTTTTTTTCTCTTTTAATTTAGGAGTGGAGGAGTTTTTGAACTTCATGGTCGAAGACATATTTTTATGTTAGAACTATGTTCGATTTTATAATAATTGGCGTTCATTTCAGAATTGTCTCCCTTCCAATGATCTTTTAAATAAGAGGCACAAGGATATTCTACCTTATTGTGGAAACATGTTATTTTCAGTTGTATAAGATTGAAGGAAATTTGGGCAAACCTATAAGATTGAAGGAAATTTGGGAAAACCTACTGCCTAGAGCGATTTGGAAATCAACACTTCAAATCCAAGACCGTTTGTTGAATCTTCATGCTTGCTTGTCTTGATCTCCTGAATTTTATTTGGCGTGTATCTCTGCTTGGGCTATATGGACTCACCGAAATAAGCTTTATCATAAGTCCCAAGTTTTTTATGTGAATTTAAAGGTTGAATGAATTCAACATTACCGTGAAGATTTTTCAAGCAAGAATCTTCCTCATTCTCATCTTGTCTCTGTTCATCAGGCCTCTATGGCAGTCCCTACTCATGGATGTGTGATAATTTTAGTTGATTCGGCTTGCAAGGAGGGATCTTTGGGAACTGACACTGGAACTTTTTTGAGGTCTCAGGCAGGCGATATGTTGGTAGCTCTCCAGTCTCATCATCAGAACTCTTACTCCCCAATCTGCGCGGAGGCTTTAGCAATTATTGAAGGTATGAGATTGACAATAAGAATGGAGATCCCGCATTTGATTGTTTTCTCTACTCTCTCTTGGTGATTCAGATGCTAAAGAGGGAGATTAATGCGTTGAGTGAAGTGCATACCTGGATTACCGACATCCTCTCCATGGCTTGTCAATTTCAACTTTTGGAGTTCAATTTCCCTCCTAGATTGAGGAATGGTGCCGCTCACGCTTTGGCAAAGCGTGCGTTGTCGAGATTTTCATCCCTGACATTCGTTTTCGCCATGGCTTACACGTCTGGGGTGAGTTTTCCATTTCGAATTGTAGCCTTAGAAGTAAATCTATTTCTCATTAATGAAGTTAGTTTGGAGCAATAGTATGGAAGAGTATAAAGAAAGATTGTATTGTTGACTCCACCGTAGAGGCTGAAACATTAAAATTTAAGGTCAGGAACATTAAAATTTCGATAAAAATAAATAAATTAAACATAACAATAAGAATTTAAACATTTGAAAGTACATCCGGAGACTCTCAAAATGGTCATGGCTAACATCTGATCATACTTAATATTCAAGGTAAAAAGCAATTGATGTTTTTCTAGGCTATTTGCTGAAAAAAGAAATGGTAGAGACAAGGGAAGAAGAAGCAGAACCACGAGACAAATAGCCATTTTTTTCTTAGTATTTTCTTATAATAAATAGAACGGGCGGCAACATAAATAAGCTGCCAAATCAATGGTAATTTATAAATGCAGAATTACTAAACCTAATTTTCATATCAAGTATGAATAAAGATAAAAACATAGATGTAAATAAATAACTTTTTAAGATAAATATTCTCTAATATCCTGCCTCCAGTTGGAGCATGAAAGATCACAAATGTCCAACTTGAAAATAAGATAAGCTTAAAGTAAAATGTTATGGTAAAAAAAATTGCAACCTTCAAACGCGGGTCGGTGTTGCAAACTTTAGGTCGATGCTCCAATCTTCAGGTAGGTTGGTGCTTTGATACCATGTTAAATCAATGGTTTCTTCTTATTTTTCATTTAAAATAGGATATATTTATACAAAATTACTAAACCTAATTTTGATATGAAGTATGGATAAAGATAAAGACATGTAAATAAATAATTTTCTAAGATATATATTTCCTATTAGCAGCAGTATTATACCATGGAAGCCCTGCAACAACAACCATGTGAGGGAAGAGAAGAAAATATTGAGAACTTAGAAATTGTCCCACATTGGAAAGCACAAGGAGGACTCCACCAATTGTGACTATAAAAAGCGTCTTACATGAAAATTATAAGCATACCTTTCTCGGCCTTTTGGCTAAGATCAAGTGTAGTATCTGTTCTTATCAGTTTAATATCTGATATGTGGGCCATTGGCTCACACGATATTAAATTTATTTTTTATGGGTGAAGGCCCACCATGGTAGCTTGCTACTTGGGCCTTTGCGTGTCGCTCTTGTGTTGCACTATTGCATGCTTCTGGCGCACCCCACCAAGTTTAGTTCAATTTTTTTTCATTTTTTTGTTTGTTTATTTTTTTCTCTTTTAATTTAGTAGTGGAGTTTTTGAACCTCAGACCTCATGGTCGAAGACATATTTTTATGTTAGAACTATGTTCGATTTTATAATAATATGATGATCTCTTAATATGTAGTTGATTGGTTAGTTTATGACATATAACATTTTATATGGCGTTCATTTCAGAATTGTCTCCCTTCCAATGTTCTATTAAATAAGAGGCACAATTCCAATGATCTTTTAAATAAGAGGCACAAGGATATTCTACCTTATTGTGGAAACATGTTATTTTAAGTTGTATAAGACTGAAGGAAATTTGGACAAACCTACTGCCTAGAGCGATTTGGAAATCAACACTTCAAATCCAAGACCGTTTGTTGAATCTTCATGCTTGCTTGTCTTGATCTCCTAAATTTTATTTGGCGTGTATCTCTGCTTGGGCTATATGGACTGACCGAAATAAGCTTTATCATAAGTCCCAAGTTTTTTATGTGAATTTAAAGGTTGAATGGATTCAACATTACCGTGAAGATTTTTCAAGCAAGAATCTTCCTCATTCTCATCTTGTCTCTGTTCATCAGGCCTCTATGGCAGTCCCTACTCATGGATGTGTGATAATTTTAGTTGATGCGGCTTGCAAGGAGGGATTTTTTGGAACTGACACTGAAACTTTTTTGAGGTCTCAGGCAGCCGATATGTTGGTAGCTCTCCAGTCTCATCATCAGAACTCTTACTCCCCAATCTGCGCGGAAGCTTTAGTAATTATTGAATATATGAGATTGACAATAAGAATGGAGATCCCGCATTTGATTCTTTTCTCTACTCTCTCTTGGTGATTCAGATGCTAAAGAGGGAGATTAATGCGCTGAGTGAAGTGCATACCTGGATTACCGACATCCTCTCCATGGCTTGTCAATTTCAACTTTTGGAGTTCAATTTCCTTCCCAGATTGAGGAATGGTGCCGCTCACGCTTTGGCAAAGCATGCGTTGTCGAGATTTTCATCCCCGACATTAGTTTTCGCCATGGCTTACACGTCTGGGGTGAGTTTTCCATTTCAAATTGTAGCCTTAGAAGTAAATCTATTTCTCATTAATGAAGTTAGTTTGGAGCAATAGTATGGAAGAGTATAAAGCAAGATTGTATTGTTGACTCCACCGTGGAGGCTGAAACATTAAAATTTAAGGTCAGAAACCTTAAAATTTCGATAAAAATAAATAAATTAAAAATAACAATAAAAATTTAAACATTTGAAAGTACATCCAGAGATTCTCAAAATGGTCATGGCTAACATCTGATCATACTTAATATTCAAGGTAAAAAGCAATTGATGTTTTTCTAGGCTATTTGCTGAAAAAAAATGGTAGAAACAACGGAAGAAGCAGAACCAAAAGACAAATAGCCATTTTTTTCTTAGTATTTTCTTATAATAAATAGAATGGGCAGCAACATAAATAGGCTGTCAAATCAATGGTAATTTATAAATGCAGAATTACTAAACCTAATTTTCATATCAAATATGAATAAAGATAAAAACATAGATGTAAATAAATAACTTTTTAAGATAGATATTCTCTAATATCATGCCTCCAGCTGGAGCATGAAAGATCACAAATGTCCAACTTGAAAATAAGGTAAGCATAAAGTAAAATGTTATGGTAAAAAAATTTGCAGCCTTCAAACGCGGGTCGGTGTTGCAAACTTTAGGTTGATGCTCCAATCTTCAGGTAGGTTGATGCTTTGATACCATGTTAAATCAATGGTTTCTTCTTGTTTTTCATTTAAAATAGAATATATTTATACAAAATTACTAAACCTAATTTTGATATGAAGTATGGATAAAGATAAAGACATAAATGTAAATAAATAATTTTCTAAGATATATATTTCCTAATACTAATATTTTTTTGGCATTTCACCCACATGAGCTTTGGACTCCACAGACCTGCATCTTATATTTCGTTTCCGAAAACCAAATCTCAACATTTTTTTTTTGTTAATCGGGAAGGAAAAAGTTACAAGACGGTGTGTTGTACATTTTTTTAGATTTTTTTATTTTTTATTTTTTATTATCGTGTTATTTGTTTAGACGATAATGAGATTTGTTTACACGATTGTGTTATTTGTTTACACGATCGTGTTGTAGATTTTTTTTTTCTTTTAATTATTTGTTTTGTTTACACGTGAATAACAAGATCGTGTTATTTGAATAACACGATTTTGTTATTTGAATAACACGATAGTGTATATTTTTTTTTTAATTTATTTATTATCGTGGGATTGAATTACACGATTTTGATATTGAATTTCACGATTGTGATATTGAATTACACGATCGTGATATTGAATTACATATACTTTTTTTTATTATTTTTAATCGTGATTTTTGTATGAACGAAGATTTGTTGGTTAAATATTTGTTGGTGGAATGAAATGAGATTGGGAAAGATTTGATTTAAATCTTAAATCTGTAAAAAAATAGCAAGTCTGTTTGGTGTTGCAGGAAAAATTCGTCATTCCTAAACTTTGGAGAGAAGTATATGACAGCTGTCAATTTAAGGTCAGAAACATTAAAATTTTAATTTGAAGTCAATTTTGGCAAACATTCTAGAGGTCAGATTCTTCAAGTCAATTTTGGCAAACATTCTAGAGGTCAGATTCTTCAATTCCCAAGTTCTAACCGTAGAGAAATTATACAAAAAAAATAAAATAAAAGAAGTAATATTGAGGATAAAATATTATTTTGGTCCTTATTTTGAAACTTGTTTCATTAATTTTTATACTTTCATTAAATTTGATATTAGTCAAATTATAATTAATTATAAGAATAAAAAGAACTTATATTCTTCTTCCTCTATAAATTTTTGAAATATATTCACAGTGTGTTTTCTCATGAATAAAAATTATTATTATTATTATTTTATCAAATTCGATAAAAATAAATAAATTAAACATAACAATAAGAATTTAAACATTTGAAAGTACACCCGGAGACAAAATAGTCATGGCTAACATCCGATCATACTTAATATTCAAGGTAAAAAGCAATTGATGTTTTTCTAGGCTATTTGCTGAAAAAAAAAAGGGTAAAAACAAGGGAAGAAGAAGCAGAACCACAAGACAAATAGCCATTTTTTTCTTAGTATTTTCTTATAATAAATAGAACGGGTAGCAACATAAATAGCCAAATCAATGATAATTTATAAATGCAGAATTACTAAACCTAGTTTTCATATCAAGCATGAATAAAGATAAAAACATAAATGTAAATAAATAACTTTTTAAGATAGATATTCTCTAATATCCTGCTTCCAGTTGGAGCATGAAAGATCACAAATGTCCAACTTGAAAATAAGGTAAGCATAAAGTAAAATGTTATGGTAAAAAAATTTGCAGCCTTCAAACGTGGTCGGTGTTGCAAACTTTAGGTTGATGCTCCAATCTTCAGGTAGGTTGGTACTTTGATACCATGTTAAATCAATGGTTTCTTCTTGTTTTTCATTTAAAATAGGATGTATTTATACAAAATTACTAAACTTAATTTTGATATGAAGTATGGATAAATATAAAGACATAAATCTAAATAAATAATTTTCTAAGATATATATTCCCTAATACTAATAATTAGCAGCTGTATTATACCATGAAAGTGAACTGCGGCAGCAACCATGTGAAGGAAGGGAAGAAAATATCGTAGAACTTAGAAATTGTCCCACATTGGAAAGGGCAAGGAGGACTCCACCAATTGTGACTATAAAAAGCGTCTTACATGAAAATTATAAGCATACCTTTCTCGGCCTTTTGGCTAAGATCAAGTGTAGTATCTGTTCTTATCAGTTTAATATCTGATATGTGGGCCATCGGCTCACACGATATTAAATTTATTTTTTATGGGTGAAGGCCTACCATGGTAGCTTGCTACTTGGGTTTTCGCGTGTCGCCCTTGCGTTGCACTACTGCATGGGCTTGGCGCACCCCACCAAACTCAATTCAAATTTTATTTTATTTTTTCATTATTTTTTTGTTTATTTTATTTTTTTTCTCTTTCAATTTATTTAATTTAAGGGCGGAGGATTTGAACCTCAGATCTCATGGTTGAAGACATATTTTTATGTCTGAACTATGCTCGATTTGATAATAATATGATGATCTCTTAATAATATGGCGTTCATTTCAGAATTGTCTCCCTTCCAATGATCTAAATAAGAGGAAACATGCTATTTTCGGTTAGTTGTATAAGATTGAAGGACTACTGCCTACAGCGATTTGGAAATCAACACTTCAAATCCAAGACCGTTGGTTGAATCTTCATGCCTGCTTGTCTTGATCTCCTGAATTTTATTTGGCGTGTATCTCTGCTTGGGCTATATGGACTGACCGAAATAAGCTTTATCATAAGTCCCAAGTTTTTTTATGTGAATTTAAAGGTTGAATGGATTCAACATTACCGTGAAGATTTTTCAAGCAGGAATCTTCCTCAGTCTCATCTTGTCTCTGTTCATCAGGCCTCTATGGCAGTCCCTACTCATGGATGTGTGATAATTTTAGTTGATGCGGCTTGCAAGGAGGGATCTTTTGGAACTGACACTGGAACTTTTTTTAGGTCTCAAGCAGGCGATATTTTGGTAGCTCTCTAGTCTCATCATCAGAACTCTTACTCCCCAATCTGCGCGGAAGCTTTAGCAATTATTGAAGGTATGAGATTGACAATAAGAATTGAGATCCCGAATTTGATTGTTTTCTCTGACTCTCTCTTGGTGATTCAGATGTTAAAGAGGGATATTGATGCGTTGAGTGAAGTGCATACCTGGATTACCGACATCCTCTCCATGGCTTGTCAATTTTAGCTTTTGGAGTTCAATTTCCTTCCCAGATTGAGGAATGGTGTCGCTCACGCTTTGGCAAAGCGTGCGTTGTCGGGATTTTCATCCCTGGTTTTACATTTGTTTTCGCCATGGCTTACACGTTTGGGGTGAGTTTTCCATTTCGAATTGTAGCCTTAGAAGTAAATCTATTTCTCATTAATGAAGTTAGTTTGGAGCAATAGTATGGAAGAGTATAAAGCAAGATTGTATTGTTGACTCCACCATGGAAGCTCAGTATGTCGCGACTTACGAAGCAGCGAAGGAGACGATATACGACTTAGGAAATTTCTAACAGACTTGAAAGTCGTTCCGAATATGCATTTTCCTATATAACAGTTTAAACTAGTGTTAAAAATATTTACACCTTTGAAAATTTGTTTTACAAAAATAGAAGTTGAACGGGCACAAAGTGAATATACTGGTTTGATATTTTAAATTCAGGTGTGGTAAAGAAAAATGCCATAAATGAAATAGGACTAGCAGAAGTAACAATAAAAGTTCTGCCAAATCCAGCATAGCTTAATTGACATAAGATTGTGTCTATGACTAAGAGGTCATGGGTTCAATTCTCGCATTAATTAAAATATTTTTGTAAAAAAAAAAAAACAATAAAAGTTCTAACCGTAGAGAAATTATAAAATAAAAGAAATATTGAAGATAAAATATCATTTTGGTCCCTTATTTTGAAACTTGTTTCATCAATTTTTATACTCTCATTAAATTTTGATATTAGTCAAATTATAATTAATTATTAAAAACAAAAAGTAAAAAAAAAAAAAGTTATATTTATCTTATTCTATAAATTTTTGAAATATATTCATATTGTGTCTTCTCAAAAATAAAAATTATTATTATTATTATTGTACCAAATTCGATAATATTATTATTGTACCAAATTCGATAAAAATAAATAAATTAAACATAACGATAAGAATTTAAACATTTGAAAGTACATCGGGAGACTCTCAAAATGGTCATGGCTAGCATCCGATCATACTTAATATTCAAGGTAAAAAGCAATTGATGTTATTTTAGGCTATTTGATGAAAAAAGAAATGGTAGAGACAAAGGAAGAAGAAGCAGAACCACAAGACAAATAGCCATTTTTTTTCTTTAGGGGCGTTTGGCCCAAGGAGTTGGGAGGAGTTAGAGTTGTTCTGGGGAGTTCTGAGGTATGTTGTTTGGGGCAGGGAGTTGTTTAGTTTAGAGTTCTGAAGTCTGTGGTGTGTTTGGAGCAGAGATTGTTTAGTCTAGAGTTCTGAAGTCTGTGGTGTGTTTGGAGCAGGAAGTTGTTTAGTCTGGAGTTCTGAAGTCTGAGTTTATTTTAGCTGTTTTCTTATGCACAATTTTTTTCTACAAACTTTCAAAATTTTCTTATTAAGGAATTCTTTCAATTCTAATAAATTCTAAAAATGAAATATTTTTTTTTTATTTTATCTATCCTTGACAAATTTTTTTTTTGAAGACAACAAAAATAATTTTGAGTACAATACTTTACATTATTTTTTCACATTGATTATCAAAAAAAAAATATATAGATATATTTTGTTAGGACTCATCTTTAATTTTATGAATTATAAGATTGTCTACCCATAAGTATAGTCTATCCATGTATCAAACACATATTTCTCTGCCTCCACCATCTTAAACTTGTTATTCCATCTAAATCCATTCCACCCGTAAATCAGTACCTCAACAATGATGATTTATTTTAGTTTTTTTTTTTTTTTTGGTACAATTTGTTTCTATAATTTTGCATATTTTCATTGTTAAAGGCTTCTTTCAATAAATTTTAAGAATGCGATTTTTGCTTTTTATTTTATGTATTCTTCACAATTTTTTTTTTAATATAACAAAAATAATTTTGACCACAATACTTCATATTCTTTTTTCAATATCACTCACATTAATTATTCATTTTATTTGGATAGTTTTGAAATAAAAGAAATTCGTACAATATTGTGTTAAATATTACATGTGAATTTGAAAGATTTTAAACTATTAATTTAAACGGGTCCAAATAAGCTAATGTTTTTATTTATCTCCATGGTAAGAAATACTACATTTTGAATTTGGTTTAAGTATATTGAACAACCTAATTTATATTTAAGATAATAAAAATAGGTTGAATTGCATTTTTAGTCATTTTACACATTTCGTTTAAATTACGATTTTTTTAAATAATTAAAAATAATGTGGGAGGGAGAGAGAGGAAGAGAGATAAATGTGTTGCCTCGAAAAATGAGACAGACTTGAATAGTAATTACTGTAGAAGTCTGGGGAGTTGATATTTTTTATCCGAGTTCAACAAGTCCGTGGGCCAAACGGGGAGTTAACTTCTCCTCCCAACTCAGTGTCAAACAACTCGTTGGGCCAAACACGCCCTTAGTATTTTCTTATAATAAATAGAACGGGCACCAACATAAATAGCCTGTCAAATCAATGGTAATTTATAAATGCAGAATTACTAAACCTAGTTTTCATATCAAGTATGAATAAAGATAAAAACATAGATGTAAATAAATAAGTTTTTAAGATAGATATTCTCTAATATCCTGCCTCCAGTTAGAGCACGAAAGATCACAAATGTCCAACTTGAAAATAAGGTAAGCATAAAGTAAATGTTATGGTAAAAAAATTTGCAGCCTTCAAACGCTGGTCGGTGTTGCAAACTTTAGGTTGATGCTCCAATCTTCAGGTAGGTTGGTGCTTTAATACCATGTTAAATCAATGGTTTCTTCTTGTTTTTCATTTAAAATAGGATGCATTTATACAAAATTATTAAACCTAATTTTGATATGAAGTATGGATAAAGATAAAGACATAAATGTAAATAAATAATTTTCTAAGATATATATTTTTTTTTTTTTCTAAGATATATATTCTCTAATACTAATAATTAACAGCTGTATTATACCATGGAAGCCAACTGCAACAACAACCATGTGAGGGAAGAGAAGAAAATATTGTAGAACTTAGAAATTGTCCCACATTGGAAAGGGCAAGAAAGACTCCACCAATTGTGATTATAAAAAGCGTCTTAGATGAAAATTATAAGCATACCTTTCTCGGCCTTTTGGCTAAGATCAAGTGTAGTATCTGTTCTTATCAGTTTAATATCTGATATGTGGGTCATTGGCCCACACGATATTAAATTTATTTTTTATGGGTGAAGGCCCACTACCGTAGCTTGCTACTTGGGCCTTTGTGTGTTGTCCTTGCTGCATGGATCTGGCACACTCCACCAAGCTCAATTCAAATTTTATTTTATTTTTTTATTTTTTTTGTTTGTTTATTTTTTTCTCTTTCAATTTATTCAATTTAGGGAGGAGAATTTGAACTATTTTTATGTAGTAGTAAGTGGATTTTAATTATTTTTATGTAGTACTAAATCTTTAGTTAAACATAACATAAATTTAACTTGTTCTGTTCTATGTCATCAAGATTGTTTCTGTCTAAAATAAAAATTCTTTTATTCGATTACCAATATATTTCTTTGTTCTGTACATTTTTTTTTTTACTTAGGTAGTTGATTGGTTAGTTTATGACAACATTTTATATGGCGTTCATTCCAGAATTGTCTCCCTTTTAATGATCTTCTAAATAAGAGGCACATGAATGTTCTACTTTATTGTCAAATATGTAAATATAATACCTTATTGTCAAATATGCAAATATATGTCAAATATGCAAATATAAGAGAGAATTAGTGGAAACATGTTATTTTCGGTTGTATAAGATTGAAGGAAATTTGGGCAAACCTGTTGCTTAGAGCGATTTGGAAATGGAAATCAACACTTCAAATCCAAGACCGTTGGCTGAATCTTCAATCTTCATGTCTGCTTGTCTTGATCTCCTTAATTTTATTTGGCGTGTATTTCAGATTGGGCTATATGGACGGATCGAAATAAGCTTTATCATAAGTCCCAAGTTTTTTTTATGTGAATTTAAAGGTTGAATGGATTCAAGATTACTGTGAAGATTTTTCAAGCAGGAATCTTCCTCAGTCTCATCTTGTCTCTGTTCATCAGGCCTCTATGGCAGTCCTACTCATGGATGTGTGATAATTTTAGTTGATGCGGCTTGCAAGGAGGGATCTTTTGGAACTGACACTGTGCAAGCGATATTTGGGTAGCTCTCCAGTCTCATCATCAGAACTCTTACTCTCCAATCTGCGCGGAAGCTTTAGCAATTATTGAAGATATGAGATTGACAATAAGAATGGAGATCCCGAATTTGATTGTTTTTTCTGACACTCTCTTGGTGATTCATATGCTAAAGAGGGAGATTGATGCGTTGAGTGAAGTGCATACCTGGATTACCGACATCCTCTCAATGACTTGTCAATTTCAGCTTTTGGAGTTCAATTTCCTTTCCATATTGAGGAATGGTGCCGCTCACGCTTTGGCAAAGCGTGCGTTGTCGGGATTTTCATCCCTGGTTTTACATACGTTTTCGCCATAACTTACACGTCTGAAGTGTGTTTTCCATTTCGAACGGTAGACTTAGAAGTAAATATATTTTTCATTAATGAAGTTAGTTTGGAGCAATAGTACGGAGGAGTATAAAGCAAGATTGTATTGTTGACTCCACCATGGAGGTTGAGTATGTCGCGGCTTGAAAAGCAGCGAAAGAAATATGGCTTAGAAAGTTATTTACCCCTTTAAAAAATTGTTTTACAAAAATAAAAGTTGGCACAAAGTGAATATACAGGTTTGATATTTTAAATTCAGGTGTGGTGATAAGAATTAAAATGTCAATTTTTATTTTAAATTATTTATTCAATTTTTTATATTTTAATATATTTTAATACCTCAATTACAATTAAAAAAATTATAGAATTTTAAAAAATCAAATAATAATTATCTTAAATTACACATATCTAATTTATTGGGTTGGTTACATCAACGACAGATTTCAAAAAAATTGCAAATATAATATATTTTGAAAAGATTTACAAATATAACAATTTTTAATTACTGATTCAAAATGGTCACTTATATCTAACATGAACCTTAAATAGGTTGAGTTTGATTGATCAAGTAGTTGACTTTAACCCTTTTAAGCTAATAACAATTAGTGAGGGATAATTTAGATTTTATTTTAAGCATGATGGACTCAAATACTTAACCATGTAAATTGTTGGTGTAGGTTGAATTCAACTTTCAATCACAAGATGAAACTACTCTTTCAATTTCGACCATATGTCATGTTAATTTAGTAGAAATTTCTTATGTCATTGCACCTTTCAATTAGGGGCTCTGTTTGAAATTGTGTAGCTTTTAAAATAATTGTCGATAACTTTGCTTTTAGAAATTAACTGTAACAAAAAGTAAATTAGTGTTTGGTAAATTTTAACTTTAAACTTCAAAAATTAAATTCGAGCGTTTGGTAAATTAATACTAAATTGCAATGATTTAGCTATAATTACTAAAGTGGACATATTATTTCAATTATATTTATATTGATGTTTTTAGGTAAACCTAACCCATTATTTTGTTGCTTTAGTGAGCATTTTTTATGTCATTGCATAACATGATCACCAAAGATTCTGTTTGGGCTCCGACCTTAAAAAAACGATCTAATTATGTTTTATTTACAATTTTTGGAGTATCTTTAAAATCCGTCATATTTTTAGTTATTTTTTTAAATAATTTTTAAAAATAAATATACCAAACGCATTTCTATCGTTTTTGTTGTATTTTTAATTTTTGAAAACATAAAAATGAAAACAGATTCCCAAGCAAACCGGGCCTAAATTTCTTTTTTCCAAAGCATTTGAGAGATAAATGCTTTCTTGATTTTTAATGAGGGGTGGTTGATACATATTCCTAATTGTTGATGGAATCAATTTTAAAAGTTGTTGATAAATGACACATCACAATATGATAGCATCTAACTTATGATTGTATGGATAAAATATTTTGTTTTTAAAAAAAAATAAACTTTCATAAAACATTTTGTTTTAATTTTCCAAAAAAAAAAAAAAAAATTGTAACCGATGTCAATTAAGAGTAAAATAATTAAAAATATAGCACAATCTATCACTAATAGTAATCTAATAGTTTATCACTAATAGTAGTCTATCACCTCAGTTTTTTATAGAATTTTGTTAGTGACTATCACTGATAGTAGTCTATCAGTGATAGTCATATATCAACAATAATAACAGTCTATCAGTGATGGTCACTGAATTTTTTTTTTTTTTTGCTATGTTTGCAAAATATTTTAAATTTTACAATATTTGCCATTATTTTAGGCCTGGTTGCTCTTTGTACAACCAGCTCCATAAAAATTTCTATAAATAAAAAATTTCTTCAATTTAAATAGAAAATTTATAACAAAAAGTTATTTTATTTAATCAAACTAAACAAAAAAATAACTCCCCGCAGAAAATAAAATGACAAAAATAAATCAGCAAGTGAAAAAGTGAAAATAGAGCTACTCCTATCATGTCTATGAGACTTGGTCCACCATGGGATCAAGTTTTCATTACAAGATCTTTTTTTACCCTAAAACAAAGGAGAGATGTAATCTTGTCATTTTCTTTTATTGAACAAGAGTAAACAATTACTCTTTTTCTAAAATGCTATGCATAGACAAGTGGATATGATAGTTAAAATAGAGTTATTCTATAAAACACGTGTGCTACGTTATTTATATATATATTTTGATAATACGTAAGTTGAGAGATTCAAACATTTGACCTCTTAGTCGAATATATATACTTTATGTCAGCTGAGCTAAGCTAAATAGTTAAAATAGAGTTGTTCTCAAATATTGAATCCACCATAAGAGGATATATTTGCGTTTTAGGGCAGCAGTGAGGTTAGTAAGGCTGCAAAATCCACAACCATGAATTGATGATTGATTATCATATTTCTAAGTTACAACAACAGAAGTAAGTACCTATTTCAGACTTAATGCCCGTCCCTCGGCTCGGTGATCGAACGAGCACATTCGAGAATGACATGGCCTCCAAGTCTCTTCTCTAACAACCATTTAAACAATAAAGGAAACCGGGGGATGATATCGACTTTTTCCAAGAGATGTTCCTCCAATCCTCAAGTAGTATGAGATGCGGCTTTTATTCTGTTCGAGGTCATGGCTGCAACCAGCTAAACAATAGATCAAATTTTGCATAATCTAAAACTGGTTTTCATTTAATAAGCCATAATGGATACAACAGGAAAATTCATCACTGGAACAAATAGAAAAATATACAATGACCATGTTTATGATAACATTACTGAACTTTTTTATATAGCCACAGTAGTAAAAGAATAAAAAACAAACCGTTCGTTGTATCCTTCTTAACCCAAATCAGACTTGCGCCACACAAAGGACAAGCTTGAACTTGATGGTTCCTCAACTTTACATATTTAACAGCACCACGACCGTGTCGTTCGTGTTATGCACTTCTCTTTTCACTATTCTTGCTTCGGAAAGGTGATAGCAGGGAAAATGCACGAGAAGCTGTATCGAGCAAAAAATACATTTGATCTTGAGATCATAATGGTCTTACAAGATAAAGAGAATAGGGGAAAATAGAAACATGTCGATCTTTGGAAATGCTTACACTTCTGAGTTTTGCTGGCAGTGGGGGTTTCGTCTTGAGAAATCAGATTTTTCAGTGTAGGAGCTGATGGCAGCAAACAAAGGAGGAACAAAGATTATATAGTAAGCTCACAAAGCAAGGTCAACAGAAAAATACACATGGAAACATCTATAGTCATATTATTGTCAAACATGAACTTTGCATCATCCAACATTAGTTAAAGTCTCAGAGAACAGAAACCCTGCCATACTAGTTAGTAAGAGTGATATCTGACTTTTGATGAGTGGTTCAGGCCCCGTTTGATGATCATTTGGTTTTTTATTTTTTATTTTAGAAAATTAAGCCTATAAACACTCATTCCACCTCTGGGTTTTTTTATTTTGTTATCTACCTTTTACGAGTGTTTTCAAAATCCAAACTAAGTTTGGTTTAAAAACTTATTTTTGTTTTTGGAATTTGCCTAAGAATTCTAATGTTTTCTTAAAAAAGATGAAAATCATTGTTAAGAAATGGTTAGAAAACAACACAATTTTCAAAAACTAAAAGCCAAATGGTTATCATAGGGGACCTTAGTTCTCCATATTTCTATCTTATATGAAAAGATGTACATATGACTCAACTAACTAATTGAGTTTCAATTCATGATGAAATGTTGTCAATCATTATGTAGATAAAACAATACAATCATCATATATCTTAAGTGCTTATTGTGATATTAGAATCACTTCGGTAGCAGCATCTTTACTCTCAGATTTATGTATTTTTGTAAAAGAAAATTGTATTTGATTGTTACTAGAAATATAGGCATTCGCATTCCAGTCATCTGCTCAATATGTATCAAGCAACTAAAATATGATCTAATAGTATGTTACCTTCATTATGAGAAGAGGATTTTGTCCCAACATCATTGGTAATGGTTTCAGAACCATTTGCACTGATATTATCTGATTCATCATTATGCTCCTCTGTAGCTGAGCTATGATTCTTTCTCCCAAACTTCAATAATTGTCTGAGTCCTTTTGATGATTTTTTTACCTCAGGCTTCTCTGATGCTTCAGGAATCTTTTCCAATTGTGCGTTTCCATAATTAGGAACATAAGCTTTAGCAATTTCAGTGCCTGATGCTGCACTCTCCAAATCTGATGGGGTTGCTTTTCCATACTCCGAAACGCGTGTGCAAGGATCTTCAAAAGAAGAAACACGAGCATGTGGAGCTTTATATAATCTTTCAGTCGTACTAGGAGATGAAAACTTTTGTGCTTCCTGATCTGCACCATCCGCTGTCACCTGAACATAGGAGGTTTGTATATAAGGCTATCTAGGACAGTTAGCATCATTGTCCCAAATAAAAAACAGACAACAAACAAAGACACTAAACCTTTCAGGATGGCAGGACAATGAAATCTGTTGAGTCAAAGAAAAGAAATTAAAGAGATGTTTTTTAAGTCAATAAAATGTGTAGACATTAGGTCGAAAGATTAAAGATTGAGAAACAGAGACAATAATTAACCAATTAAACCACTCCGAGATAGTGCTGTTGTGAGATATCAGATATGTACACAAAAAATAATCAAATGAGATCTTTTTGAAGCACTGTTTGGCTTGTTGAATATACCAATAGTGCTACTGCATTAATATTACCCAATGCATCAGCAGTACGCATGGTCTTACAAGAAACTCTTCTTTTTCTTCTTTCTTTTTTGGGGGGCACTGTCATGCGATAATAAGAATGATGATGGAAAAGTAATAATAGTAAATTATCTCCAATTCCAATTACTATAATTTTGCTTTGAACTACTGTATGAAAAGAGAGAGAGAGAAGTGCAATTGCAATCTGCTGCATTCCACCTACAATCAATGCTATTGCTAATGAATTTATATTTAAAGGGTTCAACTTGTTCTGTAAGCATCACACTGTTCAAAGAATTCTCTAATAAGCTTTTCACATCTCTGAGGTAGCAGTCAATCATACCTCATAAGAACTCAATTGACCCTGTGTTTGGTGCTTGGTGACAGAAAATTCTGATGGGACATTAGTTTTCCCCTCCATTTTATGCTTGCTATATGTCCTTCGATCCGAAAGATTGTCTTCAGAAGCAGGACCTGTACGGATGGAAGGCTTCTCACATTCTAGCATTACAACAGTCTTCTCAACAACAGGGTTGTCATCCAGTTCATTATGATGTGAGACTTTGGCAGCGTTTCTTTCCATGGAAGCACAAACACCTTCAGAAACTGAAGAACAATTCACACTCTGCGTTAATTCTTTCGCTATCGAGTTCCCAATTGTAGCACCAGGTCCCTTGGGCGTTCTAATTTTAAGTTCCGGAAGAGTTGCAGCCTTGCTCTTATCCAAATTCATTAGAGCAGATATCTTCGTTTTGCTCTCAGTCTCATTAGATGTCTTCTTTTTGCTCTCAGTCACATTAGATATCTTTTTTTTGCTCCCAGTCTCATTAGTTACTTTTGCCTTTAAAGTTGCCTCGGTGCTCCGTGTCTTGATAGAAGAAGCATGATTGGTGGTACTCATTTTTGGCTCTGATAATCTTCTAATTCGATCCATGGATACTTTTTTGTCATTTGTAGCATCACTTTTCTCTTTCTTTAGTTTAGTAAATGAAGGTACAGATTGACTTAACCGGTTTCCAGCTGAGTGATTTCCACCATTCAATCTGCTGGGTTTTGCAGCTTTGTTGGAATCATTGGAACCAATTGAAGCCGTTCGGATGGGGAACCCTTGCAGAGGAGATGATGGTCCTGGATCTGAATCACTAAATTTTGATCCTTTCTGTGAGTTAGGTGACATTTTTGTTGGCAGGAGCTTTCTAGTTTGCTGAGAGGGCAATGATGACTGAGCAGTGTTGCTATTACCCCTGGCTGCAATTCTCTTTTGCCTCTCTAGCTTCAAAGTTTCTATTCTTTTCATTGCTTCGTCCTCCTGGATTAAAAAAAAACAAGAAGATTTAAGAATAAGTTATAGATCTTGAACAAACCAGCCAGAAAAACAAAATCTGCAACTTTGAGACACGACTAGCAAGAAAAATAATATACAGGCAGGATAAATAGTAGCCATATCACTTAACTACCCAAGATTTAGGATTCCATTTAAATGTGATTGGGAAGAAAAACATTTCTAACATGATACCTTCTCCTTTTTCAATTTCTGGAGATCAGCTTTATAAGTTCTTAGCTTTTCAGCACGTGCTCGTGCTTCATCTAAAGGACTCAACTTAGAAGGCTTTCCCTTCCTTATTGGCCCCCCAGTTTTTCTATCTGGAGTAATTTTTGGCTTTCGATCCTTGTCCAACCTTTTAGTCCCTTGTTTAACATCAGTTACCACTTCCTTCTTTTTATCCAAAGCTGGTATACGTCCAGCATGGACCTGCGTTTCGTATTCTAAAGCAGGATCATAACAAGCAGGTTTATTTTCTGTTTCACGCTTTGGCATCAGATTCAGTACATCTGGCTCATAGGTAGCAACTCTATTGGATAAGTTTTCTGCCTTATGATTTGAAGATGGAAACTCAGAATCCATGTCAACAGCACTTCTACCTTCCTTTCCAACTGCATCCATTGAAATCGATCTCAATGGAACTATGTAAGAATCACCATCCAAATTAGTTGAAGAACTTTTGTCATAGCTCTTTTTTGTATTATCAAAGCCATTTACAGCTAATGGATCCAAGTGGACGTTAGAGTGAGATTGACCTTTTTGTCCATAAACCATAAAATCATCACTGCTGGGCCTCCTGTAGCCATTTCTTCCTCCATCTAGTTCTGTAGACTGCACATTCAAATGACCATCCCGGCCGGATAGACTATCTCTTCTGGAAGTTAATAATTCATCATTTGATGCCCTTGACACGCGGTTGATTCTTCCACCAACTCTATCAATGTCTGCAGCACCATTTTCTTGGATTTCATCTCTGTTCCATCCTTGAGCAATTAATGGATCAGCACCAACTTTATTTTGTCGCCTTTTCTGCTTGGTCTCCCTTTCCATGGTGAACAGGCTTTTATCAGCATGATGTTTGTCTCCATCAGCATCTCGAAGTAAGAGATTTTGGAATGCTTGCCAATGTCCATCTGCTTCTGGTGAAACAGTTTTTGCAGGAGTATTTGATTGATCTCCAAAATTTAGATGTTTTCCTTTGCTCCTTGACGATCTAGCAGATTTCTTGTGTTTAATTTCCGGACTAATAACCTGTGAATCTCCATCTTCCCCACTTTCACTTTCAGACGGTGAATCTGTTTCACTGTCTGATGAGCTGTGCCTCTTCGATGCAATGTAGTTGATGTTGCGGATGACGACCACACCCGATTTCTTTTTACCTGATTGACCAGATTTTCTCAGATCTTCTGAAGCTTCTTGCTCTGATTCTGCATCAGGTATTCTTGTTTTTGAAGCATTTGTCTCCCAGGTTTCTTGTTCAATGGAGTTATCTCCACTATCCATGGAACGCCTTTTACCTCCCATTTTTTTACCGTCACCCAGGCGAGAATCCTCTGTTACTGGATAATGTGGATGAAAGAAAGGGCTACTTCCTGCATAGTTCTGATAGTACGGCATTCCTTGCATGGGATATCCTTGAAAGACAGGTAATGCACCTGGAGGAGAATTGATGGGCCAGGGAGGATACACATGATGAGGATACTGCCCTTGAATATACTCTTGGTGGCCTGGTGGTGACTGGTACATCATAGGTGGATTTCCATCTGGGTAAATGAGTGGACAAAAAATCTTTTAACCCAAAATTGAAAAGAGTAAAAAAAGCAGCATTGTACAAGGCACACATGTAATGTAGTATATGTAGTGTTTCTTAGTGTATAGATTTGATACAAAACCAGGAGACCGTAAATTCAACTTCAATTATTACTTGAGACTCTATCATGGTTGTTACTGACACAAATAAAATGATGTAGCATGGACATTCTAAGTCTACGACAATAACTTGGAAGCTTCAGTTTAGAATACATTTTTTAACCAAAATTCATCAAATTTATAAAGTTAGCATATTGCATTCGCACCTGCACTTGCATTCCCCTTACCTGTTGAAGATGGATCGTTTTGAGATTCAGACATTGCTTCTCTAGATTCTGTCTGTTTGTCAGTCATACTTGTAAGTATAATGCCTGACGTACTCATGGAAGGGGAGAAGTCTGGCCGGCTGGACAATGCTTCTGCTGCTTCAATTTCGAGCCATTGGCCACTTTCATGCTTTCTTTTCCATAGTTCTTTGAATTTTACGCATGCATCCCTGTTTTTTTGCAGCAAATTATTCACATTATGAATCATCAACTGCAAGAAATATGATGTAAACATCAACGTAATGCTTTTTAATATAGCTAGAAATATGAATCTCTGCGTACATCAATCGTGAGGCTCCAAAGCTGTTGGCAAATGATATCAATGTTGACATCTGATCAATGTCAAAACCAGCAGCAACAGCTCGAGCAAAAGCCATCCCTTGCTCTTTTTGTAGCATAGTTTTGCGTGTCTCCAGGACTTTCAGAAGCTGAGCTCTGATGGGAGATTATAAATGACATTAAAAATACTCACAGTAACCGAGTAAAGTCGTCAAATTTCATTGCATAATTGTCCTCCTTAACTAAAGGAAGCCAACAGCAGATATACTTTAGTTTACTTATTTATTTGCAAATTTATTTTTTGTTTGTGGAAATTCAACTCTGCACAATAGTTTGATTAAATAAAATTGTGGGAACACCTTTGCATCTGTGATATGGAAGTGAAGAAGTACAAAAGAGAAGCAAAAACTTGAGAAGAAATTTCCCAATTGTGATCAGTCCTTTCTGTGTAAGGGATTAGCGGGAAAAAAATAAACAGCTTTGAAAGATAAGATATAATTCTCTAATTGCAATCATATAAGGTAAAAAAAATTGAAAAATAGTGTAAAAAATGGAATCAAATTACATATTAGAATTTTAAAGTTGCCACTTGAGATTATGTGTTGTTAGCTATTGTCTTTACATCTAGGCAAGGCTTGCAATAGGCGTACATATGCATATTAGTATTCAAGATTCTAAGTGAGTATTTGCAATTGTTCACTAGCGTAGATTTGATCTATTTAAGTCAAGAAGTTAGAGAACACAATTAACAATCACTAGAGATGGTATGTACTTTGAGTTCTCCTCTGACATATATCCATTGGCTTCCAGTGAGTTTGCATCAGGCTGCCAGATTTTTAAACAGAGCAAATTAAAATAAAGAAGTGAAAATTGTTTGTTCAAGAGCATATTTGAGTACCACTTACCTTGTACAGAACAATTGCTTTCTCCTCATTACCATCCAGAAGAGACTTGCTTGCTGTTAAAGACCGCAGTGTTTTCATTCATGAATCAATTTGTTTGTTAAAAATCACAGAATCTAAGGTACATAAATATTGACTTAGTTAACAGAACTTTCGCAAAGGTACAATTGAATAGAAAACATACAAGTAGACTTAAAATGTTTGTAGAATTCCTAAACAAAAAGAATAAGAAGAAATGACTATAATTATCCAAGACCAGGATATCAACTCAAATGGAAAATAATCTATGTTAAAAAAATGAAAGAGAATTTTCTACATGCCTCCACTATTTACCTTCGATGGTGCTTTCTGTAGGCTTTGTAGGCTTTCCGCCTTGCTTTTCATCTACCTGTTAAATGAAACTGGATTGAAAGATGGACCTTTAATGTCAACATGATGAGTATTACTAATATGCTAGAATATACTTACAACATTTGGCCCCATGTCATTGTTGCCCTGAATCACGATTGCCTCCTCAATCTGTAACATCTCTGATTCAATAGTGTACACCCGTTCCAAGATTTCAGGGGTGTTTACAAATCGAACAAACCTAAAGGTGGCAATTTATCAGTATATGACTATCTACTAACACGAATTGCCCAAAACCTCAATACTAATGCAGAGTAACACATGGCCGACCTAAGGCAACTTGGGCAAAAATTAAAATTTACTACTTTAGTTATACATTTTTTAGTTCTATCATTTCGCATTCATTTATAATTTTTTTGGAGTTAATTAGAAGAATTTTGTCAATTTTATTATATGCTATCCGAAATTAGGGGACTTGGTAGAAAATGGGACCCTCTGGAACTATGAGGCATAAGGTGATCACTTCATTTGCTTTTTTTTTTGTCTATTTTTTTTTTATATCCGTCTGGGCCAGCTTGCGCGCACCTCGACTAATCTCACGGGACAACCGCCTGACCCTACTACATTTGGTTGCCAAGAAAACTCAATCCTAGCCTCCTAGGTAGGTGGCCACCATGGATTGAACCTATTCGCTCTAAACCCAATATTATTTTTCAAAGCCCTTATTGACCACTAGGCCAACCCATGAAGGTTCACTTCATTTCTCTATTCCTAAGGTCGGCATTGCAATAACAGGCTATTACCTATTAGGAATCGAGGACATGTTAAATTTTCAATGGTTGTTACTTGTTAGGCACTTAATATGGACACATTTATATTGATTCTAGAGGCAAAGATAAATACTATGAATAGAATATAAACACATTCTTATTGAGAGTAATATTGATGTATATTTATGAATATGAGAGATGTAAAGGTTCATAATATCAATACAACCTCTCCATGGTACCCTTCGTGAACCATGTTCTATCACTGCGAGGGTCTGGCTCAAGAATAATGGAATAACCACCTCTATCCATCTGTTCTTGTGCAATCTTCAAATGGGCAAGAAAAGGGTTCAATAAACCCGAAGCTAGCTTCTCAGACTTTCCATTTGCAGATATAATCAAATCACACCTGATTCGCGTGTGAGATAAAGAGAGATGGTCAACTATCAACGACTATCAAAAAAAAGAAAAATTATACACCAATTTTCATAGATAAAGAAAGTTCAATGACTCAATTTTTACTTTCTGCAGAAAGAATGCTACAACCTTAACAAATAAATACTTATGCTAAGAAATCAAAAGCTAGAATAAAATGGTGATGGCAGGTCAGAATGTCAACAAAATCAAACAAAATCAAACGAAAATGATATTGTGCACCAAGAACTAATCAAAGTGAAAGTTAAAAAAAAAGAAGCTAAAATACTAAAACTAAACGCGGCATAGCAGATCGCTTGAATCAAAGAAGTTCATCCGAGCTATTGACAAGAAATCAGAAACAAGTAACCGAATCTAATTCTTGAAACATTGGCTAACAATCGTATTATTGTAAAGCAATTCATACGATAAGCCAAGAACATAAACCTGGTTCGAGTAGGTGTGAGCTGAAAAGTAGCCAAATCAAGCCTAGTCGAGGACTTCATTGCTGAGACAAAGAAAACAATCAGAACAACGAAACTCAACAAGCACAATACAAAATCAACGAATTAGTCATAAAAGTGAGATCAGAACAACAAATAGATGAAAAGGAGAAAGAAACTGAATCTGTGAAAAAGTAGAACATACCGAAAGAGAGTGAGAAGCAGGTTTGTGGCAGCAAAAGATGAGCTCAAAGTTGAAGAAGAAACCTAAGGGAGAAAGGTCATGTAGCTCTAAAGATGAGCTTTAATGGCAGCTGCCGCCATGAGAGAGAGAGAGAGAGAGTTGCAGAAGCAAGAGAATCCAAGACTGAGAGAGAAAAGAGAGTGAAAAGAAAAGAAAACTTTATGGTTGGGGTGAAAGGGAAAATAGAGTGAAGAGGAAGGGTCTTTTTGCAAAATAGAATAAAGTTGAAAAACAACGGCATGGACAAAACGCTGCCAGAAAACGACACATTTCAATTTGCCAGTTTCTCTAATTTCTCTAATTATCGAAAAGAAATTAACGGATAAAACTAAAACGGTAGATTTTATTTGTCTGAAAATGCTTAAACATTGAAGATTAATATTATTTTGGAATAACTTTGAAAAAAATTGCTTTTTTTTTAAATAAAATCGCTCTTTCTTTCTAAAAATACTTTTGAAAAAAAAACTATTAATTTGTCCGTAGCAGAAAAAAAAAATCTTAATTAATAAAATGCATTTTTTAAAAAATAGATTAATTTTGAAACTTTTTTTTTTAAACGTCAGATAATTTTGACTTTAAAGTGTTGGATTGAAAATCTTTTAAATATGTAAAGCATATTAATAATTTTTTTTTTTTTTTTTTTTTTTTGAATAAAAAGGCATATTTATAATTAAATAACATAATTATTTTTTTTATATATGTAATACAACCAAACAAAATTGTTATTTCAAATAGCTTTTAAAAAGGTAAGATATAAAAATATGAAAAAAAAAAAATACTTAAATACTTAAATAGTATATTGAAAATTTCAATTTTTTTTTATCATAATTTACCCGTTTTTTTTTTTTTTTTTTTTTTTTTATCTAATAATGATTTAACCTCACGTTGAGGAGGAGATTGTAATTTTAAATGTTTGTAATGTTATTTTTTTAAAACAAATATTACATCGTGAATTAAATACGAAGATTTTTTTGTCTTTTTTAGAAAGTATTTATATATTTTTTTAACATATAATCAATAACAAGAAGATGTTTGTCTTAACTTACTTTAAATTATTATTCAAAAAAAAAAAAACTACTTTAAATTATGTTTTTTTTTAAATAATAATAATAATAAATAAATAAATAAAACCCTTAAATTGTGTTCAACTTCACATGATATATTTTTTTTCTTAATTGATATCAATAATTGATTTGTTAGGTCTCTCGTTACAATTAAGTCTTTCAAAACAAGACACACAAGATAAATAATCTTAAAAATAGAAGAAAACTGGCAAAACTTTGTGAGCAAGGGAGTGAGTCAACCCATTGTCGCCACGATTGGTGTGGTGGGAGGTGACGTTGTCAAACACAGGTGTTAGTACCTTTGCTTCTTCAATGAAAAAGTTACCTTAGTAAGATTAGTGGAGGTGTTGTTAAGAAGATTTATCACCTCAAGACGATCATACTCCACTTCCAAGTGACAAAGGTTGAGGGAAAGAAGATTTTTTAGGACCTTTATGATGGCTAATGATCTCACAAGTCTGAGTAATTCGGTGTACACTAGCCTGATGAACACGACACAAATGGTCACGAAGAACCCAACCTCAACCACATGTTTGGCGGTCTAGATTCCATGCAACATTGGTGTTCAATTTTCATAAATTCATTGGTGGTGGAAACTAGTCGATAGATGCCAAGGACGTCGGATCGGAAGACACGGGATTTTGGCGAACCGCTACAATCTTCCATTTCAAGTCATCAGTCGACTTCCTAACAACATCGATAAAGCGAGCTATGCAATCGTTGATTGAATCTGCATCAGGTCGGAGCCCTTGAAAAATGAACTTATTCCTCGCCTCACAAATCTGTTATGCATTCAGGATCTTTACTTCCAGCTCATCCATAGGACCACACTCCAAAATTCATTCCAATGGTCTTGAAGATTCCATCTCGTCTTGTCATCACGAAGATTATCAACATTAATTAGTAGAGATAAAACTAGCCAATATATCATTTGTTACCTTACATTTCCACATTAAGTGGGTCAAAACTCCTCATTGTTCCTACAGAAAACACACGAAAGGTCAATATGGACACCCTTCCAAGCTAACTTTGGTAGGAATGAGATCATGATAAACGGGGTTTAGCCTTCCAAAAAAACATTACATCTTTTCTAGAGGGAGGAAGCCTCACTTGACAGAAATTTTTTTTTTTTTGTCGAGATCCCAAATGATCTCATCCTCATACGTCAACTCATGCAAAGTAATCTGAAAAGTGTCTTTTGCATCATTGGGTTGGAATGATGATCTAATGAGAGATTCATCCCACCGACCTCCTTCGGTTATTAGAGATCTCATGTGGTGATCCCTTAGTGATAAAGGCACGAACATGGGAATGCGGAATCCATCTCTAAGAATCCATTGGTCTAACGCAATTTGAGACTTACATATCCTATACGCCACCGATAACTTTTTTCAAAAAGATTTCGACCCCACAAAATACTTTGCCATGAATAAGAAGGGTTATGCCCCAAACCTGCATTCAGAAAAGTCTTAGTTTTTAAGTACTTACCTCGAAGCACCTTATAGAGTAAGTTATTAGGCCACTTGAGAATTCTCCAGCTTTGTTTGGTCAGCATCGTCCGTTTAAAAATATGAAAATCTTTAAATCTGAGCTCACCGCCTTCTTTTCTTTAGCATAACTGAGACCAACTACGCTAGTGGATTTTCTTCTTGTCTCCCATCGAGCCCCACGAGAATCTAGCATACATGAAACAAAGCTCTTCGCAAAGAGACTTTGGCAACTGAAAACAACCCATAGTGTATATTGGGATGGTCTGAGTCACTACTTTAATTAACACTTATTTGCTACCCATTGAGAAAAAATTTATCCTTCCAACCTTGCAAAGTTTTCCATACACTGTCATTTATGGCACTATAGGCTCTCTTATTCCTCGGGGTTTGGGAAGACAACCTTAAATATTGGCCCCAGGTAGGGGTGTGGGAAATCACAAGTTGATCTTGGATTTGTTGCACCACCTTAGGTTTGATATTCTTACTGGCGATGAACATTGACTTCTTAAGGTTTATAGCCTGACCGAAAGCCCTTTCAAAAATTTGAAGAACCTACTTAGCTGTACTCCAATCGTTTTTCTAGACTCGAAAAAAGATCAAGTTGTCATCTGCAAAAACAAAAACAAAAAAAAGTGAGAAATGGATGGACAATCAGGGTTAATGCGCAAACCTGTAAGGCGTAACGCCGACTCCTTCTGATGGAGAAATGTAGAGAGACCTTCCATACAAATGAGGAAAATATACGGGAAAAGTGGGTTACCCTAACGCAAACCTCTGGACGGTCGAAAATCTCTATGGTTAGTGCCATTAAACAGGCTCAATAACGTAACTGATTCAACGAACTGCATGACTAGCTGAATCCAGCGGTGACAAAACCTCATCTGTGGTACAAAACAATATATTAAAAATAATTAGTGGGGTGGGGATCGAACCTAAGACCTTTTGGTCACTAGTCTTTATCATGTATGCTCTCGTTGGCCTTTGACAAAGTTTAAGAGTTTTAAAAAAAAATCATATGCATTCTAAAAAAAGGGTTGTCTTATCAATTTTAGTATCTACAAACCTAAATATATTTCGATTGGTTAAAACATTATGCATGTGTCTTAAAAATCGAATGTCCAGCCAACATGAGCATAACTCAACTGACATATAAAGTATGTACCATCAACTAAAAGGTCAAAGTTTGAATCTCTCATCCCACATGTTATAAAAAAAATTGTTCAAATTTTTATCATCACTTTTAAACTAAAAAAGAAAAGAAACTTAGGAGATGTTTGGGCCACCAACTTGGAGTTGAGTGGATTGAAATATTATAACTCACCGTTCATGTTTGACCCAACGATTATTATAACCTACAGCCACAAAATAATTATACTGACTTCAACCGTATTTATTATTCACAAACTATTATAACCATTCATTATAATAACTCAATCAGTCTCAAATAATTCCTTAAGAGTAATTTAATGTAAATATTAAGGATCTGAATTTTCAAAGAGGATATGGATATTGACATTCATGTTTTTTTTTTTTTAACATGAAATAAAAATGAATAAACTTGTAAGTTTTAATTGAATTAATCAATGCTATATTTCGAGGGAAATTGTAGTAAATGACAATTTAAGACTTATTGTTTGCAAATATAGCATGTTTTTAAAAATTTTGCGGATATAGCAATTTCTATCGCTGATATCTTATGACTGATAGAAGTCTATCGCTGATCACCTCAGCTTTTTATAGATTTTTGTCAGTGATAATAGTCTATCAGAGATAATAGTCTATCACTGATAGAAGTCTATCAGTGATATAATAAAGTCTATCAGTGATAGAAACGAGTTTTTTTGCCATATTTGCAAAACATTTTAAAGTTTGCTAATTTTGCAATTAGTTTGGGCCTGATTGCTATTTGTGCAACCAGCCCATATTTCGAAAAAGATACTTTTTTCCCTTCTTTTTTTATATCGAAAAAGCAATAATTCTTTATTACTAATAGGATTTATAGGATTTATATTTAAATTGGTGATACTTGTTCACATTACCAATTTTCTTTTACATCTTTTTTTTATATATATATATTTTATTGGTATTTTATAGTATTTAAAATGCTAATTTTTTGTACTAAGAAAATTATAATTGATATATTATATTAATTTATTTATGTAAATATGAGTTAAAAATTTTACTCCAATGTATATATATATATCGTAATTTATTTTCACGGCTTTTTTTTTTTTTATTTTTGCTCTCTCTCTCAAATATGAGAAGTCATTTTCATGTCCACTTGATATTGATACCTAGTCAAATAAGAACATTTCTCAATCTCTCCTCTGCAATATAATGACAGTCAAACTAGATAATTTATTTTGAAACATATATATATAAATAGTATATGTGTGGTCAATTTTATTATTAATTTTTTTTTTTTTAACATGTTGGGGTGGAGAGTTGAACTTAAAATTTCATGATCACTAAACGATACATTATGCCGTTGAGTTATGTTCTTGTTGGCAGTATATGTGTGGTCATGAACTCATTTAATAAAAATATCACATGTAACTATTAGTATTAATCTACAAAATTCAGTCGATTAAGTTCATCTAAGTTCCAAATTATGTGGAGACTCTCAGTTTAACTAGATAGTTTTTCAACATTTCGATGAATGACACATGCATGCACGAAAAAAAAAAAAAGCCAATGTCATCATCTATAATTAAACATTATTATGTAACAAATCTATATATTACTCAGAAGAAAATACAATACTACAAAATATAACCATGCAAAAAAAAGATTTTTTTTTTTTTTTTTTGCAAAAAAATTTAATTAACGTGAATGAGGATTGAACTTCTGACCTCTTAGTTAATGAAACAACTTTATAATTCGATTTGACCCAATTATATATATATATATAATTCGATTTGACTCAATTTTTTTGTTTATATATATATTTTGAGTTTTATAAAAATATATATATATATATATATATATATATATATATAAAATAGGACTAGTTGCACAAATAGCAATCATGCCCAAACTAATTGCAAATTTAGCAAACTTTAAAATGTTTTGCAAATTTGACAAAAAAATCCGTTTATATCACTGATATACTTTATCATATCACTGATAAACTTCTATCAGTGATAGACTATTATCACTGACAAAAATCTATAAAAAGCTGAGGTGGTAGCGATGGACTTCTATCAGCCATAAGATATCAGCGATAGAAATTGCTATATCCGCAATTTTTTTTAAAACATGCTATATTTTTAATTATTTTATTCTAAATTGACATCGGTTACAATTTTTCTATAAAATATTATTGTCCGAAAAAATAATGAGAAATATAACTATGAATTTTTTTTTATTACAATAATATAAGTTGTGATTTGTCAACTGATAGTGAGAAAAATTTAATATTGAACGAAAGATATTAAATTAGTAAATTTGACAACCATCACTAATGAAGAATAAATTGTTTATTAAAAAATGAAAATGAAAAAATACATGAATTATTTGATTATTGGTATTATTATTATTATTTGGCTATGTAGACAAAAAAAAAAAAAAAAAAAAAACAGCCATCTATATCGCATTGGTGTGTGATAGGCTGGCATTTCCCTTATGTTTCGGTTGAGTGGTTGTCTCTTTTTAATTAAAATCCGACATTTTGATTTTGGGTTTGACTATTTGTCAATTTCATTTTATTTCATAATAACTAATGCCCCCACTATATTTCAAAAAAAAAAAAAAAAAAAAAAACTAATACCCCACTAATTACATTATTAACGAATTTGAACCCTTTACAAGATTCTCATTATTATTATTTATTTATTTTTAATTTTTTTACTTCATTTTTTTTTATTTGATGACATACTACTGATACAAGATTATCATATGGTACTTTATCTTTATTTTATTTTTTAAATTAAACTTATAATTGAATTTACAATAATAAAGTAAAATATATATGTACCAATCCAACATTTAAGCATAGTTCGGACTAACTAAGATATGTCAAGGTGAGCATAGTTCAACAGTAAATGACGTGTACTTCTTCATTTGATGTCGGAGGTTCAAATCTTCCTACCCATTTTTTGTACTGAAAAAATACTAATTTTTTTTTGAAAAAAAAATAAAAAAATAAAAAAAATAATTAAGACATTAATCTTGACAAAAAAAATTTAAAAACCTTCTAAATTCTTTTTTTATATGTATTTTAAAAAATGTATATAAATTTTATATATGTAATGACATATCATTTTTCTTTAACTTTTATATTTATATAATAGTGAATTATGAATAATGTTTAGTAAATTTTGTTTGTAGAAAAAGTAAACCTGCTTTAAAAATATAACTTCATTTTTTAATATAGGTAAAGTTATAGATTTAGGTCTACTTTTAAAAGGTTTAATAGGATCTTTAGAATTTTAAAAATATCTAATCTAAGGACGTTAAAGTTCTAATTTTGTATCTAATACATTAGTGTAATTTAAAAATATTTAATATAATTTTTAAATAGTTTACACAATTTAAATTATGTTAATTAACTAATTAGGTTAAACATATTTCAATATTTTTTTTTTTTTCAAAAGTATTTAATTCATCTCGGGAGAGATTGAACTCTCAAACTCTTAGTCAACTAGATGTCAATTGAACTATGCTTGGCACATATCTCAATAATTAAGACTATAATATGAAAAAAAATATTATAGGTTCGAATTTTCACTCTCATATTTTGTTGAATAAAAAACGTTATTTAAGAACTGTCCCAAATAAATTTTATATTGTTGTACAGAAAAGAAAAAAAAAAAGTGGCCAAATATATGTATAAAAAAATTTCTTTTAATTATTTTTTGGTCGTTAATTATTATTTATTTATTTTTTTTTAGGAGAAAGTTTGGAGATCATTCCCCTTTATTTTTTCTTTTAATTTTTACTTCAATTTTTATGAGAAGTCAGAAGGACTTTTGTTGAAAATGACTACAATGCCCTTATTCTGTCACTCTGTTTGGTTCTTTTTCATGAATTTGGCATACTCATAACTGATACCCTTCAGGGCATGAATGGAATTTCCAATTGGTAATTCTTAAAATAAATCTGACAAATAAAAAGGGGTCATTTTATTTTAGATACTTGCGCAATTTTTATTTATTTGTTTTTAATTTTTTATACAGTGCAAGTGCAGACTGTTTAGTTTTTGAAACTACTATAATTACGTGTTATCTATAGACCAACTTAATTATTTGAGTTACAAATTTGTCAAAATTTCAATCTTCACTCCACAATTATTGCACTAAAAAAATAATGTACTCAACTCTAATTCATGTAATACTAGAAGATTACCCACTTCTTTGTTCAGTTTATATTAATAAAATTATATAAAAGAGAGAAAATCAATATATATATATATATAATCTTTACCTTTTCCTCTCATAATTTTTCATACAAACATAAGAGTAAAAGATGTTTTTTCAAATACTTTTTAAATTAAAAGTAATAAAAGACCATTTGGAAAAAACTTATCTACACAATAAAATTTCAAAATCATCATTAACAAATAATGTGAATCATTTTGACCGACATGGGTTTAACTTCTCAGAAGGGTAGGCAAAACTTTTTAGCTTTAATATATGAAGTCATATTACAACAATGTCAACTAGAGATGTCGATTTATCCCGTTCCGTTCTGACCTCGCCTCGAATGGGACGAAAAATTCTCGATTACACAGAAAATGGAATAGGGAGCGGAAATTATTTTTGCCCCCGTTTAACTACATACTAATTTGAATAATTTAAATATATTTAAATCAATTTATACACTAGGGACTTAATAATTACACTTGAACAATTTTTCAAAAAAAAAAAATAATAAAAAAAGAGTGAAAATAGTAAAATTATACTCTCTCTTAACATGAGGTTTTTGCACAAATGATCTCCTCAGAGTTTTAATGTCAAATGATCCAATTTTTTAAAACGATATTTTTTTACTTTTTCTCGTGATCAACAAGCTTCTTCCTTCTGTGAGAAGTTATTGTTGAACAGGATCGCGAGAGAGATGACTTATAGTGTCCTCGTGCTCAACGTAGTGCTGATGATGTCATCAAATGGACAAAAAACATGCGTTTTTAGTGGGTCAAAAAACATTGTGATCCGGGATCATCTGTGCAAATATCCTCCCTAACTTGGTTGTTTTTGTTGTGAAAACTATTTTTTTTTCTTTTGAAAAAAAAATAAAAAATCCCATGTTAATAAGTTTTCTGCATCAAAAAACTATTTTAAATGTTAAAAACAAGAATTTACAGTGGAACCATGTCCTTTAACTACCCAACAATCGAAATCAATTCCATCAAATTATACACCTTTTTGGGGCTCTATCTAGTAAAACAATAGAAATTAGGTAATCTAGAAAAAATCATTCAATAGGAATCATATCATATAACATCAAATAATCCAAGGAAATTATTACATTACTTGAAAACCAATAATGTAAAAATTATTGTTGGCAGTTTATAGGGCATGCAGTGGCCTTGGCCCATCCCCTCCTTTGTCCCCCATAACAACACCCATTTTTCACCAGCTTTTGATGCAATTAATGGGAAAAGGGGAACAAGGAGTTAATAAAACTTCTCATGTTGAACACCCATTTATTCTTCCAACACCAAGTTATAAAAGGTAAGTCCTTTGTTCCAAGAATATTCCTATCCTTTACAACTTCCTTTCAAAAGTTGTATATATATATATATGAGTGTTCGACCCAACTTACACACACCTTAATTAATTTTACGGGACATACCGTTTAATCCTACAATATTGATTGCCAAAGAAATTCGTAGAAAATTAATTCTCAGGTAGGTGGTCACCAACAATTGAACTCATTCACTCGGAGAGAACTTTCTTTCAAAAGTTGTAATATTACACACTCTTGAGCTCTTGTAGTTAAAACAATCAGTGAATAGTAAATACTATTAAAATGAGTGGAGTCACCTTATTTACCATGGACTTAAAAAATTGGTAGACCAAACGTCGATTAGGTTATAATAATTCAGTCCACCCAACTTCAAGTTGGTGGCCCAAATACTCTTAACCTTTCATCAAAGTACGGAATGTCAACGTGGTCGAACGTCCTTCTTTTAGACTTAATCCGGACAAGCGTCTACGTCACCGTCAAATCGAATTTTCGTCTAGTATTTTAACAGATTTCTAGTTCAATAGTAGTTTTGAAACGTTTATGAAAAAATGGTAATATTGAACTTTTAAAAGAATATGAATATTTTTTAAACAAATGACAAACTTCATGACTATTTTTTTTCTCATTCCTTCTTATCATTTAAAGTTAGAAAGCCAAAAGGAAATTTGAAAATGTCTCTCAGAGGCATTACATCGAACATGTTGTGACCATTACCACCAGCAACCCCACTAATTTTTTTTATAAACAAAATGACAATGTCTCTCACAAGCATTGCATTAAACAAGTTTCAAATGTCACCAACACCCACCAAGTACCCAAAAAATGGAACTGTTTCTCAGAGACATTATATCAAACAGGTTATGGGCACTCTCAACCCCACTAGTTTTTTAAGGAAATGGGAAATGTTTCTTAGAGCCATTATATCAAACGTGTTATGGGCATTCTCAGCCCCACTAGATTTTCAACAAAATGGGAAATGTTTCTCAGACACATTATATCAAACAGGTTACAGACGTTAACAAGGCCCACTGGTTTAAAAAAAAATGAAAATGTTTCTCATAGGCATTACGTCGAACAGGTTGTGGAAGTGAAAAGTAACGCATTCGAATGAGTGAAACAAGATAAAAGAGAGAGACCCACTTACAATAAATGAGCTTTTTGAGTGGCAGATCCTTAAAGTACGCTGTGACTACGGAGAAATGGTTTAATCTTCTTTGATTCTTGCAATTTTGGGGCTCGAAGATCAAAAGGAGAGGAGTTTTTTTTGGTGAGAGATTATGGGTTTTTGTGCTGCCGACAGCCGCCAGGGCAGGGCAGGGTGATGGTTGGTGGGGGCTGTTTACTTGCCGCACGACAACTTTATTTGAAAATAGTGATAAACTAATTCTTACTTTGGATAATTATGAGAATTGAATGTTAAATATATTTGACATTAGGAAAAATATTGATTAAGGATTTTAAGAATTATGGTTAGTTATCAATTATTATTATTTATTTATTTTGATTACTTGACTTAATTTTGTCATTTATCTTATAAATACCCTTTTTAGTTTTTTTTTAACGTTAATTAAATTTCGTATTTCGATATTATAAGATTTTTATACACGAATTATTGAAAAAAAACTTTTTTTTTTTTTTTTTTTTTTTTTTTATCTTGATTGGTTATATAAAATGTTGTCACAGGTAGGAATGAAATAATCGATCAAGTTGTGCTCAAAGCCCACGAGAGGTCCAAGGCCCAAAAGTGAGGCAAGTGGCACGCCCATGCAATATAGCACACGAGTCACTGAGGGATGAGTCGTTGACGTGGTTTCGGACCAAGTTGATGAGTCGAGCTCGCCTAAAAGGTTGGCCCTGTGAAGGTCGACCAAGGTCCAAGAGAGTTGACCCCCATAAGGCTGAGCCCTGCGGGTCTGTCAAGGCCTAGAGGTCAACCCTCACGAGTCGGTCACGACTAAGACCAGTCTCTTGAAGCCTGGTCCCAGTTCTTTTCTATCACTCTCCTGATTATAGTTTCATTTTACTTCATTCTACAAGATCTCCCAACATAAGAAAGTGATACAAGAGAGGTACATTCAAACTAATCATAGTTTTCTGTCTATGTTATTCACAAGCCCAATACTAACTTGAGCGTCAGAGTGTAAGCGACTTAACACCACATCGGTGCACAATTCTCTTGTTTTGCAGGTCATTCGTTCTATTTCCACTTTTATACAAATTTTTCGTTGATTCAGATTTCAGTATCATCACCTTTATGTTGGGACCAAAGATAAAATTCGACAAAAGTTCAATCTAATTAAAAGGTAGGTTTTGAATTGATAAAGCATCCAACAAAGATGAGAAGTAGATAAAAAGAATTAGAGATCAAAATTGACTAATCATTACTTTGACTAAATTTATGAATATAACAATTTTATGGACGAGATAACATTACATATGTAGAAATTAAAGAGAGAGATTCAAATCTATCGCTCATAAAGATAATTACTAATGTTTAAAACGGTTGAAACTATGTAAAATAATCATTAGATCTAAATATTTTAATTAAAAAAAAATCCCTATCTCAATTATGTTTTCAAAATTTTATTTTTATTTTTTTATTTTTAAAGGAAAATTCTTAAATGGTTTTTCTAGTTAATTATCAAACTAATCATATACTTTAAGTTTATTTTTAAAAAATGTAGCATTTTTTAAAAAAAAATTGCGGATAAGCAATTTCTATCCCTGATAGTATGGTCTATCGCTGATAGATAGAAGTCTATCGCTGATAGTAGTCTTTTTTATAGAATTTTGTCCGTGATAATAGTCTATCACTGATAAAAGTCTATCAGTAATAGTCATAAAGTCTATCAGTGATTTTAACTAAAAAAAAAGTCTATAAGTGATAGCTACTGATTTTTTTGTCATATTTGCAAAATGTTTTAAACTTTGTTAAATTTGCAATTATTTTGGGTCTGATTGTTGATTGTGCAACCAGCCCAAAAAAACATTAGTATTTTTCTCTCCTGCCTTTCTGCGTTCATGGTTCGATATTTTGGTGCGTTAGACGTAGAGGAACCACACAAATTCATCTCAAACTTGGTGGTTAAACTCTACTTGCAGTGACGATGTTGTGTAGGGGAGGTCCAGTAGAAAAATAATTCAATCAAAGATGATAAAAAACTTAAGAACTCAAATTCTTATTATTTGTCGATATCCAATATGAAAAGAAAAGAAAAACATGTTTTTTTTCATCCAAAAAGATTCGGACATCTAAACCTAAATGTATAATATCTCAACTAAGTGAGTTATCATTAGATTCACAACAACCACATACATCAACTTTTTAACCAAACCTAAGAGGCTAAATAGAAATTAAATCAAATAATCAATATTAAAAAAAAAAAAAACTAATTAGAAATAAAATATTATCCTAAAAAATAAAAGTAATATAATATAATATATTAAAAAAAAAGTTATTATTCTTTTTTTTGCCTACATTTTGATTCCCATTTCAGAGCTTGAGGGTTAAGTCTAGTTTGCTGAAATACAGTTGACGACAGTCGTTTTCTTCAGCTCTGTCGGCCACTTTCGTTATACATTTCTCCAATTGATTTATATAAGGCTTCGTACAATCTCCGGCGGCCGCCTCCTCCGCCGCATTCAAACTCGTAAAGTACCGACCGACGGGCGGTGGATACGGCGGCATCCCCTCTCTGTACAGGCTTCTTGCGAATGGAGAGAGTTGATTCGGCCAGATCGATTCGGCCGCCTCAAAACCTAGCGAATGAGGCGCCGAAAATCTGCTCGGCAGAAACAGCGCCGTCGCTCGCGGCGGCGACGAGAACGGCGGACCATGCGGATACCGATGCGTTTGACTTCGGTGTTGATTTTGTCTTCTGGAAGCTGCTGCTGCTGCGGCGGAGGCGGAAGCTCCGTCGTCAGCGACGTGAGCTCCGATGTGGTTAATGAGGGCTTGGCTACTGGAGAACACGGCGTCGCAGATTCGGCAAGCGACGAGCGGACTGCCGGGAATCGGGAGTGGGCGTAGATGGTGGAGATCGGCGGCGGTTCCTTGGGCGGTGCTGCGGCAAAATTCGGACATGGCGGTGGTGGAGAGAAGTTTTGGCCGGAGAAAATGGCGGAGATTGAGGAGGTGAAGAAACAGAGGAATTAGGGAGGAATTTATAGGTAAAGAGTTAAATCCCTTCCCATTTTTGGATTTTGAAAGGATTGCATGAAAGATGGAACTTAATTTATTGTTTGAAATTAATTATTTTAAGTATCAATTAACTAAGTTTTTGAGTAATTATGGCTACTTAAGTTCTTGTCAAAATTAATTACAATTGGGACACCATTAAGAAAATTATGGGAAAACAACTTTGGTCCTTCATTACAAAATGGAGGAAAAAAAAAATAATGGTCATTTTTTTTTATTACCATACTTTTTTTAGTTTAAAATTTAAACTATTTGGAATTGTCACCAAAAAAAAAAAAAAAATTGTCACAAAGTTTCTGTTTGATCCTAATGATACAAATAGGTATAAAAATTATGTTAATATATATATATTGACTCTCTCCTATTTTTGTTTTGTACTTTTAAAGTTCAAATCTAATAGATGTATTTTCAATAAATTTTATAATATATATTTTTTTAATAAAAAAATAGTCTTTATTGTTAATTTGAAGTTATTTTTTATTAAAAAAAACAAAAAAAACAAAAGAGCCTCACAAAGGGGGTCGCAGTGACCAGACTAGGCCGGGCGACCAAAAACACTATTAAATTTGGTTAAATAATGATAAAAAAGATGTAATGCGAATATATTTCTAAAATTTATGGAAGGATAGAGACATCTATAGGCAATATAAAAAAAAAACTTATTATTCTTATTAACAATAGAAAAAAAAGAAAAAAAACGTCGACATAACTTTAATAAATGTTTAAACATAATTTAGCGGATTAGACATCTATTACTCGTTGAATGTTCAATCCCTTACTCATCTCGGTTCTCACATTTGTTGAAAAAAAAAAAAAAAAAAAAAAAAACCATTATTATTATCAAATCATGTGAAAATCTTATTATATACACTAAAAATACAAATAATGTTTAAAACAATCATATATATATATATATTTATTTATTTATTTAGGTAGTTCAGAGTTAATATTTTATTTATTTATTTCAACTATGTGAGAATTAAGAGATTCAAATCTCTAACATATTGATGGATGATACATACTTTAAAAGAATTACATAAATTGAAGTTACATAAATTAAGCTTATAAAAGTGACATTTTATACTATATACTAACTTTTACATATTACAAACTAAAAAAAAAAAAAAAAATTGATCAAAGTAGAAAAGAAAAAAAAAACACAAAACATAAACTTTACCCACTCAAAATTCTATTACACAATTTCTAGCTTTCAATCTAAAACAATCATAAAAATTCATCTACTACAAAAATAAAAATTATGAAGTTCCACCTTTTTAAAAAATAAAATACGCATAATTTGATTGGTTAAAACATATATCATAACTCGATTGATTAAGACATATATCATCGACTAAAAGGTCAACCATTCAAATCTGGGAGGAATCGATACCGCGTCTCAATTTTTGGTAACTACATCGAAATTTGTAGCATTTATTTCCATAATTTGTGTTTTTATGCTTGGACTTTCTTTCTTTGAAATTAAGATGGTAATATCTTTAATTGAAGAATTAAATGAATACTTTTATTTTTCAAACAATAAAAATAAAAGAGTAATTTAATTTAGGAAAGAACATAAATTACTAAAGACAGGATAGCCACAACCAAAGATATTTAATAGTTTTGACACTCATGATGGTGGAGTTGTAATTTCCCCAAGTGTTTTGTCCAAAATTGGAAGGAGACCTGTCTTTCTTTTTTTTTTTTTTTTTAAAAAAGTTATAAATTTTAACAATTTTTCATAGATTTTTCTCCACACATTAATTTTGTGATTTTGGTAATGTATTTAATTTCTTTCTAAAATTGATAAAACAAATACAAAATTTGAGAAACAAATTAATTAAAGTCATTAAGAAGATTCCATAAATATGCCTCCTAAATTTCATTAAATATTCTATAATTGCATTTATACAACCTAATGAAATGCTGGGTGTTTGAATTAATTTTCTCTCTAGAAGCATTATATTTAATTTATTATGGATGAAGCATGAATGGTAATTAATCCTATAGTTTTCTTGTTGTTGATAAGAGTGGAGGCCACAAGATTTCATTCCAAAATTAAAAATAAAACAAGGATTAAATTTTCATTTATGAAAACATTTAAGGAACAAATGGAGTGTTATTCACCTTGGTTTTTATCTTTAATGTCTAAAGACATCATTTAAAACTATCATTTAAAATTATTTACTTAGTAGATAAAATACCCTTTTGTTTATAATCTCGTTTTAATCGTTGTACTTAGATTTATTAATTTCAATATAGTCTCTATCATTAATAGATGTTAAAACATTAGTGTCACATCAATTTACTATCATATTTAACATTATTTATTGATGTTAAAACATTAGTGTCACATCTATTTACTATCATATTTAACATATTTATTGATGTTAAAACATTAGTGTCACATCAATTTTCTATCGTATTTAACATTATTTATTGAAGAGATGACTCACTAAAATTAATAGATTAATGTACATAGATAAATATTGACATAAACATAAAAGTATAAACACGAAAAATACAATTTAAATTTCTTTTTTAAGAACGAGAGAATTTTCGTTTTTAAGAACGAGAGAGTTGTCTTACTAAAAATTCATCTTCCACGTAATAAGATAACATTATCTATCTAGTTTTCTAATGAAGTTTTATTGAATCTAATGAAGGAAAAAAATAGTTAACAAATACTTTTGGTTCCTGAACTTTCATGAAAGTAATGATTTAGTCTATGAACTTTAATTTCTTAGTTCCTATACTTTCAATTTTTGTAACAATTTAGTCTCTAAATTTTAATATGTAACAGTTTAGTCAATTTACTTTAAAACTTGTAACGATTTAGCCTTTATCCTTAAAAATATTGTTAAGATTTAACGAACTTTAATTTGTAATAACTTAGTTCCTATATTTTCAATTTTTGTAACAATTTAGTTTCTAAATTTTAATATGTAACAATTTAGTCAATTTACTTTAAAACTTGTAACGATTTAGCCCTTATCGTTAAAAATATTGTTAAGATTTAAGGATATTTCTTACTCATGTAGATTGATAAACTAATCAGGGACTGAATGTGTTTATAAACAACAAAGACTAAGTCGTTAATGATAAAATTGACACTCAATTTTAATTGAATTTTTTTTACGGTAAGGAATAAATTGTTACAAAATTTAAAGTACATGGATTAAATTGTTACATATTAAAGTTCAAACACTAAATTGTTAAAAAAATGAAAGTTCAAAAATTAAATTGTTACAAGCTATAGTTCAAAGATTAAATCGTTATTTTCATGAAAGTTCGGAGACGAATAGTATTTTTTAACCTAAATTAAAATTAGGCAATCAAGGATAGAATCGGAATAAATAATATTTTTTTGAGGATATATTCAAAAATTAATCTTCTAAAGAGTATTACAACACATTCTTTAGAATTTAATAGTTCTTGGTTTAATATTCAAATTAGCAAAATAAGAATAATCTCAAATTATTTTATTGCTCTTCAAAATGTTTACCTTCCTTTAAGTTACATCAGAATAAGTTAAACCGAACAGTTCAATTAATATAAAGTTGTGTCATTGACTAAGACGTCAAAAGTTTCATTCACCCACCCCACATTAATTAAATATTTTTACAAAAAAAAAAAAAAAATTTACATAAGAATACTTTTCAAAGCGTTTCTAATAATAATAATAAAACTTTAAAAAAAATTCCCTACATGATAAAATAATTTATATTTAACTATCAATACACATTTTAACAAAATAGCATATTATGTAGTTTTGGACACAAAATGAAGATATTATGATTTGTTTCTTATTTTATATTTTATCATTTTAATAAACTTGAACAATTTTTATTGTGCTAATTTTCTAAGTTCGTAGAAATTCTAATAGACCAAATGTTAACATTAAAGTAAAAACCAAGATTTAAAAGAAAGCACAAGATCTGTCCATAATCTATTTTTCATCCGTTATGATTTTCTTTTTAGCAATTTATGGAGCCAGAGATTTGAACTTTTTTTTTTCTTTTAAAAAATATTTAATTAATGAACGATGGGAGAGATTGAACTCCTAACCTATTAGTCAAAGACACAACTTTATGTCAATTGAACTATGGTCGGTTTAGCGAGATTTAAACTTTTGACACTTTGATCGAGATTATTCGCATTAACTAGTAGAATTATACATAGATTGGCACCTTTGAGGACATTAAAATCGAAATTTAGAATGAGTACAGTGGATCACAAAATAAACTTAAAAAAAAATAACTTTGATCACAGAATGGAGGAATAATTTGAAGTACATTGATATAGATTTCAGACTAAGAAAAATCTTGTATTTAATGTTCTCTTCCTTACCTTTTAAATTTAATGATAAATTACAAGTTAAATCCTTCCACTTGAAATTTTTGTCTATTTAATCCCGTATGGCCATATCTAATTGGTACCTAACAAATTCATTTTACTGTATAAATTTAAATTTTATGTCTAATGACAATTTCAATTTTATGTCTAATAGATCGTGATTTTTAAGAAAATTGAACGTTTAGAGACTAGAATTTGTAATTTTGAAAGTTCAAGAACCGAATAGACACAAACCTCTAAGGGACTAAATTTAAATATAATTCAACACTATTCTTCTAAATAAAGTTCTAATTATAATACTTACAAACTTCAATTATAATCTCAAAACATAACTTATTTTCCACATAAAAACTTAACATTATACATTTGCAATTTATGCAAACAATGAGGCACCCAATAAAGTAAGTGAAATGTGATTTGGAACAACAATTGGTAGGCTCTTTCCCAGGCTGCAAATTCATGCAACATCTGAAGATTTTTTCCAAGAGACCATGTAAGTTCCAAAAGAAAAATTAAAAGTATCCAACAGACTAACACGAAGGAGAGGTGTCGATTCTATACAATTGATTTCGGGTTGAAGATTGTGATCGACATACAATTTCAGGTGTGCTATTTTGGCTAGGAATCTAATAGAACAACATCAAATTCAATCTGTAAAAACTTATAGGGATGTAAACTACAACAGTAACACGAACAACAAAGAAGCGAGAGATATGAGCTGTTGCAGCAAATCAAATATTGAGCAGAGGAATGGCAAAAGGATATCATGGAAATATGTAAAGCATTGAATTTAGTCTCACATGGCCAGGCTTACACAGCATGCAGGGGAACTTCATGTAATGTACACTTCTTGTGCAGCCAACCTTTGCAGTGATGCGAAGAACGTCTCTCGTCTCTTATCCAATATTGCGATCAACCGGTACCATTTTTGTGTTCTACGTCACCTGCATTTAAAATCACACCAAATGAAATACATGAGGACACAGACACTAAGCTCTCATGTGAAGGCATATTGATCAACCATGATAGAAAAGGATTATGGCTAGAATTTTTTTATTTTTTTTTATTTTTGATATCTGTGAGTGTCTGGGTCAGCTTACACGCACCTCGACTAATCTCACTGGAGAGACCGTCTAACCCTACAACATTTGGTTGCGAAGGAAACCCGTAGGAAAATAATTCTTAGGTAGGTGGCCACCAAGAATTGAACTCATTCCCTCTAAGAGAGTATTAATAGTCTCAAGGCCCTTCATGACCACTAAGTCAACCCTTGATGGTTGGATTATGACTAGAATTAAGAAAATGAATTACTCTCTTTTATCCAGATGTGCAGGGGGTTTCACCTTTATCAAGGTGTTTTGTCTATTTTTTTTATCTATTTTCCCTTCAATGTTCGAGATCCCTACTAAAAAGTGGCCAAGATTAGTAATAAATTTTTAGGGTTATTCTTTCAAAGGGTTATCATATGGAAAGGAAAGTTCATCTAATCAATTAGAAGGTTGCTTCTCACTCCATTCAGCTAGGTGGCATAGGCATTGGAAACATCAGGAACAAAAATATCTCTGTTATATATATATATATATATATATATATCTATATATCTATAAAAATCTCTGTGATTGCTATATGGCTTTGGAGCCATGGAGGTTTTATCTTGAAAGAAATCCTTTTGGTGAGTATGGGATTGAGGACAGGCAGCTTTATAGATGTGCTAACGCTAGCTCTAACAGCCCTAGGGTTGCCATTGCTAATAACATAAGTAAGATTTTGAGGGAGGTTGAGAGATCGTGGAAGGAGGGAAGGAGGTCTGAGAGGTTGCTAGGTTAAGTACGTCCTTATGGAAGTATGTTTTCCGGTCTTTTTGTAATTATGAGCTTAGTTTGATTCTTTTAGATTGAAGTCCTCTCATGTAGTTAGTGAGTGAACTCCTTTTTTACGGTCTTGCATTATAATTCTTTCAATTTTCTCAATGAAAACTGGTTTCTTTCTGCTCAGCTCATGGAAAGAGCATCCGAGATTCTTTCATTTTCTCTTCTGCTACCCCTAAGAAAGTTCAGGATTTTCTTTATAAAGATTTCTGTGACCAGCCTTTTAAAAAGAAAGCACAAGTTTCGCAGCCTAATTCATTAAAGAGTAATTATTTGGGTAATTTGGTTAAAAGGAAATCGGGGAATTGTCCAAGGGAAATATCTTCAGTTGAGAAGTGGAAGGTTTAGTTCTCGTCCTTCTCTCCTGGAATTATATTCACTCTTTATTTATTTTAAAGTCCTTTACGTTTTGAGAAGACGAGGAGGAGGAGGTGTAAACATCTATCAACTCAGACATATCCCACTTTCAATTGGAAGCATATTCAACATCTAAAATTAAAGAAATGAGAGAGGAAGGAAAAATGAGGAAGAGGATTATCCATACGTCAAAATGGAGCCTCAAGTGACTCATCCCAGACATCACTTGCATTTGAAGCATCTTCAACATCTTCTTCCATGGAAAGACGAATATATTCTCTATGTGCAAATCGATCCCATTCGGTCAAAGTTGGATCCTCGTGTTCCTAACCAAATAGAATATTAGTTTTCTCTCCAGCACTAAAGCACAACATAGTTGAAGCCAAAATCCTTTGCCACAAAATTGAGGTAAGAACTTCACATTTACCTGACGGATTAGAAACGGATCACGACTTTCAAAGGCAACGAACTTGTTGAGATTGAAAAGGATGTTGAAAACATTTCCAGCAAGTTTACAGTTTTTGATGTCTCGTAATGTTATGCATTCCTCATTCTATATATGAAAATATATATCAATAAAAATAATATTCTCAGCCGAAACAAGTTATGAAAATAAAAAAGAGTGGAGCGATGACTAGGACAAGGAATTCACCTCTGGTCCAATCATATCAAAAATCTGGCACAATATGTCCTCAAAAAGCACTGGTTCCTGAGCCATACACTCCATTCGGTGCAACTGCTCTTCAAAAAAATACTGCATTTCATTCCTCGTGAGTACTCCATTTCCGTCTAGATCAATGCATTTGAACCTAGAAAAAACAATCTGAAAGATCACGTAACATCCTATTTTTGGATTATCTGGGTCTGAAATCCTACTCTTTCCCATTATTTCTTGCATTTGAGGCATTGGAATCTTTAAAAAAAATATTGATTTTGCAAATTTGATCTATGTTCAAACTTCTCAGACATTAAAATTGAACTAGAGTAAAAAGTTTACACGAGACCTCCAGAAACAACAAGAGTAAATATACCAGTACTCAAGACTAGGTTCAGATGATTTATCCTCTTCAGCCAAAATGAAGTAAACAAAGTCTTCATATCCCATCCTCCCTTCAACGATACAAGTAAATTTTCTAGGAACCTGACAGGAAAAGATTCAGCAAATAAAAAGCATGTTGGCCCAAGAATAAAGCTAATGGAAAACCAGTCAATAGATGAGTAATCCAAGGGGAAAAATTCAAACCTGAGAAAAGATTCTATCGACAATCCGATAGGTTAGAGCATGGTTACCATATTTGATAACATTCTCTTTCTCGATAAAAAAATCATGATCATTGTCAAGCTCCCAAAATTTGCAATATATCACATAGAAGTGTTCGTATGAGAAGTACCTAAACCACACAAGGACAATAATTATGAGAACCAAAGATCTAAAATCTAAACAAAAGCAACAGATATTTTCAGCATATAGAGAAAAATAGCAGGTAGACCTTATTTTTAAGAAAGATTAAAGTAATAAAATCATTTTTTCATAAAATGACCAAAAAAATAATTGTACTATCTCCTCGACAGAAGATTAACTTAGAAATAAAGAGAGTCTGTTATCATGTTCAAGTTTCCTTATAGAATATAACTATGTGATTAGTGTGTATCAAGAGAACTGCCTCCTATAGATAACATTATGATTTCCTCTAAGAAAACTGAGCATTGTCAACATATGAGCATACTTCAGGACTTTGTTGATATCTTCTTCCTTGTCCACATGCTGCATTGCAGCAATTAAGTTCCCACGCTTCAACTCCCTGAGGGTAATACGACCGTTACTGGATCTGTTAATATAGTAAAATATCCTGTATATGACTGTTTCAGCTGTTCCATTTGTAAGAGAAAGTACACATGGAATCAGTTTCACATTGCAAGACATTAGATCCATATGAAAATTAGACTAGCATGTAAGTTTTGAACAATAAATAGAGAGGAAAAATAAGTGGTTTAAAATTTAGTAGATCGGACCATTAAACAATTATATAAAACATAGGAAGCAAGAGGAAAATACACGAGGTTGAGAACATAAATAACTTCAGAAAATAGAATTGAATATTTTCAATTAATTTAAGAATTTTTAAATCAATCATTTCAGCAATTAGCATGTATCATGTTTATTTGGGTTGAAAATATTGCATCGTCACTAAAACTTCACTAGGTATATTTTAATCAAAGTTAAAGCCCTTCAGAATGAATTGACAAATTGACACTTATAAATCACAACCAAATTATTTTAGTAAAAGCAACAATAATGTGATCAAGATTGTCTAAATAATATATAAACAATATATCTACAAAATCAGTTGCTAAATACACATCTGGAAAATTAGTGTAGCTGGTGATCTTCTCACCATATCTTTCCTGAAATTCTGGTGTACTTTGCAAAAATTCCAACCCCGGGTGAGTTGCCAAAAGTTCTTGTAAAGCAGGTTTGAAATCATCCTGAATTGAAGATACAGATTTTTACTTAGGAAAACAAAACAGTTTTTCCCTGTGATATTTTCTCAGAGAAATGAATTCAGCCTAACTACAAATTTTTCAACAGATATGCAGCTTTTGATAGAAAACTATACCTGAACAATGTAATTGCGATCTGGTTCCTTGAGAATAGTAAATACTTGGGTTGCTAAATCCATAGTTAACATATTGCTTGTAATCCAATAATTGACGAACTGATCTCTACAAAATAAGCAATTCATCAGGGTTTAGTTGATAATCCCATGTGGCTCATATCCCAAAGATCAATCGATTGTTCAACAAATATGGATACAAAGCATAGAATCCTAAGAAATACAGTGGGAGGTGCCCCTATGTGCTTACCTGAGGCTGAAATGCTTTCATTTATAAATTCACATCTAGATATTTATACTTGTACTCTTAAATGCATACCTTGATACTTTTCCAGTGCAGTTATCGTCAATCTTCCTAAAAAGAGCAGTGGAGAGAAATGAGGGTAACTTGCAGATCCCCTTTGTGACTGATTTAAATTCTGCATTGAAAAAGGAAATAGAAATATGATTCCTTGAAAAACTAACAAAAAGAACCACGGGAACTAGCCAGAAAAGAGCATAAAATTACAGTTCACTCTCACCCTTTATTTGCACTCCATCCAAACGAGACAGAAAAAATTGATTCACTTTAGATAGAAAATCTTCTGCCATAGCATTCGGTGGTGGACGGCCACTCGTAAAATAGAACTGCAAATAAATTGCAAGTCTCATGAGGCTCTGCCAATATCCAAACCCTGCATACTTGGATTAATATTTAAGCAAACAATCTACAGTTTCCTTTATACCTGTGGTATAGCCTCTCTTGCTGGCTCACTGACCAATTTAAGTGGAGAACGTAACGAAGAAGGGCCAAATCTCTGTTTCGCCATACGTGGGGAACTGGATGCACTGCGTGGTGAAAGTGGAGGTGTACTGCCACCGGGAAACATGGAAGGTAGAGAATGATTAGAAACACCATTCATTCCAGTAGAGTTCCCGCCAACATTCAAAGAAGCACCGGAGTTCGCATCAGCAATCAAAGAATTCACCTAATTCCAAAACATAATTGGGGGTGGGAAAAAGGGTTTTCAGGAAGAGGCGGAAATCAGACGAACGTGCTTACAGTACAAATTATTACACAATACGAAAATTTCGGCGGAAGAAATCTCTACACACACTAAGTAGCTATGGAGAAGCGGAAGTAATTTCTATAATGGATTCGATTTTTCATTCGCAAAGAACTCCAATCATGAAATTCGAAGTACAGAACACTCAAGTAATATCGATTTATTGTTTCTATACAAAGAGAAGTATAAGAATGAATCGAAAAAAGTACCAGTCGGCCAGTCTCGGGAAGCGAAAGCCACTGCGAAAACAGCGCCTCAACGACATTGGGATTGGATTTCAGAGCAAAATAAGAAACCTCGGGAAGCTGCAACATCTCAAGGTCCAGCCGGAACTCCAAGTCACCAACAGCGTCCATATCCATCACCATGCTACAACACCTACTCCTACTCTATCTTCTACCTCTCATACGAAACCGCAAATTCAAATTCAAATCACCACAAATCGAAAACCTAATTCCGAATCTTCATGAACTAACTCCACACTCTACTCTGACTCCACTGGGAAACACTTGAAGCAAGATCTCCAAAAACAAACGATTATTCAACAACAAGCGGTGATCAACAGCAGTTAGAACCAAACCACCATGGATTCCGCTGCTTAGAAGCTCCGAAAGCAGAAGAAATCGGCAGTGGAGGAGAGTGACGAAGCTGCATGTAGAAGAAGAGAGGGAATTGGAGTTGAATGGAGTGTGTTTCGTTTGAATCTGAGTGGATCCAAAAGGCGAAAAGGGCTTCGCCGGAAGGGAAGCTGAGCCGACTCCGATTGAACTGTAACTGAAGATCGACTGGAGGAACGACGTCTTGAAGTTCAGTGAAATGGGCAATCGTACGGATGGAAGTGTCCGTCGGTTTATTAAGGGGAAATCAGAGCCGTTGATTTGCTCCACGGAACCAGTGATCGTCAAATCACTGGCGTTGGCTTTGGCTTGGCTTCGGGTCCCCAATCATTATTCTCTTTTATTTAAATTTTAGTCCCTAAACTCCTAGTGTTGTGGGTCCTTCAACTTTTTAAATTATCAATTTAATTTCTAAGTTTTTTTTTTTTTAATTTATGAATTTTCAACTATTAAATTCAAAGAATTTATTAGAAAAGTGAAACGACTAAATTTATAATTTGACTTTAAATTTTATACTTTAATTTTGTATTTTTTTAAGTTAGAAATGTAAATTCAAATTCTTTTTTTCTTTAAGTTAGAAATGCAAATTTCAATTTTTTTTTTATAGAAGATAGTATGTCTTAATCAATCAAAATGGTACTTGGTTATTTCAAAAAAAAAAAAATAATAATAATAATGGTACTTTGGTTGTTCAACTTCTAAATTTCAATTTTTTTCTTTGAAGTTGAACCATTCAATTTTTTTTTTTTTTTTTTTTTTTTTTTTTTTTTTTTTTTTTTTTTTTTTTTTTTTTTTTTTTTGTGTCAAATAAAATTATTTTTAGATTTATGTTAAATTTATATTTATATATATAAAAAGAGTAGAAAACTCCAATCTCTATCTTTTTTATGGAATGTTACTTGATATAATTTGTTTAAGAACTTTTTTTTATTTATTATTATAGTATTTTTAATAAATAATTACATAAATGGTGTAGTTTTGAAAATAATTGCAAAAACAAGGTAGTTAAATCAGGAGTTTTGCAAAGATGACCTCTCCTCAATCATAATGTCAATTGACTTGACTCAATGCTTTAAAACGTATGTTTCATGGTCTTTTGCTGACCTCGCATGAAAAGTCTAGCCTACCCCTCACTTCATCCATTTCATCACGATTCTCATCTCCCTCCTATCACGATTCTCACTCTCCCCTTCTTGATTTTCTTTATTCATCTCACTCTCTTGTCGTTTTTCGTCCTCCGACCAGAGAAGAAAGAGATGTCGTCGCTAATCTCTACGAGATCATTGCAAATTTCTCGAAGCGTTTGAGACAGCAACGACGAAAAATTGAATTAGAATCGGAAGAATTGACGACAACCAACGATTGTCGGAGATGGTTGTGGAGCGAGAAAATTGGCGAAAGAGAGGTTTCTTCTCTCTCATGTGTTTAGAGAGAGAGGAGAGAGTGGTGAAAATTTTGATTTTTTTGTGGGTTTCAATTCGATTTCATCGCCAATAAGTATGCCAGATTCATTGTTTCCCATCCCAATTATGGTTGCATCGTTGCTAGTCCATCCGTTGTCGCGTGGGTGTTGTCATCGGAGGCTCTGACCGGATGTCGAAAAAACGGAAGGGGAAGGAGAAATGAAGAAAGAAAAAACGGAAGGGGAAGGAGAAATGAAGAAAGAAAATCGAGAAGGAGAAAGTGAGAATCGTCGTGATAAGAAGGAGATGAAAATCGTGATAAGAGCGATGGAGTGGGGGGAGAGAATCGTCAGTGATAAGAGGGAGATGAAAATGGGAGATGAAAATCGTATAGGAGGGATGAACTGGGGGAGAGAATCCTCGTTGATAGGAGGGAGATGAAAATCGTATAGGAGGGATGAACTGGGGGAGAGAATCCTCGTTGATAGGAGGGAGATGAAAATCGTATAGGAGGGATGGACTGGGGGAGAGAATCCTCGTTGATAGGAGGGAGATGAAAATGGTGATAAAATGGATGGAGTGAGGTAAGGGTAGACTAGACTTTTCATGCGTTTATGAGATCCACAAAAAGAGTATAAATCATGTGTTTTTGAAAAACCAGGTCAATTGACGTTACACCCACGGAGGGTCATCGGTTGCAAAAATCCGAATTAAATCTTATACCATTATACCATGACCATGATTTATAGGGTAAATCGTGTACCAAGATCACGATTTATGGATTAATCATTCACATGCCCGGATAGAATTCAGTCGTTTTTGTTGTAGTTTTGAGGACAAATTGTGAATTTTTTTTATCGTGGGTTTAACGATTTACCCCATAAATCTCCTATAAATCGTGGCTATCGTATACGAATTACCGATTTAACTACCTTATTTTTACAAATAATTTCAAAACTATCATATTTCTAACTGGAGCATAATTCAATTAACATGTGATACTTGATTTTAATCTTATAGTTCAAGAAAACAAAAAACTATAATCTATGAGAGGACATACTTCTTACCATTCACACTATGATGCTAAAGTAGGTATAGTTCAACACATGTACTCCCTTCTCCTCTTCTAGATTTAAATCCATATACCCTCATTTGGGGTACAATTACTATAACTTTTTTTTTACAAATAATTATAGTGTCACGGGGTTAAAATTCTCATCTCTAATTTTTCGCTTCGAAGGGGCGCACGGAGAGCGACAGTCCCATGTGGATGTTAACCACACATGACTACCATTCGTAAAGACGAGCAAACACAAACAATACACTTATACGCAGTGCACGCGTGATAGAGGTCTACCCTCAGATTGGCTATCACTGAAAATATCCTTGTAACACCGTCTCTACGACATTTTTAAGTAATGGTGATGTGGCAGATAATTTTTTATTTTATTTATTATTACATTGGGGTGATTGGGGTGGGGATTCGAACTACAAATCTCTTGGTTGTCAACACATACACATATGTCAGCTAAGCCAATAATTTATAGTCCATAGTATTGATATTTTTTCTGCGGTTATTATTGATGTGGCAAAGTGGATATCATGATTTTGAATACATGCATTGTAACTGTTTTTTTTTTTTTCATTACAATTTTATTAGATTTCTCTTATGCATTATAACATTCTAAGTATAAAAATAAGTTATGCCAACAAAAGCATAGCTCAACGGCATGATGTAAAAATATTAATTTCTTTCATTAAAGTTTACAAAGTTCGAATCTCTTTGAATTAAAAAATTAATTGAATTTTTATTAGTATGCTTATTTTATTTTTCTTGTTATTTTTCCTAATTTTCATGCCATCTTTGTAAGATTATAGGATTTCTAAGGGGTTGTAAGCTTTTTATTATCATGAAGTCGATTAAACGGGCTAAGTGATTTATTTATTAATTTATTTTGTAAATGCCTCAACTGCAATTGTTTTTATGTCTAATGAAGCTTTTTTTTTTTTATTATTTTTTTTTAACTCTACTCAACAATAACTCTACAAAACCTTTTTTTAGGATATGGGCTAGTTACGACTAGTCCGATATTTTGGCTCATTTGTCAAACTAATTCGAATTTTAAAAAATAAGGTAAATTGACCTTCGAACATAATCATCAATTTTTTAATATTTTTTCTAGCTGGTTTTCTAGCTCTCTCGCTAGTGATCCTTTTCTCTTGTAATTTCTTTTTAGGAAAATTGTACTGTTATGTTGGCTCATTTGTCAAACTAACTCGAATTTTAAAAAATAAGGTAAATTGACCTTCGACTGACATCATCATCAATTTTTTTAATATTTTTTCTGTTTTCTAGCTCTTTCGCTTTCCCTCTCTCTCTTCTGAACATATTTTCTTCTTCTTATATTTTTTTCTCTCCTCTATCACGTTTTTTCTTCCTCCTATTCACCCATCGCCGACGACCCTCCGGTGACGACTCTCATCAACAACAATTTTCCTTGACGATTCGAGAACCATAATTTTTTCAGATCTGAAATAGAGCTAGAGCTAGAGCTAGAGCGAGACCAGTCCGAGCCCACAACTAGAACTAGAGCAAGAAAATTAATATTAAAAGAGTCATGATGATGTCAGCAGAAAAGATCAATTTGCCTTGTTTTTTAAAATTCTGGTTAGTTTGACAAATGGACCAAAATAGCAGTCATACAATTTTCCCTTTCTTTTTTCATATATTGTTTGTTTATCCCTTCTTCTTTTACTGTTGGAAGGTTAAAATTTCATATAATTTTCCCTTCATTTTTTCATATATGTTTATCCCTTCTTCTTTTACTGTTGGAAGGTTAAAATTTCAAAGAATATTAAAATTTTTGCGGACAGATTTTACATGGAAGAGTTAGCACCACATTCTCCCTATGTTTTGTACCTGCAATGGTACAATGAAGAGAATTTTAATCATTTGTTATAGGACTACCAGTTTGCTCACTACCTTTAGAGTCGAAAGTTGAGCTCGCTCGAAGTTTGTGAGGCTCGTAATAGAGATGGAGGGTCTATGTTAGCTTCTTTGAAGTTTTGTTGAGTATAAATTTGAGAGGAACAATAAAAAATTGAGAGGTTGAGAGATCAAGTGAAGAGGTAAAAGGCACGGGTCATTAAGTTTTTGTGTAATTATGATCTTGATCTTATTCTTTTGGATTGAAATGTTTTCAAGTCAACCTCCTTGGGACTTATTTTTTTGGTTATTTCAGACCCTTATATTCTTTCTCAAATGAAAGCTCGGGTTTAAGAACTTTTTTTTTTTTACAAAACTTAATCTTTAAAAGTAACCATCATTGATCATTGAACACTGAACAGGCTAAAAGCGATATTTAGCCAAACAAATAGAAATTAAAATGTCTGTTTTGATCAACTTATTGGATTTGTATGATTAATTCGATGGCATAATTTATCTTCTCTGATAGAATAAACCCACCTCAAACCCACTATAAAATCGTTCATTTTCCATGTTCATCAATTTCTTATAGCTATCATCATCCATAAAAAGCAAATATTCTCTCTTCCATTGGAGACATTATTTGAAATTGAAAGGGAAAGTAACAGCCATTGTAAAGTCAATCTTTATAAGAAAACAGTAGCAGCAGATACGATAATTAAGACAGAAAGTTAAAGCTGACTTTTCTTTCTATTCATCCAAAAAAGCTCTGCTGGAATCGTCTCCATCCTTTGCATCATCAACAGATTCAAGGCCAGAGGCAATTAAGTCTTTCCAGTTCGTGTCGAAGCTCTTTACCATGAAAGAAAGAATATGAGAGAGGTGTTTATTACACAGTTACAGCCGCGCCTCAAATGTATTAACAATTTCCCGAGAGCTTTGTTAATTTCTCTCTGTTTGATGAGTCTAAAAAGGTTTATAATTAATCATATGAGCCCCAGAAGAGGCACATATACATACCCGAGCGGGATGGGGCGGGGCGGAGGAGAGTTTTTAACTTTCATACCTGGGGATGAAATCCGACGATGAATATGAAGACACCATACAGATGTTAAAAATCATCATCATATTGATGAAATCCAACAGGAGTTAACAGAGAAAGCATGCACTTTCTCACCCGATGATCAGTTCTTATTTCTTCTTTCCAATTGATAATAGTTCAAAGCTTCGAAGCGCATCATCACGGCTGCCTTTTGTAGCCGAAGAACGGATAAATGATGATTTTGACTCGACCCCAGGTTGAATCCTTTGAGTAGAAGCAGACAGACGGCTGCTGCTTGACAAAATTCGGCTTGAGCGGAGTTCGCTTGGCTCCCCAGAGGAACTAGGCCGGCTGCTTGACAAAATAGGCCTCTTAGAAGCACTCCCTTGCCGAGAAGAACTCCGTGCTTGCTCTGAATCCAGTTGCTGCAACATTGGAGGAGGAAGAGAAATACTATAAATGGAAATATTTGAGCTCTAGTCAGTAGAAACTATTTCTAGATAACTGGATAGCAACCGCAAGGCAAAGAATTCTAGTATATGATTTTATTGTGGATTATACAACTCACCACATCCTTGGAAGAAGGCACATCATCAGAGGATCTATGTCTGGAGTGATCACTGTGTAGTAGACCATGCCCAGTGCCATTCCTTCTAGCAAAAGCCTCCACCGCACCGGAAAATTTATCTCGGAGATCTTGTCCCACTAAATGACATATTGAAAGAGAGTATGTTCAACTAATTAAAAACCTCTTCATTTAAGTCGGTTGGAATTTAGGAAAATAAACAAAGGTTAAATTATACAAAATACCCTTAAACTTTGGGTAGGTTTCAATTATGCCCATAGACTTTGAAACGTTTCATTTTTACCTTTGAACTTTGAAATTTGTTTAGAAAAAAAAAATCTTGGAGAATTTTCCCGTTAAATAAGATAGAAATTGACGCAACGACTAATGTGTAAAAACTGGAATGCACACGTGACATTATTTATCATTCATACATTAATGTGTAAAAATTGATTATGTAAATGATTTTAACGATATATTTTGAGATAAAATAAATAGTAACAACAATCTTAATCTTCTCTATAGTTGTAAATAATATCACGTACACCTTCTAATTTTTACACATCAGCTTATCACGTCAATTTTCACCATTTATTTCAAGAGAAAATATATTTTTCGGAACAATCTCAAACTTCAAAGGTAAGATTAAAAAAATTCAAAGTCTAGGGGCATAATTGAAACCTAAGTTCGAGGAGTATTTTGTATAATTTAACCATAAACAAGTTATGGGAACATAACGACAATCGAGTTAAGCATTAAAGACCCAAATGCCATAAGACCATTGTAGTTAAAACAAACTACAACATGACCAAATGTTTCTAGCAGTTGAACTTAAACACAACTTTTACCATCTCAGAATTTTACATTGATGGCCAATGCAATTGAAACTATTAGCATTTGCTAGCTCTAAAACAAATTTCCATACCTTGCAGGGATAAGAGACATACCTAAAGGCCTCTCCACTCTTTCTGCAGATGGTCCAGGGTTTATAGCTGCTTTCCCAGTTGGCTGTTGATGACAAAATCATTAAAATAAACAGGAATAAGAACATCAAGAGAAAAGAGACCATCAAATTCGAGGTAAATAAATATAGTTCTTTCTTTATATCTCCTTTTCCTTGACAACATGGAAAGCATTTAGGTACTTACTCGTGCCCTAGAACTGGAGCCAATCTGTGGATATTTCAATATAGTCCAGTCAAATACGTAGTCAAATTGGTAACCTGTAACAATAACAAGTGCCATGCCCATTACCACCACTTTCAATACAGTTCATGGATAGTTTAGTTGAAAATGGAGAAGAATGCTACGACATAAGCTATCAGTAGTTATGTCCATTGAACGAGTAAGGTCTTCGACTGTCACTACAAATAGTTCGAGTAGGTATTAGGACAAGACTAACCTTCTCTAATGAAAAGATCGCGGAAAAGGCTCTTCAGATACGAATAATCTGGTTTGTCTTCAAATCTTAGGGCTCGGCAATGGTGGAAGTATGATGTGAATTCAATTGGATAAGATTTGCAGAGTACCTAAAAAAACATGGTAGCACTCCGTGTGTCAAGTTTAAATATTCAATATTTATAGTTTGCTTTTTTCTTTTATAAATATTTAAATATTTATAACCTAGATGAGGAATCGAGTATGAAGTATCCATGAAAAATTGACAATTGTTCCCCATTATGAAGTAAAATCTATTTCTTTTATAACTATGGGTGTTCAAGCTATCATATATGCCCTATGATATGACAATTGTTTGATACAACATTCGACTTTAAAAGCTTGTAAGATAGTTAACCCCTAAGTAAGTGGACACCATAGCTTGAACATATAGCCACCAGTTTGCCCATTTCTGGCCAGCGATGTTAGTTTATTCTATTTCTCTTCAATAGTTTAAGTAAGATTTAAGAAATGTAGAACTACCTCAATTGGAGTGAGCATTTTCTTTTCGCTAATCTTATCATATTTTTGCTTTTTGGTCCCTGCTCTCAAACCCTGCCAGGGAAGGCTGAAATAACAAATTAAAAAACCGAATTATATTTTGGACTGGGTTAAAAAGGAAACAACAATAGAGAGTACACAAGCTAAGCCTCAAACCTTCCCCTGAGAAAATACATAAGCACATAGCCAAGAGATTCAAGATCATCCCTTCTGCTTTGCTCTGCAATCAAACAAAATATTGTATATATATATTGGAACGGTTTCAAAGAATTGAATTTCATAAGGAATTATTCCAAGAGTCAATAGTTTAATTACCAACTCCAAGGTGAGTATTAATACTCGCATACCGAGCTGTTCCTGTGAGATTCTTATTTTCTCTGCCAAGAAAAAGATAGATTCATTCAAGGGAGTTTTTACATAACTAATTTATTTTTCTTGGGGAAGGACAAGTTCTACTGAACAATGCTAGCTAGCATGCTCAGATCAAAAACACAATAGGACAACTGCACTTTCACCCAACCAAATGGAAACTAATTAAAGTGAAAATGAGCTGCCAGTACTATTGCCCCAACTTTTTACCTCACTTGAATTATCAGATAAGCAAGAAGCTAACAGCTGCTATTAGATGCTAGTTTTCCAATACCTGTATGGTATATGCTTGTGTGTTTGAAGATCCCGATACTTTTTTGCAAGACCATAATCGATAATATATACCTGTTCAATAATGAGCCAATAGGCTGCTTAGGAAAACGTCAATGCATGAGCTCGATATAACAATTTTTTATTGCCCACATACACGAGCATTCACACAGCCAAAACACAACGGAAAAAATTCATTTATGATATTCTTTACGATATTTAAAATCTAATGAAGAATATTCCATTCTTGCATCCCAAATTGCAAGAACTCGTGCTAAGTCATCTTCTATCTGGCTTTATCAATCAAAGATAAATTAAAACCCCAATAACAATAAACCTCTTACACCTCCCCCTCCCATTGTTGGCAGATGGAGAAAGTTGGTAGACAGGAAACTTCACTTTAACAATCAAACGTGACAATTAAATTACCGACTGAAATAACACATCCTCCTAGCTTTGATTACTTGTTGTAATTATATTGTTACTTACCTTTTGAAAATTATCAATATAAAAAAACCAACAAAAACGCATGACAGGCACATCATCTTAAATAAATTTTACTGTATGGTCTTCAAGAAAAGGTCCAGCTGATTGATGTAAAGAAAATCAAAGTAAAATGGGCATGCACAGATGAGATACATAATATTAAATACCTGGTTAGCCTTCCGCCCCAATCCCATTAGAAAATTGTCGGGCTTTATGTCACGATGAAGGAACCCCCGCGAGTGCATGTACTCAACTCTGTTTATCTAAGAAAACAAATGAAGACAGTAAGCTGTAAGCCTACCTAATAACCATATTAAACTGAACCTTCTTTCAAGAAATGCATACTTACTAACTGATCAGCAAGCATTAAAACTGATTTCAAGGATAGTTTCCGATTACAGTAGTTGAACAGATCTTCAAGGCTTGGCCCAAGGAGGTCAATAACCATAACATTATACTCACCCTCAACTCCAAACCATTTGATATGAGGAATACCAGCTTCACAAAATGAATGATATATTAGCTACACACAAGGATTGCAAACTAAAATAATAATAATAAAATCAAACTCAATAGGGAAGTAGTGAGAGATAAACACACTTCCTCCTTGAAGAAGCATATACAGTTTTGACTCGTAGTGAAGCTGAGGATGCTTGGTTTTCACAGATTCCTACAAGGAAAAGATATCATTATTCGATTATTGAAATTTTAGACTTTGCCACTGGGTTCAATAGACTAGAGATGCTAATAAAAAAAAATATAGAGACACAAATGCATTTTCCATTATCCTTACAGCCATAAACTTCAACGTAAGATTACTAGATAAAGATAAGATAGCCACTTTGGAGGAAGTAAGCAACCTAAGGCCTAAGTACACTTTGGGAGTGATTTTGAAATTGTTAAAATCACTTTTGTAATATTCAAAATCACTCCAAAACATACATTTAATCATTCAAAATCATTTAAATGTTTGATTTTACACTTTCAAATGCGCTTTACATACCATCAAAATTGGTTTTGAATGATTAAATGCATGTTCTGGAGTGATTGTGAACATGACAAAGTGATTTTAATTTTAACCATTTCAAAATCAATCTCAAACATGTCCTAAGTCACTAAGTCACGGGTGTTCCCAAATTCCAATTACATACTAGAAGTCTAGAATAGTTGAAGAACATACTAAAGTTAAGTACTAAGTATAGGAAGGAAGGGGAAGATCCTGTACATACCAGCTTAACAGCCACTTCCTCTTCAGTTTTCACATTAGTACCTACGACAATCCAAACCAATACCAAAATTAACTTCAGAGTAATCTGCTTCTCAAAAACTATAAAATGAGCAATTGACAAAAACATAATAGAGACATATTGAAAAGCACTAGATAAGTACAAGTATAATTGAATTGCATACCCAAAAACAGTTCACCGAAGGATCCGCTTCCAATCTTCCGGCCCAGCTTAAACTTCCCACCAATTACACGCTCCATGATCGAATTAAAGCACTCCCAGTTAACCCTTTTGTCTCCTAAGCTCAAAACTCAATCCAGTAGAATCAGCAACCCAAAATACAACTACCCTTATACGAACAGTTCAACTACAAATCTATCCTTGTAACGATTTCAATCTCCAAGCACCATCTCAGATCCACCAACAACTTCAAATTAAACACGACGATGAAGAAAAAACTTCCAAGCTTCAGCAAAAAAAAAAAGAAATTAAAGCTAAAAAAACCCAACTCCAGACCGTCGAAAACACTTCAAATCACACTTAAAACCCCAAAAAATGATACAGAATCAAGAATCTAACAAACAAAAATCAGTGAATGAGCAACAACCCCAATCCCCAAAACGAACAAAAAGGCTCTTCTGTCTTTTGGGGCAGAGTAGGATAATGTAATTCCCAACAAAAACACAAAAGGAAAACGAAAATGATCTTAAAATCGAAATTGTCAATGCAAAAATTGGGAAAAAAAGTTATATGGAAGGGATTAAGGAAGTTTGAAGGTGAAAAGAATCTAATTCTTGCGGTGTTCAGAGCAAGAAATCCAAAAAAAAATGAACTGAAATAGAAGTGGAAAAGGGAAGTCAAAAAAATGAAGAACAGATTTATGGCGATTGAAGAAGATTGAAGGGGGAAAAGGAGGGAAAGAGGAGCATAGAAAAGGAAGAAAATAGATGAGAAAGTACGGTGAATGATTATTGATGAGCAAAAGCTGGATGATAATATCATAATATAATTATATTTTATTTAATGAAGATCATTAATATAATTAATTTTTCAAAATTAATTTTTTTTAGTTGCCAAAAACATCAAACGTGTCAAAATTTATGTGAGTATAAATCATTTTTTCCTTTTTTTTTTTTTTTTGAAAAATAATTGCAAAACCGACCTATGAATATGAGTCTATGAAATATAGTCAATAATATATTAAAGAATTAAATTTTTAATGATAAAGGTTGAGTTTTTTTTTTTATATATATATTTTGTATGAGATTAAAATGAAGGAGAATTGTAAAATCTGACCTGTAAACTAAAATGTTTGACAAAATTGACCTTAAATTGACACGGCACTATTCATTTCTGATCAATTGTGAAATTCCTCTTTTACCCCTCGCCTAAAAAATGCGTTCTCCTCATTTTTTTGCCCTCCCCTCCAGTTTTTTCTCTGTTGTACTCTCCCCTCCAGTTTTTTCTCTGGGTACTCTCTTCACCCTCACATCTTCTCAAATTCAAATTCGTGTATGACAGAAAAAAGATTTAGATCGTGTTAAAAAATATTAGATTGTGATTTGTTTATCGTGTAAAAAAAATCAATCGTTTAAAAAAATCTATACCACAATCATTTAAACAAATACGTTTAAACAAATACACTATCGTTTAAACAAATCCCACATCCCACAATAAACAGTTTAAACAAATACCACGATCGTTTAAACAAATTTCACCATAACAATTTAAACAAATACACGATCGTTTAAACAAATCTAACGATAAACAGTTTAAACAAATATCATTTAAACAAATATCACGATCGTCTAAAAATTCTCAAATCCCACAATCGCCTAAACATCAAATATCATTTAAACAAATATCACGATCGTCTAAAAATTCTCAAATCCCACAATCGCCTAAACATCAATTATCATTTAAACAAATATCACGATCATCTATCCTTGTAATGATTTCAATCTCCAAGCACCATCTTAGATCCACCAACAACTTCAATTTTTTTAAAATAATTTACCAAAATTTTAAAAATATTATTAACCATTTTTATATAAAATAAAATAAATAAATAAACATACATAAAAAAAATCGAAAATATAGAGACTAAAATAGAATAAGTCTCAAAATACATTGATCAAAATGATATGTTTTAACGTTTTTTTTCTCACATGATGAATTCTTTTTTTTTTTAATACATTGGGGGTGGGGGATTCGTTGGTTTTTTTTGTATCAGTTGAGTCGTTTTTTTTCTCACATGATGAATTCTTTTTTTTTAATACATATTGGGGGTGGGGATTTGGTCATCAACACATCCCATATTGGAGGTGGGGGATTCCTTGGTCATCAACACATATCATACTCGCTTCGGCTCATGATGAATTTAAAAAATTCCTATAGATCGAACTTGGGACCAGGTGAAAAGGAAAGATAGATTGGGTAAAACAATAACCAACGAAGTAATACGGATTATCTTGCAATTTTGACGCAACGTTTAGTATATAATAGATCATTTCAAAAGTTGAGGGGCACGTGCCCCTGGCTCCTTAGTGGATCTGCCCCAATATATAAGTCATTTAATGGGCTTGGTTAGACATTATGATCGTTAGGAAGAGATTTTCGACGTTAATTTTGCGACTTTTTGGTGGGAGCTTGACTTTAACTAAGGCTTTAGTTTCAAAAAAAAAAAAAAAAAACTTTAGTCACATGGACGAAGTTTCAGATGGTAGCACACGGTGGTGACACGTGGAAAACTATTTTTACTTAGATTAAAATCTTTGGTTGTTTCAAAATTCGAATTTTTTAATATTTTTTTTATGTGTCTGTCGAAAGGTTTGAATCTATTTTCTAAAATTACTTTACTTTTTCACTACCCAATAATATTATTAGGGGCAACCACAATGATTCATCAAATAAAAATAATCTAATATATTTTGGAAGAGCGGATTTTCAAAATGTTCCAAAATCCTCTGAGAAGTGAGAGTTTTTTCCTCAATTGTTTGAGTGCCCCTCCACCTTCAAGTGTGGTTCCTTCGCCTCTGTGCAGTTCTTCCGCCCTGCTGCTGTTTCTTTTCTTTTTTTGTTTCTTTAACTCTTGCTTCCTTGTTGAACCTCTACTTTTCCTTTGTTCGGATCAAGATCCTCTTCTTTATTCAAGATTCTCTGCTTTTGTTGCTTGTCCTGCATGGAAGAAGAAGAATTAGTATTAATTTGGAACAAAATGTCTTTTGAGGAAGATCAAACTGTTATTTCTATTAAACTTCTCTCTCTTGATCCCTCCCTTACCAATTTACATTTACATTTGATTGACAAGCTTCTTTGCCCAAGATTCATAACGTGTGATACTATTCAAACCTCTTTTCGCAAAATATGGAATCAAGCCAACCTTTTTGTTCATAACCTTTCTAAGAATCTATTTATCTTTATATTTTCTAACCCCTCGGACCTCAATTGTAGCCTTCTCTCAGGACCTAGATGATCTCCAGCCTAAAAGCTGGATTCTAATCCGCTATGAACGACTCCCAGATTTCTGCTATTTTTGTGGATTAATTGGGCACTTGGTTAAAGATTGTGTTGTTGCCTTTGACGATCCTTCCCCAAAAAATCCTAAACATTATCCTTTCGGTGCCTACCTACGCTTCCAACCTCCTACATTAAGTCCTTCTAATAAACAGGTTGGTTCCTATCGCCCCATCTCTCCTCAAATCAAGAATCCTCCCATTCCTCATCTTTCAACCTCATCACCTAAAAATTGTCCTCTTGATTCCCTCATTCCTAAAGAACCTCCCTCACCCCTAATATCTAACTACCTTAGTCAAAATGACTTCCAAAAAAATTCTGATAACCAAGACCCTGTCACTTCAGCTAATCCCTCCCCTACCCTCCACCCGACCCCCTCATCACTTCTTTTTCCTTCTACTTCCCTTCATGCTCCTCTTTTCTCCTTTACAAGTCAACCATCTCCCACTCATGGCAAGAAAAAAGGAAAGAAAAGGCTCTGACTTTGAATCATCTTCTTAATATTAATCTACCCTATCTTGATAATAAAAGAAAGAGCTTGCAAGATCCTGCTGTCACTATCTCTAAATGACCAAAGGGGATGATAGGTCTCACACTCCCTGATGATACAGATGTTTTGATTAACTTGGTAGAGGTTGATGAACAACCTCACCCTTTAACATGAAGATTTTATGTTGGAATGTCCAAGGAATGAATAATCCTAGGACATTCCGTGCGGTTAGGGATGTGCTCAATCTGCGTCAACCTCACATTGTTTTCCTATAGGAAACAAGATGTGATTCTTCAACTATGAATAGACTCATGATTGTTTGTGGTTTTCACGACTTTTTTGTTGTTTCAAATGAAGGTTCAGGTGGAGGAATTTGCTTGCTTTGGAGAAGTGACATCAATATCACCATTCGTTCTTCCTCAAAGTCTCACACTGATTCCTCCATTTTGAGTAATGCTAAGCTTTGGCGTTTTACAGGTTTTTATGGCAATCCAGAGACCCATAAAAGAAATACTTCTTGGGATCTTTTAAGACGACTTCACAATGATGATGACTCGGCTTGGCTAATTGGTGGTGATCTTAATGAAATCCTCTCCAATTATGAACAAAAAATGGGTGCTCCCTCGTGACCCTAATCTTCTTGTTTCCTTTAGAAATGTTTTAGATGATTGTAATATTAAAGACTTAGGCTTTAAAGGGAAAAAGTTTACTTGGACAAATCGTTGGAAGTTTTGCTCCCCCACTTTTATCAGACTTGATCGCTTCTTGGCAAATTCAGCCTTCGAAGAGACTTTTCAATCCCTAACTAATCACCATTTGGACTGGTCTGAATCCGACCATAGACTAATTGAGCTTACAACTTCTAATATTCCTATTTTTTTTAACCATTGCCACCGTAGACCTTTTAAATTTGAGGAACAATAGACCCTTCATGATCAATGTCGATCAATTATTGTTAATGCTACTGATCGCTACAACCATTCCACTTATAATAAGGATCTTTATTCTTTCCTTCATGATGTCTCTTTGGATTTGAATTCTTGGGGCTATTCCCAGACCAACTTCTTAAAAACTAAGATTACTAATTGTAAAAGAGTTTTGCAAACTGCTTATTGTGCCTCCCCCCATCCTGATTTTAACAAAATCCTCCTTATTGAAAATGACCTTAATCATCTTCTTTGTGAAGAAGAGGTTTATTGGAAACAAAGGATCTAGGGAAGAGTGACTTAAATAGGGAGATCGCAACACCAAGTGGTTTCATAAGAAAGTCTTTCTTCGTCGCAAGAAAAATATGATTAAAGGAATCTTTGATTCCTCAAATAATTGGCATGAGGATCCTGGAGATATTGAGTCTACTTTTATTAACCATTTTACATATATGTTTTCTCTTCTTCCAGGCCTTGCTATGAGGATATGGATACAATTCTAGACAAGATTCAGCCTCGGGCTTCAGATGAGATGAATGCAAGCCTTGATGCTCCTTTCTCTAGTGAGGAAATTATATTAGCTCTAAAACAAATGTCTCCAACTAAGGCTCCTGGTCCAGATGGATTCCCTGCTATTTTTTATCAGAAGTATTGGTCTATTGTAGGTAAGCTCACTATGGATCAATGTCTTGCTATTCTTAATTCCTCTGCCCCTATTAGCCCCTTGAATCATACTAATATAGCTTTAATTCCTAAAACTAAAAACCCTCTTTGGTTTCCGATTTTAGACCTATCAGCCTTTGTAATGTTTCTTATAAACCAATTTCTAAAACTTTGGCTAATAGACTGAAACCTCTTCTCAACTCTATTATCTCCCCCTTTCAATCCACTTTTATTTCTTCTAGAGCTATTTCTGATAATATTATTCTTTCCCATGAATGCATTAATCATATAAAGAAGAATAAATCTTGTTCTAAAGGTTTTGGAGCCCTCAAATTAGATATGTCTAAAGCTTTTGATCGAGTGGAATGACCTTTCTTAGAAAAAATTATTGGTAAATTTGGTTTCAGTCATAAATGGATAGCTTTAATCATGAATTGCTTAACTACTGTCTCTTTTTCTATTCTTATTAACGGGAAAACAAATGGTCACTTTACTCCTTCTCGTGGCCTAAGACAAGGTGATCCCCTCTCTCCCTTATCTCTTTCTCCTTTGTTCAGAAGGCCTTTCACAATCACTTCTTTATGCTCAAACTACTAATCTACTATCAGGTATCAATATTGTCAGGTCTGCCCCCTCAATCTCTCACCTTCTCTTTGCTGACGATAGTCTTCTCTTCTTTAAAGCTACTATCTCTAATTGTTTTACTATAAAATCTATTCTTAATAATTATGAGAAAGCTTCAGGGCAATCTATAAAATTTTCTAAGTCTACTTTGTTCATTTCTCCTAAAATTTGTTCTTCTTTTCAGGCTTACCTCCAAAGTATCCTTGGTGTTAAACTAGTCAAGAATCTTGGCCATTATCTTGGTGTCCCTTCTTATTTTTCTTCAAAAAAGGGGGATGATTTGAGCTATGTGACTGAGAAGGTCTGGAAAGCTGTCTCAGGTTGGAAATCTAACTTTTTCTCCTCAGGGGGCAAGGAAGTTCTAATTAAAAGTGTAGCCCAAGCTATTCTCACATATGTTATGAGTTGCTTCCGGCTTCCAAAGAGGGTTTGCTCTGATATTACAAGGGCTACTTCTCGCTTCTGGTGGGGCTCTAATAACACTTCAAAAAAGATACATTGGTGCAAATGGGATCATCTTTGCAAGCCTACTAATTAAGGGGGGCTCAACTTCAAAGATATAGAGTTATTTAACCAATCCCTCCTAGCCAAGCAGGCTTGGAAGCTCCTAATAAACCCCTCAAGCCTTACTGCCCGCACCTTGAAATCTAAATACCACCCTAACTCAAATTTTCTAAATGCCTCACTGGGAACCTCTCCTTCGTTCTTTTGGAAAAGTGTTATTTGGGGAAGAGACCTCCTTGTTAAAGAAATTTGACTCAAAGTTGGGAATGAGATGGACATTTTAGCCTTTAAAGATAAATGGATCCCTAAGGAGTCCCTCTTCACCACTGTTAACTTTCTTAAAAGCCCTCTCAATACCTTTGTGGATATGTTAATTCTAGAAAACAGAAGTTAGAATATCCCTCTTATATCCAATTTTTTTCATGAGGATAATGTTCCCATTATTTGCTCTATTCCCCTAAGCAGAACTGTTGGGAAGGATGCTTGGATGTGGCACTACTCAAATGATGGTCTCTATAATGTGAAAAGTGGCTACAAGCTTGCCCTCTCTCAAAATTTTCTTGATGGCCCCTCAGTTTTTGGCCTGCCCTCTAAGTTTTGGCAGGTCTTATTGAGCTTAAAAATTCATTCATAATAAAATCAAGAATTTTATGTGGAAAGCTTTAAAAGGTTATCTACCTACCTATGTTATCTTAAAAGGCAAAGGTATTGATTGCAGTACCTCTTGTCCTCTATGCACAACCGTTGTTGAATCAATCTCTCATGTTCTTCTGTTTTGCCCAAGAGCTAAAAAAATTTAGAGACGTCTTCTCCCATCCTTCCTTAATAAAAATTTTGTCCATCTCCCTTTGTCAGATCATTGGAGTTTGTGATCACCTCCTTTTGTAAACAAGATTTGACTCTAGCTTGTGTTATCTGTTGGGCTATATGGAATGACAAAAATTCGATTATTCTGGAAAGGATGCCCTTAATGTGGAAGCTAAAATTCTATGGATCTCGGATTACCTTGACGAATTTTCTAAAAGCATTTTGAATTCGGATTCTATTCATGCTGCTCCTCCCCAGCATGTTGCTCCTCCTTGTTGGTCTCCTCCCCCGGATGGCTTTCTCAAGATGAATGTCGATGCATCTTGGTCCTCCACATATACAACGGCTGGCATTGGTGTTGTGATTATAAATTCCTCTGGTCTGATTCTCTATGCATATGCTTTGAAAGGAAGTTTCTTCCAAAAACCTCTACATGCTGAGTTAGAAGCTCTTCGTTCAGGTTTCCTTCTTGCTTGCTCTTTGGGCATCCATCAGTTGATTGTCGAATCTGACTGTGCTTCAGCGGTCCAAGCTCTCATCTCTAGCAAATTTTTCTTCAATGATATAAGCACATGGGTTGCCGATTGCCAAAGTCTTCTCAGATCTCACTCGGATTTTTCGATTTCCCTTGTTCATCGCCTTTGCAATCGGTTGGCAGATACCCTAGCATTTCTTCTCCCTCTTCTAGTAAAATGGGTTTCAAGTTTTCCTTCGTGGCTTTTAGCTTTGGCATGTAATGACTTATCTGCCCTTGTGGCTCCTCAGTTTTAATAAATACGTCATTTCTCAAAAAAAAAAAAAAAATTATCTAATATTTTCAAACTATGAAGCTACTAAATTTTGAATGCCATTATCTTTCAACTAATTTGTCTAACAAGATATTATGTATATCTTTTAGAAAGCAATGAGAGCTAATATCATTCTAATTCTCCTTCTCAAAGTAACTAGTATTTTTTATCATTAAAATATATTTTTTGCTAGTAATTATTTTTAAAAATACTATTAATTCGGCAACAAAACCGCTCGTATCTTGCAATAGGACTATTGAACTGGCCCATCTAGTCGAATTTCGAAAAAATGTTTGAAAAATCTTGATCCTCTCATTCTAAAAAAATATCCTCTCAATGCTCTAACACCCCGTCTCACTTATTCTATTGCGTGGGGGATTTTGGTTTATTATTAGGAATTTTAGGTTTTTATTGGACAATAGGGAGTTTTGAATTTCGGGATTTATTTAAAATATTCAATAACTTGATTTCTAATAATCAGGTTAATTTCTTATTTGTTACTTTGTGCGTCGTCCTATTATTTGCAGGTGCAGTTGCTAAATCTGCTCAATTTCCTCTTCATGTATGGTTACGTGATGCTATGGAGGGTCCTACCCCCATTTCGACTCTTATACATGCGGCTACGATGGTAGCAGCGGAAATTTTTCTTGTCGTTCGGCTAAACCCTAACTACGTGAGAAAAAATCCTCAAAAGCGAGAGTTATGAAGTGATATACCCATGTTTGTACCCATGTTTGTTTTACAATTTTGAAACTTTACCTGGTAATCACTCATTCTTACCGACAACATAAATGCATGTTGGTAAGGATTTCCTCTTTGCCTTTCTTTGGTTGCTTTTATATACAATTTTCTTTTGGATATAGTTAATTAATTAACTAATTTATATTAATTTCAAAATTAATATAATTAATTAATAAATCAATAATAATTTATTAAAATATTAACTTAGGCGATGTGTTTACTTTCCTCTCTTTTTCTCCCTTCTTCGGGCTAATCTCGTTGTCGACCTCACTCCGGCCAATCTCTTTCAAGCAATGAGTTTTATTTTTCTTTCAATAAATTTTTTCACGCCTCCAATCTCATTTCTCTTTTTTCTCCACAAGTTTTTTAATCTCAAACTTGTGGAGAAAAAGATACTCATTTTGATAAAAGATCAACAAATTATGGAGGAAAAAAAACTCATTACTTTAACGTTGAAACCCTTGAAAATTGGGGGTTGTTTTTCTTTTGTGAGAAAAAAACAGAAATGAGTTAATGGATGAGGGAAGAGATTGAAGCTTTAATGACAAAAAACAAAAAAAGAACCGAAAATAAACGAAAGAAAGTGAATATTTATGTTGGAAAATGAGTTCACGAGTCTGCACACGAATAACGCTTAGACAACGAGTCTGCACACAAATAATACCCAGACAACGAGTCAACACACGATTAAAGTGAAAAGGTATTATACTAAACTCGTGAATGATTACGTGCAAGTAAACATCATCCATGAAATTAAGATTACGATTGTTGAGAAAATCCATTACAGTGTGGTAAATATGGACTTAGATCATTTTTATAAATAAAAATTTATCGAAGGAATGTAATTACTTATTTACTGAAATGATTAATTAATTAGTTAACCTAATTAGTTGTTTTTTCAAAGGCTTAATTAGTTACTTATAATTAGTTAAATTAAACAGTACACTTTTTAAAAAAAAATTATAATTATTTATTGAGATTCATTTTTATTAGTTCTTGCTAACTAACATATTATTTTATTGTTAATATAAACATAGCTCAACCGGCATAATGTATAACTTCATGACTATGAGATCGTAGGTTAGAATCCTCTCACCCTCAATATGTTGTAAAAAAAAAACATATAATTTTATTTGCTAACACAAAATAGCTCAACTGACATGATGTTTTAATGACTACAAAAAATCTTGTAAAAAAAAACATATAATTAATCTTGAGGTTTATCTTAGATATCTTAAATTGTTAATTGTATAAGTTACCTAAACTTAAATTGTTAATTGTATAAGTTACCTAAACTTCTTCTAAATTTTAGCCATCAAAGTGTACAATTTTCTTACTTTTAAATATAGTAATCAAACATTTATTGTGATATTGCATCCAAGTTTCTATAATTTTTTGCCAACAAGAGTATAGCCCAATAGCATATTGTATCGTCTAGTGATCATGAAGTTCTAAGTTCAATTCTCTATCCTAACATGTTGTAAAAAAAAAAAAAAAAAAAAAAAAAAAAAAAAAAAAAAAATCAATAATTTTTTTTATACAAATTTGTGTTTCACAATCTCTAGCCTATGCATGTGGATAATAGGCTCATTAATGCTAGGCATGAAAAGAGTTGCATCAATTATATTCTTTGACATCCTCCTTACATAATATTTCAAAAATTGAAAATAAAATCAGAATTTTAAGTCTATAACGCATTCAGTTTTTACTTTTTATGATATATATATATATATATATATATTTTAAATCATATATATTTGATAACTGTTTTTGTTTTCAGTTTTAAAAAAATAAAAAAATTAAACTTATTTGATAATTGTTTTTGGATTTTAATTTTTAAAAACAACAAAAGTTCAAATTTTAGATAATTATTATTTGTTTCATATTTTTTTATAAAATAAAAATTAAATTTTCTAAAGTAATGTTAATTTATTATAATGTAAAAATGACAAGATTTATCAAAATTTAATGAGTAAGGTTAATTTATTATAATGTAAAAATGACAAGATTTATCAAAATTTAATTAAGGTACAATTATTTTATTAAATTGAAATTTTAGGCTAAAAAATAATTTTCTCTAAAATAAAAAGAATTGGTTGTGTCGATAGTTTAATATATTAGACAATCTTTAGTTGGCGTTTATCATCTCTAAAGTCAGGAAAATAAAATATGTCAATTGAGTAAACTGGTTAGGTAGATTGATGTAACATCACAATAATATTAAAGTATAATATCTTAGATTTCTTTTTTAATAAAATTATAATATATATATTTTTTAGAATATACTAATAATATTAATGATAATTTATGAAAAAAATAATATATTAATGAATATTTGATTCCAATTTTAATAAATAAATAAATATTTGATTTGAAATTATATCTATCCAATTAAAAAAAAAACTGAAATAAAAAACTTGTTTTTGAAAACTATTTTTTTTTCATTTTTAAAATTTGTTAAGGAATGTAAAAGCGTTTTAAAATTTGAAAAACCAAAAATTGAATTGGCAAACATGTTTTCTAAAAAATAAAAACCAAAAACCAAAAAAGAAATTGAATGAAAAAAAAATAAAAAATAAATAAACTCCCCATATTTCATAAATTGACATTTGAATTACATTTCTAAATTTAATATTCATACTTTAACATATCTTTTTGGACTAGCAACTTTGATAAAAATCAACTTCCAAATTCTAATTAACCCTAAAAATGGATGTCAAGATTTATTAAAAGTAGAGAGACAAAAATGAAGTAATTGTTATGACATAATCGAACAACAAAGAATAAAATACAAAAGAGAATCGACACAGAATTTACGTGGTTCACTAACATCGTGTTAACTACGTTTATAGGTAGAAAGAGAAAACAATTGTATTATAAATATGACAGAATTACAAACAATGACAAACTAGAGACAGCAAAAATCATCAGAAAGTTTATATAGGTCATTATTAGAATAACTTAATACAAAATAGGTCAAACCCCAATACAAATACATAATAGTAAAATTCAAGATAAATTTTGGTTCGAGAGCAAGATCTCGAGTCAATTGTAGCACAATAACAAATCATAACATATTCAAAATATTCCAAAATATAAATAATAATAAAAAAAAGAGTATATATATATATATATATATATATATTTTTTTTTTTTTTTTTTGGGTCCTCGTGACAGATAAAAAAGATTAGTTACCGAATTTCACCTAAAAAAAATATATGTCTGAATAATGTGGGAAATGATAAGTGGACCGGCGGGAACGCCATGTGTCCTCTTATTATTGGCTGTCGTCGTACTGATTTTGACCGCTCCATCTCATCTGTAGTGCTACTGCAGACCTTTTATTCTACCTGGGGACTACATGTCGTTTTCTCCACCCGACACCCCAACGTCCATTCGACAACATGTCAAACACTCCCCAGCCACGTGGTACTTCATTATATGATATGATATTCTTGCTTATCAATTGTGTTTGAGACTCTTTCCTTATATATGGAGCTTTTGAGACCGTTTTATGACTATTTAAGATGATTAAGAAGAATTTTCATGACGCTCATAACTCTCGAGGGTTACAAAAGTGACGTAAAGACCCAGAAGGAGGCGTTTCTAGCTTGATGGGGTCGATCATACCCTTATTGTCGAGCCGACCTAGAGGGAGGGGTCGACGCTTCCGACATTCGGCCGACCCGACCCCATGGGTGGTAGGTTTCTTCGCAGTTGAGCTGACCTCATCGGGAAGTCAGATTTCTTCATGGTCGAGCCGACCCCATGGGGTGCGACTTCCTTGCTTGGCCGAGTCGACTCTTCTTCTTGGTGGTATGAACTCATTTTTCTTGTGGGCTTTTAAGACTAAGGTACTTTATCCATAACAATAGGTAAAAAGTATATAACAAAACAAAAGAATCACAACTAGAAATAATGTTTACAAGCTTAATTTTTAAAAATAAAATGATTATCAAGAGGTTTTAATTATTAATTTAAAATTTGCAACCATTCGGTATCTAGTTTACAAATTGGAACAATTTAATCACTACAATAAAAAAAAATCTCATAAGGTATAATTAGAATTTATTTTTTTTGCAAGGGCATTTTAATTAATTTAAGGATTGAACTCATGACCTCTTAGTAAGAGACACAACCTTGTGCCAATTGAGTTAGGCTCGGTTTGGCATAATTGGAATTTATTACCTAGGTGGGTTTAGTAAACGAGTGTAGTTACTTTATTGACCATGAATTATAATAGTCAGTGAGTCAAACGTGAATTGAGTTATAATAATCTAGTTCACCCAACTCCAAAATTGGTGTCCCAAACACCTCTTCAATGTTTAAAATAATTATTTTAGTATTATGCTATATAAGTTTATCATCAATCAAATTTAATCCTTATCAATAAGAAATGTCTAATTTTAAAAATATTAAAACATAAAAAAAATTAAATTGAAACTTTTTAGAAGCTAGGGGCTAAATTGAAAAAGAAAAAACATCTTAGCATTAGGATTGAAACATATATTTAGACTAAAATAAATAAGAAAAATAAATCAACGTTTATCTCAAAACTTGGTAAGGTGTATTAAATTTCACCCTGAAATTTCAAAGCTTGAACTAGACTTATAACCGTAGCAATTTTTACCTTCAACTCAATCTTCACTAATTCAACCACTAATTTAAATAAAAATTAAGCAATGTAAAAGTAGTTTTTTTTTTTAAACATTTTTTTTACAACACGTGCCTTTGTGGGCCGGAAGGCACCTACTGTTGGCCGACAATCGAGCATGTATCGCTTCTAGTCGGGATTTTGACTTAGAGGCGTTCAGTCATAATCTAGCGCAACGTGATGACCAATTGTGAGAATAAACAGTTTCTCACGTACTAAGTTGAATTACTATTGCGACACTATCATCAATAGAGTAAAATTAACTTGTCTCGCAACGATCCAATCACGGCTTACGTTCCCTATTGGTGGGTGAACAATCCAACACTTGATGAATTCTACTTCACAATGATAGGAAGAGTCGACATCGAAGGATAAAAATGCAACGTCGCTATGTCATCCCTGTGGTAACTTTTCTGACACCTCTAACTTCAAATTTCGAAGGTCTAAAGAATCGTTAGGCCACACTTTCACGGTTTGTATTCGTACTGAAATCAGAATCAAACGAGCTTTTACCCTTTTGTTCCACACGAAATTTCTGTTCTCGTTGAACTAATCTTAACAGTACTAGTTGCAAATTGCAATGTAAAACAAGTTTTTTTTTTAATATTTCTATCAAAATTTATATTTTTTTATTGTTAAAAAGAGAAAATAATTATAAAAAAAAAAACTAGCTCAATTTTTTTTTTAATCCTCTTAATTCCGTTGTCCATACCATACATATATTCTATTTATAATCCATTATAATTTTCAAATAAAATCCTTAGTATTTTTTTTTTAGTCCTGATAATTCCATTGTTCGCATCATACATATATTTTATTTATAAAATTGTAATGTTATTTGATGAAATAAAAAGGTGTATAAAATTGATACAACTTAACCAAATTATTTTTCCCCCCAATAAATAAAAAGATCATTAAAAGGGACAGATTACCGTAACTTCCCATCGAGATTTTCCGTTTTATTATCATCTTAATCCTTGTTTTTCAGTTAGATTCGTTGTCTACAATTACGTAGTCAACTTTTTGACAAATAATAATAGATAGTAATAAGAAAGAGAAGAAGAAATTAGCAAAGTTAACCAAATGAATCTACGATAATTCCTTGTCAAAATTAATGATGGATGCTGTTAGTAAAAATTAACTAACGAACACAGAGACTAAAACGAAACGAAACTTTCGAAGGTACCAAATCAAATGAGTTATGGAAGTTACGAACCAACGAGTTCGAACGCAGAGACTAAAACAAAATGAAACTTTCGAAAGTACCAAATCAAGCGAGTTATGGAAGTACGAACTAACGAGTTCGAGTTGAGAGAGAAAAGAGAAGAAAAACACACAACTTAGAATGTGTTAATATGAATCTAAAATTTCCATATGTAAAATGATAAGACTGACTATCAACAACAAGACAGTAAGTTAATTACAAGAACATTAATGCTAGAGAATTGCAAGAGGGGATGGAAATAAATAAAAGAAAAGAATTAAGAAAGTCATAAGTTTGAGTTTGGAAAATGGAAAGGACCTCCCTATACCTCCATGGAAATATATTTTACAGAGACCAATGGAAACAGATGATCCAAGAGCCAATGTTTCATTGTCTTTTTTTTTTTAATCACTCCCAACAAATTAGGCATTTGCCCTCTAAATCCAAAATTTACCCAAATATGCAAAGCAGCGGTTAAACACAAAAGGGCAGGCCGTCTCACCAAAAAGCATACCCCGACGACGGGCTAAGAATCATGAATGCTTCTCATTGGCGCTCATCGGTTTCTCGGGGACTTCTAGTTGGGGAGGCAAGAGTTTCAAAAAGCTACCTTGAACAGGTTGATTGGTCCCCATTGCAGATTCGTTATCTGTGGTTGGAGACCAAAGTAACAACTTAAAAAAGACATTAACGAATGAAGATACTTGAGAAACTATTGATGGAGCAATCTTTTACAAAAACAAGGGGCATAAAAAGCAAATTCAAGAACAAATAACCAGAAATGAAGGTTTCTTAAGGGCTTGAAAATTACCGAAGAGCGATTTGATGGAAGGTCTTTTAGATTTTGCGCTCTTCTTCTTCAATTCAGCTGTTAATAGAAGCCGCAGATACATCGTGTAAGATGATTAAAAACAGCCATGGAAATGGATATCGTAAAAGACAATACTTCCAATCAACAGACATTTTGTCACAAGTTTTCACATTTAAATGTATGAACTAAACAAACATTTATATCTTAAAATATCTTAACAGTAAACAGAAAATTATTTGACCAAGAACTGAGTATTATCCTGTCATAAAATCGATCCTGAACATAAACTAGAGAAAACAAAGATAATAATATGCATACTACAACACTATGGACAAACACGAATGCCAGAAATGAAGATAGAAGGCATCAGTCATTTGTCAACATAATCAACCTTTCCACATGTATGACTCGACTAAACAATAGCATTTTCCCAAAAAATACAAAGGAAAGTAGGAACGAGTAACCAAGACAAACATGCTGTTCTTTGGTTTAAGGGTATACTGAGAGAGGGAGCAAAAATAATAGAAATATCTGTTGAATTTTTTTCCTTCAAGTATGTAATAAAAATTAACAAGACCAACTACGAGAGAAAAATATTGTAAAGGTGTCAGAGAGAGATACCGATTCCAGGCAATTGATTATCGTCAACAATTTCGAAGTTTTTGTACGTGTAACCCACAAAATTGATATCCTTCGATGACAACATCTGCATTAAACAACAAAAGATCAGCAAATAGCCAGCATATTAGTTAGCAATGTCCTATATGGCTATATAACAATGTTTTGCAGGTCAATGTCTGTCTGTATTAAATAACTGTCATTCCGATTTCTTTTCCTTTTAAAAAAGAACTAGGTCATCTAAAAACACTGGCCTAACACCCCTCCTCAAACAAAACAAAAAAAAGTTCTAGTAGTTAATAATCAAGAAAAGACTAGCTTAGTTGAAAAAACCAAAGGGTTCAGATAACTTCCCGAAAATGTTAGCTTCCGGAGTTGGCTCAATTACAAAATTTCTTGATTATTAACCACTAGAACTTCCGGAGTTAGTTACTAATCATGAAAAGAACTTAGTTGAAAAAACCATCAAAATTTATTTTCCTTGTTTGTCCCAATTACAAAAGTTGCCGAGTATTACACATTCATGCCATTACAATAAGCTGCTTCTCCAACTTCAAATCAATCGAATGACAAAAGTCTAAAACAAAACCCAGAAATCTTATCAAATATCTTCAGCTAACTCCCCAAAAATGGATTTGACAGAAAAGCCCACAACAGAAAAAAGAGCCTATCATCCAGCATATTAGGAAATTTTAGATGCAAGGTATTGAATGGCCACAGTAAACACAACACTTCTGTCACTGTAAAATTAAAACCCAATTTCAATGGTTCTCAAGAAATAAATGATACATGATCAGGAGTCTGACAAACTAACCTTTCTCCATGGACCTGTTTTTGATGACGTCTGAATTGGGTTTTCAGTCTATCACACCATCCATAATAGATAGAACAAGTTAGCACAAGGGTAGCAGAAGCAGTTCTGCTATAGATACAGAAAATGAATTACTCGTGTACCTCTTCAAACTTCTCAAAATTTTGAGTATCCAATTCATCATTGACCTCAGGAATAAATGCAGCTTTCATTTGATACAACTTGTCCCACTCAACACCCTTGAACCATGAGTGCGCCTAGAAATAATAAAGCCAAATCAACCAATAATTTAATTGTCACTCTATTTTAGGAACTCAATATGTTAATGATAATCAAAATTTAGAACAGAACACACCACACAACACCTTTATTTCATCTGCACCCTTGGTCCCAAGCCTTTGTTCAACATTGCATAAGAGTTTACAAATTAGATCCTTTGCTTCTGGAGAGAGTTTTGCTTCTTCTGGAAATTTCAAATGAGTTCTCCAATTAACTATCTGCACCATAGGTTAAAGGAAAAAAAAAAATTACTCACGAGTGAGAAAACAACATCAAATCACAAGACAAAAGAGTCGATTCCTAAATAGCTAACTAAGCTACACAAATTAGAGATGATTTGTCCAAATTACACTGGGTCCCTTAAGGCCCCAACCATCATAAAATTTCCCGTCTCCAGGCTCGAGGTAATAAAATAAGAAAGTTAAGGCTCTGTTTACATGCAAGGAATGACAATATAGGATTGAAAATTATTCTCCCCATTCTAATAATTATTATTTACTTCGCGTTGAAAAAAATTGACATGAATTCTATCTAAAATAGTAATTAGACTCATCAGTCCACAATAACATTATCCTAAACGATGGTAGAGGACACCTTTCCTATTTATCCATTCTTGTCCATTTCAAAATTCTCTTTTTATAAGAAACAATAAATTCATTATAGATTAAGTTAGTAACATCAATATTAAGCTTCTCGTTTTCATTCTGATTCTAAAATAATTTCAGTAAACATAACCTTAGAAGTTCTATTCCTATTTCTACCACTACCTAATTTGTTTAGGTTGGCTCTCTTTTCTATTCTTCCACAAATTCATTCTCATCCAATAAATGTAAACCAACCATACACGCGATGTACTTCATAAGATTAACTTTCATTCATGTTAAGAAATCAAGGACCATAAGCATAATCTGAAATTAGTTCAATAGTTCCACATTACCTTCCTACACGTCGACATTGGCTCATCTGAGTAGAATGGTGGAAATCCCACAAGCATTTCATACATAATGGCACCAAGTGACCACCTGAAGTGTTTTTAACAAAATGATTGAAAGGTTCTCTTGAAATATAAAAATAAACTGAATAAAGCAGAAAGATGCTAACCAATCACATTCCATTCCATATCCTTTCTTCAGCAAAACTTCCGGAGCAATATAATCAGGAGTTCCAACTGTAGAATAAGCCTGCATCACAAATCACCTTGATGTCAAACACAAAATTCAGGGAAGCAACAAAAAAATTGCAGTAAGATATGTGATTGTAAAAGGATTAAAATGAGAACTTCACAAGAAAGAAAGGAAGGAAGAAAGAAAAAAAAATCTGAATCAAGCAAAGGAAAACTTTTGGTTCACCAGTTTACAAAAGACTAATGTAAAGTAATTACGGATCTACCATACATGATATTGAACTACTTACAAGCATCCGCCTGTTTCTTTGCCAATGCTGTAGTTGTTCCTGTTGTGTGCGTTTTGATGCCACAGGACGCCCATCACTTTGAAGAGCACCACTAAGGTTATTCCCCTGGGAAAAATCTTTTTCTTGGAGGTTACTACAATCTAATGGTTTACATAGTCCAAAATCTGATAATTTCATATGGCCATCCTTGTCAAGAAGCAAGTTATCGGGCTTGATGTCTCTGCAAAGCACACAGGAAATAAGGGTTACTTCCATTAACCATATATGTGCCCCCCTATGAAAACAATGCAATGGAATTTATCAATTACAGAATAAAGCAGGCAGGAAATATTAACCTATGAATATAATTATGTTTATGGATTGATTCGATAGCTAAAACTGTTTCACCAACATAAAACCGGGCCTCGTCTTCTGTTAGAGTATCTTTCCTCATCAGCAAAGTCATCATATCTCCACCAGGTAAGTATTCCATAATAAGATATAAATACTCCTCGTCTTGGAAAGAGCAGTACAGCTTTACAATACAATTACTGTCAACCTCTGCTAATAGATTCCTTTCAGCTTTCACATGTTCAACCTATAGTCAAATGATACGCATTCAACAAAATATTGACAAAAACCGTGTATAGTGTCTGTAATGCTAATCTAAGCATACCTGGCCTCTTCGAAGCATCTCTGATTTCTTAAGCTTCTTCATGGCATATACATGGCCAGTTGCTTTCTCCCGACAAACTCTAACCTGTATCTCAATCAAAAGGGAATTGTGTCTTAAAGAATGATAAATCGGTTAACAAACTGTCATAGACTGTGTGCTCATGAATCTGACATCAAACAGTAAAATATCTTGTCGGCCCATACATTAAACAAAACCATCAATAAAGAGGAGATACAAAGGGTTAAAGGGATTAGGAGTCCAGCCCTAAATGTAGAGAAAATCTAGACAGACAAGAACATCTTCCAACTGGTCAAGAAAAAAAATAAAGAAATGCAACACTCTCCTTTGATCCTACCAAAGAGAAGTCATTCCCAAAATGGACTGACCAAAGAGTCTACGATACTACTGCCCTTCCCTTCAACAATCCTCTAATTTATCTCCTTCCATATCTTTCACTCAAGGCTGCAATTACCATGTCTGTCCACATGATCTCTAACTAGCCCCTACATATTGGACTTCTCATCAATTGGACCAAATCCTCTAATTTATCTCCTTCCATATCTTTCACTCAAGGCTGCAATTACCAAGTCTGTCCACATGATCTCTAACTAGCCCCTACATATTGGACCTCTCATCAATTGGACCAAAAAATCAATTGGACCAAAAAGTTTCAAAATATGCTCCGATGAATCTAAGCTAGGTTGAAGAATTTAAGCCAGAACCCTCAAATTGGCTGGCCCCCTCTGGCCAAATACTTAAAAGGCCAATAGTTCACTCTCTCTGCACAAGAGTACATGCTAGCCAATTCATCTATGAGCTTCTTTCCTTATTGATCCTTAAACCAGAAATCCAGTTAAACATGCTAAGAATGTCGAAGATATTTCAACTTCATCTATTGCTGGCAGATCTTCGAACAATAATGTAAATGAAAACTACAAGCAAGATCTCACTGCCAGCCAGACTATTCCAAAGCTAAAAGGAACCCCAAGTGGGGGAGAAGCACCAAATGCAATAGGAAAAAAGAAAGACAATATAAGTTATAAGGTATTATCGTTCACTTTGACCACCTCCAGCTATTAACATTTGATCCTTGTCTTTTTCTGCTGAATTACTAAATTAGCAGCCAAGATAAAAACAGAGCCAATCATACTTTAAAAGCCAACCAATAGCAACCATACAATCAAGTAAGAAAAGATAAACTTTCATGTAACAGAAAGTAGTCATACCTCTCCAAAAGCACCCCTCCCAATCATTGTTAGTGGCTCAAAATCATCAGCACCCATTTTATGCCTCTGAAGACGCATATACTCCGTTTCCTTCTTCTCTAGATGCTTAAGCAGGTTGCTTTGCTCTTCTTGAGAGACCTCAGCATCAGCCAACTTCATTTCTAGTACATGGCGTCTGCAAAGAAAGAAAGCAATGAAAACTTTACTCCAAGGTACGAAAAAATCAACAAGTACATAGAAGATTAACTCAGCCAAGGTGACGAGAACTATAATCAGTTTCTGGGAAAGAACTACGAGCTGACCTAAAAAGACAAGTGTGCAACTGGAATAAAAAGCATCTGTAGAACAAGATTGAGCAAAGAATACTAGCACCTAAGCCAAGCAGTTTTAGCATGTGTTACATAGTACTTTACATGAAGATGGAAAGGCAGCAGACAGAGAGAGGAAGGAGAGAATACAATAGAAAAATAAACTAAACCCACAAATATTTCTTTGTTAGCAGAGATTTTAATTTTTTTTTATGATTTACCAAAATATAATCACAAAAAATGAATACGTTAAAGAGTAAAATAAAAGACATATTTCAGACCAATATATTCTTGAATCACAGAGGAAACATTAGTCTCTAAATTAGATATATACACTTACACCTAACGGCTAATTTAAAAAAGCTGTGTGTAATAGAATAGATGCCTTCCCAAGGAAAAGTTATATGCATAAGAATGTGGACAGTGAAAAAAGCCTCAACAGCGGCTCAAGAGGAGAGGTAATGCAGACCGACGAGTAAAAAGGTACGAGGAAAATTAAACAATGAAGAGGATGCAAAAAATTTGCTGCACACGCAACTCTAAAAAACTATAACAAGTCCAACCTTTCCCTCCTTTCTTCCAAGCTCTTCATTTGCTTCTTGTAATGGTTTTCTATATACTGTTTGGCAGCTGCAACCTTCTGCTTGGTGACAGTTGAGGGTATCTCTTCACTGGTTGGTGCTCTCGATGCATCTCTTGCATTGCCTGTACTCTCCTTATTTGTCGAGGGCTTTGGCCTGTCTTTGGATCTGAACTTATTAAACCAACACCTAGTAGCTTCCATTATATCATGCAATTAATATGCTAAGTTCTAAACCACACTTCCCAATGCTCATTTGAATTCAACAGTTATATACGACATGTTTCACCCAGCACATAGTGTTAGCAAATATACATATACTGAGCAGTACGTCTCCAGTAAGTTAGATAAGGTGATTTCCTGCATGGAAAAACAATAACTAACGATGAGAATAGGATAAATACTATTCATTAGAAAAGGCTTAAAATCATCATATCGTTGCCGGTGGTGAAATAGATATCAAAAAATGATACAATGTCTTTCAGATAATAAAACGTAAAATATTGTTTTCCAGGAGTCTATAGATAAGGCATTGATCAGTGAAAAAATGTGCGGGCTTTTTTTCACGAGACGCACAATAGAGAAGTTTAAATAAAATTGTTATATATGAAGAAAAATAGTAAGACAATAATTAGATGATGAAAAGTTCAAGAAAATAGAGGTTTTATATTCATGTGTTTCTTACTTAAAATTAGATATTAAAAAAAAAAGAGTAGGAAAGTCAGGCTCAAGGCACTGAAGCGCGAGCCTCAAGCGGGCTTCATTAAGTGAGCCTCGTTTCTATGAAGCGGGGCACAAAGGCCGCGACTTTTTGAAACACTGACATGGATAAACTTCAAGCTTTCTGGTGAGCAGTTTTCAACATCTTAATGTTATAAAGCAATACACTTCCTGCAGCCACCAGAATTCAAACTCAGAAAATATTGTCCTTGTGATATATCAACTCAGCTGCGGTTTATGTCAGAGTGAAATGAAAGGCTCCCTTAGAAAGTAGTTAACAAAATTTTAGTGTTGTATAAGTAATTCCAAATATAGAAACGACCAGCAACAAAAATGATGCTTGAGCTAGTATCATCAACTGCACCAAATAATTGACCGGTCGGATGTCCAATCCAAAGCAAAAGCATCCGGTTGGTTTACTAAAATCCATCCAAAATCATGACGCACAAACATTTATTTAATCGAAATTCAAAACGCCTGATGAAAAGACCGAGTAAAACTTTCCTCCAAATCTAAAACTACATCCTCTTCATTTTCACGAGCTTATTAACTCAAAACAACCAGAAAAAACTAAAAAAAACACCAGTAAATCCTCCTCAAATTCCGATCAACCAATATCTTCAAGAAATCACATCTCCACAAAGAAAAAGATACTCCTGACGACTTAAATCATTTCAATCCACATTCTCCAGGAAATTTGACCAAAAACAAAGCAACTTCCACAATTAACAAAATCAAAACCAAACCAGATCAATCGGCTCAAATTGAAAACAAACAAAAACGAGAGCAGCAGATGCATCCGACCTCGTAGATCAGAGAATACACCGAACAAGTATATAACTCAAAGAAACAAAGCAAATCAGACATTGAAGAAGAATTAGACATCGGAAACAAAAAAGGAAAAAGAGAGAGAGAGAGAGAGAGAGTACCGTCCAAGTTGTTCGAGAAGAAAGAGCAGGAAAGCAATGAGGAGCAAAGCGAAACCCTAGAGGAGAGAGTGAGAGAATGTACGGAGCGTGATTTCGGGTGAAGAAGAAGCAGCAGTGAAGAAGATGAACACTCTGTCTTCATGATTCGGATGCCCCATTTTTCCCTCTTTCTTTCTTTCTTTCTTTCCTTTCTTCTTTTAGCTTTTTTTTGGAAAATAAAAATAAAAATAAAAATAAAAAAGCTGAAATCAGTGCTTTTTATACGCGTAGACTCGGTGCCTTACTTTCATTTTGCTGTTTCGCATTACAAATTCATTTCCCCACTAATCCACTCTCACTATCTTTATTAATTATAATTACTCTCATTAATCTCATTTTCTCCTCAGGTCCTGATCATAGCTCAATGATAATTCCATCACACGATATATCATAAAATTCATGAATTATTGAATTTTAGGTTAAATTATTTTTTAATTCAACGATATATGCAAAGAAAGATTCGAACATCTGGCCTATTAGTAAAGATATATACTTTATATTTGAATTATGCTCATATTGACAAAAATATATTTATTATTTGAATTTTTATTGAAGTAATAATTATATTAACATGTGCCAAAAAGAGCATGACTCAAGTGACATATGTATGTGTTGACGACCAAGAGGTCTGTGGTTCGAATCCCTTCATTCCCAATGTACTAAAAGAAAAATTATGTTAGCATGTAAATGTGTAGTGTATGGCCTCCCATGAGGTCTGAGGTTCACATTTTTTTTTATATCCGTGACAGCTTACAAGCACATTGACAAATCTCGTGGAACAATTGTCTGACCCTACAATATTTGATTATCAAGAAAAATTGTGTGAAATTAATTACTAGGTAGGTGTCAATGAAAAATTGAAATCATTCCCTCAATAAAGGTTTTAATAGTCTCAATGTCTTTCATGACCTTATATTACCTCCCATGAGGTCGGAGGTTCATTTTCCATCTCGGTATTTGATGTACTAAAAAAAATAACAATTTAGTTCTTAAATTTTAGTATATAGCAATTTAATTCATGTATTTTAAAAAAATTAACAATTTAATTCTTACCATTAATTATTTTATCTAAAATAAAGTGTTAATTTTTATCGTATAATGATGTTTTTTAGTTCAATAATTATGAGGACTTTTGAGATGATATTTTGTATCTTCCACTAAATTATGGTCAAAATATCACAAATCGACTAAAATATTAAAATTTAAGACTAAATTATTACTTTAATGAATATTCGAATGTTGAACTAAAAAAAATTCAAAACTTGAAGAATAAAGAAATAGTTGGAATGTTTACTCATATATTTGTTATGTAAATTAAAACAAAATCAATAATTAATGGTCCATCGTTGTTCTTATCCCTACTTTTTCGAAGGCATTAAATAAATTTATTGTTTTGCAATTGATATATTTTTTATATTCGATTATAGCTCATAATTTAATGCAGTTAATAATGAAATTTTGTGTGTCCATATAGTTCATACTAGGAAAAATATATATACAAGTATTTGCATGATATTAAATAGCTTTTTTAGAAGGATATTAAGTAGTTTCCTTCTTCCACCTCCTTTCTTTCTTGTTATTTTTTATTTTTTTAATTCAACAGATATGAGAGAGATATTTGTTTAATTTTATAATTTGCTGGTCAACTTCAGGCAAAAAGTTTGACTAAAATATGCATAGTTTGTCTTGACTTTTATAATTATTCTGTAATGTTATACTTTAGTACTCAAATTATATAGAAAACTTGATTATAATCTCTTAGGGGCGTTTGGCCCTCTGTTTTAGAATCAGAACCCTAAGAATCAAAACTCTGGGTTTGTCGGGGCGGGTTCTGAACCCTGGTAATCAAAAGACTGTGTTTGGGGTGCAAGGTTGGGAAGCCTCAGAATCAGAAACCAGTGTTTGGGGTGCAGTGTTATGAACCCCGGGTTGAACAGTTTCCTTTTCTTTCTTTTTTTTTTTCTTTTTTTTACCCTTATTTGTGGTTGTCTTGTGAATTATAAAATTTGGCTTCATGTAACATGAACAAACTTCTTTTGAGACTTAAAAAATGAAGCATTTAATTTATGTTATAGTCTAAGAATAAGAAAATAAATTGAACAATTTTCATACTTTGTACTCATTAAAAAAAAAAATAATAATTATGAAATAGAATGAAAAAATATACCTTTTAAAAATTAAGAAAAATAAAAAAATAAAATAAAGAAATTTTTCTTTTTACAACATAAAAATAAAAATAAAAGTTATATTACTATTGATGAAAAAAGTTTTTATAGAATAAGATGGAAAAAGATATATTTTAACAAAAACATAATAAAAAAAAAAACTTTAACAAAACCAACAAAAACAAAAAACAAGAAATAAAAGAACGAAAAAAAAAATACATCATTGATGAAATTTTTGTACATTTCAATTATAAAACAAATTATTATTATAATAGAAAAAAAAAATTACAAACACAACATTAGTTTATAGAATACGGTTGAAAAAATATATAAAATAAACAAATAGCAGAGAGAAAAAATAATTACAAAAAACCTCAGTTCGGATATAACTTACATTCCAATAATTCACTGTTATTAATGAAAATTTTGTAATAATATTAAAATATATTCATATTTGAAAGTAGTAAAAAAAACTTAACAAAGAATACTATTTTTCATAATAGAAAAAGATACATTTTAACTTAAAAAAAAAAAAATATATATATATATATATATAAAATAGACATATAGCTAAAATTGATGACAAAATTGATAAAGAGATAAAATAAAAAATTGTTGGTGTCAAATTGATGGAGAGAGATAGAATTGTTGATGTCAAATTGAAAATTGATGAAGAGAGAGAAACAAAATTAGAGAAGTAAGAAGGAATGAAAACTCAAAACCATGAAACTCATGGTTTTCAAACTCATCCCTCCAAACATGGGTTTGGTTTTTGAAGTCAAACCCACCCAAATCGAAGACAGGGGGCCAAACGCCTCCTTAAAGTATGAGTTTTTTTAGCATGGATATACATGATCATATTGTTTACATATAGTAAAATAAGTGACCATTTATGATTGTTATAACAAAATTTGTTGTAGTGTTGGGTAAAATAATATAGTTATGTTATACTCGTAAATGGTATCGACAATGAAACATAGTATCATCGAAGTGCATCCCTTATTTTCATTTTAATATAAATGAAATTTAAATTTGTTCCTAAATGGATGGGAGTCAATGTGTTTGAAAAAATGTCCTTATAAGATTTTGGTTAAATGCAAGTTTTACCCTATTTATTTGTCTTTGTAGATTAAAATTCAATTAAATATCGAAAAACAAAGGGTTGGTTGCACAAATAGCAATCAGGCCCAAACTAATTGCAAATTTAGTAAACTTTAAAATATTTTGCAAATATGGCAAAAAAACTCGTTTCTATCACTGATAGACTTTATTATATCACTGATAGACTTCTATCAGTGATAGACTATTATCTCTGATAGACTATTATCACTGACAAAAATCTATAAAAAGCTGAGGTGATCAGCGATAGACTTCTATCAGTCATAAGATATCAGCGATAGAAATTGCTATATCCGCAAAATTTTTAAAAACATGCTATATTTGCAAACAATAAGTCTTAAATTGTCATTTACTACAATTTTCCAAAAACAAATGTACATATTTAAGCTAAAAAAACTCGTAAAATTAAAGTATGTTATATTACTAATTTAATGTAAAAGAACATATATAACAGATTTTATGAAATACATAAAATATAATCTTCATTTATGCGAAGAAAAAAAAAAACTAATCCTTAAATGAATTGTAAACATAAACATAATTTAACGGGCATAATGTACGATATAATGACTAAGAAATCACCGACTCAATTCTTTCCCCCATTGTAAAAAAAAAATCTTATATGAATGTTTAATTGTCAAATGATGTGTTGTATTTGTAGTTTTTTTTTGTTTTTTTTTTCCATGAGAAACACGATTTCCAGCTATTTAATTAACTAAAATATGAAGAAGAAAAAAACACACTAAAATATTTTACTTTTATGTATCTAACAAAATGTTATAATTACTCACTTTTTTTTTTATATTTTATATTAGAATTTAGGTTGAAGTTAAATGGTGTTATTGTTGGGGAATTACCCTAGGTAGCAAAAACACATTAAAAATATTATAAATGTAGATACGATTTTTTGAGTTTGTAGATATAGCAAAACTTTAAATTGACTCAGTCAATTGATATACCAAATATAAGATATATTAGTTGTGACGGACACACCAATTCACCAAATATATAAGGTAAATTAGTAGACTAATATATCTTATATTTGGTGTATCAGTCCCGATACACCACAATGTATCGAAACTCGTAGTGGCACGGTTGATAGAGGTTGCCATGTGATAAGCGTCAAATTTGCTAGATTTACAAAACTAGAGGTCCTTTTAGGATTCTTGTAAATGTTCACAAATATGACTAACTTAACCTTCGATCTCAACCCCTAAGAAAGGCTAGACGACAAATTACTTAGACGATCAAACAAATCAAGGATCAGACGAAGCTTGTGACTCTCATCAACCCTTGATCTTCAAAGCAGCAAGATTGATCAACCCTCACACTTGAATGCTCAAAATATTCATGCATTCTATCACAAGAATACACAAGAAACAAAGCTTAAAAGCTTTCACGGCTTAAAACCCAAAATACTACATTTTCATGTCTTCATATCTTCGTTACAATATGGATGACCTTTTTTTATAGCATATTAGGAATATTCTAGAATTCTTAATTACAAAACATATTAAATACAATAATCAGAATATTAAAGTCTAATACATGTATTTAACTAATACATTAATCTATTTAATGCTTACATGTATTTGAACATCAAGTAAACTAAATACATATTTTGTGTATTAAATATCATGGATGAATGTCCTTTGCAACTCTTCACAAAAGGCTTGCAACTCTTCAAATTTCGTGGATCTCCTTGCAACCTTTTTATAAACTCATGACAACTCTTCAAAAAGTGCATGCTTCAACTTGATATCTTCTACCAACGAAATCCACCATCCATTAGATATGATAGATTAATTCTTCTTGAAGATACTTTATACTGATCGGAAGGGCCAATAATATTCATATCACTAAGTTTCTGATGGTGTTTATATTTATGAACATGTCGAAGCAGAGAGAGGACGAGTTCAATATACTTGGGGAGGGAGCAGATGAACGAGGTGGTGGAGGTGCATTTGCCCCAGTTTGATAATTTTCATACTAAGATGTCACCGTAGGCACAATCTTGTTTCACATACACGTAATCTTTGGTTTTCAATACCTGTAGTACCATATTTGAATGTCACCCCTCCACACGAAAGATTGTAATGTAATGGATGTGAATGTAGCTACGTCAATTATTTTGTGCACTTGTTAATAAGATTATCATTGCGGAATATCAGTTGTATATGATATATCGGTTGGCGATATATCAAATATAAGGTGATTTCGTTTTAATTTGAAGTGGTTTTGAGTTCGACAACTTCGATTTCACTGTTCTGAATTAGGTTTTGACGCTAATGTGTTATATTTATGAATGTTTTATTTGATTTTTTTTTTACAACATGTGGGGAGGGGGATTCGAACTTAAGACACATCTTGGTCATAGTTCATACATTATGTCGGTTGAGTTATGCTCATGTTAAGAATATTTTATTTGATTTTGATGGTATATTAGTTGCAACTGGTATAAGTCACTGGTATACCTTATATTTAGTATAGTCAACATATATATCAAATATAAGGTGAATAAGTTCAACTGATATATTTTATATTTAGTATATAAGTTGACTCATATACCACATATTAATTTTCATATTTGAAAATTTAATATTTTGTTATATATATATGCAAAGTTGAAAATTGTTGCTATATGGGTAAGGTATTATTATTATTATTATTTTTTGCTATTATTGCAAATCAACCTATCATTTTTTTCCTTGATGAGAAATTATGAATATAGAGTTTAGAGTTATAAAACCATCATGCTAAAATATATTGATGGTTTTAGCTACATAGTCAAAAGATTATTCATTAACTTTTAAATATATTCTAAAATAAACGCGTTTCATCTTGATCGAGTCATAAATAAACTTTCTATTAAAAGAAACAAGTCAGACATTCAAATAACGTATTAAAATCATCAAATTCACTATACGTCATCGAAATCTGACATTCACGTACTATTTTTCAAACACGTCAACACGACAAGGATATAAACAATATCCAATCACCACTCTAGTTTTTATGAACAATAAATTAATGATTTAAAATTTCAAATACTACTTTAATCCTTAAAACTTCACTTATTTACTAACTTGTACTTCAAAGGGTTACATTTATATATATCTAAGATAAATCTTAAGTTTAAATTATCATTCTATTTAATTGTTATTGAGAATTTTTATTATTGTTATAGAGTATTTTATATATTCTATATAAATATAAAATATTCTATCACAAATAATAATGGAAAATTGTTCAGGTGTCAATTTAGAATAAAATAATTAAAAATATAGTGTTTTTAAAATTTTTGCAGATATGACAATTTCTATCGCTGATATCTTATGGCTGATAGAAGTCTATCGCTGATCACCTCAACTTTCTATAGATTTTTGTCAGTGATAATAGTCTATCAGTGATGGAAACAAATTTTTTTTTGCCATATTTGCAAAACATTTTAAAGTTTGTTAAATTTGCAATTAGTTTGGGTCTGGTTGCTATTTGTGCAACCAGGCTAATAATAATTTTTATAAATAAATTATTACGTCAATATGCATGAATGATGTTGCAAATCATGTCAGGTATGTTTTTCAATTTGTACACAATATCTGTTCCGTCAATTTTCATATTATTTTAATGAAAAACTTTCTAGATATATTTTTTTAAATAAAATTAAAAGTTTAAATATATATATACATATATATATATATAATTTAACCACACACAAAAGTGTGGTGTAGCTTGTATTGTAGGGTCCTCCAAGGAAAAATGTAAGAGAAAAAAAATTAAAAAAAATAAGTAAATAACCGAAGCGGCGTGGGATAAGATGGACAGTTGGACAGTGAAAAGCATATTCAAAGCCTTGACGTCCGCCGGAGATGCAGCTGTCCTGCTGTCAAACTCAACCACCGCCGCTCTCCACCGTCACCTCCACTCGCCCCATTTTTAATCTAATTCTAATTATTATTTTTTTAATACAAGACTTATGTATCAATAAATAATTGTTTTTTTTTTAAATAAATTATTTTTTTAAATTTGGAGGTGCTGTCAATTAAAACTAAAAACTTTTATAAACATATCAATTTACCTTATCGATTAGATTTTTTCATTTGAGAAACGTTAATTCAAATGTGTGTAGAGACTTATAATTATAACAATTAAACACTCAAATTTTCATAAGTGAATCAGATGTATGAAAATTTAGAATTTAATTGATACAATTATTATTTTTCACACATATAAAAAAAATAACTTTTTTTAGGGGAGAGATGATGTAATTGTTAGTTAAGAGTTTTAATTTATACCACTCCTGATTTTAGGGGTATAAATTGATTTTTTCAATTTTTATTGGCTTTACATCATTGGTTTTAGATTCGAACCTTTGAAATTTTGATCATTAGCTTATATATTATATTAGCTTATATATTATACGTCAATTGAGCTATGTTTATGTTCGTCATTAAATAATTATTTTAGGAACATATTTTTGACATGTAGACATACAACTTGACAAAAGAAAGAATGTTTTTGATGGATGTGTCGAATTTGGATGATAGGTAAGTTTGAACTCATATGTTAGACTAAAATATGAGTGACATATTCATGTATACAAATATGTTGGCAAATAATCGTTTAACAAATCACTTTTCAATAATATATATATATATATATCAATCATTTTTATACATCAAGGATGTAGCGGAAAACTATTTGATATATTAGTTTGAATTTAGCTAAATGATAATTCGAGTTCGTATTTTTTACTATGCATCATAGTACCATAACTAATGCATTCGACTAAACATATACATCTATTTTTTTGACAACAAGTAGGAATAGGAGATCGAACCCGTGACCTCTTGGTCACTAATCTATACAATATGTCGGTTGAACTATACTTTGGGATTAAACATAAAACATTAACTCAAATGTCATGTAAAAAATATCCCACATTCAATTAATAGTAATTAGGAAAATTGAAAGTCCTAAAATCATAAGCACCAAATTAAAACACAACTTTAAAAAAAAAAAAAAAAAAAAAAAATCACAGTAAGCGATTTGAAACTTTTCAAACCGACGACCAAATTGAAATTATACGCATCAAATAAAATTCGCAAATTATATTAAAGAAAATCTTATGTCACGTTCAATATTATTATCCAAGTCAATATCAAGCTTTCTATTGCAAATAAACCGATTTAAAAATAAAAGTTGTTTGAAATTATCGTCAAAGTGAGCATAACTCAGCTGACATATGTATGTGTTGACGACCAAGAGATCTGTGATTCGAATCCTCCACCGACAAAGTATTAAAAAAAAAATTGTTTGAAATTATAGAAATTGTTTTCGAAGAGATAATTTAATTTATACGCATGGAGAAATGTCTTTTTCCTCTTTCTTTTTTTAAATTTAGTTCTGAAAAATACATATTAATTTTGTATTGATATTAAATTAACAATAGGAACTAACTTTTTTTTTTTTTTGACAACAATAGGAACCAACTTTTATTGATATAAGACATTAATTAATTTAAACCAAACCAGAAACAATTTCGCTGTCGTGTCAATAAAACAATCTTAATTTTAGCAGAATTTTACAAAGTTGTACAATATTTATTAAAGTATGTGAATGTATAAACTTCTATCATATGTACTAAAAAAAACTTCTATTATATTTACATAACAATAATTTTTTGTTTTGTTTCCCCTGGTTATTTATGGACCTTAGGGTGGTTAAATGGATACTTTTTCTTTTTTTATGCAATACATTTTCATAACAATTGTTTTTTTTCTTAAAACATAGTATTTACTGTATTACAAACGCTTGAAGCCAAGGAATTAAAACATCTATCAAAATGTTACTAATATCTTAATTGAATTATGCTTGATCTCGAGTTGGCCTACTCAAACGCGAGTAGTCGGCATGTTTTTATTAATGTACAAAATTAAGTTGTACGAACTAATATTTTTTTAAATATCTCACTAGTATTTGAATTTAAAGATGTCAACCTAAACATAGTTTAACTAGTTAAGACATTAATAATTTAAAGTCAATAGTTTGAATCCTACTGCACACTAATGTAATTTGAACAAAAATAAAAAAAAATAAATAAAATAAATAAATAAAAAATAATAAATAAAAAAAAAAAAAAAATTATGAGTATAGTTTGGTATAATTTGAAAATAGTGAGAAAGTTATACATAAACCATTCCAATATTCCAATAAATATGTGGTTTAAATATTATGCTCGGATTTTTGCACAGATGATCCCCTCCCCCCACCTCCCTCTGGGGTCTTAATTTCAAATGATTCGATTTTTTAAATGCGTATTTTTTTACATTCTCTCGTGATCAACAAACCTCTTCTCTCCGTGAAAAGTCATCCGTACATTTCAGCTCGAGGGAGACGACTATAGTGCCCTCGTGCTCAATAAAGGGTACTACATACTCTTTCTTTGCGACCGTGCTCAACGTAGTACTGATGACGTCAGCAAAGGAGCACAAAAGTAGGGAGTTTTTGTACAGATGACTCCCTCCCCCCTCTCCCTCGGGATCTTAATGCGAAATGATCCAATTTTTTAAAATACATGTTTTTTGACATTTTCTCGTGATCAACAAGCCCTCCCCCTCTGTGAAAAGTCATTTGTACTCTTCACACTGAGCACTATCGCAAGGGAGACGACTATAGTACCCTCGCGCTCAGCGAAAGGTACTATAAATTTTTTCCTCGCGATCGTGATCAATATAGTGTTGAAGATGTTAGAATGCAAAAAACTACCAATACAGATACCAACCCGAACAAAAACTATAAATATAATGACCAGAATAACATTTAAATCTAAATATATTATATATTCATTTACCTAAGATGAATAGTTGTTTACACGCCAAAGCGAGCATGGCTCAGCGGGCATATGTATGTGTTGACGACCAAAAGGTCTGTGGTTCGAATCCCCCACCCCCAATGTACTCAAGAAAAAAATAATTGTTTAGAATCAGATTTATGTCAAACAATAAAAAGAAAAAAGGAAAATTAACTAACTATGACTAAGATAATTTTAAAACACATCCAAAATCCATAATATAATTAAAACCATGTTAATGAATAATGTACAATTCATTTACCAACCTTAAATACTGTTAAAGTAAGTATAATTATTTTAGGACTGGTTGTATAAACAAAAATCAGACCCAAAATAAATATATGACTATCACTGATAGACTGCTATCGATGATATATGACTATCACTAATAAACTACTATCAGTGATAGTCACCGACAAAATTCTATAAAAAAATTAAGTTGATAGACTACTATCAGTGATAGAAATTGCCATATTTGCAATTTTTTTAAAAAAATGTTATATTTTAAATTATTTTACTCTAAATTGACATCTGTTACAATTTTTCATTATTTTATTGACTGTGGGTTATAATAGTCGGTGGGTCAAACGTAGACTGAGTTATAATCCATCAGTCCACTCAACTCTAAGTTGGTGTCCCAAACACTCCCAAAGACTTCTTCATCAATTTATAAGAGGTACAATATTACTAAAGTGAGCATAACTCAACGATAATTGACATGTATTTTTTTCTTTGAGATAAGAAGTTCCAAATCTCCACTCCGGACCCACTTATTGTTGAACTCGAAAAGAAAAAAAATAGTAGAATATTTTTGCAATCTTACAATTAGATATTTTTTAGTAGGTCACATGAAAATAAGAAAGAGGCAAAAACATATTTATAAAAAGAAGAAAACAAAAAAAGGTTGCATTATAAGAAAGAGTGTGGATGTTGTTATTGAGTAATTGGGGAGGTTCCTTTTCCTTTGGGGCATCTTGAGGGACCATCCTCTTCCATTGCCATCTGCCTAAGCAACCACCAAATTAATGGATTGAAAAGATTGTTGAAGGCAACTCCCCATCAAACTTGCATTCAAAACCTTTTAAATCCTATTCAAATTCTTACTATCTATTCTTCTTTTTAATATTCGTGAGTTTATTTTATCGTAAGACTCATATAATCCGTTTTTTTTAAGGTTCTTTTACTTTTTTTTCATATGTTTAATGTCGCTAGGTTAATAAACGATAGTTTTAACCTTTAAACTCGTAATTTATTATGTTTTATGCTTGAGTATGATGATGTTGCTTGTGATGTTAATGAATGTATTCGAAGAAGAAAGATTAGAATAATAATCTCATCGATATGCATATCTTTTGTTTAATCATGTTATCAATAAATGTCATGATGAGAAATTAGTAACATTTGTCTAATAGAAAAAAGAAAAAAAAAGAAATTAGTAACCTAATTTAAAAGTCAAAAGCTTGAATTCTTATTGTCAACCTTAACCTAGCTAAACTAGTTAAGACTTAAGACATTACACCATCAATCAAAATGTTAAATTACAAATTTGGTCTTATGGTTTGGAGAAAGTTAGAATTTTGTTCGTATAGTTTAAAAAAGTTATAATTTTATCCATATAGTTGGATAAAACCTCATAAATAGTCCTCCTCTTAAAAATCATTAACAACCATTGACGGATTGTGTACGTGACAATTAGTTATTCATGTGCTAAAGAATAAGTCTTTTGTATTTAGCTGGCTATGTAGTTTTTTTTTTTTTTTAAGTACAGAAGCACGAAAAATGCAGAAAAACTAAAAAGAGTGAATGTCTCGAAGGACTCTTGTCGACACCCATGGTGGGTGATCTTCGATCCATATCTTAGAGTGCTTTAAGATTATCGCGTGTCGGGCTAGTTCATGAGCGACAAAGTTGCAGTTTCAGTTAATGAGAACGAAGCCCTGAATTTGACCACTCCTTTGAATGGATAAGAGGTTATCAACAAAAACTTGTATTTCGTTCACCATCCTGCTAAGTCAAAAGTTTTCAGAGTATTAATGAATTTGTTTCTAATTGATAAAGGGTAGAGACCAACTTCAATGACTAGTAATGCCTTCAAGTAAAGTCATTGTCTCAACCGTTTCAACACTAACTACCATAAAAAGGTAAGATTTCTTCGCTTCGCCGGTTCTTGACAATCATACCAAGCCCCACGTCATGGCCAATCATAGCATCATCAACATTGAGCGTATAGTTGCTCGGAGGCGGGGGCTGCCACCAGATGGGATCCGAGATGAGATAGACGACTCTCAAGAGGGGTCAACATCCATTATCAGTCAGGAGCGTTGTGCAATGCTCGTGACACGTTGCTCATTAGGGTCACATGGTGTTACGTCCGATACACCTCGCCTCTGCTCGTCCAACTCTTCCACTAGGTTCAACGACCACACTAAGGGATATGTGGTTGTGAGATCGTGGCCATGAATCCGATCATTTCGACGATATCATATTGCTGAGTCAATAATCACGAAGAGCATGATCTCATCTTGATCATAGATCCAATTTTTTTAGCTCACTATGTAGATTAAGTAGCTAAACGAGTTGTCAATTTCGAAAGAAGTTGCATTACTCAATACAACATAATCAATATACTTAATGAGTTTTGGAATGGACGACTTTCTTCGAACCATAAGGATAAAATATGTAATTATATAAAAAAAAGGTCAATATATAAAAGCTATCAATACAACATAATAGGTTGAACTATTAGAAAGGTAAGATTTCATCGTTTCGTCGTCGGGTTCATGACAATTGTACCAAGCCCCACGTCATGGCCAATCATATATAGCAACATCAAACTTGAACTTATAATTGCTCGGAGGCGGGGGGGCAGCCACCGTATGTGATCCGAGATGAGATAGACGACTCTCGTCAAAGAGGGGTCAACATCTATCATCAGTCGGGAGTGTTGTGCAATGCTCGAGATAAGTTGCTCATCAGGGTCACATGGTGTTACATCTGATACACCTTGCTTCTGCTCATCCAACTCTTCCACTAGGTTCAGCGACAACACCAAGGGATCCGTGGTTGTGAGATCGTGACCATGAATCCGATCATTTCATCGATATCATATTGCCGAGTCAATAATCACGAAGAGTCAACACAATAATCACGAAGAGTCAACAATCACGAAGATCTCATCCTGATCATAAATCCATTTTCTTTAACTAATTATGTGGGTTAAGTACGGCATAAAAAACGAGTTGTCAATTTTTAAAGAAGTTGCATTAAATTTTCAATTATCAATCCATTTTCTTTTATCAAATCAACTATTAACTCACACAGCTAAATATAAAAGAATGAATGTACCTAATGAGTTTTGGAATGGACAACTTGCAAACCATAGGATAAAATTTGTAATTAAAAAAAAAAACAAACAAAAAACTCAATATACAAAAGCTATCCATAAATGAGTTTTGGAATAATATCCAGAATTGACTCCCAGTCCCAAGGCATGAAAAAGAAAAGAGGAAAATAAAAAGGTCTCCAGCTATACATAATGTTCATACGCGTTTTGGCCTGATGTGACAGCCTGACAAATCCACACAGCCTTGTTAATAAAGGCTCGTCGGTTACCTTTTGTTGCCCAATAACAACATCACAAGCCATTCATTCATTCTTCAACACAAACAAAGCCAAATTCATTAATACCTTAGACTTCAGAGCTCATTTTGCTCTCTTTTCAACAATTTTATAAATGTCTAACAGCTAAGGATTGGAAGAAAATTGAAGGGCTGAGCAAAAGGAAAGAGAGAGAGAGAGAAGAAAAATGAAGTCTGTACTGTATTGAAGCAAAATTCATATATTCCTATGACCTTCAGGCCAAATCTTCCATTCTTCAATCAATAATCAAATAACTTAAGTAGAGACAATGGCCCAATAACAGAACAGCAAAAGGGGAAAAAAATTGATGAAGAATATCCATCGTCTATAGATAGATTATCAATTAAAGCATTACACGAGTAAATAAATAGAAATGTTGAAATATCTCGCTAATGAACACAAGGAAGGGAAGGGAACCATTTTTTACTGGCATCGCTACTCGGGACTTGCTTGCTAATTGCTGATCCGATCCCTCTAGGCGACGATGGGCGCGGGAAAATTTAAAAGCGACAGGGAATTGGTCGGTCTCATTCTGAATCCCTGACACTCTCACTTGTCAGCCACAGTTTCTTCTGGACGATGAACACGGCCTCGTCACTGTCCAAATCCGAATCCGAGCTGGAGTCTGCGGTAGCCACTGCTTCCCAGTGCAATGCAGGTAGATACTTCTTTATCAAATCTACAACAGATTGCTTGTCTCTGATAATGATGAAACCAGTGGGTCTGAGCATCCGATCCATCTCCAGCAACAGGTCCTCAGCGCTGCATTCTTTCTTCTCGATGTCGGAAAAGACAGTCCATGCGTGGAGCAGATCGTACGTACGAGGATATGTCGAGAAGGCTTCACACCTGTTAAAAATGTATCAAGTGTGTCACAATTTGCATATACTATCTTGGGTATAAACTAGAATTGCATTTCACAGTTCGTTGTAGACAAGGTATGCAAGTGTAGTTTTCAGTTGCATACCAGCTATTAATAGTGCCTATGAGGCCTCGGTCATATATCAACTTCAGTGTGTTAGGTCCGTCTTCAGGAACAACATTCATCACCCACACGTTCTTGTCCTTCAGAGCAGCTCCAAATGATCCCATATTTGCCTTCATGTCCATCACGTTTCTGATAGTATCAGATTCGATCTTTGGGCTCAGTAGATTCCAGTAACTGTCGACTCTACGCCGCCAAATTTCCTGCAACAAGACGATATAATTTAGAATTTTTTTCATCCGGATTTCAATTAGCCACAAATTCACCCTGATCATAAATTACCGTGTCTTTTTCAAACATTTCAGTTGAATAGCCAAAATCCTGAAGTCGTGGAGGAGGTGAAGTTAATCGAGCTGGCCAAGGAGCCAATCCACTGCCCTTGGCTTTATGATCATCTGCATCAACAAATCCAGTGTGATCACTGAGCAAGCATATTCAATTTGCAATAGGGTGATATATCTCACCACGTGCCAATAGCACACAACGGAAACCTCTAACGACCACATGGTTCATAACAAAGCAGGATAAACCCGTTTCAGTTCAGTTTAAGGCAGGTAGAAGGATAATATATAAGAAACAATCAACACCACAACATTGCCCCAAGAATGTCATATGCTCTATGCCGCAGCTTTAAACCCAGCAATTTAAATAATTTCCATTAGCTAAGCAGCAGCACATGGATACTCATAGTTGACCAATAATAAATGATGCATTAGTAGTAAGAAAACAAAAATCTAAATCAAGCCATTCAATAAGGGACTTACGGTCAGAGTAAAGAGTGATACAAGCTTCCATCTGCACACCCCAAACAGCATCAGGATCATCGTCAGATCGGCAAAGAGGAGGGCGAGTGCCGGGTTCTCTTTGCAGATAACAATCATTTGTTAGGGGTTTTTGCCAAATTACAGTCTGATTCCTCTTCGCGGCAATTCTCCAACACATTCGACTCACAAGTTGACTCATTTCTCTCCATATTCTCAGATCCTCCTCATCCTGTGCATATGCTTCTGGAGATGAATAAGCAAAATAACCTCCAGGTCTAAGTAATCTATCTAACTCAAGAAGAAGAATCCCGTCTCTTTGAAGCCAATCTATACGACAACGAGAACAATGTGCAAGTTCAAAAGATCTGCTTGGGTAAGGGAGCCTCTTGGTTCCTAAAACACCAAGGTATGCAGGAATTCCTCTTTCCAAGGCAAACTGAATTTGATTCTGATGAACATCATTTGGTGCTAAGGACATTGCTATAATATTAGAAGAGAGAAGATATCCTCCAAAACTTGCGACACCACAACCAACATCAAGAACAGTACGCAGTCTTCCTTCATTGTTTAGATTATCATTTGAAAAGTTGAGCATCTGAAAGATGAAGGCCAACCATTTTCAGTTGATCAATCGCTCATTAAGAATTTTGCACAGAAATACAGAATCTCATTAACTTGAGACAACGCCATAAATGGTAGAGATAAAACATGACATTCTCTAAAAACATGCAAATTTGAGTCGTTCAATAAACTTTTCATTTGAAATATTGTCCAAAAAGCAAACATTTTTGTGTTATCCTTCCTTTCTGGACGATAAAGAAGGGTTCAGAAGTCTTACATTTGCAATGGAAGCAATGTACTTATCAGCTCCAGAGTGAAAATGAGTACCTCCTCCAGGGAACACAATCTTTTCACCTTTGACAACCATCCAGTTCTGATCAGATTTCTCGTGCGCAAGATGAGTATGAGGTATGTTTGCTTTCCACGCTTCATCTCTGCTCTTTGGCCACTTAATTGGGACCTGCAGCCACACATTATTAACAAGTAAAAGTTAGAAGCCATAGGCTGAGATGATGTAGTTAGCAATCAGCAAAACCTTCAGATGATGCTCGGTATTATCAAATTGCAACCTTATATCCTGCTGGAGGAGGAATCAGGCAATTGAACCGCCTCTCAGGTGGTGGGCAGTGTCTTTCATAGTGTTCCATTAAAGAGAGGTCCAGTTTCAATCTCATTTGATATATGAGATGTCTGTCCAAGCAGGGAATTAATTCTGAATGCCGGTCGTCACAGACCTTTGAGATAAGAATAGAAACTATATAAGGGCTATACAAATCACATAAAGACTCAAAATATTGAAAGTCGAATAAAAAAAATTAAAAGTACAAAAGAAATGGATTCCATTGGCTATTTTATTCTCTTTTTATTGACAAAAAAGAGAGTTGTTTTGACAAGCACCTATCAGAGCAAGACAGTTACTTACCGGGTAACTTTTTGGTACGACCTCATCTTCTGCATCTTCCTGCTCAGTTGTGGTTGAAGAAGAAGATTCTTCAGACTCTTCATTCCCCATCAAATAATGGCTCAAGGATTTGCTGCTATGCTGCAGAGCTGATGCACCACGGTCTTGATTGCCAAAAATGGATCCATAATATGCATACAGAAAGCCAAGAAATATTGCCACAACACATATGGTAGCAATTAAGCGTTTCTTCTGCGTTCCATCAGATCTTCCCCTCGTCATTTATCAAGCTTTAAAGTTTTGCTCAACTATTTACTTTCACCCAAGTATGAAACCAATGTTGCATGAATCACTTAAAGGGAAACTGGATAACCTCCCCTCCTGAAGCTACAGTAGAAAATGACAATAAGTTTATAGTGAACCTGAACCACCAGAGACAAGCATGAATCAGGAAAGGATGAACTTCCACTACAGAAGAAAATGCTAAGAATACAAAGAGCCCGATTTACAGATATGTAACCCTGTTCTACTTTCAGTAAGTGAATTATCATAGTTCCCAGTTACTTATGGCCCCAATCATAGGAACAAATCCCAATTCCTAAATCTGAACTGCCAAGTGCACTCAAATGCAGTATGTTGTCATGGATTAATTACTTGATTTACAATCCTTCCCTCTTAAAGCTTCTTCTTGCCCAAATGTCGGTATAGATTAATTACTCAACTCCCAGAAAATGGAGAAAAGTCAAGAAATCCGACATCCTCAAACACCATGACGTAAGTTCAAGCAACAAACAAATCTTTCTTTCAACAAGTAAAAAGAAGGGGAAAAGAAAACACAACACACAACATTCTTATCTACATCAAACGAAACTAACTCAATCCACTACATTGACAAGCCAACCCCAACTGAAGAATGGCTGAACCGACACTCAAGAAGAACACAAGATTCGACCAAATTGAACATAGAAATACCAAAATAGCGAAAGAGACGAAAGCAATGTGTGTCGGTGCATCAAACCAAATCCTCAGATCTGACAAATCGAGCCCATAAAGGACCAATTGAGCAAAAAACAAAACCACCCAATAACGAATCAACACCACCTACACAAATTCCAATCCAATGAAGCACAAAATCAAAAACCCAGATCAGAATCAACGAATTAACAAACAAGATCCAGAAAACAGAACCCAATTGAGATCCAAACGGCAAGAACAAGAAAAACCCAGAATTAATACAAGGAAAAAAGGAGAAAAAGAAGAAGAGAGCAGGGGAATGATACCGGCAGCGGATCGGAACGGGCGAGAGTTTTTCCAGTGAGTGAAGGAAGAAGAAATAAAATGGGAAAGGAGGGAAGGGAACGACAGAAAGAGAAATCAGATCTAGGAGTATTTGGTTTGGATGTAGAGATTATACTAATTTTGGGAAGGACCTGGTCTTATGTACTCACTGCTCGTCAGCCATTGCCAATGGCCACAGAAGAAAGAGAGAGAAAAGAGAGTGACGTTTTTATACACTGCATTTCGTCGTCGACATGGATCAGGGTTTGTTTAAATGGTAAAATTAAATCTTCTTTTTTTCTTTTTTAAGTAAGCTTAAATTTAATTATTCACCTTCTACACTAATTAATTGCTAATTATGATGCTTAGCAATTATGTCCCTTCGTTTAATTGTGATTTGTGTGTTTTTTTTCTTCTAAGTTCAAAACTTCAATTAAAGGTCAAATCGGGCATAGTTTAATTTACAACCTGAACATCAATTAAATGTCAAATTGGACATAGCTTAATTGACATAAAGTTGTGCCCTTAATCAAAAGATCATTGTTCAATACTCGAGTTAATTAAATAACCTGCCAACAAGAGCATAACTCAACGACATGATGTATCGCCTATTGGCCATGAGATCCTAGATTAAATCTTCTACTCAAACATGTTATGAGAGAAAAGAAAAAAAAAATTCAATTAAATGGCAAAAATTAAAAAAGAAATATTCAATATGATTAAACCATATATATATATATATATAGGGCTGGTTGCACAAATAGCCATCAGACCCAAATTAATTGCAAATTTAGCAAACTTTAAAATGTTTTGCAATTACGACAAAAAAAAAAAGACTTCTATAGTGGTAGACTATTATCACCACAAAAATCTATAAAAAGCAATTATCGCTGATAGATTATTATCACAAAAATCTATAAAAAGTCGATAGACTTCTATCAGCCATAAAAATTGTGCAATATTTTTTAAAAACATGCTATATTTTTAATTATTTTATTCTAAATTGCCATCGGTTACAATTTCTCTCTATATATTTTTTTTTCTTTCTTTTTTGCAATTTTGGGTTTCTGTCTCATAAATCTTCTCATAATTCTAACGGTATAAGATTACATTTAAAATAAATAAATCATTTTAATACAATTTTGGGTTTTTTTTTTTTTTTTTTTTTTTTTTTTTTTTTTTTTTTTTAGGAAATCAAATTTTAGAAAAAGGAATTTTAAGTATTTAATTGAGAATTCATCCCAAATTTTTCTCATATACGAAAATGATCAAAATATTCTTACGTCAATTTCTTCCAAATCTCTTCTCTCCACATTCACTTCCATTATGGCCGCTACCCATCCCCGACAACTACCATTGCCTCCACACCGGCGGCGACGACCCTCTCCCACGGTGGTTGGCTTTAAAATTGGATTGCACATTTTAAATATAAATTGAATTTAATTAGTTCATAGTGTTTAATAGTCGTCATTTATACATTATTATAAACATTTTAATTGTAGAGCAAACCAAACAAACTAGTATGTAAAAATACTTTCGATTTTTTTTAATCAAACTTAGGGGGCGTTTGGCCCAAGGAGTTGGGGAGAGTTGAAGTTGTTTTGTCTGGAGTTGTTTAGTCTGAAGAGTTCTGAGTTATGTCTGTTTGGGACAGAGAGTTGTTTAGTCTGGAGTTCTGAAGTCTGTGGTGTGTTTGGAGCGAGTTGTTTAGTCTGTTTTGAAGTATGTTTATTTTAATTGTTTTGTTCCGCACAATTTTTTTCTACAAACTTTCAAAATTTTCTTATTAAGGACTTCTTCCAATTCCAATAAATTCTAAAAATGAAATATTTTATTTTTATTTTATCTATCCTTGACAAATTTGTTCGAAGACAACAAAAATAATTTTGAGCACAATATTTGACATTATTTTTTCACATTGATTATAAAAAATATATCTACATATATATATAGATATATTTTGTTATGACTTTAATTTTATGAATTATAAGATTGTCTACCCATAAGTATAGTCTATTCATGTGTCAAACACATATTTCTCCACCTCCCATGGGAGTTGTTGAACCTCAAGTTTTGAAATCTAAGTTTATTTTACTAGTTTTTTCACCACAATTTTTTTTTTCTCTACAAACTTTCTAATTTTTCTTATTAAGGATTTTTTCTAATAAATTCTAACAATGCAATTTTTTTTTTATTTTATCTACTTTCCAAATTTCTTTGGAGATAATAAAAAATAATTTTGAACACAATACCTCACGATAATTTTTTAATCTCTCTCACCTCGATTATCAATAATATATATTTATTATTATTTTTTAAAGACTCAATCTTTAATTTTTTTAATTTTATGAATTTTAGAAGTGAGGTTTTTTTTTTGTTTTTTTAGTGTAAGTATATTTTACAAATTTCTCTAAAGAAAAAAAAAAACACATAAACATATCTATGTGTCAAACACGTTCTTCCTCGCTTCCACCCACTTAAACTCGTAATTTCATATGCACTACACCTAGAACTTATTTTCTATAATTTTTCATATTTTTATTATCAAGAACTTCTTCCAATAAATTTTAAGAATACGATTTTTGTGTTTTTTATTTTATGTATCCTTTACAAATTTATTTGAAGATAACCAAAATAACTTTGACTACCATATTTCACCATTTTTTCAATATCACTCACATTAATTATTCATTTTATTTGGATCGTTTTGAAATAAAACAAATAGTCGTACAATAGTCGATTAACTGAATTTGAAAGATTTTAATCTATTAATCTAAGTGAATCCAAATAAGCTATATTTTTTTTTCTTCTTGAATACTACATTTTAAATTTTGTTTAAGTACAAATTTTAATTCAACAACTTAATTTATATTTAAAATAAAAAATAGGTTGAATTGCATTTTTAGTCATTTTACACATTTTGTTTAAATTATGTTTTTTTTTTAAATAATTAAAAATATTGTAAAAGGAAGAGAGAGAAAGAGAGGAAAATGAAGGAGAGTTGAATAGTTGTAGAAGTCTGTAGAGTTGAATAATAATTACTGCTTGGGAGTGGGGAGTTGATATTTTTTGTCCGAGTTAAACAACTCCTTGGACCAAACGGGGAGTAAGTTTACTCCCCACAACTCCACTCCTCCCAACTCCGTGGGCCAAACGGCCCCTTAGTATTTAAAAATGCTTAAACTAGTATGACATGGGATTGTTGTATATTCTAAAATGATTGTTGCAAGTGGTTTTAGAAAAAAAGATGTAGTAGGAATTAAATTAATGTTTGATAAATTTCGATTTTGAATGGAGAAGAGTAGGGTTAAATGTGAAAAACAAATGAAATAAAAAAATTAAGAGTTGTTTGGGTCAAAGAGTGATAGCGAGTTGAAGTTAACAAGTTCGTTGTTGTATTTGGGGAAAACAGTTGTTGAACTTATAGTTTTGAAGTCTGAGTTTATTTTAGCTGTTTTTCTACAACTTTCAAATTTTCATTATTATATTAGAGGTTTATTCCAAAAGATTTTAAATGAATTTTTTTACTGGGTTGGTTGCACAAATAGCAATCAGACCCAAACTAATTGTAAATTTAGCAAACTTTAAGATGTTTTGCAAATATGACAAAAAAATTTGTTTCTATCACTGATAGACTTTATCATATCACTGATAGACTTCTATCAGTGATAGACTATTATTACTGATAAACTATTATCACTGACAAAAATCTATAAAAAGCTGAGGTGATCAACGATAGACTTCTATCAGCCCTAAGATATCAGCGATAGAAATTGCCATATCCGCAAAATTTTGAAAAACATGCTATATTTTTAATTATCTTATTCTAAATTGACATTTGTTACAATTTTTTTTTTTTTAATTTTATTTAACCTTTATTGAAAAAAAAAAAAAAATTAATTGAGCACAATACAAATATATATATATATATTCATTTTTATTAGGACTCATTTTTGTCATTTTATTTTAATTTCATGAATTCTAAGATTGAGATTTTGTTTTTTGTTTTTATTATTGTATGTATATTTTATAAACTTCTTTAAATAAAGAAAAAACACACATAAGTATAGTCTTGTCTTGACTCAGTGTCAAACACATTCTTCTCCACCTCTACTCATTTAAACTCACAATTCCATCTAAATTCACTGCATTCGAAACCGAGCATCTCAACAATGAAGACTTATTTCAGCTATTTTTTTCTATAATTTTCTATGTTTTCACTATTAAAAACTTCTTCCAATAAATTTTAAGAATGTGATTTTTGTTTTTTATTTTCTCTATTCTTCACAATTTTTTTTTTAAGATAACAAAAATAATTTTGACCACAATACTTCACATTCTCTTTGCAATATCACTCATATTGATTATTCATTTTTTTTTGGATAGTTTTAAAATAAAAGAGAGTCGTACAATAGAGTCGTACAATGGTGTGTTAAATATTACATGTGAATTTGAAATATTTTAATCCATTAATTTAAACGGGGTAAATAAGTTGATGTTTTTATTTTTCTCAATTGTAGGAATACTATCTTTTAAATTTTGTTTAAGTACCAATTTTGACGGAACAATCTAATTTAAATTTAAAATAATAAAAATAGGTTGAATTGCATTTTTTTTTTTTTGTCATTTTACACATTTTGTTTAAATAACGTTTTTTTTTTCTTAAAATAATTAAAAATATCGTGGGAGAGAGAAGAAGAGAGAGATATGTGATGCCATGAAAAATGGGACATACTTCAATACTAATTATTGTTGAAGTCGGTAGAGTTGATATTTTTTACCCGAGTTCAACAACTCCGTGAGCCAAACGGGGAGTAAACTCACCCCCCAATTTTGAGGGTCAAACGGCCTCTGAGGAATTGTTTAGGGCAAGATAGGAGTTAATAAGTCTGAAGTTGGTTTAGTCTCGAGAGTTTTGAAGTTGTGTTTGGAGTGTAGAGTTGTTTAGTATGGAGTTCTGAAGTCTGTATTATATTTGGGACAAGAAGGAGTTTTGGGGTAAGTTTATTTTATATGTTTTTTCTATACAATTTTTTTCTACAATTTTTTAAATTTTCATCATTAAAGATTTCTTCTAATAAATTATAAGAATGATATTTTTTTTATGTGTCCTTCACAATTTTCTGAGTAAAATTAAAAAATTTAATTTTTTGACCACAATACTTTAGGTTCTTTTTTTATTATTCATTTTACCCGTGAGTTTAAAAGATTTTAATCCATTACTTTAAAAACTGAAGTAGAATTAGATTTTACTGGAAACAAAATTATTTATATTTTAAAGGATCCTTTGTAAATTAATATATATATATATATTTTTTGGTAGTTACCTCTTTTTTATTCTTTCCTTCTCCCTTTCAAGTTCAACTATTACCCTCAATTCTAATTTCATTTTTTTTTCTTCCATTCATTTCTATCTCAAAATAATTAAACTCTTTCAATTTTATTTCATTTTCACTTTTTCAATCCAATCATCTTTAAAAAAAAATTCAAAACAAACCGACAAGTCTTTAAAAATTCCTCAAGGACCACAACGTTGTCATTTGCTGACTGTCGTCGTCGCCACATTTGTTATCGTCGAACCTCACCATGTCGCTATCAATGAAACCCAAAGAACTTAAACCAATGTTGTCCAATCATTTTGTACTGTATACATACAATATTAGTATGGGCGTTGGCCATATAGATGTGCGATTGATAACACAAAACGAAAGAGAGGAAAAAAGAACCCAAAGGAAAACGAGAGAGAAAGGCATGAGGGAGGATGGAAGGAAAGAGATGAAGAGAGAGAAGATAATTACCTAGAAAGAAGAAAATGAGAGAGAGAGAGGCGTGGGGGAGGGAGGGAGAGAGATGAAATAATTTACCTAGAAAAATGGGGAGAGTTCAACACTAATTTACGGAGGGAGGGTCGACCAAGCCCAATGTCAACTGTCCCTTGACAAAAAGGTGTCTGGCCCATTGGAACGAAGGTCAGGGTCAAACTCCCAAACAACGGGCTCTTGAGTCCGAAAGAGAACCGCTCGATCAACCCCAGGTCGAGCGTTCCTCAGTCCTCATGGCAAACCTTTATCAATTTGAACCATATCTTTTCGTACGGAGAGATGGGTAAGCATAGTCTAAGGGAGTCGAGTTGATCCCTTCTCCTAAGCCTTTTAAGAGAGAGAAAGACATATACCAACATTATAAATATTCACCATAATAGCAGGAAGAGAGTAAGTCAATTCTAATCCGAAAAACAATCCAGTGAGAGTAAGTCAATTATAATCCGAAAAACACTCTAGTCAACTGACTTTGACATCAAAGTTTGTTTACTTTGTTTGGCAAGTCCATTCATCTCGAAAATTGCAAATTCACCATTGAGGTCACGTGAGAAACATGTACCATCCACTTGGAAAAAATCGTGCATCAACATGTATCATCGAACCTGTAATCTTTTAGTCACTAAGGTTGTACATATTGACAAATAAATGAAAACTTAAGATGCAAAATGAGATTTAAATTTATAATTTATTTTTTTTAAAATAATCTTATAGTAATAGAAATGAAAGTGTGAAATTGAAACTTTTGATGATGGAGATTTAGTAATTATGGTCCAATAAAGTTGCAATGGATCTCAAATATGTCCATTTCACATATGCTACAGCTGTGTGCCTCTACCATAAATAGATTCAACATCTTTCAATTATTTGATTTTGACTTTTATCTTATTTATTGAACCTCTCTACATAATTTATGATTTAAAACCAACTTTAAAAAATTAGATGTTTCGCTAATACCGCACTAATTGTCAACTCTTCTAGTCTTTTATGTATTTTTTTTTAACCCTAATCGGTACTAAGTTTGCCACACCAAGTTGAGTCCATTAATTGAATTTATTAGTACTAAAAATAAATTATGATTGGTCAAAAATAAATAAACTTCAATTATTAATAAGATTAAGAAATGCTTTTAATGTTTATAAAAATAAAAAGTTGCTGGAATAACTCAGTTGATTAGAGCGTGTGGCTGTTAACTAGAAGGTCGGAGGTGGAGAACTAAAATAAATTTTAGTTAAATTGAATAATATCTCAAATTATTAAGTACAATGTTCCTTTTTATTTGTACCTTTTCAATATTTTTATGAAATTTTTCTTTTTTTTTAGTTTCAACTCGAGTAGAAGATTGGAATTTAGTCTTCATAGTGAGACACATATTTATGTCAGTTTGTTCTTTTTTTTTTTAGTTTCAACTCGAGTAGAAGATTGAAATTTAGTCTTCATAGTGAGACACATATTTATGTCAGTTTGACTAGGAAGTTTCCTTTCTTCTACATCTATTAATTTCTCTCAAAGTTAATACTAATTATACATTCCAAAAAGAAAAACAGAAAAAAGACATTCCCCTAAAAATATCTAATTTGATTATTGTGAAAAAATAGAGTCCACCAAAAGTAACTTAGGTCGACTATATATATATATTTTTAATTAAGAACGTCGACTATATTAATTGCCTTTCTTTTGAAAAAAAAATTCAAGTTAAAATTGAATTAATATTTAATATTTTATAAAATTCTCAAATTATAAGTATGATTTAATTTGTTCTACAAAATAACAAATTTTGTATAAATTAAATTGATATAAAATAAAAGATTAAATTAATATAGACCTTTCTCCATTTTTTTTTTTTAATATTGACCAAAATTTTATATAAATTTAAGTTACATTGAACTGTACTAAAAAAAAAGAAAGTTACTTTAAAATAATATATGTAAATTATTTAAAAATTAGTGAGGATATCGTTGATAAATATAATCTTCAACATATTTTCATACACAAAAGAAACGCTGTTATTCAAATATTATAAGGTATTTTCGATATATTTTTATAAATTATTCATTCAAAATAATATGATTATCTAAAATGTAGGACGTTTATATTTTTGCGTATCTATAATTACAAGCCATTTAAAGATTTGGATTATTTAAATTCTAAAAAAAATAAGTCTTTAAATATCATTTCTATCAAATATTTGAATTATAGAATTGCTATAATCAATCTGATATTTTTACATCAATCTTTTAACTTATTAATATTAGCGGTAAATACATAAATAACCAATGTCCCACTACTTTAAAACTTTTCATAAAAGTTTGTTTGTAATTATTTTCAAACCCTTCAACCTCTCTACCATTTTCTATTAAAATTCTTCAAATATTTTAATAAAATAAAAAAAAGTAAATTAAATTCCCTTAAGGAAAAAATTGAAATTATATAAAACAATTTCTCTCATCAATCACACATCTCCCCTCATTAAAATCGTATTTTCTCTTCTCTTTAAAATTGTTTTATTCCTCCTCATAACCAGACCTAATTTTTTTTTGTGCAATATATATTCATATATAATGTATGTATTATGATGTATGTATATACAACCATATATACTATTTGAACCATCATACATATTTCATGCGAGTTGAGAAACATAATTCTCTATCGTACTTTATGTTTTGGAGCTTTACTATTTTATTCAAAATTTTAACCTTTTAACTTATTGAACAACCATATAAAGATTTTCGGTGCTCAGCATTTGTCCATGTTTGAATGTCTTAAATTTGTTTTTGGACCTTTACTATTTTATATGTATTGAATTTTGACTTAATATAATTGTTATGGGACATAATTCAGGCACTATTAGTGAAATATAATTCTCTATCGCCCTTTATTCTTTGTTTCTCAGAATTTTTGTCACAAAAGTCCCTTTATTTATTTTGTTTTTATTTAAATTTTTTGTTTCATTTAATTTATTAAATGACATTTTAAAAAAATAACATTTCCTTATTTATTTGGCCATTAGATTAAGCGATAGCACTCAAGAAAGCTAGTTTGATTTATAATTTGAAGTTTGAACATAGAAGCGTGAAGTTGAAGGAAAAAAGAAAGCAAATATTATTACTTTTATCATTAGAACTCAGTGTCTTTCTGAGAGCTTTCTCCATTTTTTCCGGCCAGTAACAAGCTCTCGTCGGCGGAAAGCTCGCTCTTTATTATTCCCTAAATTACATTAACTACTACCATATATATTATATAATATATTTCTGGTTACGTTACCATTTCTTCAGTCTCTTCTTCCTTGTGACTTTTGTGGGCTGAACACTCTCATCTCCTGTTGTCCGTATTTGAGTCGCCGTGCCTCATCCATTGAAATCTTGTACGAGTTCGTCAGAACTCCCAACGGCAACATTCTCATCTGCGAAACTCGGCCAGCCAACAGGTTCGTGACCGCATTGTCGTTTGTCTTGAATGCGATCCACTCGAATCCTCTGTCGCTTGCTCGTTTCATCATCACGAAGTTCTGTGGAATCATCAGTACCTGTCCTTCTTGGAGCTCGCCGTCGAACACTGACTGTCCGAAGTTGTCGACCACTTGTACTCTGGCGCTGCCTCTCGTTGCGTACATCACTGTGTGGCTGTTCGCTGTGTAGTGTGGTGCCACGAGCGCGTTCTGTGGTGGACATTTTTCCAGCAGGTATATTAGCTTTGTCTTGAATTTGGAGTTTTGGATGATTTTAGTGTTGTTACGGTTTTTGGAATCAAAAATTTGAAGAAATCAAATCATTGTTGTTTTTTGAATCGGAGAATTGAAGAAATTAGAGATGTTAGAGGTTTTTGAAATTGGAGATTTGGAATAAATCAAAACATTGTTAGGGTTTTACGAATCGGAGATTTGAAGAAATTAACATGGTTAGGGTTTTGAAATTAGAGGAAATAATTTAGAGTTGAATTGAAGTACTCTACTTACGCTGTAGAGGACTCCTCGTTCGGCGCTGAGGCGGACTTGGCGGAGGACGGGGAGGGTGTGGTAGTTAGCGGTGGAGATGCGACCGCCGCGTGGGTTGAACACATCAGCGCGTTCAGATCGGCCGATGTTGTGCTTCAGTCGGAGTGTGCATATGGTTTCTTCAATGCCATTGTCCGATTCTGATTCGAAGTATCTTCCTCTTGATCTCTCTTGTTCATCCTTCTGCGGCATAAGCATCTCAAAATCTTCGTCGGCTTGCACGATTCTGTCTCTCTCATCGTCTTCTCCCTTTAGCTTCCTAACCAATCCACTATCTATTTGGAAAGCTTCTTCCAGAAGTTCGTCTGCAAATCCACTAAACACATTGCCTGATTTCTCGCTGCCGCTTCTTCTTTCCATCTGCTCTGGTCTTCCAGCAAGGAAGAATTTCTATAACAAATACACCAAGGAAACTTATGGATTTTTTTTTTAAATCAGTGATTAAAATCGTTATACTTTGTTTTTGTTCAACTTACTCTGGGGTTTGAGTCGATTTGATTGGCGACATTACGGTTGTCCACGAACGTCAAAAAGATGAGATCAGACTGTCCTCGATTGTACATCCAGTGAGAAACTCCGGACGGGACGACGAGGAGATCGCCCTCTCTAAACTGGCGGATCTTCTGGTGCTGGTCTCTAAAAGAAGAACCCGCGGATTGGGATTTTCGTAAATCGGTCTGGTAAGTCTCGGGACAGCCGGGGAACGCTACGCCGCGAATGCCGGAGCCTTGGACGACGAAGATGAGTTGAGGAGCAGTAGAGAATCCAGGTAGAAGCAGACCTCTCGGGCGGATTGTATGGCGGATCATGTTGACTCCGGCGCACTGGAACTCCTCGTTGTTCGGGTCCCACATTTCGGAGAAACCAGCCTCCGCCTCGACCCGGCGAACCGGCTCTCGAGCTTTGAGATTCTGGAGGTGACATGCTTTCAAAGAATGGAATCGGTGCTTTTGGAATTCCCAAGGGAACTGCTCAAGCTGAGCGAGGCAGACATTGAAGAAAACTACCAAACATAACAAACCAAGAAGAGAGGAGCGAGACATGATTGATTGGTTTATTGAAGAGGGAGTGAGGAAGGAAGAGGAAGGTGGTGGAGTATTTATATAGTTGGTCGGAGGAGGAATATAATGGTGGTGACAAATGGATGGCGGTGGTGGCAACAGGAGGAGAGGTGGCGGAGAGATTCATGAAGGAGACGCACCAGTTGCCATGTCTGTTCTGACTTGTTTTTACAGAGGCCACAAGGAGTTTATTCGAGCCTCCACGTACTGTAAGGTGCGTGTGGTTTGTAAATTGGTAGTATATGCATGGTTTTTGTTTTACTATTTTTTAAATGGTACTATTTAATTAATGAAATTAGTATATTCAATTTTTTTTAAAAAAATAATTGATAATTCATCTATTAGATATAAATTAAATTTTATGTCTAATGAAATCCTAATATTTCAATTTTATGTTTAGTAAATCTGTGAATTTAAAAAAACGTCGAATAGATTAAGGACCCATTAAATACAAATTGAAAATTTTAGAGATGTATTGGACATACAATTAAAAATTTAAGGACCATCTATTAGACACTTTTTAAAATTCAGAAATCTAATTAACATAAAATTGAAAGTTTAAGAATCTATTAGACGCCAAACCGAACATAACTCAATTGACATAAAGTTGTGTTCTTGACTAAGAGGTCGGAAGTTCAATCTCCCGCATTAATTGAATACCTTTGCAAAGAAAAAAAAATCTATTAAACACAAAGTTTAGGGATTTATTAGACACTTTTGAAAGTTTGAAGGTCAAATAAATACAAATATGAAAGTTTAGAGACTAAACTTTTATTTTAACTAAAAAAATATTGTAATTTTTTTTTATGACGTATGGAGTGAATGATTCGAACCTCTGACCAAGAAGTCAGAGTACATACTTTATGATTTGAAATTCCGACCTCATGAGTAGTAATAGTACATACTAATTATGAGCTATGCTCATGTTGGCAAAGGTAAATGAATTATATTGCCAAATGAATTATATTGTTCACTTTTATTGTTGAACTAAAAAAAAAACATTCTTCAATTTAATATAATTCAAATATTACAATTTAGGTTAATTTACAAGTCTAGTTCTTACATTTTTGGGTTTGTGTCTATTTGGTCCCTAAACTTTCAAAAGTATCTAATAGATCCTTGAACTTTAAATTTTGTGTCTAGTAGGTCCTTGAACTTTTAATTTTATGTCTAATTGATCCTTAAACTTTCAATTTTGTATTTAATATGGTCTCTGACATATTAAAAAAAAATTAAAATTAATTGATAAGGGATATATTAGATATAGAATTTTATGTCTAGAGAAACCCTAAAATTTCAGCTTTATGTTTAGTAGATCTGTGAATTTAAAAAATTATAAAATAGGTCTAATACAAAATTGAAAATTTTAGAGATCTGTTGGACACAAAATTTAAAGTTAAAGAACACAATAAACATAAAATTGAAATTTTAAGAATCTATTAGCCAATTTTTAGGGATTTATTGGACACAAAATTTAAAATTAAGAAACACAATAAACATAAAATTAAAATTTTAAGATTCTAATAGGCAATTTTTAAAGTTTAAAGATTTATCAGACATTTTTTAAAGTTTATGCATCAAATAGACATAAACTTAAAAGTTTACGGACCAAATTTATAATTTAACCTTTAATTTATTATAACTTATTAAGAATAAGTTTTTGCCAATAACATAAGTATTTAAAATATCATACCAACTCGTTTAAAAGTTTTATATATATTTAAAACCTCTAATTTTTATTTTATTTTTATAAATGTATTTAATTAATATGAGGAGCGAATTTTATTTCTTTTTCAACTGAGTTATGTTGGTTCCACATAAATCTATAATTTGATTTTGGTCAGTCACATCAACATTTAAAATATTTTATTTATGTCAAATAGTTAATAAAAGAACAAACAATAATGACTAAACTAATTTCTATGTAAGTTTAATGACCAATACAAAAATAAGTTTGAGACTATTTTAGATTTTAATAACTGAAAAATAAGTATAAAGTTTAAATAATTTTGGCGGAAAATCAAATTTCCCACTTAAACTTGGACAGTATTGAGACAATTCTTATCATGAACTTTTAATATCATCATCTTTTGGGCAAAAAAAAAAAAAAAAAACACTTTTAGTATCATCAAATTAGACTTTTTTTTTTTTTTTTTTTTTTTTTTTTTTTTTTTTTTTTTTTTTTTTTTTGAGTACTCATCAAATTAGACTTCATATTTGAACAGGTGTTGTAATTTGTATCTTACATTCAACTTTCATTTAAAAAAAATCATTAAAAAGAGATATTCTGTGTGTATTTAATAGATTTCAAATGGAGTTTTGAATTTTTGTTGACTATAATGAATGTGGGGAAGATTTTATTAATGATTGATCTTAGGCATAAATTTGCTAACTTAGTTTTGTGCAATAATGTTGCGCAATATTGTGCAAAATCATAAGTGTACGGATGGAGTAATAAATAATATATGTAAATATGGATGTCGTCCTCTCAATTGGATTTCTAGTTCATTTAAATATCACAAATAATAATGCTCGATTTTATCTAGAGAAATAAATCGCAAACAAGTCAAAGTAATCAAGCAATAAAATAAAAGTAACAAATGAGACAGATCAGGAGAAGGGTATTGTAACGAATGAGACAAATCTGGTATTGTAACGAATGAGACAGATCAGGAGTATCTTAGGGACGTGATTTCACCGATTAGATCGACGTTTCAATCAATCAAATAGCCTAGATTATTTATGCAATTTTCTACAAGTCTAGAAAGACAAATAATAAGAATTGACTCTAACGAGGACAATTGGTCTCATGCAAAGTTATAAAAGTAACATATCCCTCTAGTTTTTAATAACATGCAAGACATTAAAAACTTTTCTTTAAAACAACCTCTAAAAGAGTCCTAATCATTTTCATGTTAGGACTACTCTTAGTCATGCAATCAAGATCTAGTCTAAACTACCCTTTCACAAACATAGATTCAGACCACAAAATCGTACAATCTTTGATGAGGAGATTATAAGCATTAGAAATATAATTGCACAAATGAAAGATAAACATTAAATCTAGACATTTAGTTAATCAAAACATCAAAACTAATGGCTACATCAATTCATAAGACAATGAGTTTAGCTACTCATGTTCAACATTATAAAATTCTTAAACAATGAAAATCTCATTAAACAAGTGTTAGAGAGAGGAAGAATAAAACTCAATCACGTGTAGTTCTTCGTTCCCGTCGCGATATCCACAATCTTCAGCTTCAAAAAAATTTTTCCACTTCAATGGTCGTCTTCTCCTCTCCAAGGTATGATGAATCTCGAAAATTGAGGTTTTTGTCTCCAAAATTGCCTCCTCAAGTCGGCTGGAAAACAAAGTTTTTATACTTCCCTACGCCGCAGCGTCTCGACCCTGTCCCAAAATAATGCGTTTACCAGATTTGGAAAGCCAGCGTCGAGACGCTACGGACGGAATGACGCTGATGGATCTATTCGTAGTGTCTCGACGCTACTGCTGCGAGATTATTGGCTTGAGATTGAAATTGGAGCGTCTCGACGCTATGTCCTCGAGTTTTCAGGCTTGATCTCCTTCTTCTCTTGGCTTGACTTCTTCCATGATCACCCAATCGACTCATCTTTTCAATATTAATCCCATAAAGCTCCAATTTGCTCAATCTCTACAAAATAAAGGAAAATCAACGTGAAAGCAATCGTTTAAGTAACGAAACTAGCGATAAAAAGACTCTAAAGATAGCACACTTTGTGTGCTATCAAATAATTTGTTATGACTTGATTTTTTTAAAAATTATTTGGGCATGTTTTTTTCTTTCCAGTTCAACAATTTTAGGATGGGAGATCGAACCTTCCACCTCGAAAAGGAGTACATGCTAATTAACGTTGATCTATATTCATTTTGACATTTAAACCCAGTTTGATAACTATTTTGACTTTGTTTGATAGTCATTTGATTTTTTTAAAATGAATCATATAAACTTTATTTCTCTATAAGTTTCTTTGTATTGATATATATTTTAAAAATTTGTTTTCAATAAATTTTGAAGGCTAAAAACAAATTTTTTCTACAGTTTTATGTTTTTTAAAAACAAAAACTATATATGTTTGATAGTTTTTTTTTTTTTTGCCTTTATTTTTTAAACATAAAAATAAACTTGTTTGATGTTTTTGTATTCGGTTTAAAAGTAGAGAGATGAAAGATATGTTTTAGAGAGTGAAAATATGTGAAGATATGGAAATAAAAATTTAGAGATATATATACAAATAAATGTTTTATAAAACTTATCAATTAATCACTTGGTGTAATGGTTCAATGCATTGCCTAGCTAGCTTGAGAGAAATTGCAAAAGGTTTGCTAAAAATGACTTGAAATTGAAATTTGATGACCTCATAGCCGACCCTCAATTTTGAGGGATTGTGAAATTTCATCTTTACCCCTCACTTTAAAAAAATGTCCTCTTTCCTTCTCCTCTCTAATCTATCTATTCTGATTTTTTCTTTCTTTCTTATCTTTCCTTTTCTTAAGTAGTCAAAAAGAAAAAAAAATGTTTATCTTCTCTCATTTATCCTTTCTTCTCAGTTTTTTTTTCTTTATCTTCCCTTCTTCTCCTATGTAAGTAGTCAAAAAGAAAAAAAAAACGAAAAAAAAAACTCAATCGACGGTAAAGAAAATCCATTAAAATCTCAATTTTCCTTTCTTCTATTTTGTGTCCAAATTTTTTAAGCTCTCTCAACTTCATTCTTTCCTTCTTCAACAACAAAAAATGGCTATGACTTTCATCTCAACGACAACAACACACTTACGAAAATTGGGTTATTTTTTTTTAATCCAGAAGGAAAGAGTTACACTGTTTTTTTTTACATGATCTTTGTTTTTAAATCTACACGATCGTGTAGATTTAGATTTTTTTTAGACGATGGTGTAGATTTAAATTTGTTTTTTCCTTTTTGACGGGAAAAGAAGGTAAGATAAAGAAAAAAAAAAAAAAACAGGAAAGAAGGGATAGATGAGAGACGAGAAGTTTTTTTAAGGAAAGAGAAGGAAAGGAAAGGGAAGGAGAGGAAGAGGAAAGAGAAGGAGAAGAAGAAAGGACATTTTTGTAAGTGAGGGGTAAAGACAAAATTTCACAACCCCTCAAAATTGAATAGTAACGCCAACTGTCAATTTGTGGTAAGAAACGATAAAATTTCAATTTTAGGTCATTTTTGGCCAATCTTTCCCAATCCACGAACAATTTTTGCAATTCCCCTAGGGTTGAGTGGGGTTGGATCTTGCACTTGTATAGCAATTTTAAAATGCATTATGACCGCCAAAATTTTCTTTGATCTTGCACTTGTATAGCAATTTTAAAATGCATTATGACCGCCAAAATTTTCTTTTACAAAAAATAAAAGTTTTAAAGAACATAGTAAAACAAAGAATAAAAAACATTGAGTTGCCTTCGAGAAGCGCAATTTTTTTTAAAGTCGGTGAGAGGATTAGTAATATTCCTGTTATTATCAAAAATTCATTCGAAAGTTTTTTCATAGTAATATAAATAATGAATCTCATGATGCCACTAGCAAATTCTTTCATAATTTTACCATAATTGCACTTCAATTATTTTCTTGAAAGAGGTTTCTAGTAAAATTGAAGATAAATTATAAAATTTGTATTCTTCTATATTATGAATGTAAAGATCAACATGAACAGAAAATTCATGCATTATTTTTACTAAGGAATGTTCTAAAACTTTATTGGTATTGAAGTAAGATGATTAAATCAATAAATCGAGGGATCATACCAATATCTGTAAATTGACCAACATTCAAAAATGAGTAAATCAAAGGGGACATGACATTCAAATCTAAAAAATGAGTAAATCAAAGGGGACATGACATTCAAATCTCCTGCATTTATCAATGCTTTATCAAAAAAAACATATTTGGAGGAGATAATGCTTTATTAGTAACAATTGACATTTCCTCTTCCATAATTACATTTTCATTACTTTTTGGTTCGATTTCATAAGTGCATAATTCTTCGAAATTTTTTTCATTACCAAGCACATGCTCAATTTCATCAAGTGGAGTAATACTTATCTTTACCCTCCTCAAGACTTTTTTCCTCGTCGCTAAATTCTCATTCATCGAATGTGATCAAACTTGAAGAAACCTCGTTTCCACTTCTCAACTCTCTCACACTAACAATCTCTCTTTGAAATTGAAGATTTTTCGGTTAAAAAAAGAAGAGTATTATTAGCAAGCTTTCCAAGACATACGTGAGCTTGAAGCTTGAGTTTCCACAAGAGCTTGATATGTTTCAATGAATTTCTCAAATTGTTGCATTTTTTTTTATCTTCGTAGCCAAAGTCTGAATGATCTCCCCATCCATAATCGTAGTATGAATCATAATCCCATGGAAGTTGGCTTCTTGCATTAAATGTTGTCGAAATTGAGAGTATATGCATGTATGATGTCCTTGAAACGAATATACTCCAAAAGTATTTGTTTCCTGCAATTGCCTTGCAAAAATTTGATGAACTAAAACAATTAAATCAGATAGTTGAATTCTAAGTTCACTGAACTAAAACAATTAAATCAGATAGTTGAATTCTAAGTTCACTGATGTCATTAGATAATAATCTCTTAGAAGAAAATATATATATATATATATATATATATATATATATATATATATATATATATATATATATATAAAAGAAACAATTTTTAATTAAGAAAAACTAAATGGTTCCCTAGGAATTGACCCGAAGTAAAGTAGTTGAAGATCGTTGGGATTCACTTTGGTGGGTCGCACATGCATATGGGGGTTGAACCGCGCGATGAGGATGTGAAGATGGCTGGAGTTGGGTAGAAGCGAAACTGGGCCGTCTGACTGAACGTCTGGGCGTGTTCGTGGGATGGATTGCGTGCGAGAATGGGCTGAAGATGCTGGAGTGAGAGTTGAAGATCATGAGCAGTCTAACAGGACCGATATGACGGTCAGACGGTTGGACTCGAGCGTTTTCCAGCAATTTTGCATTTTTTTTATTTAATTTAAGTGTCTCGACGTCGTTAGTAGCATCTCAACGCTACTCTTCGACTTGTTAGGCTAATTTTCTCTTTTTATTAACTTGATTTATTCAAACATGCACTCTTTTGGGCCCATATTTCTTCCTTGATCCAATTTTCTCTAAGTCTCTCAATCCCTATAAAATAGACAAACAAACGTGTGAGAGTAACAAAACTATCAAGAATTAACGCATATAAAGTAGCACTTTTAATGTGCTATCAATTCTACATTCATGTTTTTTTAGATGACTTCTTCCTCAACCTCCTCATGACACCCCTTCCCTCCAACTCTATACTTATGTCGCCTCATCTCCCAAGCGCACAACAACATCAGAAGAAACTTTTGACGATACCACTCATTTTTCTTCTTCTTCTTCTCCCTCTCATTTTGCTTCATCTTTTGATACATCGCATTTTGCGCCAAGTGCGCAACCAAAAACGCATGTGTCAAGCGAAGATTAATTCTTCCCCCACGATTAATCAGCACCTGGGGCGATTATGGAGCAACCGAGAGCCAAAAATGGGAAGAAGAAAGTTCACTTCGCTGCTAGGCCAAACAGAGTAAAGAAAAGAGAGAGAAAAGATATTTATCAACCTCTATAGTTATAGAAATATAGTTTGACTCGAATTCTACAACTTACATTTCCAAATATATTTTTATAACCACAGACGTTGAGTAAAGAAAATATATTTCCACTTTTTCTTTTTTAAATGTAGTTTGGGTGTAAAATACTCTTCTAATGAAAACGGGCTATATTTTGGATGGTATAATTTTGAATGCCACTATAGCTTTACCGCTCTCGCTATATGACATCGACTATCACTTTTGCTTTCTATCGATTTCCAACAAACTCGTCATATAACTGACACACTCTCGCGATTTTATTTAATACTATTGGCTCTATTGATATCATTATCAATGTCCAACAAAATACACTATTGTCGATCTCGCTTCTAACGTTATTTTTGTATATTTTTTTTTTTTCAAATGAAGGACATTATATACTACTGGCGCTATCGATATAGTACACCATTGTCAGTCTCGCTTCTAACTTATTTTTGTATAATATTTTTTTATCCAAGGAAGGGCATTATGTTGGGCAATTTGACTTTATGTACCCTAAACCAAAACAAATAGGTGTTTTAGACTCCCAATATTGAAACTAACACTTTTAGACTCCTGATGTGAAAGGTTTTAAATGCCCTTACTTTTAGGGACATGAAATGTCTAAAATACCCCTCCTAAACCCAAAAAAACTTTTCAAACTTCCAATTTTTCCCTTGGCTTATTTTCAATGAAGATTTAGAAAAAACAATAAAAAAAAGAGAAATTGTAGTAAATGACAATTTAAGATTTATTGTTTGCAAATATAGCATGTTTTTAAAAATTTTGCGGATATAGCAATTTCTATCGCTGATATTTTATGACTGATAGAAGTCTATCGCTGATCACCTCAGCTTTTTATAGATTTTTGTCAGTGATAATAGTCTATCAGTGATAATAGTCTATCACTGATAGAAGTCTATCAGTGATATAATAAAGTCTATCAGTGATAGAAACGGGTTTTTTTGCCATATTTGCAAAACATTTTAAAGTTTGCTAAATTTGCAATTAGTTTGGGCCTGATTGCTATTTGTGCAACCAGCCCTAAAAAAAATATGAAAAATTAATTTAAAATTCTATGAAAATCTATCATTTTAATCAAAAATCTAAAAATAGAATTTGAAAATTTAGGGTTATAACAAAAATATCTGAATTTTAAATGGAAAATTATTACTATTTATATTAAATAAAAATTTACTATTTATCTCATAACTATTTTGAGTTATTTTTTTCTCTCCTAAATCTAGGCTTCTGTTTGTAAAAGAAATTTATCAGTCGGCAAAACCCACAAATAAATTTACCGGTCTGGAATTTAGGAGATTGGTCTGGAATTTAGGAGATTTATCAAGAATTCATACCGATAAAAAAAACAGAAGTTTAAATTTAGGAGATTTATCAGGAAAAACCAACATTAAATTTACCGGTCTTGAATTCATACCAATAAAAAAACAGAAGCAATTTATCCGTCGGTAAAACCTCGGTCTGGAATTCATATCGATAAAAAAAAAAAAACAGAAGCGATTTATAAGAAAAAAAAATAAATAGGATTTGAAGCTTAAATTTAGGAGATTTATCTTTTCTTCTAAATCTACGCCTTTGTTTTTTTTTTATCGATATGAATTCCAGACCCGTTTTTACCGACTCATAAATTGTTTCTTCTTTTTTTATCGGTATAAATTCGAGACCGGTAAATTTAATGGTGGTTTTTACTGATAAATTTCCTAAATTTAAGTTTCTGTTTTTTTTATCGGTATGAATTCCAGACCGGTAAATTTACGGGTGAGTTTTTACCGACTGATAAATTTGTTTTCCCTTAAATTTACCGGTCGGAAAAAATCTAAATTTAAAAAAAACCCACCGGTAATTTATCGGTTTTTAATTTTCACCGATAAAAAAACACAGAAGGCTTATTTTCATGGTGGGTTTTTCACGCATGATAAATTTACAAACAGAAGAAGGGTAAATTTAGGAGAAAAAAAATAGAATTTAAAAATCTACTTCTATTTTAAGTTATAAAGATTTGCTATAACTTAAAATAAATAGTAAATCTTTATTTAAGATAAATAATAATAATTTTCCATTTAAAGTTCAATTGATATTTTTGTTATAACGATAGATTTTTAAATCCTATTTTTAGATTTTTGATTAAAATGATAGATTTTCATAGAATTTTAAATTAATTTTTCACATTTTTTTTTATTGTTTTTCCTAAATCTTCACTGAAAATAAGCCAAGTTAAGAAATCGAAAGTTCAGAAAAAATGAAAAAGTTTTTTGGGTTTAGGAGGGGTATTTTAGACATTTCATGTCCCTAAAAGTAAGGACATTTAAGACCTTTCACATCAGGAGTTAATTTTTTCTTGAGAGTCTAAAAGACCCATTTGTTTTGGTTTTGGGTACAAAAAGTCAAATTGCCATTATGTTAATCATACATATTTTATTCCCATTACAGATGAAGGTAAACACTGTCAATAAGTATCTGTCAATGAGTATCTCATTACAATTCTAACTCATTCCCATTATGAATAAGTAAACATGAAAATGAATATAATTCTTATTGTGATTTTTTTCCATTAAGATTGATTTTGCATTAAGATTACACCAATTTCTTAAATCACCAAGTAACGAGGCCTTAATTGCTTAATTAAACACAGAAAATGACTAACAATAATCTTTTTCATAAATTCCAAATTTGCCCCGACATTTTCAAAAATTGCCCTCAATGTTTTTTAGGGAAAAAAATAATTTAGACCCTAAACTTAGCATGTTGTAGCAATTTTAACCCTGGATTTTTTAATTTCATCAAATTGAACCCCAAACATGCATAAGTGTTGCGATGTAGATCTGAACTTTAAATTTTATCAAATTGAACCTCAAACTTGCATAAGTGTTGCAATGTAGACCCTAAACCTTCAGTTTCCTGGTCTCCTCTCCAAAATCCTCTCTAGCTATTACAACTAAGGTAAAGCAGTGAAGGTATTTAGCCATAACTTTAGATGTAAATGAGAGGTAGGTAAGAAGTCCCAAATGTCTTGTCCTTTATTGATCTAAGAGGCTGGATATATATAGGGTTTTTGGAATAGATCCCAAGTTAATGTCCAACCAAGTCTATACATAGAATAATAAAAACCCTAAATTAATTTCCAACCAAGTCCTAGTCTAATACATAGAAGCAAGTCCAAGTCTACATAGAATAATAACCAATCTAAATCCAAGCCTATACATTGAATAATAACAAATCCAATACTAGACAAGCAAATGAAGCGGATAATAATCAATGTAGTACCATTTGATTCGAGGTATCTGACTCTAATTTTATTGGCCTCAAGCATTCTACACATCTTCCTCCCAGATTCTGAAGCTCTCTACATGCTGGAAACAAAATCTTTAGCTCTAAGAGTAATAAATTCTGAGGGATCTTCTTGTTCAGTACACAAACTATTCTCCAACTCAATCCCCCCTCTCGAACCAGATTGTTCGAGCATAACTTTGCTCGACAAAATCGTCGAATTAAGATCTTTATCTTCTCGTCTCGCTAATTCTCCCTTGAATTTCTTCCACGTTTTCTTATTTTCAAATTTTACATCCATCCCACCACTAGTCCCAAAAACCTGAATCTCTAAATTTCATCATTTTGTCAGGCGAAGAAGGAGAGGAAACAGAAGGAAGAAATGAAGAAATAGAAAGAATTTTGGTGAAGAGGCTATAAAAATGAAAGTTCTTGCAACAGTTACGTCAGTTTAAGTTTTTTTGCAATATTCATGCAAGTTTGGGGTTCAATTTGATAAAATTGAAAGTTCAGAATTTATAGCATAGATGCAAGTTTAAGGTTCAATTTGATGAATTCAGAATCTATAGCCATAATAAGGGCATGTTTGGGAGTGATTTTGGAAGGTCCAAAATCACTTTTCCATGCCCACAATCACTTCTATTTCAAAATTGTTATGTTTGGCAAAAGTTAATTAGTGATTTTTGAATAATTCAAAATCACTTTGAGTGATTCCCGGTCAATCACATAGGAAGCGATTTTTAGTGATTTTTGGTGAGTGATTGTGAGAAATTTACTTTTAATTTGAGTGATTCCCGGTCAATCACATAGGAAGCGATTTTTGGTGAGTGATTGTGAGAAATTTACTTTTAAATTGTTATTAATTTAAATTAAAAATACGAAACGTATTATATATATGTATACTTATGTACTTTTTGTGCAAAATATATTGTTTTCGTATCAGCTTCCCCTTAAGCCTAAGTTTAATTCCGAGAGAGGTTTTTTTTTTTTTTTTTAATTTTGCAATATATATATATTTTTAAATCTTTAGTAATTTATTTTATTTTTTAAAAACCCTTAAACCTAGGTTGAAATAAAGATTGTTTTTTCAGATTTTCAATATATATCCTTTAAATCTTTGGTAAATTAACTTTAAAAAAAAAATAAAAAAAATTGATAAATATTTTAAAATTTCATTCTTTTGATTATATATTTTGGTAGTTTTTTTAAACATTATATTTAGAGTTAATAATTTTATAAATTAATATAAATCTTATATATATCAATACATTTCAAATTATAATTTTAGGAATCTAGTAATTTTAAAATCACTTTTGAAGCAAACCAAACATTAATAATTTAAAATCACTTCTAATCATATAAAAATCACTTCAATCCAAACATTAAAATGATTATACGGAAATCAATTTTATAAAATCGATTGGAATTAAATATTTTCTCCTAAAATCAATAACTAAACAATCACTCCCAAACATGCTTAAGTGCAAGTTTAAGGTTCAATTTGATGAAATTGAAACTTTAGAGTTAAAATTGTTACAACTGACTAAGTTAAGGGGTTAAATTATTTATTTTTTCTTTTCAATTTTTCTTTTTTTAAGTTAAGGGGTTAAATTATTTATCTTGTTTTATCAATATTTTAGATTTTTAGAACAATCGTTTTTGCCACATTCTAAATTCTACAGATACAGATACTTAAGCGAGAGATTTGAAACTTTTCATTCTTTCAATTTTATTTTCCGTTCTTCTCATAGATATTTCCTATTACATTATTATTTCTTCTTTCTTTTCTTCAGTTTCTTCTTCCCTGTGACTTTTGTGGGCTGAACACCCTCATCTCCTGTTGCCCATACTTGAGTCGCCGTGCCTCCTCCATTGAAATCTTGTACGAGTTCGTCAGAACTCCCAACGGCAACATTCTCATTTGCGAAACTCGCCCTGCTAGCAGGTTCGTGATCGCGTTGTCGTTCGTCTTGAATGAGATCCACTCGAATCCTTTATCGCTTGCTCGTTTCATCATCACGAAGTTCTGTGGAATCATCAGTACCTGTCCTTCTCGGAGCTCACCGTCGAACACTGACTGTCCGAAGTTGTCTACGACTTGTACTCTGGCGCTGCCTCTCGTCGCGTACATCACTGTGTGGCTGTTCGCTGTGTAGTGTGGTGCCACGAGAGCGTTCTGCGGTGAACATTTTTTTAGGTATATTAGCTTTGTGTTGAATTTGGAGATTCATATGATTTTAGGGTTGAATTAAAGTCTACTTACGCTGTAGAGGACTCCTCGTTCGGCGCTGAGGCGGACTTGGCGGAGGACGGGGAGGGAGTGGTAGTTGGCGGTGGAGATGCGACCGCCGCGTGGGTTGAACACATCAGCGCGTTCAGATCGACCGATGTTGTGCTTCAGTCGGAGTGTGCATATGGTTTCTTCAATGCCATTGTCTGATTCTGATTCAAAGTATCTTCCTCTTGATCTCTCTTGTTCATCCTTCTGCGGCATAAGCACCTCAAAATCTTCGTCGACTTGCACGATTCTGTCTCTCTCGTCGTCTTCTCCCTTCAGCTTCCTAACTAATCCACTGTCTATTTGGAAAGCTTCTTCCAGAAGTTCGTCTGCAAATCCACTGAACACATTGCCTGATTTCTCGCCGGCGCGACTTCTTCCTTCTTCGCTTCTTTCCAACTGCTCTTGTCTTCCAGCGAGGAAAAATTTCTGTAACAAATACATCAAAGAAACTTAGGGCTTCTTTTAAAATCAGTAATTAATTCTTAGTGATTCCTTTTCAAATCAGTGATTAAATGGTTATATTCTGTTTTTGTTCAACTTACTCTGAGGTTTGAATCGACTTGATTGGCGACATTGCGAGTGTCGATGAGCGCGATCAAGATGAGATCAGACTGTCCTCGGTTGTACATCCAGTGAGAAACTCCGGCCGGGACGACGAGGAGATCGCCCTCTCTAAACTGACGGATCTTCTGGTGCTCGTCTCTAAAAGAAGAACCCGCCGATTGCGATTTTCGTAAATCGGTCTGGTAAGTCTCGGGACAGCCGGGGAATGCTACGCCGCGAATGCCGGAACCTTGGACGACGAAGATGAGTTGGGGAGCAGTAGAGAATCCAGGTAGAAGGAGACCTCTCGGGCGAATTGTATGGCGGATCATGTTGACTCCGGCGCACTGGAACTCCTCGTTATTCTGGTCCCACACTTCTGTGAAACCGGCCTCCGACTCGACCTGGCGAGCGGGCTCTTGAGCTTTGAGATTCTGGAGGTGACATGTTTTCAAAGAATGGAATCGGTGCTTTTGGAATTCCCAAGGGAACTGCTCAAGCTGAGCGAGGCAGACATTGAAGAAAACTACCAAACATAACAAACCAAGAAGAGAGGAGCGAGACATGATTGATTGGTTTATTGAAGAGGGTGTGAGGAAGGAAGAGGAAGGTGGTGGAGTATTTATATAGTTGGTCGGAGGAGGAATATAATGGTGGTGGCAACAGGAGGAGAGGTGGCGGAGAGATTCATGAAGGAGACGCACCAGTTGCCATGGCTGTTCTGACTTGTTTTTACAGAGGCCACAAGGAGTTTATTCGAGCCTCCACGTACCATTAAATTTTGTGGTTCGTAAATTGGAAATATATGCATGTTTTTTTGTTTTTCTATTTTTTAAATGGTACTATTTAATTAAATTAGTTAGTTTTTTAGTACAAAAATCGTAGGAGGATGGACTGTGAGGTACACGTTCACACAATTCAATTGTGAAAATAATCACTTTCATTTTTTTTCTTTTCTTTGAAGGGTGATGAGAGATCTATTAGATTATTACTATAAGTTTAATCTCGAAACTTTGTTCGGTGTCTATAGTTTTAAAACAGTTTAATAGGTCACTAAACTTTCAATTTTGTATCGATTAAGTACTTAAACTTTCAATTTTGTATTTAATGTTTTTAAATTTTAAATTTTGTATTTAATAGATCTCTAACATATTCAATTTTTTTAAAAAAAATTAATTAATAATTGATCTATTAGATATTAATTAAATTTTATATTTAATGGAATTCTAAAATTTCAATTTCATGTTTAGTAGATCAGTGAATTTAAAAAAACGTCGAATAAATTAAGAACCCATTATATACAAAATTAAAGATTTTAGGTATGTATTAGATATAAAATTAAAAGTTTAAGGACCATCTCTAGATACTTTTTAAAGTTCATGAATCTAGAACATAAAATTGAAAGTTTAAGAATCTATTAGACACAAAGTTTGAAGACCTATTAGACACAAAATTAAAAGTTTTTTTTTTTTTTTTTTTTTTTTTGACAACATGTTGGGGTGGGGGATTGAACCTGGAACCTCATGGTCGTTAATACATTATGTCGTTGAGTTATGCTCTTGTTGGCACAAAATTGAAAGTTGAATGACTTATTAGGGGGGGGCGAGTTGGGTAGGGTTGGGTGGGTTATTATAACCCACCCCATGTATGGGGCACCCATTTAGGAAGAGGGCGTTTGGGGGTTATTATAACCCCCGAGTGTAGCACTCTGTACTTTTTTTTTTTTTTTTTTCAATTTGTCGATTTTACTCTTGTTTTTTTTCGGTTTTTTTTTTTTCAATTTTTTCACTCAATTTGTCAATTTTTCTTCTATTTGTTTTTTTTTTCACCCAATTTGGCGATTTTTCCTCTATTTATTTTTTAAACTTTTAAAAAATTAATATGTAATATACATTTAATTATACAAATACAACAGAAAGTGGTAGAAAAAAATAAACTAACATAAACACATATTTCAAACTCCATGTTAAAGAAAACTGTATTACTTCTCTCTCTACCGAGCCTCTTGTTGTCGATTATTTGTGATTTCCTAAATAATATTTATTTTTTTAACTTTTAAAAAATTAATATCGTAATATACATTTAACTATACAAATACAACAAAAAGTTGTAGAAAAAAAAAACTAACATAAACACATATTTCAAACTCCATGTTAAAGAAAACTTTATTTTAAACCCACACTATACAACTCTGCACCCCAAACACAGATTTACTAAACCCACACTATACAACTCTACACCCCAAACACAGACTTACTAAACTCACAAACTATTATAACCCACCGACTATAATAACTCACCCTGCGCCCCAAACGCCCCCTTAGACACTTTTAAAAGTTTAAGGTAAAAAAAAAAAACACAAACCTCAAAGTTTAAGGACTAAACTTTTAGTTTAACTAAAAAAGTATTGTAATTTTTTTTACGATGTATGAAGTAAATGATTCAAACCTCTAACCAAGAAGTCAGGGTACATACTTTATGATTTGAATCTCCGACCTCATGATTAGTAGTATATAGTACATATTAATTATGAGTTATGCTCATGTTGGCAAAGGTAAATGAATTATATTGTTCACTTTTTTGTTGAACTAAAAAAACATTCTTCAATTTAATATAGTCTCTAAAATTTGGGCTTGTGTCTATTTGGTCCCTAAACTTTCAAAAGTATCTAATAGATGTCTGAACTCTGAACTTTAAATTTTGTGTCATGTAGCACCTTGAATTTCAATTTTGTGTCTAATTGATCCTTAAACTTTCAATTTTGTATTTAATGTTTTTAAATTTTAAATTTTGTATTTAATATGATCCCTAACATATTAATTATTTTAAAAAAATAATTGATGATTAATATATTAGGTATACAATTGAATTTTATGTCTAATAAAAACCCTAGAATTTCAATTTTATGTTTAGTAGATCCATGAATTTAAAAAAATGTAGAACATGTCAATGACTTAATGATACAAAATTAAAAATTTTAAAGATTTATTGGACATAAAATTTAAAGTTCAAGAACACAATAAACATAAAATTGAAATTTTTGTAATTTAATCTTTAATTTATCATAACTTATTAAGAATAAATTTTTGTTAGGAGCAATATTATACCAACGGATTTAAAAGTTATATATATATATATATATATATATATATATATATATATATATATATATATATATATTTGAACTCCACAATATATATGGAGGTGAAAATTTGAAATCTCATTTTTTGTTTGAAGTTATAATACACTAGCCCCTTAGCATTTAAAATATTTTATTTATGTCAAATAGTTAATAAAAGAACAAATAATAATGACTAAACTAATTTCTATGTAAAGTTTAATGACCAATACAAAAATAAGTTTGAGACTATTTTACATTTTAATAATAACTGAAAAATAAGTTTAAAGGTTAAAAGAATTTTGGGGAAAAATAAAATTTCTCTCTTAAACTTGAGCACTGAGATAATTCTTATCATGAACTTTTTTAATATCATCATCTTTTGCCAAAAAAAAAAAAAAAAAAAAAAAAAAAAAAAAAAAAAAAAAAAATTAATATCATCAGATTAGACTTCATATTTGAACATGTGTTATAATTTGTAACTTTCATTTAAGAAAATTCATTAAAAAAAAGATGTTCTATGTATTTAATAGACTTCAAATGGAGTTTTGATTTTTTTGTTGACTATAATGAATGTGGGGAGGATTTTATTAATGGTTGATCATAGGCATAAATTTGCTTAGATTAAGTCTTGAGCAATTGCCAACATGAGCATAGCTCAACCGGCATAATGTATGAACTATGAGCAAGAGGTCTCAAGTTCGAATCCCCCTCCCCACATGTCAAAAAAAAAAAAAAAAAAAGTCTTGAGCAATTTTTTTTTTTTTTTTTTTTTTGAATAAAATAAAAACAAACTAATGAAAAACAAAATACCATAAACAATCATATGCTAAAGACATAATAAAACTCGAGGGAACAAGATCTTCCCACTAAGTCGAAAAGTGAGCCCTCATCGCTCTAGAGCCTAACTGATGGGCCATGACATTGGCCAGTCGAGGCAAATGGGTGGAGGAGATCACTCCAGCAGCATCCTTCAAGTCTAGGACTTCGCGGATGAAGAAGAAAACTGTGGTGATATCGACACTAGTGCCATTGAGAAGTTTACAAGCTTCCAAACAATCAGTGTCAACCTCTATTGGACACTTGCAAGGGTTCGGGGATGATGAGATAGCTTTGAGACCTTCGACCATGGCCATGGCCTCCAAAGTCTTGATCTTAATTTGGCCGATCAGAGCACGACCACCTGCCAATTTAAAAACCCCTGATGATCCCGAATGACCCACCTAAGACCAACACTCCTGAAATGAGGATTAAAAGATGCATCCACATTCAGCTTCCACCGATTGAGAACGAGAGGTTGCCAACTGCCAATGACATCATCTAAGATCCCTTTATTTCTGACATGAGCTTTCCTCTTAGTATTGCTCTCATCTAAACTGCCACTTCTAATACCTTTGGACTGATGAAAGAGATTTTCGATGTTGGACATCACAAATTGATCTGTCACAGAAGTATTGTTGAAAAATGTCTTGTTTTGGAGCTCCCAAATCTTCCACACTATCAGCGTCGAGTACTCCACATCTTCCTTCGATCCTTTGTCCAGGATCCAATCTCAATGTTCTTGAATCGACCAATGGTTCCTATTATCACATAAACGAGTCAAGTTAATAGAGGGACAAAAGGACCAAGCCTCACTAGTTACCTCACAATGCCAGAAGAGGTGTTGAGATGATTCCTCCTTGTCCCTCCAAAATAAACACATAAATTATCATTAAAGATTTCTTTTGATCTAAGATTTATCTTAGTAGGAATAATATTATTGTAAACTTTCCAACAACAGATTTTGACTTCGGGGGGAATTTGAGAGGCTAAAAAAGTCTTCCATCTCTTGCTTTGAGCTTCAACATTTGAGGGTGAAGCCTCAAATTTATTCCGAAAAAATAAACTAAGCTGATAAATAGTTTTAACAGAAAAAACTTCATGTTTCGAAGGATTCCAGATAATGATGTCTTCTCTACCACTCGGATGAACGAGAATATCAAGTATCGCCTCCGCATCAACCTGAAGAAAAATTGCCCGGATCTGCTCGTCCTTCCATGAGCCATTAATGTTCATCATCAATTGGAAGATTAGTGGTCGTAGCTTGACTAGCCCAGACCCATATTGTTCTTAATGATAAACAAATTTTGGCCTCCCCAAATACTTTGTCTTTTCATTTGTCTACCCTTTCAATTCTTAAAGGATATACAAAGGGGGCAAGCTGTAGACACCGTATTTTGTTCGGCCTTGTTTATCATTGTTTCTAGGTTTTCCTCGTTTTAGGATTTTTCCTTGTGTTTCGCTAAAGGGATTGTTAAAATCATTTAATCTCCTACTTCCCTATTTTCCTTGTATTTTTGAGATTTTGGGGAAAACGCACAAAAGAATTTCTCCCGGACTTTTCAAAAAAACATTTTGTTTTAAGGATTTAGTTTTATGGTTTCAATTCATGGTTTTAAATTTAAGGTGATTTAGGGTTTCAATTCAGGGTTTTAAATTTAATGAGATTTGGGGTTTCAATTCAGGGTGATTTGAGGTTTCAATTTAGGATTTTAAATTTAAGGAGATTTGGGGTTTCAATTCAGGGTTTAAATTTAAGGAGATTTGGGGTTTAAGTTTTTAGGTTTTAGATTTTAGGGTTTAAAATTAAAACTTTCAAAATGATTTCTTTCGAATTAATTTTTTTTCAAGATAAATTTTCAAAGACATTTAATTTTAGAACTCGATTTTAAGATTTTAATTTGGTCAATTGATCTTTCAAATAGATTTGTTTAAAAGATAATTTCCAAAAACATTTATTTTTTAGAATTCGATTTTATATTTTAATTGGGTCAAGATAAATTTTTTTTAAAATTAAATCTTTCAAATAGATTTGTTTAAAAGATAAATTTCCAAAAAAACATTTAATTTTAGAATTCGATTTTATATTTTAATTTGGCCCAGATAAATTCAAATTGATTGTAAACTTAAATGTCTCAAATAGATTTATTTTAAAATATCAATTTTCAAAAACATTTAATTTTAGAACTCAATTTTAAGATTTTAATTTGGTCAAGTTAAATTTAAATTGATTTTTAAATTAAATCTTTCAAATAGATTTCTTTTAAAAGATAAATTTTCAAAAACATTTAATTTTAGAACTCGATTTTAAGATTTTAATTTGGTCAAGATAAATTTAAATTGATCTTTTAAATAGATTTGTTTAAAAGATAATTTCGAAAAAAACATTTAATTTTAGAATTCGATTTTATATTTTAATTTCACCAAGATAAATTCAAATTGATTGTAAACTTAAATCTCTAAAATAGATTTGTTTTAAAAGATAAGTTTTCAAAGACATTTAATTTTAAAATTCGACTTAAGATTTTAATTTGGTCTAGATTGATTTTAAATCTTTTAATTTGGGGTTTCTAGTTTTAGATTATTTGGGGTTTCGAGTTTTAGATTTGATTAGGATTTCGAATTTGAATTTATCTAAAATATAAAATGGAATCCCATTAGGAAAAGAAAGATATCATAAACACTATAAATAGAGGCGATGAGATAAGTGAAAAATGAGGGGAGTTGGAGCAAAAAAAAAGTAGAGGCTTTGAGGAGAGAGAAATTGGGAGGAGGATTTTAGGAGAATTCCCAAAAGATAAAAAACTATTGTTTATCATCTCCCTCCCTCATCACCTTCCTGATCTTTCAACTCCAAACTCCGGCGGAGCAAACGACAGAACTCCACAGCACTCGAACGGGGCTTCCACGATGACGACGACGATAGAACGCAGACAACAGACGATGCGGTGCTTGCAGAGGTGGAATGCACAGACGGAGGATGCAAAGATGAAGAAATTGAGTTAAATTTAAAGTTTTCAATTTATTTATAAATTTCTCATTCATCAATTTAAAATCTGATTTCGTTATTTTGCTTTTCATTGTTTATTTTATATTATTTATTTTAATCTTAATTTCATCTAAAAATTCCAGAAAAAATATACCTTCTTATTTTACCTTTCTTTTTATATTACATTCGGTAAATTAAATCTTCGTTTTTTTTATTGATTTTTAAAATTAGCATTTCAAATGAATTTAAATTGATTTTCCAAAATAGTTTTGATTTATTTTAAAATTAGATTTTTCAAAAGTTTTCAAAATGAATTTAATCTTTTAAATATTATCCAAGAGTTTGAGAAAATTTAAGGAAGATTTAAAACATGATAATTAATTAATGGATAATTCCACTTACTATATAAATTCTTACTTTATTCTTAAAGTTAAGATATGATTAAGTGAGACATTTTTTAGTTTAATTCTATTTATTTTTCTCAAATTAAGGACCTTTCAAAATTTAGTTGGATAATCTAGGATAAATGTTTTGGCTACTGTTTTTTAACGAAATGTTGTAGGGTGCTAGTACCTTCCCTACACTCAAACGACCCCCGAACCTTATTTTTGATTTCGTATGTTTTGGCTACCATTTTTTAACAGGATGTTGTAGGGTGCTAGTACCTTCCCTACACTCAAACGACCCCCGAACCTTATTTTTGATTTCGTATGTTTTGGCTACCGTTTTTTAACGGGATGTTGTAGGGTGCTAGTACCTTCCCTACACTCAAACGACCTCCGAACCTTATTTTTGATTTCGTATGTTTTGGCTACCGTTTTTTAACGGGATGTTGTAGGGTGCTAGTACCTTCCCTACACTCAAACGACCTCCGAACCTTATTTTTGATTTCGTATGTTTTGGCTACCGTTTTTTAACGGGATGTTGTAGGGTGCTAGTACCTTCCCTACACTCAAACGACCTCCGAACCTTATTTTTGATTTCGTATGTTTTGGCTACCATTTTTTAACGGGATGTTGTAGGGTGCTAGTACCTTCCCTACACTCAAACGACCTCCGAACCTTATTTTTGATTTCGTATGTTTTGGCTACCGTTTTTTAACGGGATGTTGTAGGGTGCTAGTACCTTCCCTACACTCAAACGACCCCCGAACCTTATTTTTTTATTTCGTAGACCACTTTTAGGTGACCAATCACACCCAAAAAATGATTGGTGGCGACTCCCTTTTGTTTTGTTTTTATTTCTTTTTAAAAACTCCGGTTTAACGGATGGACGTCGGCCGCTCCGCGTCGCAAAAACGTTGCGACATGCACTGTATTCAAAAGGGTAGAAAGAAAATATACTAACAAAATTCATCCTAACAAAAATCATCCTAAAAACTCCAATTGAAAAAGTAAAAAAAAAATATACTAGCAAAACACATCCTCAAATGAAAATCTACTAAAAAAAAACTAACAAAAACTCATATAGTGTAGTTGGAATACAAAATACGGTGTAATTTAAATTGTATAACATTTCATCCTAAAAAATAGTGTGATAGAAAATCTACTAGCAAAATTAAGAAAATACTATAAATAAAAAATATATAAAAACAAAAATCTATAACAAAATTCATCCAAAAATCAGTGTAATCGAAAATCTACTTAAAAAAAAAAAAAAAAACACCTTATCTTAAATTAAAAGTGGATTTTGTAGAGTTTGGATGCATTCAAGGGTCATCTCCACCTTATTTCTCAGATTGTGACCTCCCACCAAAACCTCTAACTTCCCCGGATTCTTCCGCGCATGCAGAGCCTTCCTTACCTCTAACGTCTCCGGATTCTTCAGCACATGCAGAGTCTTCCTTACCTCTAACGTCTCCGGATTCTTCAGCGCATGCAGAACCTTACTTACCTCTAACTACCCCGGATTCTTCAGCGCATGCAGAGCCTTCCTTACCTCTAACGTCCCTGTATTCTTCAGCGCATGCAGAGCCTTCCTTACCTCTAACGTCCCCGAATTCTTCAGCGCATGCAGAGTCTTCCTTACCTCTAACGTCCCCGAATTCTTCAGCGCATGCAGAGCCTTCCTTACCTCTAACTTCCCCGGATTCCTTACCTCTAACTTCCCCGGATTCTTCAGCGCATGCAGAGCCTTCCTTACCTCTAACGTCCCTGTATTCTTCAACGCATGCAGAGCCTTCCTTACCTCTAACTTCCTCGGATTCTTTAGCGCATGCAGAGCCTTCCTTACCTCTAACTTCCTCGGATTCTTTAGCGCATGCAGAGCCTTCCTTACCTCTAACTTCCTCGGATTCTTCAGCGCATGCAGAGTCTTCCTTGTCTTTTTTTATTTTCCACTCACAAACGTCCAGTTTCTTAATTAAATGTAAAAATGTAAATTACAAGCCAGAAAAAGTGAAATTAAAAAGTGAGATTGATCTAGAATACATACCATGTATCCTCTAAAATCATTCTAGATGAGAATTGCCGCTATAACTGGAAGACGGTGTGTTTTTTTTTGTCTCATTTCTACATCTATTTGATTTCTTAGTTCGAGGAGAGTGAAACGAAAATCAGAATCCAATCACAATATATTCTAAATACACTTTTTTTTTCTTCTCCGTGTGCTTAAGCGGCGATGAGAATGAGAATGAGAACGGTTTCTTTACAAATTTATCAATCAATGGCCAAGGTCAGGTAGTAGTGAGTGGAAGGTTTGTGGTGGTGGCGAGGGGAGAACTTTCATGACATTTACTAGATCTTCCTTCTACATCTTGTAATATCTTGATTTACATATATTTGAAAACTTAAATCCACAATAAAATGGTGATTCACTAACCAATTTTCTTTTAATTTTAGAAGACAGATTTACCACGGATTGATTTTTTAGTGAAAGATATGTTGAAAATTTTGATAGGGGAAAAATGGGGAGAATCGGGATAATTGTGAGCATGTTTGGGTCACGTGTGGCCATAATTCTGAAGTTTTTTTTTTGTGGACATATTTTAAAACTCATCCTTAAAAAATGACATTTAGAAGGGCGGATTGCATAGATAGTAATTAGGCCCAAAATATTTGCAATTATGGCAAAATGTAAAATCTTTTGCAAATATAGCAAAAAAAAAAAAAAAAAAAATTGGTCCAGGTAAAAGACCAAAAAGTCCAAACCCAACAAAATCAGTCGTTTTTATAAACCAGATCGCATAGGTTGCTATGCGCGTGGGGCATGGGTTGATAATAAAAAAAAAATCATTTTACAAATTTGTTATATTTGCAAATTTTTTAAAAAGTTGTTATATCTTTAATTATTTTAGTCTAAATTCATATATAATTTTTTTAATTAAAATTATTTTAATAATTCAAAGATGGATTTTAAAAAAGAAATTAAAAATAAATAAATAATAATAAAAATATTCAATATTGAAACTCGAAAGAGGTGGATTCCCTCCCCTTCACCCAGGAGTATTAAAAAAATAAGAAAACTAATTATTAAAAAAGATAAGAAGATATAGAATTATAACAAATCTAGATATAGTTGTGACTGATTTTGAAATTGTTTAAAAACATTTAAAACATATATTTAATCCTTCAAAATTATTTTAATGTTTGGTGTTAAATTCACATGAAACATGAAATATATCTGTTTTCTCACTTAATCATCATAGGATCAAATACCATATATAATACTGTTAAACCGAGTATAACTCAATTGACATAAAGTTGTGTTCTTGACTAAGAGGTCATGAGTTCAATCTCTACATTAATTAAAATACTTTTGCAAAAAAAAGACCAAGGTCTCACATGTCCAATTTGAAAGAAAAAGTCGCCTCACAAAAAAATTCAACTGCCTCACGTCTCACGGACTCTCAGTATTATTATTTTTTTATTATTTTTTTTTTGAAGATTTCACGTCATTGATGACGAGGGGAAATGATCACCTCTAATCTCTCTCGCAATGATCACCTCATATTTTTTCTTGCCATGATCACCTCTGATGCAACCCAATATATCTTAACATTTCGTTTTATACTTTTGAACACGATGTTTAGTTTTATATCTTTGGCCGCCATGTACATACCAAAATTGATGGTTAACTTTCAATTTTGTTCTATTTTAGGGTCTACACTTTGAAAACGTGAATTTTAATCCATGAAATTTTTAAAAGAGTTCATTTTGGTAATTGATGTTAAATTTATGTTAATTACTTAGGTTTAAAATAGATTTTAAACCTAATATATATATATAAACAATATATTATAAATGATATAATATTATTTTATTTTATATTCGTGAATGTCCGAATTTGTGCGTCAACTAATCTCACTAAACAATCACAAGACCTTTAAATTATATAATATTATTAAAAAAAATAATTATATGCTTATCTAAATTAAAAGAAATCTTGAACATCATTATCATTATTATAGTAAAGACAGCTCACCTAAAGGAAAACAAACAAAACGTCAACGTTTTAACACCTCTTTGAAGTTCACCTACATAACAACATTTTATCAATTTAATTTAAATGGTGAGATTGTGTATTTGAGATCTAAGAAACAAGGGTTTCTATTTATGAGTTTTTATAATTAGTTATTTTATTCTCGAGTAGTGGAGTTAGTGGTTATAAACTATAAACTCACTAACCTCATCTTATAACCCCGTTGTAATAAAGAATATTTAAATCTCTTTTAATTAACAAAATAACAATCATTTTTCCAACTTTAAAATTCATTCAATTCAACTCTAAAATCAAAGTATTATTTCATGTGATTTTATCCTATTATGCCAACAAGAGCATAGCTCAATTGATATGATGTATCGCCTAACTAAGGACCATGAGGTCTTAGGTTCAATCTTCCACCCCAACATGTTGTCAAAATTAAAAAATTATTATTTTATGTCAAATTTTTAACCTATTGAACAACTATATATACTATTTAAATGGCTATATATACTTTATGTGAGTCAGCCAGTTCAGCATTTGTCTTGATTTGAATGCCTTAATCTATTTTGAATCTTTACTATTTTGTATATATATTGATTTTTACCTTAGCCCCATCATATATTAGGTAGGTCGAAGAGTGTTATATATATAAATATTCTAATAATTTTTATCCCTTAATTTCTAATCTTTCGTAATATAATTGTTTCTGGGATTCTGTCACAAAAGTCTCTTTATTTAATTATTTATTTTAAATTTTCGTTTCATTTAATTTATTAAATGACATTTAAAAAACATATTTCCTTATTTATTTTGATTTATAATTTGAAGTTTGAACATAGAAGCTTGAAGTTTTGAAGAAAAAAAAGAAAACAAATATTATTACTTTTATCATTAAAACTCAGTGTCTTTCGAAGAGATTTCTCCATTTTTTTCCGGCCAGTAACAAGTTCTCGTCGCCGCAAAGCTCGCTCTTTATTACATTAACTACTACCACATATATTATATAATATATTTCTCTAGGTTACCATTTCTTCAGTCTCTTCTTCTCTGTGACTTTTGTGGGCTGAACACTCTCATCTCCTGCTGCCCGTACTTGAGCCGCCGTGCCTCCTCCATTGAAATCCGGTACGAGTTCGTCAGAACTCCCAACGGCAACATCCTCATCTGCGAAACTCGTCCTGCCAACAAGTTCGTGATCGCGTTGTCGTTCGTCTTGAATGCGATCCACTCGAATCCTCTGTCGCTTGCTCGTTTCATCATCACGAAGTTCTGTGGAATCATCAGTACCTGTCCTTCTTGGAGCTCGCCGTCGAACACTGATTGTCCGAAGTTGTCGACGACTTGTACTCTGGCGCTGCCTCTCGTCGCGTACAACACTGTGTGGCTGTTCGCTGTGTAGTGTGGTGCCACGAGTGCGTTCTGCGGTGAACATTTTTAAAGTATATTAGCTTTGTGTTGAATTTGAAGATTCAGATGATTTTAGCGTTGTTACCGATATTTGGAATCAGAGATTTGAAGAAATCAATTCATTGTTTACGGAATGGTTTTTTAAATTGTAGATTTGAAGAAATTGGAGATGTTAGGGATTTTTGAAATTGAAGATTCGGAAGAAATCAAATCATTGTTAGGGTTTTATGAATCATAGTTTTGAAGAAATTGGCATGGTTAGGGTTTTTTAAATTGGAGATTGGATGAAATTAGAGTTGTTAGGGTTTTGAAACTAGGGAAAATATTTTAGAGTTGAATTAAAGTCTACTTACGCGGTAGAGGACTCCTCGTTCGGCGCTGAGGCGGACTTGGCGGAGGACGGGGAGGTTGTGGTTGTTGGCGGTGGAGATGCGGCCGCCGCGTGGGTTGAACACATCAGCGCGTTCAGATCGGCCGATGTTGTGCTTCAGTCGAAGTGTGCATATGGTTTCTTCAATGCCATTGTCTGATTCTGATTCAAAGTATCTTCCTCTTGATCTCTCTTGTTCATCCTTCTGCGGCAGAAGCATCTCAAAATCTTCGTCGACTTGCACGATTCTGTCTCTCTCGTCGTCTTCTCCCTTCAACTTCCTAACTAATCCACTGTCTATTTGGAAAGCTTCTTCCAGAAGTTCGTCTGCAAATCCACTGAACACATTGCCTGATTTCTCGCTAGAGCGACTTCTTCCTTCTTCGCTTCTTTCCAACTGCTCTTGTCTTCCCGCCAGGAAAAATTTCTGTAACAAATACATCAAAGAAACTTAGGGATTCTTTTAAAACCAGTAATTAATTCTTAGTGATTCCTTTTCAAATCAGTGATTAAATGGTTGTACTTTGTTTTTGTTCAACTTACTCTGAGGTTTGAATCGACTTGATTGGCAACATTACGAGTGTCGATGAGCGCGATCAAGATGAGATCAGACTGTCCTCGGTTGTACATCCAGTGAGAAACTCCGGCCGGGACGACGAGGAGATCGCCCTCTCTAAACTGGCGAATCTTCTGGTGCTGGTCTCTGAACGAGGATCCCGCCGATTGCGATTTTCGTAAATCGGTCTGGTAAGTCTCGGGACAGCCGGGGAGCGCGACGCCACGAATGCCGGAGCCTTGGACGACGAAGATGAGTTGAGGAGCAGTAGAGAATCCAGGTAGAAGGAGACCTCTCGGGCGAATTGTATGGCGGATCATGTTGACTCCGGCACACTGGAACTCCTCGTTATTCTGGTCCCACACTTCTGTGAAACCGGCCTCCGCCTCGACCCGGCGAGCGGGCTCTTGAGCTTTGAGATTCTGGAGGTGACATGTTTTCAAAGAATGGAATCGGTGCTTTTGGAATTCCCAAGGGAACTGCTCAAGCTGAGCGAGGCAGACATTGAAGAAAACTACGAAACATAAGAAAGCAAGAAGAGAAGAGCGAGACATTGTAGATTGGTTTATTGAAGAGGGTGTGAGGAAGGAAGAGGAAGGTGGTGGAGTATTTATATAGTTGGTCGGAGGAGGAATATAATGGTGGTGGCAAATGGATGGCGGTGGTGGCAACAGGAGGAGAGGTGGCGCACCAGTTGCCATGGCTGTTCTGACTTGTTTCTACAGAGGCCAGAAGGAGTTTATTCGAGCCTCCACGTACCATTAAATTTTGTGGTTCGTAAATTGGTAATATATGCATGTTTTTTTGTTTTTCTATTTTTTAAATTGTACTATTTAATTTAATTAGTTAGTTTTTTAGTACAAAAATTGTAGGAGAATGGTCTGTGAGGTACATGTTCACACAATTCAATTGTGAAAATAATCACTTTCATTTTTCTCTTTGAAGGGTGATGTATTAGATTATTGTTATAAGTTTGGTCCTTATAAGTTTAATTTCAGAATTTTTAACTTTGGTACTTAAACTTTCAATTTTGTATTTAATATCTTTAAATTTTTAATTTGATATCTAATACATCACTAACATATTCATTTTTAAAAAAAATTAATTGATAATTCATCTATTAGATATAAATTGAATTGTATGTGATGGAATCCTAAAATTTCAATTTTATGTTTGTTAAGTTCGAAGACCTATTGGACACGAAATTGAAATTTAAGGACCTATTAGACACTTTTGAAAGTTTAAGGGGAAAAAAAACACAAACCTGAAATGGTTTAAGGACTAAACTTTTAATTTAACTAAAAAAATATTGTAATATTTTTTTCGACGTATCGGGTGAATGATTCAAACCTCTAACCAAGAAGTCAAAGTACATAATTTATGATTTGAAACTCTAACCTCATGAGTAGTAGTACATACCAATTATGAGTTATGCTTATGTTGACAAAGGTAAATGAATTATATTGTTCACTTTGTTGTTGAACTAAAAAAATATTCTCTAATTTAATATAGTTTAAATATTAAAATTTAGGTTAAATTGCAAGTTTAGTCTCTATAAATTTTTGGGTTTGTGTCTATTTGGTTCCTAAACTTAATTTCAAAAGTATCTAATAGATCCTTGAACTTTCAATTTTGTGTCTAATTGATCTTCAAATTTTAAGAACATAGTTCAAATGACATGATGTTATCGCCTAGGGACCTCCCTCACCCAACATGTTGTAAAAAAATAAAAAATAAATAAACAAACATGGTTATCTAAAATGTAAGACGTCTATATTTTCACGGATCTACTATCTATAATTGCAGTCATTTAAAGATTTGAATTATTTAAAAACAAACATGGTTGTAAGATGTATATATTTTCGTGTATCTGCTATCTATAATTATAGTCATTTAAAGATTTGGATTATTTAGATTCTAAAAAAATCAAATGGCCTTTAAATTTTTCAATCAAATATTTGAATTATCAAATCGTTACAATCAATCCGATCATTTTACATCGATCTTTTAACTTATTAATATTAGGGATAAGTACACAAATAATCATTTTATGCTATGATGTGTTATATTAATGTCTCCTGCTCCTATTTTTTTTTATAAAAAATGTCCCCCTACTTTAAGATTTTTCATAAAAGTTTGGCTGCAATTACTTTCAAACCTTTCAACCTCTCTGACATTTTCTATTAAAATTCCTCTAACACATTTTAATAAAACTAGTCAAAGCACGTGCGTTGTACGTGGAAAGTTTATAGTAAATATTGCATATGTATGTTCGTATTGTGTTAAGTTAATGTTGAAACTTTGGATTTGAAAAATGGTAATAGATTAGATGTGCATTGAAGTAAAAATAATTAGATAAAAGAATATAAAAATGTAAGATTTGTAGATATAAAAAAAACAAAAAAAATTATGGAAAATATTGTTCGTAAAAATTAAAAAAAATATATGGAAAGGATATCTCCAACCAAAAAAACAAACACAATAAATTTTTCGATTCATAAACTATTTCAAAACAGTAGTATCTCATGTGTTATGCCCCTTTGATCTCAAAAGTATCCCTTTTGATTTCATAACGTAAATCACATAGAAAAATATGTTTAAAAAAAAAAGATAATCCAGAATATATATTAAAAAAATTAGATAAGAAAAAAAAAATCACATAAAGAATATGATGAAACATTCAACAGCTTTGAATAAAAAAAATAATTTTCTTTTATATTTAATGGAGATGAAAATCAAATAATTTAAGGAACAAATTAAACGAAAAAATGAAAAAAAAAAAATGAAATTGAAAGAAGATAATGACAACTAATCACAAAATAACCAATGAAAAAAAAAATTGAAAAGATTAAAAAAAAAAAAAAAAAAAAACTTGAAGTTTTGGTTGATTTTCTTCAAATTCATTAGTACGCATTAATTTTACTGACAAAAAAAAAACGCCAGATTATTTGATAAGCTAAAATCAAAAGCTATATCAAAGATTTAAAAAGTAAAATTTTATATAAACACTTAAAATAATCAAATTATTCATTAAGTTTTTTTTAAAATAGCTTTTACATCTTTCTCCCCCAATTCCAAACGGCCCTTCACTATGAGTATTAAAAAAAACAAAAAATAGAATTATAACTGTTGACCGAGAAATTTCGGCCAATCAGCGGTCGCCACGTGTCTTCATCTTGGCCCGCGGATCGAATAAACTTAACCGAGCAAATTCGGTCATAGCTCAATTGGGCTCGAAATCGAATCGGGCTAAAAAGTTATTTAAATGGCAATTTGGCCCAAAGCCCAAAAATCCATTGGGCCCATAACCCAAAAGTCCATTGGACCCAAGCCCAAGCCCATTGGATCCAGGCCCAAGCCCACCAGGCCCATGAGAACTCTATAAATAGAGAGCTCATTCTTCATTTGCAAGGTTCAGAAAATTTCTACTCCTAAGAGCTCAGAGAGAATTCTCAAACAACGAAGACTCCCTGAATCCTTGGAAGACTGAACAATCCTTCAACATCGAGAACAAGCTGCGAAGCCCTCGATCCAAATTCAACATCGAGAACAAGCTGCAAAGCCCTCGATCCAAATTCAACATCGAGAACAAGCTGCGAAGCCCTCGATTCAAATTCAACATCGAGAACAAGCTGCAAGGCCCTCGAAACAAATCCAACATCGAGAACAAGCTGCGAAGCCCTCGATACAAATCCAACATCGAGAACAAGCTGCGAAGCCCTCGATACAAATCCAACATCGAGAACAAGCTGCGAAGCCCTCGATACAAATCCAACATCGAGAACAAGCTGCGAAGCCCTCGATACATATCCAACATCGAGAACAAGCTGCGAAGCCCTCGATCCAAATCCAACATCGAGAACAAGCTGCAAAGCCCTCGATCCAAATTCAACATCGAGAACAAGCTGTAAAGCCCTCGATCCAAATCCAACATCGAGAACAAGCTGTAAAGCCCTCGATCCAAATTCAACATCGAGATTAAGCTGCAAAGCCCTCGATCCAAATTCAACATCGAGAACAAGCTGCAAAGCCCTCGAAACAAATTCAACATCGAGAACAAGCTGCAAAGCCCTCGAAACAAATCCAACATCGAGAACAAGCTGTGAAGCCCTCGAGATACATTTACATTTGAGAGAGAAAGAATCAGAGGATCATACATTAGAGATTGTAATCCACTACGCACTGATACATACAATACAAATACAAATTTAAAATTCATTTACACGTGTTCGAATCTCTATCTTTCGTCGAAATTTCGTGTGAACAGATTGGCACGCCCAGTGGGACATTTCTACCTCTCATCTCTTTCTCTCATCTCAAAGACAAGTGAAGTTATGTCGTTCAGAACTCCTTCAACAACCGTAGTCATGAACAACCGCTACACGAGTTCTACTCCCCACGATTGTCCACATGATTTTGTCACAATTGTGAGCAGAGTAATGACATCGTCAGGGGCATCTACGAGTGACAAATTTCTTGTTAGGTGTAACCCTTTGTTCGAGCTCGATTCTGACGTAGCGTCTGTCATAACGACTGAAACAAATACTATGGAAGAAAGAATGAAATTGGCGGGGGCATCTACAGGTGACAAATTTCTTGTTAGGTGTAACCCTTTGTTCGAGCTCGATTCTGACGTAGCATCCTCCATGATGACTGAAATAAATGTTATGGAGGAACGAATGACAGAGTCTACGCGTGAGGGGATAATCACTCAGGAAAATTTCTTGTACGATGAATTTGTTCCCTCATCTGATCAACCAAATAATGGGTCTGATCCAAACGTGATGTCTGTAATGATGGCAGACGCACGCATAAGCGACGAAGTGATCGCTGAAATGGAGAAGAAACTAAACTTTCTGATGAAAGTAGTTGAAGAACGAGACCTCGAGATTGCAAACTTGAGAAATCAGTTGCAAAGTCGTGAGGTCGCGGAGTCAAGTCAAACTCCTGCAGCAAGAGGAAATGACAAAGGAAAAATTGTCATCCAGGAAGACCAAGCGCAACACTCAACGTCGGTTGCTTCCTTATCTGTCCAACAGCTGCAGGACATGATTACCAACACCATCAGAGCCCAGTACGGTGGACCAGCCCAGAGCACCCTCTTATATACCAAACCGTATTCCAAGAGGATCGACAACTTGAGGATGCCCACCAGGTACCAGCCGCCGAAATTTCAACAGTTCGATGGGAAGGGCAATCCTAAACAACACATTGCCCACTTTGTTGAAACGTGCGAGAATGCTGGAACTCGCGGAGACTTGTTGGTTAGGCAATTCGTCCGGACTCTGAAAGGAAATGCATTTGATTGGTACACCGACTTGGAACCTGAGACGATTGACAGTTGGGAGCAGTTTGAAAGAGACTTCTTGAATCGCTTCTACAGCACGAGGCGGACAGTCAGCATGTCTGAACTCTCGCATGCTAGCCAAAGAATGGGCGAGTCAGTCATCGATTTCATCAACCGTTGGAGATCGTTGAGTCTCGACTGCAAGGATCGACTCACCGAGGTGTCCGCTGTCGAAATGTGCATCGGCGGCATGCATTGGGGACTTCACTACATCCTACAAGGGATAAAACCCCAAACATTCGAGGAATTAGCAACTCGCGCCCATGATATGGAGCTGAGTATTGCCAACAGAGGAAGCAAAGACCTCTTAGTCCCCGACGTAAAGAAAATAAAGACGGAAACGAAGGGAGTTGGGAAAATCACTAAAAATGTCGTGGAAGAATCCATGGTCGTCAACACGACCCCTTTCAGATTTCCCTCAAAAGGAAAGGAAAACAAGACAGAAAGTAGAAATGACGGAGGCGAGAAACGTCGCCTTACTTTAAAAGAAAAACAAGAAAAAGTCTACCCGTTTCCAAACTCTGACATTCCTGACATGTTAGAGCAACTACTGGAAACAAGATTGATTGAGTTTCCCGAGTGTAGGCGCCCGGAAGAAATGGACAAAGTCGATGATCCCAACTATTGTAAGTATCATCGAGTTATCAGCCACCCAGTGGAGAAATGTTTTGTCCTAAAAGAGTTAATTCTAAGGTTAGCTAAAGAAGGAAAAATCGAGCTAGACTTAGATGAAATAGCTCAATCAAACCACGCTGCAGTAACAATGAACTTCGGCGCTCAATTATCTTCGGTCTCATTTGAGAAGCAAAAGGAAAGTATGATCCAGTTTGGGACCTTCGAACCAATAATTGTTCGGTTCGGACATGAAACCCCAAAACAAATTTCTCAAGTAAAACATGAGGTCGTCGAAAATGAGGATAAATGTTGGACCGTCGTGGCTCGTCAGAAAATACGACGACAAAGACCCGTCCAGAAAGAAGATTGCATGTTTCGAGATGATAAACGAAACAATAAGCTTTCAAAGAAGAAAGGAAGAATCAATTCGAGGAAGCCTAAACACGAGAGAAGGGAGAACAAATATTTTTCTCAACCTCGACGACGGGTGACCTTAAAAGAATTCTTCTCAAGAAGTTTCCTTCCTATCAAGAAAGAGGAAGAAATCTTTGCAACTTCATGCTACATCAACGCAGAAGAAGTCGACGACTCAAAAGAAGTCGACCAAAGAACTTCTGTCTTCAATCGCATCAAGCCTTCAACTACTCGAACTTCGGTCTTCCAAAGGATGAGTATGGCCGCGACAAAAGGAGAAAATCCATGTCTAACTTCTACCTCCACGCGAACTTCAGCTTTCCAAAGGTTAAGTGTTTCTACATCAAAGAAAGACGGACCTTCAAAATCTGTTTTTGATCGCCTCAAAGTTACAAGTGATCAACAACAAGGAAAGATGAAGACTGTAGGGGCAAGACTCTTCGATGAAGAAAGTAGCAACCAGAAAATTCACAGTCGTGTTCCTTCGCGCATGAAGAGGAAATTATCTGTTCTCATAAATACAGAAGGCTCCTTGAAGGTGAAGAAAAATATCATTATTCTAACGAATCCTACAAACGAAGGATCTGATCAAGACCGTGATGCAGATAAGATCTTTTGAAATGTAATACTCCTTAACGTAAGAGTATAAACTACATGTTGCTCCTGGCCCGCACGAGCTTAAAAGGTGAACGGCCCAAAAAAAAAAAATCATTTGAACTACGTTATGACTTGATCCCTTACTTTTAAGGGTACGTAGGCAACTTAAAGAAAAATTGTACTTTAAGTTCAGTCACAATAATAAAAGAAATCATCATGTATTGAACTACGTCTCGACTTGATCTCTATTGTTCAAAGGGTACGTAGGCAGAGCTTTAAACAAGTTTTAAGTCCAGTCTCTTCAAATAAAAATAAACATAAGTGTCACGACTACTAAAGTTTGTCGTTGTAGATCAAAGGTTTTCATCCTTATTTAGAGTGATGCCGCAAATTGAAGATGTCCAAACCTACTCAGAATGACGACGATACGTCAAATTCCACTAAACGACACGACACAAATTGAGAGCTTTCAACATTATCGAATGTAACACCATAATTGAAGTTACAATATGATATTAAACCTGCAGATGCACACTACAACAAAGGCGGCGCCACCAATCGAACGGGCACACTACTGTGACAGTGACACTACAAGCTTAATGTGTAAACCACTATAAGCGATACGTTTCGCCCGCCCAAAGTTTGTGCTTCATCTGCGTCGTTCCCTTGAAGTTCAAATTCGAGTTTCGCCTGTTACAAGATCAAAACAGAGCGTCGCTCGCTTCAAGTCCAAGTTCGAGGCCTCACTCACTTCAAATGTGTGTTTTCGTTCGCTCCAAGTTCAAGCTTCGCTTACTTCAAGTTCCTGAAGATAAAATTCAAGTGTTGCTCGCTTCAAGTTCAAGTTCGAGCGTTGGTCGCTTCAAGTTTAAGACCGAACATCGCTCGCATCGAGTTCGAAGGATTCCTCGCTTCAAGTTCGAAGGCTCCCTCGCTTCATCCCCAAGTTCGCTGCTGCTGCTGCATCATCTCCAAGTTCGCTGCTGCTGCTGCATCATCTCCAAGTTCGTTGCTGCTGTTGCATCATCTCCAAGTTCGCTGCCGCTGTTGCATCATCTCCAAATTCGTTGCTGCTGCTGCATCATCTCCAAGTTCGCTGCCGCTGCTGCATCATCTCCGAATCTCCAAGTTCGCTGTTGCTGCATCATCTCATCTTGCATCATCTCCAAGTTCGCGCGCCTGCATCATCGCGCGCGCCTCCAAGTTCGCGCGCCTGCATCATCCGCGCGCCTCCAAGTTCGCGCGCCTGCATCATCCGCGCGCCTCCAAGTTCGCGCGCCTGCATCATCCGCGCGCCTCCAAGTTCGCGCGCCTCCAAGTTCGCGCGCCTGCATCATCCGCGCGCCTCCAAGTTCGCGCGCCTGCATCATCCGCGCCTGTTTAAGAAAATTATCTAAAAATATGTATAGAGATGGACTTGAACCCAAGACCAAAGGAAACAAAGGTTCTACATGTTCCACTTTGCCAAACAAGATTTATTGTTATCATTTATCTTTAGATTGTAATACTTCATTCAGCTTGAAATTTAGGTGGGTTCTAAATTTCCTTCCATAATCATGACCTTAAGTTCAAATTTTCGAACTTCATGTCAAAATTGATTGGAATCCAAAAATTATACCAAGTCAAATTTTCATTCAAGCTAAATTTGGAGCAAAATCCAAAATTTTCCTAAAATTAAAATTTGGGGCATATTCCAAATTTTATTTTCAAGCATAGAGTCAAAAGTTATCTAAATCCGAGTCTCAAATCAAATATGCCAAAATAAAATTTTCAACACTCTTACTCCGAATTCAAGCCAAACTTCAAGAAAATCCAAAATTTTCCTAAAAAAATAAAATTTTGGGCATATTCCAAATTTTATTTCCAAGCATGATTTAGAGTCAAAATTTATCTAAATCCAAGTCTCAAATCGAAATTGGCGGCTTGGGTATACTCCAAATTTTATCCCACTTCGAAATTGGAGTAAAAAGTTCAAAGTCAAATCTTATTCAAAATTCAATTGGGCAACTCCAAAACTCTACTCTACATCCAAAATGGAATTAAAGTAGAACACAAGAATCTACTAAAGTTCAAGTCAAGCTTCTGCCAAGTAATAAAGATCAAAATTGTAAGTCCAATTCATATTTTTTGGTCAATTGGCATAGAAAGATATATCAATCAAAAGAATTGATTTATGGACCAAATTTCATATTTCGATAAGATTGATGTGTCGAGGCAGATTCGAAATTAGGGGTGTCCTACATTTCAATTTCAAAATTTAACTTTTCCGAGACTCACCCACACGTACATGTGCATAACTCTCGAAAAAGGGGGCATCTGTTGACCGAGAAATTTCGGCCAATCAGCGGTCGCCACGTGTCTTCATCTTGGCCCGCGGATCGAATAAACTTAACCGAGCAAATTCGGTCATAGCTCAATTGGGCTCGAAATCGAATCGGGCTAAAAAGTTATTTAAATGGCAATTTGGCCCAAAGCCCAAAAATCCATTGGGCCCATAACCCAAAAGTCCATTGGACCCAAGCCCAAGCCCATTGGATCCAGGCCCAAGCCCACCAGGCCCATGAGAACTCTATAAATAGAGAGCTCATTCTTCATTTGCAAGGTTCAGAAAATTTCTACTCCTAAGAGCTCAGAGAGAATTCTCAAACAACGAAGACTCCCTGAATCCTTGGAAGACTGAACAATCCTTCAACATCGAGAACAAGCTGCGAAGCCCTCGATCCAAATTCAACATCGAGAACAAGCTGCAAAGCCCTCGATCCAAATTCAACATCGAGAACAAGCTGCGAAGCCCTCGATTCAAATTCAACATCGAGAACAAGCTGCAAGGCCCTCGAAACAAATCCAACATCGAGAACAAGCTGCGAAGCCCTCGATACAAATCCAACATCGAGAACAAGCTGCGAAGCCCTCGATACAAATCCAACATCGAGAACAAGCTGCGAAGCCCTCGATACAAATCCAACATCGAGAACAAGCTGCGAAGCCCTCGATACAAATCCAACATCGAGAACAAGCTGCGAAGCCCTCGATCCAAATCCAACATCGAGAACAAGCTGCAAAGCCCTCGATCCAAATTCAACATCGAGAACAAGCTGTAAAGCCCTCGATCCAAATCCAACATCGAGAACAAGCTGTAAAGCCCTCGATCCAAATTCAACATCGAGATTAAGCTGCAAAGCCCTCGATCCAAATTCAACATCGAGAACAAGCTGCAAAGCCCTCGAAACAAATTCAACATCGAGAACAAGCTGCAAAGCCCTCGAAACAAATCCAACATCGAGAACAAGCTGTGAAGCCCTCGAGATACATTTACATTTGAGAGAGAAAGAATCAGAGGATCATACATTAGAGATTGTAATCCACTACGCACTGATACATACAATACAAATACAAATTTAAAATTCATTTACACGTGTTCGAATCTCTATCTTTCGTCGAAATTTCGTGTGAACAATAACAAAACTAGGATATTAGTCATTTTGAAATTGTTAAATTTTTTAAAAATATTTATTTAATCATTCAAAATTATTTTAATGTTTGGTTTTATACTTTTCAACGCGATGTTTGATTTTATATTTTTGGACGCCATGTACATACAAAAATTGATTGTGAACTTTCAATTTTGTTCTATTTTAGTCCATGAAATTTAAAAATAGTTCATTTTGGTAATTGATGTACTTAAATTTATGTCAATTATTTAGGTTTAAAATAATAGACATTCTATTTATATATAAGATATTATATTTATATATTGATAAACAAGATATTATAAATGATATAATATTATTTTATTTTATATTCGTGAATGTCTTAGTTAGAATGTACGCACGTCGACAAATCTCACAAACAATTGCATGACCTGATATAATAGTATTAAAAATTAATTATATATTTATATACAACATTTCATCGTACTTATTTAAAATAAAAAGATCTATAACATCATTATTATCTTATGTGATTTTATCATTAATGACAACTATTTAAGTTTTATATTTTATCCTTTTACTATTATTATTATTATTATTTTTTGACATTGACGCGAATATTCAAAATTTTGATCCCCTATTGAATAACCCTATATACTATTTAAACGACCAAATATACTTCATGCGAGTTGAGCTAGCTAGCTTAGCATTTGTCCTTTGAATGCCTTAAATCTGTTTTGGACTTTTACTATTTTGTATGTATATTGAGTTTTGCCTTAGGGTGGGTTTGGTTTTGTTTAATTTTTTAAAAAAGTCATTTTAGAATAAATTGAGGTGTTTGGCAACCATCCAAAATCAATTTTTGGAGAATGAGTTTTTGAATTAATACATTTTGGATGAAACACTTGATATTAACTTTTGAAAAAAATGTTTTTGGGTGTTTAATTGAAAAACCTATTTAATTCTCATATTGTATTAAAATTACCAAAATACCCTCACATTACTCTTTTAAATTTTCTCCACCCACTAACCTCGTTCGACCACTATCGCCCCTCACCGACCATCTCCGACCGCCGGTCGACCTCGGTCCCCCGCTCCCCCGCTCCGCCCGACACCGACCACCGCTCCCCGCCCGACCCCGACCACGACCACCGCCCGACCCCGACCCCGACCCCGACCACCGCCTCCCCGCTCCGCCCGACCCCGACCCCGACCCCGACCACCGCCTCCCCGCTCCGCCCGACCCCGACCCCGACCATCGCCTCCCCGCTCCGCCCGACCACCGCCCCCCCGCTCCGCCCGACCCCGACCACCGCCTCCCCGCTCCACCCGACCACCGCCTCCCCGCTCCGCCCGACCCCGACTACCGCCTCCCCGCTTCGCCCGACCCCGACCATCAACAATAGTAAACGGTCATAATTTAAATACAATATTTAAATTTTGTTTTGTTTTTGGAAAAATATTTAAATTAATGCGAGATGGAGGGATTGAACCCCCGACCTCTTAGTTAAAAACATAATTTTATGTCAATGGAGCTAAGCTTAATTTGTTACTTAATTGGAAAATATATATTTAAAGTTATTAATTCATATGGTTTATTAATAATTGTCTTTTATAGTAATTTTACCTTGAGAAACACTCCTAGTAGAGCAAACCAAACACAGAAATATTTTTAAGAACATGTAACCAAACACATGAATGTTTTAATTAGAAACATTTCTAAAAAAAAATGTTTAAAAGATAATGCATTCTTTCAAAAAAAACATTTTTTTTAGTAGTGAATCCAAACACACCCTTAGTCCTATTATATATCAGGTAGATCGTTAGAAAGATGTCATATGTATAAATATTCTAATGATTTTTATCCTTTAATCTATAATCTTTCGTAATATAATTGTTATAGGACGTAACTAAGGTATTAGTGAAACGTAATTATCTACCGTTTTATTCTTTGTTTCTCGGATTCTGTCACAAAAGTCCCTTTATTATTTGTTTTGTTTTATTTTAAATTTTAGTTTCATTTAATTTATTAAATGAAATTTAAAGAACACATTTCCTTATTTATTTGGCCATTAGGATAACGATAACAGTGAAGAAAGCCAGTTTGATTTCTAATTTGAAGTTTGAACATTGAAGCCTGAAGTTGAAGAAAAAAAAAAGCAAATATTATTACTTTTATCATTACAACTCAGTGTCTTTCGGAGAGATTTCTCCATTTTTTTCCGGCCAGTAACAAGTCCTCGTCGGCGCAAAGCTCGCTCTTTATTACATTAACTACTACCATATATACTATTTCTTCAGTCTCTTCTTCTCTGTGACTTTTGTGGACTGAACACTCTCATCTCCTGCTGCCCGTACTTGAGCCGTCGTGCTTCCTCCATTGAAATCCGGTACGAGTTCGTCAGAACTCCCAACGGCAACATTCTCATCTGTGAAACTCGGCCAGCCAGCAGGTTCGTGATTGCGTTGTCGTTCGTCTTGAATGCGATCCACTCGAATCCTCTGTCGCTTGCTCGTTTCATCATCACAAAGTTCTGTGGAATCATCAGTACCTGTCCCTCTCGGAGCTCGCCGTCGAACACTGATTGTCCGAAGTTGTCGACGACTTGTACTCTGGCGCTTCCTCTCGTCGCGTACAACACTGTGTGGCTGTTCGCTGTGTAGTGTGGTGCCACGAGCGCGTTCTGCGGTGAACATTTTTAAGGTATATTAACTTTGTGTTGAATTTGGAGATTCGGATGATTTTAGCGTTGTTACCGGTTTTTGGAATCAGAGATTTGAAGAAATCAATTCATTGTTTACGTAATGGTTTTTTAAATTGCAGATTTGAAGAAATTAGAGATGTTAGGGATTTTTGAAATTGAAGATTTGGAAGAAATCAAATCATTGTTAGGGTTTTATGAATCATGGTTTTGAAGAAATTGACATGGTTAGGGTTTTTGAAATTGGAGATTGGATGAAATTAGAGTTGTTAGGGTTTTGAAACTAGGAGAAATATTTTAGAGTTGAATTAAAGTCTACTTACGCTGTAGAGGACTCCTCGTTCGGCGCTGAGGCGGACTTGGCGGAGGACGGGGAGGTTGTGGTTGTTGGCGGTGGAGATGCGGCCGCCGCGTGGGTTGAACACATCAGCGCGTTCAGATCGACCGATGTTGTGCTTCAGTCGGAGTGTGCATATGGTTTCATCAATGCCATTGTCTGATTCTGATTCAAAGTATCTTCCTCTTGATCTCTCTTGTTCATCCTTCTGCGGCAGAAGCATCTCAAAATCTTCGTCGACTTGCACGATTCTGTCTCTCTCGTCGTCTTCTCCCTTCAACTTCCTAACTAATCCACTGTCTATTTGGAAAGCTTCTTCCAGAAGTTCGTCTGCAAATCCACTGAACACATTGCCTGATTTCTCGTCGGCGCGACTTCTTCCTTCTTCGCTTCTTTCCAACTGCTCTTGTCTTCCAGCGAGGAAAAATTTCTGTAACAAATACACCAAAGAAACTTAGGGATTCTTTTTAAATCAGTAATTAATTCTTAGTGATTCCTTTTCAAATCAGTGATTAAATGGTTATACTCTGTTTTTGTTCCACTTACTCTGAGGTTTGAATCGACTTGATTGGCGACATTGCGAGTGTCGACGAGCGCGATCAAGATGAGATCAGACTGTCCTCGGTTGTACATCCAGTGAGAAACTCCGGCCGGGACGACAAGGAGATCGCCCTCTCTAAACTGGCGAATCTTCTGGTGCTGGTCTCTGAACGAGGATCCCGCCGATTGCGATTTTCGTAAATCGGTCTGGTAAGTCTCGGGACAGCCGGGGAGCGCGACGCCACGAATGCCGGAGCCTTGGACGACGAAGATGAGTTGAGGAGCAGTAGAGAATCCAGGTAGAAGGAGACCTCTCGGGCGAATTGTATGGCGGATCATGTTGACTCCGGCACACTGGAACTCCTCGTTATTCTGGTCCCACACTTCTGTGAAACCGGCCTCCGACTCGACCCGGCGAGCGGGCTCTTGAGCTTTGAGATTCTGGAGGTGACATGTTTTCAAAGAATGGAATCGGTGCTTTTGGAATTCCCAAGGGAACTGCTCAAGCTGAGCGAGGCAGACATTGAAGAAAACTACGAAACATAAGAAAGCAAGAAGAGAAGAGCGAGACATTGTAGATTGGTTTATTGAAGAGGGAGTGAGGAAGGAAGAGGAAGGTGGTGGAGTATTTATATAGATGGTCGGAGGAGGAATATAATGGTGGTGGCAAATGGATGGCGGTGGTGGCAACAGGAGGAGAGGTGGCGGAGAGATTCATGAAGAGACGCACCAGTTGCCATGGCTGTTCTGACTTGTTTCTACAGAGGCCAGAAGGAGTTTATTCGAGCCTCCACGTACCATTAAATTTTGTGGTTCGTAAATTGGTAATATATGCATGTTTTTTTGTTTTTCTATTTTTTAAATTGTACTATTTAATTTAATTAGTTAGTTTTTTAGTACAAAAATTGTAGGAGAATGGTCTGTGAGGTACATGTTCACACAATTCAATTGTGAAAATAGTCACTTTCATTTTTTTCTTTGAAAGGTGATGAGACATCTATTAGATTATTATTATAAGTTTGATCCTTATAAGTTTAATTTCAGAATTTTTAACTTTCCGTCTATTTGGTCCCTATATTTTTAAAATACTCTAATAGTTGACTGAATTTTCAATTTTATATCGTTTAAGTATTTAAACTTTTAATTTTGTATTTACTGTCTCTAAATTTTTAATTTGATATCTAATACGTCTCTAACATATTCATTGTTTAAAAAAATAATTGATAATTAATCTATTAGATTTAAATTGAATTGTATGACCCATAAAATCCTAAAATTTCAATTTTATGTTTGGTAGATTCGTGAAATGTAAAAAAACGTTGAATAGGTTAAAGACGCATTAGATACAAAATTGAAAATTGTAAGGATGTATTAGATACTTTTTAAAGTTCATGAATCTAATTAACATAAAATTGAAACTTTAAGAATCTATTAGACACAAAGTTCGGAGACCTATTGGACACAAAATTGAAAGTTTAAGAACCTATTAGACACTTTTGAAAGTTTAAGGGCAAAAAATACACAAACCTGAAAGTTTAAGGACTAAACTTTTAATTTAACTAAAAATATATTGTAATTTTTTTTTCGACGTATGGGGTGAATGATTCGAACCTCTGACTCAGAAGTCAAAGTACATACTTTATGATTTGAAACTCCGTAGTAGTAATACATACTAATTATGAGTTATGCTCATGTTGGCAAATGTAAATGAATTATATTGTTCACTTTTTTGTTGAACAAAAAAAAACATTCTCTAATTTAATATAGTTAAATATTAAAATTTAGGTTAAATTGCAAGTTTAGTCTCTATAAATTTTTGGGTTTGTGTCTATTTCGTCCTTAAACTTTCAAAAGTATCTGATAAATCCTTGAACTTTAAATTTTGTGGCTTGTAGCTCCTTGAACTTTCAATTTTGTGTCTAATAGCTCAACTGACATAATGTATCGACCTTCCCCACCCTAACATGTCGTTAAAAAAAAAAAAAACAAACAAACATGGTTATCTAAAATGTAAGACGTCTATATTTTTGCGGATCTACTATCTATAATTACAATCATTTAAAGATTTGAATTATTTAAAAACAAACATGGTTATTAGACGTATATATTTTCGCGTATGTCATATATATAATTACAGTCATTTAAAGATTTGGATTATTTAGATTCTAAAATAATCAAATGACCTTTAAATATCGTGTCAATCAAATATTTGAATTATTGAATCGTTACAATCTGATCTTTTTACATCCATCTTTTAACTTATTAATATTAGGGATAAGTACACAAATAATTATTTTATGCTATGATGTGTTATATTAATGTCCCCGCTCCTATTTTTATCAAAAATGCCCCCTACTTTAAGATTTTTAATAAAAATTGGTCTGCAATTACTTTCAAACCCTTCAGCCTCTCTGACATTTTCTATTAAAATTCCTCTAACACATTTTTAATAAAATAAAATAAAGTAAAACATACTCGTTTAAGAAAAAAATTGAAATCATAAAACTCATATCAATCACACATCTCCCTCGTTAAAATCGTATTTTCTCTTCTTATTAAAATTGTCTTCTTCCTCATGGTAACCAGACCTAAAAAATCTTATGTTCGCAATATATATTCATATATGAAATATATTAAGGTGGGTATTATATAGACAAATACATAATTTGTTTTAAAAAATACATAATATCTATAAGTATATATGAAGTATATATCCGTTGATATATAAAAAATACATATATTTTCTAAAAAATAAATACATACTATTTATAAGTATATATTGAGTATATGAAGCATATATAAACATAAAAAACATAGCTCAAACATGATGTATGTATATGTTGTGAAAGATTGTTTTGTGAAATGAAAAAAATGAAGATGATGAATGAAAATGGAGAAGAAGAAAAATTTGGGAAAGAAAAAATAAGAGAATACTAAAATCAAGTAAACAATGTTGTTGGAAGAAATGACGTCTAAAATGATAGGAATCAAATTAAGAAAAGCAAATGGTATAAAACATTATTTAAGTAAATGACGAGAGAAAATGGAGAGAGAAATTTGAAATTGATTATAAATTGAAATTTAATACATAAAATAGAGAGAAATGTAATATTATTATGGAGATAACACATTAATGGGGTATTAATGGTATCAAAATTAATAAAAAAAAAAATAGAATTGAAAATTTTAAGATCTTAGAACATATTTGAAAATATCATGTTGATTTCCGAGAATTTTTCCTAATATAAGATTTAAAATTTACATAAACTTTTTAAAAATTAGGTTAAATTGTAAATAATTTGGCTGTTTTTTAATAATATTGTATTTTTTAAAACTTATTATAAAAATATTGTAAGTTTGAAACTATTTTTAAAAATATTGCAGTTTGAAATGGAGACGACCTCCACACCCAAGCAAAGATTTTTTTATATTGATATTTATAGTTCAGTGATTTGTACAAATTTTTTTTTTTTTTTTTTATTTTTTTATTTTTTTTTTTTTTGCAATATTTAAGAATTTAATTGTAATTTTTGTAAGTTAAAAAGAGTGATCAAATTAAAAGTTAGTAAATATGATTAAAATCATTTTAATAATTTAAAGATGAATTTTGTTATTAGAAAAAAAAAAGGAAAAAAAAAAGAAAGGTATGCAATATATATTGAAACTCAAAGAGGTGGGTTCCTCCTCTTCTACACCCATGAGTGTTTAAAAAAAATAAAAGAAAGAATTATAACAAAACTAGGATATTAATGAAAATTGTTAAATTTTTTTAAAACATTTATTTAATAATTCAAAATTATTTAAATTTTTGGTTTTATACTTTTGAACGCCATGTTTGATTTTATATCTTTGGATGGATGTACATACAAAAATTGATCGTGAACTTTTAATTTTGTTCTATTTTAGTCTCTCGACATTGAAAACGTCAATTTTAGTCAATGAAATTAAAAAAAAAAGTTCATTTTGATAATTGATGTTAGATTATATATATATAAACAAGATATTATAAATAATATAATATTATTTTATTTTATATTCGTGAATGTCTGAGTCTACTTATGCGCACATCGACTAATCTCACTAAACAATTGCATGACCGGCTATAATAGTATTAAAACTTAATTATATATTTATATACAACATTTCATTCTACTTATCTAAAATAAAAAGATCTTCAACATCATTATTATGTTATGTGATTTTATCGACAACTATTTAAGTTTTCTATTTTATCCATTTTACTATTATTATTATTATTATTATTTTGACATTATATTGACACCAAAATTCAAAATTTTGACCTATTGAATAATCCTATATACTATGGGACCGATTTGAATACTTTAAGTATGTGTAATCTTTCGTAATATAATTGTTATGAGACGTAACTAAGGTACTAGTGAAACGTAATTATCTACCGCTTTATTCTTTGTTTCTCGGATTCGGTCACAAAAGTCCCTTTATTTATTTGTTTTGTTTTATTTTAAATTTTTGTTTCATTTAATTTATTAAATGACATTTAAAAAACATATTTCCTTATTTATTTGGCCATTAGATAAGGATAACAGTGAAGAAAGCCAGTTTGATTTCTAATTTGATGTTTGAACATAGAAGCGTGAAGTTGATGAAAAAAAGAGAGCAAATATTATTACTTTTATCATTAGAACTCAGTGTCCTTCGGAGAGATTTCTCCATTTTTTTCCGGCCAGTAACAAGTTCTCGTCGGCGCAAAGCTCGCTCTTTATTACATTAACTACTACCATATATATTATTTCTTCAGTCTCTTCTTCTCTGTGATTTTTGTGGGCTGAACACTCTCATCTCCTGCTGCCCGTACTTGAGTCGGCGTGCCTCTTCCATTGAAATCTGGTACGAGTTCGTTAGAACTCCCAACGGCAACATTCTCATCTGCGAAACTCGGCCAGCCAGCAGGTTCGTTATTGCGTTGTCGTTCGTCTTGAATGCGATCCACTCGAATCCTCTGTCGCTTGCTCGTTTCATCATCACAAAGTTCTGTGGAATCATCAGTACCTGTCCCTCTCGGAGCTCGCCGTCGAACACTGATTGTCCGAAGTTGTCGACGACTTGTACTCTGGCGCTGCCTCTCGTCGCGTACAACACTGTGTGGCTGTTTGCTGTGTAGTGTGGTGCCACAAGCGCGTTCTGCGGTGGACATTTTTCAGGTATATTAGTCGTTTTGTATTGAATTTGGAGTTTCAGATTAATTTAGTGTTGTTACCAGATTTTAGAATCAGAGATTTGAAGAAATCAATTCATTATTTACGGAATGGTTTTTTTTAATCAGAGATTTGAAGAAACTAGAGATGTTAGGGGTTTTTGATATTGAAGATTTGGAAGAAATCATATCATTGTTAGGATTTTATGAATCAAAGTTTTGAAGAAATTAGCATGGTTAGGGTTTTTGAAATTGGAGATTTGATGAAATTAGGGTTTTTGAAATTGGAGATTTGATGAAATTAGGGTTGTTAGGGTTTTGAAATTGGCGGAAAGATTTTAGAGTTGAATTAAAGTTTACTTACGCTGTAGAGGACTCCTCGTTCGGCGCTGAGGCGGACTTGGCGTAGGACGGGGAGGGTGTGGTAGTTGGCGGTGGAGATGCGACCGCCGCGTGGGTTGAACACATCAGCGCGTTCAGATCGGCCGATGTTGTGCTTCAGTCGGAGTGTGCATATGGTTTCTTCAATGCCATTGTCCGATTCTGATTCGAAGTATCTTCCTCTTGATCTCTCTTGTTCATCCTTCTGCGGCATAAGCATCTCAAAATCTTCGTCGGCTTGCACGATTCTGTCTCTCTCGTCGTCTTCTCCCTTTAGCTTCCTAACCAATCCACTATCTATTTGGAAAGCTTCTTCCAAAAGTTCGTCTGCAAATCCACTAAACACATTGCCTGATTTCTCGCTGCCGCTTCTTCTTTCCATCTGCTCTGGTCTTCCGGCGAGGAAGAATTTCTATAACAAATAGACCAAGGAAACTTATGGTTTTTTTTTCTTTCAAATCAGTGATTAAAATCGTTATACTTTGTTTTTGTTCAACTTACTCTGGGGTTTGATTCGATTTGATTGGCGACATTACGATTGTCCACGAACGTCAAAAAGATGAGATCAGACTGTCCTCGATTGTACATCCAGTGAGAAACTCCGGACGGGACGACGAGGAGATCACCCTCTCTAAACTGACGGATCTTCTGGTGCTCGTCTCTAAAAGAAGAACCCGCCGATTGCGATTTTCGTAAATCGGTCTGGTAAGTCTCGGGACAGCCGGGGAATGCTACGCCGCGAATGCCGGAACCTTGGACGACGAAGATGAGTTGAGGAGCAGTAGAGAATCCAGGTAGAAGCAGACCTCTCGGGCGGATTGTATGGCGGATCATGTTGACTCCGGCGCACTGGAACTCCTCGTTGTTCGGGTCCCACATTTCGGAGAAACCAGCCTCCGCCTCGACCCGGCGAACCGGCTCTCGAGCTTTGAGATTCTGGAGGTGACATGCTTTCAAAGAATGGAATCGGTGCTTTTGGAATTCCCAAGGGAACTGCTCAAGCTGAGCGAGGCAGACATTGAAGAAAACTACGAAACATAAGAAAGCAAGAAGAGAAGAGCGAGACATTGTTGATTGGTTTATTGAAGAGGGTGTGAGGAAGGAAGAGGAAGGTGGTGGAGTATTTATATAGTTGGTCGGAGGAGGAATATAATGGTGGTGACAAATGGATGGCGGTGGTGGCAACAGGAGGAGAGGTGGCGGAGAGATTCATGAAGAGACGCACCAGTTGCCATGGCTGTTCTGACTTGTTTTTACAGAGAGCAGAAGGAGTTTATTCGAGCCTCCACGTACCATTAAGTTTTGTGGTTCGTAAATTGGTAATATATGCATGTTTTTTTGTTTTTCTTTTTTTAAAATGGTACTATTTAATTTAATTAGTTAGTTTTTTAGTACAAAAATTGTAGGAGGATGGTTTGTGAGGTACATGTTCACACAATTCAATTGTGAAAATAATCACTTTCATTTTTTTCTTTGAAAGGTGATGAGACATCTATTAGATTATTATTATAAATTTCGTCTTTATAAGTTTAATTTCACAACTTTTTAACTTTCCGTCTATTTGGTCTCTATATTTTTTAAATAATCTAATAGATCACTGGAACTTTCAATAATTTTGTATAGAGTAAGTACTTAAATTTTAATTTTGTATAGAGTAAGTACTTAAATTTTAATTTTGTATTTAATATGTCCTTAAATTTTTAATTTGATATTTAATACATCTCTAACATATTCAGTTTTTTAAAAAATTAATTGATAATTGATCTATTATATATAAATTGAATGGTATGATTGATTGTAAAATTTTAATTTTATGTTTGGTAGATCCGTGAATTTAAAAAAACGTTGAATAGGTTAAAGACCCATTAAATAATACAAAATTGAAAATTTTAAGGATGTATTAGATACTTTTTAAAGTTTTTGAATCTAATTAACATAAAATTGAAACTTTAAGAATCTATTAGACACAAAGTTCGGAGACCTATTGGACACAAAATTGAAAGTTTAAAGACCTATTAGACGCTTTTGAAAATTTAAGTGCAAAAAAACACAAACCTGAAAGTTTAAGGACTAAACTTTTAATTTAACTAAAAAAATATTGTAATTTTTTTTTCGACGTATGGGGTGAATGATTCGAACCTCTGACCAAAAAATCAAAGTACATACTTTATGATTTGAAACTCCGACCTCATGAGTAGTAATAATACATATTAATTATGAGTTATGCTTATGTTGGCAAAGGTAAATGAATTATATTGTTCACTTTGTTGTTGAACTAATAAAATATTCTCTAATTTAATATAGTTTAAATATTAAAATTTAGGTTAACTTGCAAGTTTAAATTTTTGGGTTTGTGTCTATTTGGTCCCTAAACTTTCAAAAATATCTATAGATCCTTGAACTTTAAATTTTGTGCCTTGTAGCTCCTTGAACTTTCAATTTTATGTCTAATTGACCCTTAAACTTTCAAGAGCATAGCTCAACTGGCATGACCTAGTGACCTCCCCCACCCCAACATGTTGTCAAAAAAAAAAAAAAAAAAAAAAAAAAAACATACAAACATGGTTATCTAAAATGTAAGACATCTATATCTATAATTACTGTCATTTAAATATTTGAATTATTTAAAAATAAACATGGTTATAAGACGTAAGACGTAAGACGTATATATTTTCACGTATGTGTTATCTATAATTACAGTCATTTAAAGATTTGATTATTTAGATTCTAAAAAAATCAAATGGCCTTTAAATATCGTTTCAATCAAGTATTTGAATTATCGAATCGTTACAATCAATCTGATCTTTTAACTTATTAATATTAAGGATAAATACACAAAGAATCATTTTATGCTATGATGTGTTATATTACTGTCCCCCGCACCTATTTTTATAAAAAAATGTCCCGCTAATTTTTTATAAAAGTTTGGCTACAATTACTTTCAAACCCTTCAACCTATCTGACATTTTCTATTAAAATTCTTCTAACACATTTTAATAAAATAAAGTAAAACAAACTGGTTTAAGGACAAAATTGAAATCATAAAACTCACATCAATTACACATCTCCCTCCTCGTTAAAATTGTATTCTCTTCTTATTAAAATTGTCTTCTTCCTCATGGTAACCAGGTCTAAAAAAATTACTCTTCGCAATATATATTCATATATGAAATATATTAACGTGGGTATTATATAAACAAATACATAATTTGTCTAAAAAAAATACATAATATCTATAAATATATATGAAGTATATATGAGTTGATATATAAAAAATACATATATTTTCTAAAAAATAAATACATATTATTTATAAGTACTATATATACCGTATATATGAGTATATGAAGTATATATAAACATCAAGAGCATAACTCAACTGACATGATGTATGTATATGTTGTGAAAGATTGTTTTGTGAAATAAAGAAAATGAAGATGATAATGAAAATGGAGAAGAAGAAAAATCTGGGAAAGAAAAAATAAGGAAATACTAAAATCAAGAAAACAACGTTGTTGGAAGAAATGTCTAAAATGATAAGAATCAAATTTAAAAAAAAAAACAAATGATATAAAACATTCTTTATGTAAATGGCGAGGAAAAATGGGAGGAAAAATTTATAAATTAAAATTTAATACATAAAATGGAGAAACATAATATTATTAGGAAGATGACACATTAATGAGGATATAATGATACTAAAATTAATAAAAAAAATAGAATTAAAAATTTTAAGATCCTAGAATATATTTGAAAATATCTTCATCATTTTTCAGAATTTCTCCTAATATTATAAGATTCAAAATTTACATAAACTTTTTTAAAAATAATTAGGTTAAGTTGCAAATAATTTTATAAGGGTTTTTTTTTTCTATTGATATTTATAGTTCACGAAATCACGAGTGTTTTTTTTTTTTTTTTTTCAATATTTAAGAATTTAATTGTAATTTTTTTAAGTTAAAAAGTGATGAATCAAATTAAAAGTTGATAAATATGATTAAAAACATTTTAATAATTTAATGATGAATTTTGTAATTAGAAAAGAAAAAAAAAAAAAAAGCAAAAAAAAGATAGGTATGCAATATTGAAACTCGAAAGAGGTGGGTTCCCTCCGGCTGTTTTTTAATAATATTGTATTTTTTAAAACTTATTATAAAAATATTGTAAGTTTGAAACTATTTATAAAAATATTGCACTTTTAAATAGAGGTCGTCTTTTGACACGCAAGCAAAGGTCGTCTTTTGAAAAGACGATCTTTTGAAAAGACGATCGATGAAGGTCGTCTTTTCAAAATACGATCTTGCTCTACATGAATGGAGGTCGTCTTTTCTAAAAAAAATGATATCTTTTTACTCAGATATTCAAAATTTTCAAAAAAGATATATGGTTGGAAAGCTAACAGCGAGATCAGCTTCAATTTGCTATGTGGTTTTACTATTTTTGGAGTTGTGTATCAAAAGACAGATACCATCAAGTTGAACTATAGTTTTGCAAATTTCAAAACGGAAGATTATTTTGAGGAGTGCATTCAAAAATTGATATCATTTTTACCCAGATATTAAAAAAATTCGAAAAAGGTACGGTTAAAAAGCTAACACATAGAGCTTCAATTTGATATCTAGTTTCACTATTTGTAGAGTTGTGTATTTAAAAGATACGGATCGTCGAAGTTTAGCTACAGTTTTGAAGTTTTCAGTCGTATCTTCAGTTCTAGGTTTAGTGAATTTTTCATAACTTTGATGATATATATCTTTTGATACACAACTCAAAAAATAATAAAACTAGGTATCAAATTGAAGCTTTCTGTGTTAACTTTCCAACAATACCCTTTTCGAAATTTTTGAATATCTGGGTAAAAAGATATCAATTTTTTAATGCACTCCTCAAAAGAATCTTCAGTTCTGAAATTTGCAGAACTATAGTCCAACTTCGATGGTCTCTATCTTTTGATACACAACTCCAAAAATAGATACTGAAACCACGTATCAAATTCAAGCTCTCGCTGTTAGCTTTCCAACCATACCTTTTTAGAAAATTTTGAATATCTGAATAAAAAGATATCAATTTTTTAATAAAAGAGGGAGGCCGTCTTAAAAGACGACCTCTATCGCAAGATCGTCTTTTGAAAATACGACCTTCATCCACGGGGAGCAAGATCGTCTTTTCAAAAGACGACCTTTGCTTGCGTGAAAAGACGACCACCATTTAAAAGTGCAATATTTTTATAAATATATAGTTTCAAACTTACCATATTTTTATAATAAGTTTTATTAAAAAACAGCTGGTTCCCTCCTCTTCTTCACCCATGAGTATTAAAAAAAAAAAATTATAACAAAACTAGGATATTAATCATTTTGAAATTGTTAAATTTTTTAAAAACATTTATTTAACCATTCAAAATTATTTTAATGTTTGATTTTATACTTTTGAACGCGATGTTTGATTTTATACTTTTGGATACGATTTACATACAAAAATTGAGGGTGAACTTTCAATTTTGTTCTATTTTAGTCCGTGGACATTGAAGACGTCAATTTTAGTGCATGAATTTTAAAAATAGTTCATTTTGGTAATTGATGTTAAATTTATGTCAATTATTTAGGTTTAAAATAGTTTTTAAACCTAGACATTATATATAAGATATATATATATATATATATAACAAGATATTATAAAAAATATAATATTATTTTATTTTATATTCGTGAATGTTTGAGTCAGATTGTGTGCACGTGGACTAATCTCACTAAACAATTGCATGACCTGATATAATAGTATTAAAAATTAATTATATATTTATATACAATATTTCATCGTACTTGTCTAAAATAAAAAGATCCTCAACATCATTATTATGTTATATTAAAAATTAATTATATATAAGAGGCTAGTGTGGGCTCGGTTGTGGCCCCTGGTGTTGCCCACAGTGTTCCCCGCGTTGTCCCACGATCCGTTCCCCCTAGGTCTGCAGGTTCCTTGGACCAGACCTCAGTAGTTCATGTTAGGGGTCCTAGAGTTGTCAAAGCTCGTAAATCAGATACGGGTAAAGCTCCCCCTAGTCCTCCTCGATTGAGTGGTTCCCGTATTGGGGATATTTCAGGTAAGGGCCCGTCTGTGTCTAATTCTTTTGTTGTTCTGGCGCCTGTTGATTCAGAGATGGTGCCTGACTCTGGTGTAGAGCCTCCCACAACTCTGTATGGTGCTTTCTATCCAATTGTGGAGGGTCTCTCTAGTCCGTCTGGTGTAGGCCAGAATTCTATGGCCATTGTGATAGATAAGGGTCTTGGTGTTCCTGTCCCGGATCAGGGGTTGGTCACTCCTACTTTCCCTATTATATATGTTTAGTTGGTGTTTTTGGAATGTGAGAGGGCTCAGCAATCCAGCTAAGAGTCTTGTTGTTCGTTCCTTTCTTCAGTCTGCTCAGGTGGGCTTTTGCAGTTTGTTGGAAACAAAGGTTAAGGTTCATCAGTTTCAGTCAGTGCTTCGGAGATTTGGTAGAGGCTGGCAGTGTGTCTGTAGCTATGGTGACTCTGGATTAAGTCGTATCTGGGTCATGTGGCGTTCGTCGCGGTTCTCTTTTACCCCTTCGGTAATCGGACCTCAGATGATTTGGGGCACCCTGGTGGATCGTTCCTTCCAAACCTCCTTCCATGTTGCTTGTGTTTATGCTCCTAACTCTGAGGGTGAGAGAAGAGTGGTGTGGAATGATATTATTTCTATGTGTCATTCCTGGTCCCTTCCTAGGGTGGTTATGGGCGATTTTAACGTCATTCGTGTTTCTACCGAGTGCTTTGGGAGTAACTTGATCGAATCGAAAATGACTGTTTTTTATGGTATGATTTTCCAAGCAGATTTGGTTGAGCTGCCTGTGTCAGGTAGTTGGTTCACGTGGACCAAAACTCCTCAGGGGTCGTCTGATATTATGAAGCGTCTAGATAGAGTTTTAGTTAATTCTAGTTGGATGTCTACCCATCCTGTTTGTGAGGTTCGTGCTCATAGTTGGGGTATTTCAGATCATTGCCCGCTGGTGTTTACTGTTGGGAGATAGTCTCATCGTCGGCGGCCCCCTTTTCGGTATTTTAATCACTGGGCAGATGACCCTCGTTTTCTAGACATTGTGGCAAGTAGTTGGGTTCAGCATCACGATATTTCTCCGTTAGCGTTTCGTGAACAATCTTAAGTCTCTTAAGCCCGTTCTTCGTCAGACGTTTGGTTGCTCATTGTCGAAGCTTAGCCTGCAAGTGTCTGCGGCTCGTGTTCTTATGGAAGAGGCTCAATTAGCTTATGTTGAGGACCCGTTGTTGCCTGCCCTCCAGGCTCTAGCTAGTAGCGCTTCTCAGAATTTTTGGGCCTTGACTCGGAAGAAGGAAGCCTCTCTTAGACAGAAGTCCAGGGTCCAATGGCTTCCCCTTGGTGATCGTAATTCCAATTTTTTTCACCGTAGTGTTAAATCTCGAATTCTCAGTAATACCATTCAGTCTCTTACCAGTGCTAGTGGTTGTGTCCTGAGTTCTCATTCTGATATTGCTGAGGAGTTGGTAGGCCATTTCCGTAGTATTTTTGGGTCTCAGTCGATCAGTTATAGGGATCTTACTGATCAACTGTCTTTAATTGTTGGGTTCTGGTGGTCTGAGGATTGTTGTGTCGATCTCGTTAGGCCAGTCTCTTGTGAAGAGGTCAGGCGTGTGGTTTTCGCGATGAGTAGCAGTAAGGCCCCTGGTCCCGATGGTTTCTCTGTTGGTTTTTTTAAGGCAGCGTGGAGTGTTATTGACAATGACTTATGTGAGACGATGCGTCATTTTTTCTCATCCTATTTTCTTCCTCCTAACGTGAATGCTACTACTATCACACTAATTAAGAAAAAGGATGCTCCTGTTGGTTCTGATGATTATAGGCCCATATCGTGTTGCAATGTGATTTATAAGTGCATTTCGAAGATCCTGGAAAATCGCTTGAGTTCGTGGTTGCCTGACTTTATTGGCCCTAACCAGTCTGCGTTTGTTAAGGGTCAGAGTATTGTTGATAATGTCCTTAAGTGCCAGGAGTTGTTAGGTGGGTACAATCTTAATAAGGGCCCTCATCGTTGTGTTATGAAGGTTGATCTCCATAAAGCCTATGATTCGATCCATTGAGATTTTTTTTTTGACCTTCTGTTAGCTATTGGGACCCCTGTTCAGTTTGTGAGTTGGATTCGGGTTTGTATCATGTCCCCTACTTTTTCCTTCGTTGTTAATAGTTCGCTGGAGGGGTTGTTTTTGGGCCGTCGTGGTCTTTGTCAGGGTGACCCATTGTCTTCATATCTGTTTGTGATGGTTATGGAAGTTTTATCTCGGCTTTTGAATTCTCCCTCTACAGGTTTCTCTTTCCACCATCGTTGTGAGAGGATTCGTCTAACTCACCTATGTTTTGCAGATGAGCTAATGATCTTTTGTAGAGGGGATTATTCTTCGCTTGCCTTCGTCCATTCTGCTCTCCTTAGGTTTCAGGAGTTGTCTGGTCTTCATGCGAATTCAGCGAAGAGCTCGATGTTTTGTGTCGGGGTCTCCTCTTCAAAGGCCTTAAGGTTGTCTGGTGTGATGGGTTTCTCCCTTGACTCTCTTCATGTTCGTTATTTGGGCCTTCCTCTCGTTTTAGGGCGGCTCTCCTTTGTGGATTGTAAGCCTCTCCTGGAGAAGATTACAGAGTCGGTCCAGAGTTGGTCGACGAATGCTCTTTCTTATGTTGGTCGTTTGTTGCTTATTCGGTCTGTTCTGCAAAACTTTCAGGTCTATTGGGCGAGTGTGTTTGTTTTTCCTTCTCACGTTGCAGACGAGATGGATCGCATCCTTCGGGCTTATTTGTGGCGAGGGTGCTCTTCTGGTAAAGGAGGAGCGAAGGTGGCTTGGGGGGATGTTTGTGTTCCTAGAGATGAGGGTGGCCTTGGTATTCGTCATATTCCTTCTTGGAATGTGGTTGTTGTCATGAAGCTCCTCTGGCGTCTTTTCTCGCGCTCTGGCTCGTTATGAGTGGCCTGGGTTGATGCTTATATACTTCGTGGTCGCTCCTTGTGGTCCTTTCCGTTATCGGCCAGTTGGTCGTGGTGTACTAGTGCCATTTTTCATCTCTAGGAGCAGTTTCGGCCTCTTGTCCAGATTGCCATTGGGGATGGGCGGCATTGCCATGTGTGGGCAGACTCATGTCTGCCGGGGGGGCCCATTATACAGCGGTTTGAGGTTGGTCTAGTTGATGCTGTTGGTAGTTCGGTTCATCCCCTAGTGTCTGATTTTCTCCTCCTGGATGGGTCGTGGCAGTGGCTTTGTGTGACGTGGGAGATGGAGGATCTGTTTCCCCTGGTCCAGGCCTCTGTTCCTAATTTGTTGCAGCTTGATCGAGTTATATGAGACCCAGGTAGATCTGATGTCTTCTCGGTGGCTAGTGCGTGGGAAGTTCTGCGTCCTCGTCGCGAGTGTGTTCGGTGGGCCAGCTTGTTGTGGTTTGATGGTAACATTCTCAGGCATGCTTTCATTGCATGGTTGGCGATTTGAGATCGGTTATTTACTAGAGTCCGTCTCCATGTTTGGGATCCCTTAATCCCATCAGGTTTTCTGTTGTGCTCCGCTGCTTTAGAGACAAGAGATCATCTTTTTTTCGAGTGTCCATTTAGTGAACATGTGTGGATGGGTCTTCTGCAATGGGGTCGTTCCTCTCATCGTATTGCTGTTTGGTCAACTGAGTTGACTTGGATTAGTGTCATGGGGCGGGGTGATCATCGTAAGCGTCATGTGTGGAGACTTGCTTGGAGTGCGGCCATTTATCATATCTGGAGAGAGCGTAACTCTCGCGTCCACAGGGGTAGGTTTCGTTCCCCTCAGTCAGTTTTTATTAGTGCCCAGGCTGATTTAGTGTTTAGGTGTCCCTCTTGGTTAGGGTCGTTGATGACTCATTTGTCTATTAGCGTTCCTCCATGGGATTTATTTCCTTGAGTTCTCTCTGTCTCTTCGTTTTGTTTTCTTGAGTGCCTTGGTCTCGGGCTGTGGGACCCCTCGCTTGCTTTTAGTAATATATATTTCCTTGCAAAAATTATTTTTAATTATATATTAACAACATTTCATCCTACTTGTCTAAAATAAAAAGATCCTCAACATCATTATTATTTTATGTGATTTTATCATTAATGACAACTATTTAAGTTTTCTATTTTATCATTTTACTATTATTATTATTATTTTTTGACATTGACACGAAGATTCAAAACTTTGACCTATTGAATAACCTTATATACTATTTGAACGACAATACATACTTCATGCGAGTTGAGCTAACTCAAACATTTTTCCGTGTTTCAATGTCTTAAATCTATTTTGGATCTTTATGATTTTATATATGTATTGAATTTTGACTTAATTCCATTATATATTAGGTCCCTATAATTGTTATGGGACATAATTCAGCCACTATTAGTGAAACATAATTCTCTATCCCACTTTATTCTTTGTTTCTCAGAATTTTGTCACAAAAGTCTCTTTATTTATTTTGTTTTATTTTAAATTTTCGTTTCATTGAATTTATTAAATGACATTTAAAAAAATAACATTTCCTTATTTATTTGGCCATTAGATTAGGCGATAGCACTAAAGAAAGCTAGTTTGATTTATAATTTGAAGTTTGAACATAGAAGCGTGAAGTTGAAGAAAAAAAGAAAGCAAATATTATTACTTTTATCATTAGAACTTTGTGTCTTTTAGAGAGATTTCTCCATTTTTTCCGGCAAGTAAAGAGTTCTTTGTCTGGCGGAAAGCTCGCTCTTCATTACATTAACTACTACCATATATACTATTTCTCCAGTCTCTTTTTCTCTGTGACTTTTGTGGGCTGAACACTCTCATCTCCTGCTGTCCGCACTTGAGTCGTCGTGCCTCTTCCATTGAAATCCGGTACGAGTTCGTCAGAACTCCCAACGACAACATTCTCATCTGCGAAACTCGGCCAACCAACAGGTTCGTGATTGCGTTGTCATTCGTCTTGAATGTGATCCACTCGAATCCTTTGTCGCTTGCTCGTTTCATCATCACCAAGTTCTGTGGAATCATCAGTACCTGTCCCTCTCGGACCTCGCCGTCGAACACTGATTGTCTGAAGTTGTCAACGACTTGTACTCTGGCGCTGCCTCTACAACACTGTGTGGCTGTTCGCTTAGTAGTGTGGTGCCACAAGCGCGTTCTGCGGTGGACATTTTTTAGGTATATTAGTTTTGTATTGAATTTGGAGATTCAGATGAATTTAGCGTTGTTATCGAATTTTGGAATCCGAGATTTGAAGAAATCAATTCATTATTTACGGAATGGTTTTTTGAATCGAATATTTGAAGAAACTAGAGATGTTAGGGGGTTTTGATATTGAAGATTTGGAAGAAATCATATCATTGTTAGGATTTTATGAATCATAGTTTTGAAGAAATTAGCATGGTTAGGGTTTTTGAAATTGGAAATTTGATGAAATTAGCGTTGTTAGGGTTTTGAAATTGACAGAAATATTTTAGAGTTGAATTAAAGTCTACTTACGCGATAGAGGACTCCTCGTTCGGCGTTGAGGCGGACTTGGCGGAGGACAGGGAGGGTGTGGTAGTTGGCGGTGGAGATGCGACCGCCGCGTGGGTTGAACACATCAGCGCGTTCAGATCGACCGATGTTGTGCTTCAGTCAGAGTGTGCATATGGTTTCTTCAATGCCATTGTCCGATTCTAATTCCAAGTATCTTCCTCTTGATCTCTCTTGTTCATCCTTCTGCGGCATAAGCATCTCAAAATCTTCGTCGGCTTGCACGATTATGTCTCTCTCGTCGTCTTATCCCTTTAGCTTTCTAACCAATCCACTATCTATTTGGAAAGCTTCTTCCAGAAGTTCGTCTGCAAATTCACTAAACACATTGCCTGATTCCTCGCGTTTGCCACTTATTCTTTCCATCTGCTCTGGTCTTCCGGCGAGGAAGAATTTCTATAACAAATACACCAAGGAAAGTTATGGGTTTTTTTTTTTTTTCAAATCAGTGATTAAAATCGTTATACTCTGTTTTGTTCAACTTACTCTGGGGTTTGATTCGATTTGATTGGCGACATTACGATTGTCCACGAACGTCAAAAAGATGAGATCAGACTGTCCTCGATTGTACATCCAGTGAGAAACTCCGGACGGGACGACGAAGAGATCGCCCTCTCTAAATTGGCGGATCTTCTGGTGCTGGTCTCTAAAAGAAGAACCCGCCGATTGCGATTTTCGTAAATCGGTCTGGTAAGTCTCGGGACAGCCGGGGAACGCGACGCCACGAATGCCGGAGCCTTGGACGACGAAGATGAGTTGAGAGCAGTAGAGAATCCAGGTAGAAGCAGACCTCTCGGGCGAATTGTATGGCGGATCATGTTGACTCCGGTGCACTGGAACTCCTCGTTATTATGGTCCCACACTTCTGTGAAACCGGCCTCCGCCTCGACCCGACGAGCGGGCTCTTGAGCTTTGAGATTCTGGAGGTGACATGCTTTCAAATAATGAAATCTATTAGATTATTACAATAAGTTTAGCCATTGATACCTATGATTAGGCTGGAAAATTAAACCAGTTAAGGTTTTATGGTATATAGACACATATACTTCATATGTTATAATTACCTATATGTAGTTATATGTGCAACTGTGAATACATACAAACACTAGAAGCTATTAAGATGACACAATTTTTTTATCATTTTGTGTTCATTTGAAAATTACCACTCTCGATCATAGAGATTGTTTTTCACAAGCCTCTGTGCACATTAATTTAGTCGTTGATACACATGATTAGTCGTTGAGTTCATCAGAGGGCGGTCTGTTTCGTGAGATTAGTCGAGGTGCGCGTAAGCTGATCCTAACACTCACGGATATTAAAAAAAAACACGTGATTATACTAGAATTTTAAATGGATTAAGACTTTAGGGTATATATACACATATACTTCATATGTTATTTACCAATACGTGCAAATACGAATATATACGAACACTAGAAGTTATGAAGGAGACCATTTTATCCATTTGTCCATTGAAAACTACCACTCTCGATCTTAGGGATTGTTTTTTTCACAAACCTCTATGCACATTTTAGCGATACTTATGATTATATTAGAAAATTAATTTTTTTAGTTCAACAAATACGAGGATGGGGATCGAAGCTCTCCAACCTCATGAGAGGTAGTATATGTCAATTACCGTTATTATGCTCACTCTAACCTAGAAAATTAATTCGAATTAATATTATATTACGATTTAATATTTTTTGTTAGTTTTTTTTTTTCTTTTTTTTTTTTCTTTTTTTTTTGGCAGGTTCACCTCTCTATCCTCCTTTCAATATCTTCATTCAAGACAAAATTGAAAATTTTATTAAAAACATGTTTAACTATTTTTGTGAAGTAGTTTAACAACTTTTGGAGCTATTTAATTTAGCTATATCTTTTATTGACTCAAAATTGGGCTTGTTTTCTAAAAGAAAATTTACAATAAATTTCATAATTTGTAAGGACATATAAGTTTTTAAAAACTATTTTTTTCAATTTTCAAAATCTTAGTTTGAAATTTGAAATAGTGAAAAGTAATAACAAAGCAAGGTAGTTTATTAAAAACAAAAAAAACAAAAAAAATTATTGAATAAAAGGCCTAGTTAAAAAAGATTTTTGAATTTTTTTATCCTCTGTCAAACTTCTTCATTTTAATTCAATGGGAAGTATTCAAATCTTTTAAAACTATACTTTGAATATTGTGTATGTATTGACGTTATTTATTCTTAGTAAGATATTTAGGGCATGTTTGTGAGATGGTTGAATTAATGATTTAAATATAATTAATTTTGTAAAATTGATTTTCATACCATCATTTTTATGTTTGGTTGAGCTGATTTTCATAGAACGTGGAGTGATTTTGAATTATTCATGTTTAGTTTTAAAATTGATTTTAGAATTGCTAAATTATCAAAATGACATTAATTAAAGACTTTATTTAACTATTGACTAACCAATTTATCTTCTCATATAATACTTCAAGGCAAACATTTTCCAAAAATTCCTATGTCGCTCGGGATAGGGTTCTCCTTGCTTACATTGATCATATCCCCTAAAACCTCATCCTAATCATAGATAACAATATGTGAATTCCAACCTCCAAAATTCCTCACCCAAATCTGAAAAGAAAATTCTTCCCACCATGCATCCTGGTCTACAACAATTCAGAAATTTTCCGACACAAAATTGCGTCGTAAAAACCTCAAAATGCATTAGATAAAGTCATTTTTGAGGCATACGCGCGTTGAAAAAATAGTGTCGAAAAAGATGAAGCTGACTCCATGCGTCGGATAAAGTAATCTAAACCGACACACCATATGCGTTGGGATATATATTTGTTTCAATGATGGGCAGTGCCCGTCATCTATAGTTTACAGGATAAATTGACATTTTCACAATTGAATAGAATGAGAAAAATTTTGAGTGGTGATTCCTGGTCCATCACCTCAACCAAAATCACCTATCAATTATTACTTTAATAATCAATTTTAAATGATTTTGAATTTAGCTAAAATCAATTTTGTTTTTTGCCAAACATATTTATTTGAAAGGGAAGTGATTTTGACAATGAAAAAATTGATTTTGGTCATGTCAAAATCAGTCTCAAACATGTCTTTATTATAATCCATAAAAACTTTTAACGTTGACATATGTCATAAAATTAATATCGACATAAAGGATAAATCAATATTTCCATTATATCATTAAAAAAAAAAAATGAAACATAAAAAAGAAGGATAGAAATATTACTAATGTAAATATAATATAAATAATAAAGATTCTATTTTTTTTTGTTCATGTTGTCGAAGAAATAAGAATTCTAGCTTATTTAAAAAGTAGGGAAAGCAAATTATTTAAAAAATTGTAAAATGTTGACTTATTAAATTATATATATATATATATAGAGTGCTGCACAAACAACAATCAGACCCAAAATAATTATAAATTACTTTAAAATATTTTATAAATATGGCAAAAAAATCACTGGTTATCACTGATAGACTCTATCGTTGATATATGAGTATCACTGATAAACTTCTATCAGTGATGATAGACACTATGATACACTATTATCACTCACAAAATTTTATTAAAAAAAACTACTATCAGCGATAGACTTAGCGATAAACTTCTATTAGCGATAGACCATACTATCTGTGAGAAATTGCCATATCCACAAAACTTTTTAAAAGGTAATATATTTTTAACTATTTTACTCTAAATTCACATCTGTTACAATTTTTCTATATATATATATATATATTAAATTTTATTGTTCTTATATTTGGACTAATATTTTAGACAAATCCAAGCTAATTGATAAAAAAAATATTTAATTCAGACCTCTAATCTTTTGGACATTAATTCAAATTTTAGGTCAGTTATGGTCATGTTGACCTAATTGATAAACATATTTAAAAAATATTAAAATGGTTGGAGATTCAATTATAATTTAAAATATCGACTCGTGAAAATGTCGAAGTCTCGATTTTACGAAAATATCGTTGTCCATGAATGTTTCTATAAAATTATAAGAACAAAAAAATTGAAAAAATATTTAAATTAATAAATCAACCTTTTATTGCCTATTATTTATGTTATATTCAAATTAGATACAATTTATTTTGGGTTATGTTTCAATCAATAGTGTAAAGTATTTTAAAAAAATATAAAATATAAAATATTTTTATTAAAAAAAAAATTAAGAAAAAAAAAATACTTAATTACAGGCATGCCAAACACCCCTTCGTCTAATTAAATAATTGTCCATGAACTTCCTTGAACACAAACTTGCGAAGACTAAAAACGACGTCGTTTTCACTTCAACGCGCTCAATGTGAGACACCGAACTTCGCGTTACATTAAATTACATATTTATTGCTGAATTATATAGAAGAAAACGACTGATAAGAAAGTTTCTTACAAATTTCAATTAAGCCCCCACATTCTCAAAAATTACACAACTCCCTCCCTTCAACCGTTCAACGCTCTCCATTTTACGTTAAATTATAAATTTAATCCTTAAACTTATAAATTCGTTGTCTAAACTTTCAAAAATCTTTTAAAGTTTTTTTTTTTTTGTTGACGAAATTGAATATATCTTAATACACAACGTCAAATCAAGCATAACTTAATTGACATAAGGTTGGGCCCGTGACTAAAAGGTCATGAGTTAAATACTCGCTTTAATTAAAATACGGTTGCAAAAAAAAATAAAAAATTACACAACCTTAACTCAATTGAACTCTGCTCAGTTAGACATCTTTAAACTTTTAATTTTGTGTTTAATATATAGGTCCATGAAATCTATTGAACTATGACATCTTTAAACTTTTAATTTTGTGTTTAATATATAGGTCCATGAAATTTCAATTTTGTGTCTAATAGATCTTTAGACTTTTTATTTTGTATCTAATAGGTCTCTGACATATTTAAAATTTAAAATAATTAATTGATAATTGATCGGTGAGACATAAAATTAAATTTTATGTCTAATGAAACTCTAAGATATCAATTTTATGTTTAAGATCAATGAGTTTAGGGTTTAGGATTTTTTGCAAAAATATTTTAATTAATGCAGGAATTGAATCCATGACTTCTTAGTAAAAAATGACACAACCTTGTATCAATTGAGCTATGCTAGGTTAGACATCTTTAAACTTTTAATTTTGTGTTTAATATATAGTTCTATGAAATTTCAATTTCGTATCTAATAAGTCTATAAATTTTAAATTTGTGTCTAATAGATCTTTAGACTTTTTTATTTTGTATCTGATAGGTATCTGACATATTTAAAATTTAAAATAATTAATTGATAATTGATCTGTGAGATATAAAATTAAATTTTATGTCTAATGAAATTCTAAAATATCACTTTTATGTTTAAGATCAACGAATTTAAAAAAATATCAATAAATCCAAGACCAATTAGATACAATATTGAAAATTTTAGGGATCTATTGAACACAAACTTAAAATTTTAGACACTTCTTTTAAGTTAACAAAGACAATCAAATTTAGAATTGAAAGTTTAAAAATCTATTAGATTTATTTTAAAGTTTAATCATAAGAGTGTATGGTCTAAATAGACACCAACTTAAGAGTTTGCCAACCGAACTTGAAATTATTATTTAGGGTTGGTTGCACAAACAGTAATCAGACTCAAAATAATGACAACTTTAGCAAAATTTAAAACATTTTACAAATATGACAAAAAAAATTAGTGACTATCACTATCGTTGATATATGACTATCACTAATAGTGTCTATTAGTGATGGTTACTGACAAAAATCTATAAAAAACTGAAGCATTAGACTTCTATCAGAAATAAACCATACTATATAGAAATTGTATTAAAAAAAAATAAAAAAAAATAAAAAAAAAATAAAAAATATTTGGGATCTACAAAATTCTTCCCCGGTAAGTTACTGACTATGTCAACTGTCAACTCTCCTATTCACAATTATACCCCTCAATTTCTTCTAAACCAAAAAAGTGGAACAAATATTTGTTTATTTATAATTGAACCCCGTGATTTGTTTATCAGGATTCCAATTTATTTTTAGAAAAATCCTAAATTCTCCAGATACTAACGACAAGCGAGAGATTTGAAACTTTTCAATTCTCTCATCTGTTCTTCTTCGTCTTCTTCTTCTTCTTCTTGTCTTTTCTCGAATCATTTTCTGTATCTGGATTTCGTATGGGTCAGCAACCTTCCAAAGATGAGCTTGTGTATCAGCGCGCCAACAATGGCGATGCTGAAGGGATTAAAGCCCTTTCTGCACAAGGTGCAAGCCTTGAGGTGATTGGAATTTCAAATTCGTGTATTAATTTTTCTAATTTCTTCATTCATGAATCTGTTTTCGTTTGTAGTATTGTATTCTCATGAATTATTTTTGGGTAATTGATGCAGTGGGTTGATAGGGAAGGAAAGACCCCGTTGATTGTTGCCTGTACGAAACCAGAGCCCTACAACGTGGCGAAAATGTTACTAGAACTTGGCGCCAATGTCAATGCGTTTGGACCAGGTTTGTTGTACCTTTACGTTTCAATTTGTAGATTTCGTCAATTAATTGATTTATCAGATATGCATTTACATTTATTTTGAATTCTGGTGACATAATTTGATAATTTATGGAAATTTATCCATGAGTTGAATATTGGCTAAATTATAAAAAAAAAAATACCCCTATTCTTTAATACAAGTAGTAATCGGTTAGAACATTGAACGAAAATTCCATGTGGCCCGTGGCCGTGACTGGAACGCTTGTCTGGATTAATTCGAAAGATTGTCTCGAATAAGATCGAAAGATTGTCTGGATTAAGTCCAAAAGAATGACATTCCGTCACGTCGACTTTCTCTCCAATATTCTAACGAATTTCTACTCCAAGGTAGTTTTGAAACCTTTATGAAAGCTCAAGTGTAGTATTGCAACTTTTGAAAGAATGTGGTTATTTTTTGAACCACCGGGCTAAGTTCAGGGGTAGTTTTTTTTAATATATTTAGCCTTTAATTTTTTTTAATATTTCATATCAGTTTGTTTTGGACTTTACTGCTTGTTAGGACATGTTTTGATTGGGTTGTAGTTGTTGTTTATTCTCTTGTAACCCTTTGGAGCTGGTTTTATGTGGTATTAGGCCGTATTGGTGGAACACCGTTGCACTATGCAGCTAGAAGAGGCTTGGAAAACACTGTTAAATTACTTCTTTCTTACAGAGGTTTGTTTGTTTTTATTACATGAATATATTAACTTGGTGTACATCCAGCATCTGATAATCGTTTACATTCAACCTCCATTTTTGCTATAAAGAGTTATTGTTGTTCAAATTTCCAGCAAATACTTCGATAAATAATGATGCTGGCCAAACTCCATTGGAAGTTGCAAGAGCAGCAGGGCACAAGAATGTTGTTCGTGCCATTGAGGTTAGAGTTTTATCTTATATATATATATATATATATACATATTTTAATTCTCCTCACGTTTAGGCTAAGATATTAATTTGATTCATACCAACATGTAAACTCTTAATGTCAATTGGAGAGGAAATGACATTAGAGGGGTGAGACTTCATATTCTAATACCATGTTAAATTATCATTAGGCTTGAAGGCTTAAAACTAATAGGTTTGTATACGTTCTTAACACTCAAATGACTTCTTAATAATGTTGAAGCAGTCTCTAAACTACACAACTGGCAACTTCATATTCATACCAATTTCTTTCCTCAAGAGAATGTTTTTTATTATGTTTTGTAGAATCATATTTGTCTGTTCTCTGGTTGGATGCGGGAATTTTATGGGCCCGAGTTTCTCGAAGTACTAGCTCCTCATCTCCTTACCCGGAAAGTGTGAGTATTTTTTCCATTGATTTTGGTCATGTTTATCCCTTTCCCCTCTTTCAATTGATATTGGTACTTTGTATTGTATGTTAGTCGTTGAAGACACTAGGTAATCTTTTCCACTATCTTTTGATATTTATTAACCATTTAACCAAATCTTTAGTCCAGTTTTTCTGTAAAGCCGTGAATAGTTTTATCCTTACTTTATGTATGATATAACTTGTACATTACAATGCAATATCTGCAGCTGGGTAGTCGTTTTACCTTGTGGTTCTCGAAATCCTATGAAGCCTGCTAAGTTGGAGCTGGCCATATACACTAGCTTGCAGGTATTGGTTATGATATATATGTCAGTCTTCCATTTCCTTCCTTTCACTGTATTTAATAGTTCTTCTGATCCAGTAATATTTCCTTATCCATATCCTGTCTAGAAAATGAATATATGATTTGTGTGAAGATCAAACACCCCGATCCCCCACCCCCACCCCACCACAAGAAAAAAGGGAAAAATAAAAATAAAAATAAAGAGACAGAGAGAGAAAGAAATAGGGGTTCTGCCGGTCGGATCTTGTGTATCTTATGTGACTTTTATGCCATTTCCTCTATTCCATGGCTTTTAAAGAATCATAGAACTTCTAGTTATGTCTAATTGTTGCAAAAGGTTTCATCAGTCTCTGATTTCCAGCAAAAAGGCTTTATTTTATGTATTCATCTTTTTCTTTTTGAAGTTGAATCAAATTGGTAATCATTTAGCTCCGTTTGATAACCATTTGGTTTTTGAAAATTGTGTTTGTTTTCTCACCATTTCTTTTCAATGATTTTCATCTTTCTCAAGGAAACATTAGGATTCTTAGCCAAATTCCAAAAACAAAAACAAGTTTTTAAAAACTACTTTTTTTTCTAGTTTTCAAAACTTAGCTTGAATTTTGAAAACACTGGTAAAATGTAGATAAACCTATAGGTGAAAGTAGTGTTTATAGGCTTAATTTTCAAAAACCAAAAATAAGAAAACCAAATAGTTATCAAACGAGACCTTAATAATTGAATCAACTATGGCGTATATTGGGTTGTAAGGGAATTTCTTTCTTGTACTGTATAAAGATATGTTTGGAATGACTTTCTAAGTGCTTAAAAACTCTGTTTTTTTTGTACTTCAAAACATTTTTTTTTGCATTTAAAAATACTTTTTTAAGCACTTAGAAAGTCATTCCAAACAGACCTAAGTTAGCCTCTATTTGTTTTGAAAAATATAATGAAATATATGCTTGGTGGACATTCGGAGTAAAATAAAAAAGGGTGGTTCCTGGGACTGTTCTGCAAAGCTGTCTTCTACTAAACAAATATATTAAGGCTTTTATTGTTCTTATTTTTCTATGGCTTCTTTAGCATGCTGCTCTGACTGATGTAATTTATTGTGAATGGGATACTGCAGTTTTTCCTTTATGTTGTACTACTTATATTGGGGGATTCATTCTACATTGTCTTGCTCATGTAAAGATTTTTTATTGAATGAACAGGATGCCCAACCTCGTCTAATTATTCCATTGTGGAAATCATATTTAGAGGAAACTAAGATACAGGAACCTGATCCGTCTGTTGTAATTGTCGACAACACTCCAAGTAATTTCTAATTCCTGGAAAACATTATTTCAATAACAGTTAATGACTTCTTCAGTTAACTTTTATTTATTGTCCTTGACTTTGCTCTCAGACCTAGTCTCAAGAGGAGGAAGGAGGCGAAGACGTTGTCACACCACCTGGGAGGCCAGATGTCGATTTCGAAAATCAAAGTGTACGTAAGAGGATACATGTTCATATACGTCTGTTTAAAAATCAGTCATTCGTGTACTTCGTGTTTGAAAATTATATAAAACATAAATTAGAGTTTTGAAAGTTTTGTGTTTAAAATGCCAAACGTCTTATATGCTCACTCACTGTTTTTCATCCTCCAAGTTATTCAGCAGATGAAATCAATTTTGTTGCTATTACAGTTGAGTTGTAGTAAGTAGTTTTGTTTCATTTTGTGGTTTTTGCAGCTGGACGTCTTAGACTTGCACCTGCTAATGATTATGACAAACAACAACTTCAATGGTTTTGTGATGCTTGCAAAGGGATTCCTCAGCCAAAGGTACCTAGGCCTTTTCTTTCTTTAGTTCTAGAAAGTGACCGAATGAAACAAAGTTAGGGTATGTTTGGGAGTGATTTTGAAATGGTTAAAATCACTTTTGTTTCTCAAAATCACTTAAACATGTCTTTAACATTTAAAATCAATTTAATGTTTGGTTTTACACTTTTAAACGTGATTTTCATATCATCAAAATTGATTTTGAATGATTAAAAACATATTTCGGAGTGATTTTGAACATCACAAAAGTGATTTTAACCATTTCAAAATCAGTCTCAAACACGCCCTTATTAAAACATATTGTCTCAAGCTTTCGGTTTTGCACATCCATATCTCTGCGTTCCCAAGCTCGAGTTATGCTCGAGAAAACTTAACTGAAAACTAACTTTAATAAATTCATTATCCAGACGATTTTTTATATTAAAACAGAGTATTCTAAAAAATCCGGAATAGTTTTCTAACAGCATTCCAAAGAGGTCTCGGTACTATATAGTCTCGATGATATGGTACTCATTGGTGGAGGCACGAACTGCATGTCTTACATTTTCCTCCGGAAGTATTTTTTGGCTTAGCCTGCAAACCCAGTATAGCTATTGAATGTCGCTTTTGTGAGGCTGATAATAACGTTGAGTATTGAACCATCAAGGGTTGACCTAGTGGTCATAAAGGGCCTTGGGACTTCAATGCCCTCTAAGAGGGAATGGGTTCAATCCTTGGTGGCCACCTACCTAGGAATTAATTTCCTACGGGTTTCCTTGGCAGCCAAATGTTGTAGGGTCAGGCGGTCTGTCCCGTGAGAATAGTCGAGGTGCGCGTAAGCTGGCCCGGACACTCACGGATATAAAAAAAAATAACGTTGAGTATTGTTTTGAAATTTCAGGTGATGCAGCATACAACTTGGCATAATCACCAGAGCCCGATCAACATTGCAACCGTACCACCCGGTGCAGAAGATCCCGAGCTCGCAATGGCCATAAACGCCTCTATTCAGTCATCTATGCAGGAAAGAGGACAGCTTCATAATCCCCATTCATCAAGTTCTGAAGCAGGTGCCTCCAGTAGCAGTGCAGTACCTCCACCTGCTCCTCCAAAAACAGGTCCTAGCAAATGGACAGCGAATGAAGCTAGCCACAGTTACAATCCAAGCCACCACGCCGAAACCTCGAACGACACCGTCCCTGTCATCCAGATAACACACCCTCCAAATGCAGTCCCCACAGCTCCACCAGCTGCAGCCAGACCTTTTGAGGCTAGCACAAGTACAGTCAACTACTCGTTGATCGATTCTCATCCCATTGACGACATGCCATCTTCATCCGTTTGGAATGAAGGGAAACAAGCCAGTAGCAACTCGTCGTGTGTGATATGTTTGGATTCTCCAGTGGAGGGCGCCTGCGTGCCCTGTGGCCATATGGCTGGATGTATGTCTTGTCTAAATGAGATAAAAGCCAAGAATTGGGGCTGCCCAGTTTGTCGCACCAAGATCATTCAAGTTATAAAGTTGTATGCTGTATGAGTTCACAAATCAACTAGAGTAACCAGGTGAAAATCCTTGAAGTTGGTAAGTTGGTGCCCGTAAGCTGGCCCGGACACTCACCGATATTAAAAAAAAAAAAAAAAAAAAAAGTCCTTCAACTTCGTCTGTATAAACTTTTGTATTAAAGATGTAAATTCTTCCAATGGAAGCAAGCAGATTGTTTTACTGGTACAACTTCTGCTAAAGAAAAACTGGGGTGGTAAAATATTTTAATGAGGCTTGAGTTTATAATATATATTTTGTATATGAATTTGTTTATTTCAAATTATGAGTTTGTTAATTTCATTGTTCACAGATTTAGCTTATGAAATTCATTTTTTTACTAATAGTTTCTATAACTATTGTAGACACTCGAATATTTGTTTATTATTATTATTTTTTTACTAAGTCAATTTAAATTTGTATTTATTTAATTTAAAAAATTCAAGAAAATTAATAAATAAATAAAAAAAAGACTTTTGACACTTTTTTAAAGATTTTAACCTAATTTGACACTTTTTATTGATTATAAAATCTTACATTTTCTTTAAAAAAAAAAAAAATTAAAATTATTCTTTTTAAAGGGTATAAATTTTTTAATCTCTTTTATTGATTGAAAATTGATTTTTATTTATTTTCTTTAAATGAGTACAAAATCTTGATCATTTTATGGTAATTTTTATTTTACTTTATTGAGTATGAAATCTACATAATATTTAATTTGCTTTTATTTTTGTCTTGACTTTGTTGGATTGGGTATAAATTTTCATTGAGAGGATAGGAACAAAATGTTCAAATAAAGAATTTTTGACTTTGTGAGGGTTTTTTTTCTTCCATTTTTGTAGATGTATGTGTTTCCAATAATAATATATATATATATATGTATATATATATATATATATATATTTTATTATTATTATTATTATTATTATTTATTTACAAATATGTGAGGATAGAAAATTGTATGCGCTTGTTGATGATTTTTAGTAGATTTCAAAATTTATATTAATTGGGCAAATAAAATCTAGAAAACAAATAGGTTGTATGATTGTATCTATCTATTACTATTATTATTTAAGAAAGTTTGACCATTTATTTATTAATTACTATTATTATTATTTTTTTTATAAAGTTTGACAAAAAAGTAAAGTATGGTTGAACCTGATGCTCAATCTCTTTAGTCAAATAAAGTAATAAACTAACATTTTTTTTCCCAGCATTTAATTTTCAGCTGAAAAGCAGCCTTCACAGCCACAAATAAACCAATATTTTTCCTTCTTGGAAAACACATAAATAAATTATAAATTAAAGTTACATTTAATAATTTCAATTGGCCACCACAAACGACATGTAGCTTAATGGCCCACCGTTACGACATGTAGTTTCGTACCGCTCTGCCGCATCACGATCCACGCCCACAGATTCCACGCGCGCTTAGACAGAGACCGTTTTCGCCAAGTCAGCACCGTTAAAACCGTTATATAACGGCCGTGAAGTCTCTCGTCGTAGTTACGGCGTCGTTTGATTGGCGACCAGAAAAATCCGCCCTTAGGTTTCAGTGTCTCCTCTGTTTCTTCACGCCCATAAATATCCGCTTCATCTTCTTCAATCTTCTCTCTTCAGTCTTCCATTGATTCATTTCCATTTTCTCTTCCGATTCTTCGTTTTTCTCTGCTCGTCAATCGTCGTCAACCATGGCACAATCACCAGTCAGAGTCCTTGTCACTGGAGCTGCAGGTACTCACTCTACTCAAAACACTCCATTTCTTTCTTTTCAGTTCTACTTATGCTCATCTACTCGATCTTAGATTTGTCTGATTTTCAATCGTTTCCGTTTTTGTCTTTCTTTGTTGTGCTTGCTTGAGATCTGATACTGTTGCATAACTCATCTGTTGTTTGGTGTTTGATTTGAATTTCCGATTAGATCTGTTGGTTGTAATTCATTTATTTAGTTTCTGCTCTGAATTTTGTCACTGCTTGAAGTTTTAAGTCTTCTATGAGGAGTTCGAACAATCCTTGAGGGTTTTGGTTCTGTTATGGAAGTGTTTGTGTTTCTTTTTGTTGATTATTGAGTTTTCTCTTTCTATATGATTAAGATTTGCATTAATGAATGTTGAAAGTTACAGGCGGAGAGACTGATGTGGAATCTAGACTGTGAATTTATTTACATATTATTTTTTTAGTACATGTTGATTAGTTCTTGTAAACCATAACTTTTAGGCTCATACTTACTTATATAGTCCTTTATCAAACTTTATTTCGTAGAAAGGAATATTGTTAGTCCAATCTTTAGAAGTCAATTACCAGCTTACTGGAATTATTTCCTGTTTTCCTTTATCAATGCATTGAAGAAAAATAGTAATGCATTTGCTTGTTGGATTTTCAGGACAAATCGGATATGCTCTTGTGCCTATGATTGCCAGAGGAGTATTGCTAGGACCAAACCAACCTGTCATCTTGCACATGCTTGATATTCCATTTGCTGCAGAGGCATTGAATGGCGTAAAGATGGAGTTGGTGGATGCTGCTTTCCCACTTCTTAAAGGTATATAACACAACAATTTTTCGCTTATTTTTTTAACATTATTTTGCTTAATTGGGTCTCTTTCTTTAATGGAGTTCCGGTTGTTTTTGTAGTCCTTGTATACTTTTATTTTTTTCAATGAAAGCTTGGTACATTTTCAAAAAAATATCGTCGTACCATGGGTTCTTTGTGGGCGTCAATGAACTCTACCATGGTTCCTGGGATTATCTTCTCATTTAAGGATCATTGATGCATTGTTTTAGGTGTTGTTGCTACAACTGATGTGGTTGAGGCATGCACTGGTGTCAGTATTGCTATTATGGTTGGTGGATTCCCAAGGAAAGAGGGTATGGAAAGAAAAGATGTGATGTCCAAAAATGTCTCAATTTACAAGGCTCAGGCTTCTGCCCTTGAGAAGCACGCTGCTGCCAACTGTAAGGTAACTTGCATAGATTGAATTCCATATAAATATTTTTAGGTTAAATTTAAAAAAAATCTCTTGAACTATGTGGCTGGTTTCAATTGTAACCATGAATTTTGAGAAGTTTCATTTTAACCCTTGAAGTTTGATGTTTGTTTCAAAACAACACTTCTAGGCTTTTGACTTAAATTCATACACGGAAAAATATGTGTATGCTTATGTGTACATGTAAACACATACATCCATGGAAAAAAAAAAACACATGACATCTGTGAACCATACATGTTGTCGTCTTCCTCCTTTCAACCCCACACCCTCAATTTTCTGTTCTTTTGTTTATGATTTTTTTCTAACCCTAACCCCCAAATTTTCTCCCCTTGTGTGTTTAGATTTGTTCACATAAGCAACACATAAGCAAAAACAAACTTTTTTCGTCCATGAATTTAACAGTGTTGTTTTGAAACAAACTTTAAACTTCAAGGGTTAAAATGAAACATTTCAATGTTTGGGTATAATTGAAACTAATCCCTTCAGGGACATTTTTTATAATTTAACCATGATTTTACTGGAAGGTAATGTTCTATTTCTTTTTAGTGATTACGTTTGAATGGTCAGACAAGTGATTCTTTGATTCCTTGCTCTTGCAGGTCTTGGTTGTTGCTAACCCGGCAAATACTAATGCATTGATCTTGAAGGAATTTGCTCCTTCCATCCCGGAGAAGAATATTTCTTGCTTGACTAGATTGGATCATAACAGGGCATTGGGCCAAATTTCAGAGAGATTGAATGTTCAAGTATCTGATGTTAAGAATGTTATTATCTGGGGTAACCATTCATCAACACAATACCCTGATGTCAACCATGCTACTGTCAAGTTAGCCTCTGGGGTGGAGAAATCTGTCCGTGAGCTTGTTGCTGATGATGCATGGTAGAGTTTCTTTACTATATATATTTGGTCTCTATGTTTGATGAGAAGCACTTATAATAATAGTACATGCAGTGTTTTAAAAGGCACCCTGGGGGCGCCCCCAGGCACTACTTGCAGGTCTGGCACCTCGCCTTGCAAAGGTGAGGTGCACTAAGAAGGCGTGCCTTCCTGTGAAGCCCTAACCTGATGGGCTTGTGCCTTTGGGATTTTCATTATTAAAAAAAATTACCTACCCTAAATGCAAAAATGCTTGCGTTTAGGTTTGTTTCTTAAAATCCTTGCGTTTAGGGTTTTCTTCATTATTAATTTAAAATAATTTTTTTTTTTTTTATTAATCCTTAAGAGTGCTTTTTTTACCTCAACTATGCTTTTTCTTCTTTATATTTTTTAATACATAGTGCACCTTGCAAGATAAAGCCTGCGCTTTTTTATGCACTTAGCGCCTAGGCTCCCGAAGATCTTTGCGCCTTAGTGGGCCTTAGGCTTTAAAAAACACTGAGTACATGGTTGTTTTTCTCATTGAAGGTTGAATGGAGAGTTTATTAGCACTGTTCAACAACGTGGTGCTGCAATCATTAAAGCCCGAAAGTTCTCAAGTGCATTGTCTGCTGCTAGTTCAGCTTGTGACCACATTCGTGATTGGGTGCTCGGAACTCCGGAGGTTAGTGATTTTGCTGTAGTTATTTTTTTAACTTTGTGTTCTGTGAAAGGTTGATTTAGAGCTCATCCAAACTTAATATATCCTTCCAGGGCACCTGGGTTTCCATGGGAGTTTATTCTGATGGATCATACAATGTTCCAGCTGGACTGATCTACTCGTTCCCCGTCACCTGCCGTAATGGTGAATGGTCAATTGTGCAAGGTATTGTTTACTTTTTTTTTTCTTTTAGTTAAGTTCTCTTTTGATAACTATTTGGTTTTAAGTAAAAGGGCTCAAATCCAAAATGTAAGAAATCCTTGAAAATCAAAGCTCCAAATAGAAGCATTAAACTTGATTAGAGTCAGAGAACAAACCACTCCCAAGATCTCTCAAAATCCTATTGTTTACACTCTCCATTCAATTCAAAGGCTCGGCATTGTTTACTCCCTCACATCATCCTGATACTTTTGATATAGTTATGTTTTAGATCCCATGTAATAATTGTAGAGAGGATAGATTGAGATAAAAATCTAGTCGCTAGGTGAAAGTTCTTAAAAAAAGATAGACGAGAACTTCGGTTTTGTCATATTTGGGCTTTCCTTTGGAACCTTGAACATAATGCTCGCATCTTTATGGACAAGTCTTGAGACATTACATCATTTATTGAATCTACCTCTTTTCTTATTATTACTTGGTGTAGATTATCTCCCTCCATCATATCAATGAATCGGAACTGTTTCCTATAAAATATATGTATACTCCTTGCTGAGATGTCTTCTGCATCAGGACTTTCGCTTGATGAATTATCTAGGAAGAAACTCGACTTGACCGCCGAGGAGCTGACCGAGGAAAAGGCTTTGGCTTACTCATGCCTCTCGTAAATCGTCGTCCCTTCTTCACGGTCGTAGTAAGGTGGCGTGGCTCTTAATTTAAGTACTTTTTTTGAGTGGCAACAGTTTTGAATAATGCCATTGTTAAGAAGAGCTATAGGAAGCAGTGAAATAGGACAATCTCTTCTGCTTTCTAGTGTTGTGTATTTTCCTGATTTTCATTTCCTTACTCTCTGCTTCAACCAGTAATGAAACCATCATCAACGGCCTGTTTGTGTGATGAGTTTTACATGAACTTTGTTGATTGGATTCAAATATATTTCCCGCCAGAATAATTCTCTGTTCGAATTTTTCTCGGAATTTTGTTAGTTCATTCTTCTTACGAATTATTAAAACAGGGCAAGTTCAGAGGTACTTATGTTATGAATATTGCAAAATAAAATAAATTGTTGTGCATGTTTTACTGAAGGATGAAAATATTGATATTTCAATTTTATGGATATATCGTTTTAATATCGATATCCATGAATATTTTTGTAAATCAATTTTTTTTAAAAATATATTTAAATTAATTATTAAGTTATTTTTTAAAATTTTAAATTAAGTTATAATCTTGTTATTAGTATCTAGATTCATATCAAAATTACTAGGATGAAAATATTGATATTTAGGTTGTTTATAGATATTTATAAAAGATATTGGAGATATTTATTAACATTTCATATTTATATCGAACTCTAATTTACGGATATATTGATGAAAATATTTTTATTTGATTTTACTGCATCATTTTGTGCTAATTTGTTTTTTCAAATATTGATTAAATTATTTTTATTTTTTTTAAATATAATTTATTAGTTGTAAATTTCTAATTAGATTTTCTGAATTTCTAATTGACATAGTTTGATATTCTAAATAAGTTATTTAGTTGTTTCGTTGTTTGGTATACCAAAAAATGCTTTTAAACAAGAGGTCCTGACTAGAGATGTCCATGGGGCGGAGCGGGGTTGGGTAATGTCTTCCCCGCCCCGTCCCAATCCCCCATTTCATTACCGTTTAATTTTTCGGACGGGTATTCTCTGCGGGGAATTCGTAGGTAACGGGTTTAATTTCTTGGGCGGGTATTCTCCGCGGGGAATTCGTAGGTAACGGGTATTCCCGCGGGTAATTTGCGGGTAGCGGGTATTCCCGCGAACAATTTACTTTTTTAATTTATTTTTATCCATTTTTTTTAAATTTTGTTAATTGTTAAGTTGATTATATTATATATATTTAATTCAATAAACTTTATTTGTAATATGTGTATTTTTTAGATTAAAAAAAAGAAGTGTGTAGTTAATTTTTTTTATGAATAATATATACATATATATATATATATATATATATATATATATATATATAAAACTATACGGGGCGGGTAATACCCGTCTTCGCCCCGTTTAGCTAATGGGGCAAAAACAATTCCTCTTCCTGTCCTATTCCCTATGTAATAGGGAATTCTCCGTCCTATTCGGGGGACATCTCTAGTCCTGACATGTATTTAGTAATCAAGAGGTCCTAGTCAATCACCCACCTTGTCAAAAGAAAAAAAAAAATGCTTTTAAACAAAATTAGTTTTTTTTAATAGCACCTTTGAATTTTTTCTCTCTTTTGAGTAGATTTTCAATATTAATAATTTAACATATTAGTATGATTTGTTGAATAGATTTAGGCGGTGAAATGTATTTTTTTAAAAATCTTAATAAATAAAAATAAGAATTAGGGTAAAGTACTTTTTTGGTTATTGAAGTTTCCACAATAAATTGATTTCATCCTTAAATTTTAGAATCAAAAGTTTAGCAAATGGTGGGTTAAGTTTATCATATTTGAGGTTAAGTAGCTTTTCGATGGCAATATTTTTTTTTTTTTTTTTTGAAGAGCAAAGCTCAATACAACGTTAAGCAATGAACAAATCACTCAAACAATAGAACTCGATCTCAGGAGGGAAATCCTCCATCCAAATCAAACGTCGTCGAAAATCCAAAGTCATCTGCGAGTGATGTGCCACCATGTTTCCTTTCCTTAAGGTGAAGCTGCAATTGTCTCCGAGGGAACCGCATACACACATCCGCAATCAGCATTCTCACTTTGGTCAAATCCTCACAAGGATTTCTTCTTTCTTAAGAAAGTTGGTTTGAATATAAATGTGGGCCAATAAGATATATGATTTTTGATTTAACATAACTTTTTATTATGGTTGGTCTAGTACAAAAATAGAGAAGGAGATGATTAATAGATTTGACTGTTTTTTAATAATATTGTAATTTTTAAAACTTATTATAAAAATATTGTAAGTTTGAAACAATTTTTAAAAATATTGCAGTTTTAAATGGAGGTCGACCTCTAATTTTTGCTCCACGTGGATGAAGGAAAGACGATCTTGCTCCACATGGATGGAGGTGGTCTTTTCAAAAGACGACATTCATGGTTATGTACTTCTTTTATTAAAAAATTGATATATTTTTAACCAGATATTCAATTTTTTCAAAAAATGTATGGTTGAAAAGCTAACAGCCAGAGCTTCAATTTTATAGGTAGTTTCACTATGTTTGGAGTTGTGTATCAAAAGATATATATCGTCAAAGTTATGAAAACTTCACTAAACTCAAAACTTAAAAACTTCAAAATTGTAGCTAAACTTCGACGATCTTTATCTTTTAATACACAACTCTACAAATAGTGAAACTAGATATCAAATTGAAGCTCCGCTCTGTGTTAGCTTTTCAACAGTATCTTTTTCGAAATTTTTGAATATCTGGATAAAAATATGTCAATTTTTTAATGCACTCCTCAAAAGAATCTTCAGTTCTGAAATTTGCAGAATTATAGTTCAACTTCGATGGTCTTTATCTTTTGATACACAACTCAAAAAATAGTGAAACCAAGTATAAATTGAAGCTCTCGCGGTTAACTTTCCAACCATATATTTTTTTGAAAATTTTGAATATCTGATTAAAAAGATATCAATTTTTTAATAAAAGAAAATGAAGGTCGTCTTTTGACATCCAGGTGGAGCAAGACTTTCATCCAGGTGGAGCAAAAAGTAGAGGTCGTCCAGACAACCTCCATTCTTTAAAAATAGCTTCAAACTTTCAATATTTTTATAATAAGTTTTAAAAAATACAATATTATTAAAAAACAACCAATAATTTACCTTAATATAATATATTTTGCCAACAAGAGCATAGCGGTATAATATATTGCTTAGTAACCATGAGATCCTAGGTTCAATCCCCACCCAAAAAAATAATATAATATATTTTAAGTTTATTTAAAAATAAACCAAAAAAAAAATCAATTATGATGAGTGATTTGAAATTATTTTCTTAAACAACCTGCTATTCAATTTCAAAGATAATTTTGTAAGAAAAATGATTTTTGGAATCTTCTTCCTCTCATTTCAATATTTACAAAAAAAAAAATCATTTTTTCATTGGTTTCAAACGAGCACTAAAATTATCGATGGTACTTTTTAGGCTGTCAGCGGCGCGGAACGCACTAATCCGCGACCAACAAGTTTTCTGAAACCAAAATGTCGCCGATTTTCTATTCGTTTATCCAATACTATGAGCGCCGCATTGTTCATCTCCGGTACGTTTTCGTCGACGTCGAGTTATGTATCCGGTCCGTTTGCGCAACAATCTTTTTTTTCTCACTATCGTCTGCCGCACGAATACCATATAAATACGGGGTGTTTTGGCAAAAAATAAGTTCATATAATTTAGTTAGGATTTGTGTCGTCGTCCGCCAAAAAAATTACACCGTCGTTCTGATACTTGTTTTTTCCTATTGCATGTTGTTTGCAATTGAAATTTTAAATTTTATGTGAGGGGTTTTATTGTATATAACTGATATAAACAAGATATATATCAAGGTATTTTCTTATGGTTTGTGGTTTCTGAAATATAAACATATGATATATATCAGAGTATTTTTTATGATTTGTGGTCTATGTGACCGTCTGTAGTGTATATCACGGTATAAACAGGGTATATAACCGTTTATATATCAGGATATGATTTTTATGAGACATTATGAGCAATCTTCAAATCACTTTGGAACATGTTTTTAACCATTCAAAATCAGTTTAGTACTTGGTCACTAGTCCATACATCATCTATGTACTCGTCTATTCTTCTCATAGTTATTCTAAAATGAGAACTTTCAAATATTCTTAAAGATAATTATTATCATGTGAGAAACATTTGAAACATTGGATGATTATTTGAGAAATGAAAGATGTTTTATAAAATATTATTTTAGAGAAAGCATGGTTTCTTTTAATAATGGTTTACAGTTTGCGAAATATTGTTTCATAAAAAGAATGATATTTTAGAGTTATTTAGAACTTAAGAGTTTTATATCGAAAGTGGTTTTCAAACCACTGAATTTATGTACTATGATATTACTTGTGTGCGGTGTGCTATGTGGATGTGTTTCCATAATATATCAAATATTAGAGAGGTCTTTCAGACCCACTTTAGCACACACATAGACTTTGAGCCGTGTGTTAGAGTGACTGACTTCTTAGTCGTGTGTTAGAGTGATTGACTCCTTTGGGACAGTTTCGTATGACAGAAGTTCTACTATGTATCTGGAGATTACTCGGTATTTAGTTTGACAAAGATTACTTTGTTGTGCGTTGTCGTCACGTGCCTGTGACCGATGTCCTCGAAAAAAGAGAATATTTTTTAAAAAAAAAAAATCGACACCCATCATTTTTCCAGTGTGATTGGACACCAATAAAAACAACTTTAAAACAAAGTTATATATAAAAAATGGTATACGAAAACAAAGTTTGGGTTCAGGAGTCAATTGAGTGTGAGGAGTATTAGCACCCCATAACTTCCGTTCAAAACGGTGGCCAAGTTTTATCTTCAATTGAAAATCATAAAGTTTCCTTCGAAAAAATATTTTAAAACAAAACTTATTTTAGTTCTCATTTCTTCAATATTTGAAGTTATGGTCCCATAAAATAAGTGAAAAATATCCATTGACTATATTAAAAACATTCCCGATACTTAAGAATATTCTTCACCTCGAAAATATGAGACAATATTATAATTTCTCAAACTCCATTGTAGGATAGTCGGAAGTTTTTTTTTTTAAACGAAACATTTTTTGTTTAAATTAAATTCATTTTTTCTCGGGATCAAAATTTCGGACTCCAAAAAATTATGACCTCTCACCTCAAGAATTCTAGAAAATCCAACTTTCAAATGTTTCTAGATTCTATCCTAAGATATTTTATAAAATATTAGAAATATAAAAAATTACTTATTTTAGAAGAAAAAAAGTTTAGAAAACTTTTAAAATAATATTTTGGTTAAAACTAATTTAAGAAATTTGGAAATAACTTTTTTAATATGATAAAAAAAATTACTTGAAAACATATATTATATCCAACATGCAATTTAAACATTAAATATATGTGAAACATACAATTTAAAAGATAAACTTATGAGAATCATGATAATCAAAGTATAAGAAAATAAATATGTAAATGTAGTAAACAAACATATTAGAAATTTAAAAAAAAAAAAAATATTGAAATCGATTCCGAACTCCAAAAAAAAAATTTACCTCAAGAATTTTAAAAAATCGAACCCTCAAATGTTTCTACATTTCATAGTCTGATATTTTATAAAACAGAGTTGGTAAATATCAAAAGATTAACGATTCACAATTTAGCAAATATATATACATGAAAGGTAAGATAAAAATGACAATAAATAATGAGATGCGATGAATAAAATAAGAAGAAATTGAATAAATTCAAGTATAAAAATTAACTACATAAATAAATAACATTTGATTATAATATTTTATTCGTATATGATTCTTATTAAATAGTTAAATAATTGAAAAATGATAACAAATGTCAATTTAAAGTAAAATAATTAAAAATATAGTACTTCTTTAAAAAAAAAAAAAAAATTGTGGGCAATTTCTATCACGGATAATATTGTCTATCGCTGATAATAGTTTTTTTTTATACAATTTTGTTAGTGATAATAGTCTATCACTGATAGAAATCTATCAGTGATAGTCATATATATCAACGATAGAGTCTATCAGTGATAACCACTGATTTTTTGTCATATTTGCAAAATGTTTTAAACTTTGTTAAATTTACAATTATTTTGAGCATGATTGTTGTTTGTGCTCGTATTGGTCACTCCTAATTATATAAAAATTACTTCAACCTTAAAGTGATTATATGAAAATCAATTTTATATAAATTTAACTAAATCTCTTCTTCTAAAATCAATAATTCAACCCTCACCATCTCCTAAATCTAAACTAAATTTTAAATAGGTAACTACTCTTATTATATTTATGATAATCAAAAATCAATTCATCATTACGGATTTTTCTTCCTTCTTACCTAGTAGTTACTAGTTTTTACTACGCTCTCTCAAATATATCCTCAGTGGATATACAATATTTGAGACCATCAATATTTTAGCTATTTTAGCTTAGCTCAACTAAGATAACCTCGAACTCGACCAAAAGATCAAATCTTCGAATTTACAAATTTATATATATATATATGATAGCCGTACTATTTTATAGAATAACTCTATTTTTTTTTTTGAAAAAAATAGTGATTGTTTTACGCCTATCAAAGAGTGATTGTTTACGTTTATCTGAATCGTTTCATTTCATTCGCAACACAAGAAAATGCCAACAATTCTCTCTTATTAGGATAAAAAAAAGTAATAAGAGAGAATTGTTGACATTTTCTTGTGCTGCGAATGAAATGAAACGATTCTGATAGACGTAAACAATCACTCTTTGATAGGCGTAAAACGATCACTCTTATCGGGATAAAAAAAAGTCCATGTAGCCAAAGCGAGCATAGTTCAGGTGACATATGTATGAGTTGACAGACCAAAAGATCTGTGGTTCGAATCCCCCACCCAATGTAAAAAAAAAAAAAAATGGTCCATGTAATGAAAACTTGATTCCTCCCTAGTTTAGATGATGACATTACCGATATAACACATGCATATGTAATTGGACCCATTGTAACTTGTGACTAATTAACCCTCCGAGATTTTTTTTTTCTTTTTGGAGAAAATAAATAGGGGAAAAAGAAATAAGAATTTTTAGGTATTATAGACATAATCAAGTTTAATGGGTTAAAAATTAGTGCAAACCTTTATTTCTTTTTAGGCTATTGACATGTATTTAGGTAGTGATTTATATCGGGGAGAATATGCATTAGTGACATAATGGGTTGATAGTAGAGAAATTTAAGGTGGGTGAGAAAAGTAATGTGTTATTAATTTACTATTTAATTAGCTATAAAAGCATATGTAATGTTTTCAATTCAATATCAAATTCATTTGAGTAATTCTTTCTTTCGTGCAATTTCTCTCTCGTTTCCACACTTCTATTCTCTTCGTTTTGTTACATGGTATCAGAGCTTCAAGGTTCTTTGTTTTGTGTTTGAGTTTAAATACTCGTTGAAGATGAACGGTGGAAACAGTGTTTGTGTAGACAAGTTTGTCGGTGATAATTATAGCTATTGGAAGCTATATATGGAAGCTTTTCTACAAGGGCAAGATCTGTGGGATCTTGTTTCCGGTGATGATGCGGAAATTCCAGAAGATACTCTGGAGAATGCTAAGGCACGAAGAAAGTGAAAGGTCAAGTGTGACAAAACTTTATTTACTTTGCGGACTTCCATTGACAAAGAGTACATTGAGCATGTTCGTGATGTAAGTTGTCCAAAGAAAGTGTGGGACACACTTGAAAGGTTGTTCACTCAAAAGAACACGACGAGGTTGAAATATTTGGAGAACAAACTTGTTGGAAGGACTCAAGGTAATTTGTCGGTTTCAGAATAATTTCTGAAAATTAAAACTTTATGTTCTGAAATTTCAGAATTAGACAAGGATGATCCTATTAGTAATGCTCGTGTGCGTCGTTTTCTTATTCGTGGACTGTGAAAGGAGTTTATGTCATTTATTTCATCGATACAAGGTTGGGTAAATCAACCTTCTATCATTGAGTTGAAAAATTTGCTTTCAAATCAGGAAGCATTGATGAAACAAATGTTTAGCAACTACAAACAAACTCACTCTGAGGTGGAAGATGTTCTTTATGTAAAAGAAAAGGGAAGAATAAATTCTTCTCCAAGGCTTTATTCAAATGGCGGCAAGGCTTCCAAGGTTGAAAGACAGCCGGGACACATCAAACGTGATTGTCGGGTAAAGGTGGTGTGTCAACGTTGTGGAAAATTCGGCCATATTAGACAAAATTGTCGGGTGATTCTCAAAGAAGCAGAAGCAAATGTTGTACAAGAAAGTAACAAACATGAACAAGTTACTTGGGAACAATGCTTATCAATTGAAGTTATTGATCAACCCAATAATTTGCATGTTAATGCTTCTATAGATTATAATGAGGATTGGATTGTTGATTCTGGTTGTTCTCATCATTCAACTGGAAATGTTTCTCTTCTCTCTGATGTACGTACTCATCAAGGAAGAAGAGTCAGTGCGACGGCTGATAATTCCATACATCCTGTTGTTCAAGAAGCACAAGTTAACGTTAAGGATGGTGCATCAAATGTTGGTGATATTTCTCTTGAAGATGTTTAATTATCATGTTCCAGGTTTAAAGAAGAATCTGATTTCGGTCTCTCAGATTGCCGACTCTAGGAGGTATGTTCTCTTTGGTCCAAATGATGTGAAAATTGTTTCTAATATTAAACAATTTGATGCTGATGTTTTGTTTACGGGAAAGAGGAAAGATTCCCTCTATGTTTTGTCTGCAACTGATGCATATGTTGAAAAGACATGTCAGAATGATAGTGCAACACTTTGGCATGCTTGGTTGGGCCATGTTTCTTATCAATTGTTGCAAAGAATTTCTATGAAGAAACTTATTGATGGTATTCCCATCTTTAAAGAAATTTGTCATGATGTGGTTTGTCCTGGTTGTCAATTTGGGAAATCACATCGTCTTCCTTTCCCAAATTCAAATAACAGAGTTACTGTTGCATTGCAGTTAGTTCATTCAGATTTGATGGGGCCGACAAAAATATCCAGTTATTCTGGTTGTCGTTATGTTATGGTTATAGTGGACGATTTTACTCGGTTCACTTTGGTGTATTTTTTGGAGGCTAAAACTGAGACTTTCTCCAAGTTTATCCAGTTCAAGGAGCTAGTGGAGAAGGAATTTATGTTGCCGATAAAGTGTCTTTGCATAGATAATGGGGGAGAATATATGTCTGATCAATTTCAGAATTATTGCAAAGAGCATGGCATTCAACTTCAAATGACATGTCCTAACATTCCACGACAGAATGAAGTTGCTAAACGTAAATTAACACATCTTACATCTATGTTTTTGTCTTAGCTGCATGCAAAGAACCTTCCAAATGAGCTTTAGGCAGTAGTTATTCAATCAACTTGTCACGTCATATGTCGTCTACCTCCATGGGCGGGGTCGGATTTATCTCTTTTTGAGGTACTATATCGTCGTAAACCCAATGTGAGTTATCTTCGAGTTTTTTGGTCAGTTTGTTATGATCATGTTTCAAAGAGTAAACGTACTAAACTTGACCCAAATGTTAGGCGTTGTATATTTGTTGGATATGGTACTCACAGAAAAAGATGGAGATGTATGAATCCAAATACAAGAGAAAAATTTGTTTTTCGAGATGGTTTGTCTATTCGTTTTGAAAATAAGAGTTTGGGTGAAGCAAAATGTTTTCTTAGCTTGGAGGTTGAAAGGTCAGGTAGATACTTTGTCTCACAAAAAAAGTATGCAAATACTTTGTTAACTCGGTTTGACATGAAGGAGTCAAAATCAATTATTACTCCTATGGAGCCATCCTTGAAGTTGCTAATATATTTACCAAGGCGCTTGGTAAATCCAAGTTTGTAGAATTTAGGAGTGCACTTAGTGTTGTTGATCGTATGTTTGCACTAAGGGGAGTGTTAAAAATTAGTGCAAACCTTTATTTCTTTTTACTTATTTGAAATTAAGTTGTGTCACCAACCTTTATTTCTTTTTACTTATTTGAAATTAAGTTGTGTCACCTATTTAGGCTATTCTCATGTATTTGGGAGAATATGCCTTAGTGGCATAATAGGGTGATAGTAGAGAAATTTAAAGTGAGTGGGAAAGGTAATGGGTTATTAATTTACTATTTTTTTTTAAAAGTATTAATTTACTATTTTTTTTTTTTTTTTTTTTTTTGAGTACATTGGGGGTGGGGGATTCGAACCACAGACCTCTTGGTCATTAAGAACTTACATATGCCAGCTGAGCCACGCTCGCTTTGGCTATTAATTTACTATTTAATTAACTATAAAAGTATGTAATGTTTTCAATTCAATATCGAATTCATTTGAGTAATTCTTTCTTTCGTGTAATTTCTCTCTCGTTTCCACACTTCTGTTCTCTTCGTTTTGTTACATAATGTTGTCCAAAAAAGTTTCTTCCTTATTCGTACTATATATATATATAACCATTACCATTTTTTTTAATTTTGTTTAAATTAAACTTTTAATTAACAAATCAAATTATCATCATTTGTAAAAAGAAAAGAAAGAAAAAGGTCAGCATTACAATGTTCATCTTTGCCCCAGTTCATATATTTTTTGCAAAAGGTAGAATTAGAGAGAGAAAAAGAAAAAACAAATAAAGAATTCATTTTTTTTCACTTGAAAAAGAATATACAAATCCCAATTCAAAGCCGCATATAAATATAAAATTCTTTTATCTCTCTCTCACTATTTTTTTTTTTTTTTTTTTTACAACGATATTTTAATTAATGCGAGGGTTGAACTCATGATTTCTTAGTCAAGACACAACCTCATAACAATTGAGCTATGCTCGGTTTTGCCTGTCTCACTCATTTTTCCGACTAGCTTTCTATTCACATGATCTCCAAATTTCTCTCAAGTTCTTTAAATTTGCTCTTTCTTTCCTTTTTTCCACCAATTTTCTCTCCATTTCCCCCTCAATAATTCACCAATTTCTCCAAAATCCTCCTTCTTGAGTGATTTTTCTGAAATTGAGTTGAATTTTAAAATCTGGATCAATAATTTTAATTTCTATGGACATGGAAATTCAAAACCCCCTTCTGATTTTGAAAGATGATCTCAAAATTCTGGCAATTCTGAAATTCCTCCAGCTTTGACAAAAACATCGTACCAAAATTCCATGTCATCATCAACACATTCACCATTACTCTTATCCTCATTTGATGATTCCACCATATCCATGAACATGATTGGAATTTCCATTTTCACTTCACTATAATAATCAGCATTGGAATCGGAATTGGAATTGGAATTTGAATTCTCGGCCACCTCGGACCAAAAGCTCTCGTCGATCGGCGGCAGAGCCGCCGCATCCTCCGCCGTGTAGCTGTAGTATTCATTTTCATTCATGCAAGCATTTGTGAGTACTGATGATGAAGAGATCTCACTGCTTGAAGATTGTTGTGAAGGGGACATTGAAGAAGAAGAATTTGCCAAAAGGGTTTGATTTGTGAAATCAATGGATGAAGAAGAAGAATCTGAAGAATGTTTTGATTTTATTTGTTTTTTTCGTTTGTTGTCTGATTTTGGAGCTGTTGTTTTGATGTTTTTTTCGAGTCTTTTCTTCAAGTGGGTGTGCCAAACATTCTTGATTTCATTGTCTGTTCGACCTGGCAGCTTGGCTGCTATTGCTGACCATCTATAGTAACAAAGAAAAAGTAAACAAAGTTAGGCCCCATTTTATTGAAAAGAAAAATTCTTTCAAATCATATTGTAGGGAATAAAGAAATAATAATAATATTGAGTGTTTGAGCATGCATGTGCTTACCTATCTTTTATTTTAGTTTTCAAATTTCTAATCTTTTTTATGGAAGATGTAATATACTTTAACCAATTAAGTTATATTCCGGTTAGATTCTCAATAATATTGATGGACAATTGTTTTTTCACTACAAAAAATAACGCATTTTCCGACGTTAATAAGCGTCAGGAAAGAGGTCTAAATGCGTCGGCAAAGGTATTCCCGATGCGAAATCGAGCGTCAGGATTGTCGTCGCGGTAGGCGCGTGGGAAAAGGGTTTCCCGATGAGGAAGTGTTGTGCGTCGGCAAATATTCAGTTTACCGCGTCGGCAAATACTAAGTTTGAGGAATTATGGCGTCGGCAAATCTAGTATTCGCCAACGCGGAATTCCCGACGTTAATAAGCGTCGGGAAAGAGGCCTAAATGTGTCGGCAAAGGTATTCCCGATGCGAAATCGAGCGTCGGGATTGTTGTCGCGGTAGGCGCGTGGAAAAAGGGTTTCCCGATGAGGAAATGTTGCGCGTCGGCAAATATTTAGTTTACCGCGTCGACAAATTACTAAGTTTGATGACAAGGAATTATGGCGTCGACAAATCTAGTATTCGCCGACGCGGAAGACAGGCATCGGTATTCGTAACCCTGCCGACGCCACAGTCGCGCGTCGGTGTGAATAGTTTAAAATTGACATGTCTTATCTCTCATCCACTAAGCTATGCTCAAATTGACGACTCATTTGACCTAAAAGTGAATCTAAAGTGGGAGGATTATTTAGAGTTAGATGTGGAAAAATTTACCTATTGCCAAGCAATTCGTGTAGGTTAATAATGGAGTCTTCTTCTTCTTTAGTGAAATTGCCTCTTTTAATATCAGGTTTCAAGTAGTTTGTCCAACGAAGTCTGCAACTCTTCCCACATCTTAACAGACCTTCACAAAACACAAACAAAAACAAAGATCAGAAGAAGAACAACCACAACAAAACTGATGCAAATCTATAATATTAGGTTAAAAAAAACCAAACTTTTTTCAAAATACCATGAGATTAGCAGATTTAAGACATGGGTTTTTCTGGGTTTTCTGTTTTTCAAAGAAAAACTCAGAGAAAATCAAATCAAAATTGAGAATAAATAAGAATAATAAAACTCACCAGCTTGTTTAGGAAGAGCTCGCCAATTAGTATGGCCATGATTATGAATAAAATTGGTCAAAATTCGATCTTCTTCAGGAGACCAAGGCCCTTTCTTCAACCCCATTTTCTCACAGCAAGGAGCTCTCCCCATTACTATTGATTTGTTCTTGTTTGTGTTCTTCTTCGAGTAATTCAAATTGTTTTTTTTTTTTTTTTTTTTGGAGTGAGAAATTAAAATCGAGGAGATTAAAAGAAAATGAATTGAGATAATTGGTATTTATAAGAGGAAATTGATGTTGAGAAATCCAAAAGGTTGTGCGTTTTTGAATGAAATTGAATAATAGTCTAAGTCGACAAAAACAGCTACGTTCAAATGTGGGTTCGGGTAATTTCCACGAAGGAGGGTTAGATTAACAAAATTGGCCAATCCTAGCCACTCAAATTAGGGCTTTATTTTATTTATTTATTATTAAAAAGAAAAGTGGACAATGGTGGGGTTTTGGTTATAAATTTTAATCACCTTATTTTATTTGACCTCTTTTACTATATATTGTCTACTTGTAGGAGTCGTTAAAAATACTTTATTATATAGGATTCACCGAATAGTTTTGGATAATTGTGTTAAAAGCTTGGTGTTTAACGTAGGATGAGTTTTTTCTTTCTCCTTCTTTTAGGTAAAAAGTATTTAATTAATGTGCGTGGAGAGAGATTGAATCTCGACTTTTTAGTCAAGGACATAATTTTATATTAATTGAGGTTTACTCGGTTTGATGACAATTCTTAGTTGAGGGAATGATATCACGGGGTTTGAATTTTGTTAAATGTTAATATAAGTATATAGACAAGTTTATTATTATTAAGTTAAAATATCATTTTGGTTATTATATACTTTCATTTCATTTTAGTCTAGTTATGGAAAAAAATAATTGATGCTATTATTATTTTTTTTAATCAAAATTAATTAAATAATAATAATGATTTTTCATGGAGAGTAGAATAAACATATTTCCAAAATTTATAGTTAAAAGACTAATAGAAACTAACTTTAAAAAAAGTTAACAATAAACTAATTGTATGGGGACAAGTTTTTTTTTTTTTTTTTTCTTGTATTTTATTTTAATTATGTGAGGATTGAACTCATGACTTGTGAATGACACAATCTGCCAATTGAATTATACTAGGGTTTGACAAGTTTTAAACTATTGAAAGTACATGGACTACAATTGAATGAAACTCAAAATACATTATTAACTAAAATATTATTTTAACATTATATTTTTTTTCTCAATACCACCTTAATATTCTTTTTTCCCATATTGTTATTATTATTTTTTTTTAAATATTTATAACTTTGTTAGAATTTTCTCTAAATATTATTTTGAAAGGATTTACAAGATGTGGAAAAGTTGGTTTCTATTATTATTTTTAACTGGTTTATATATGGATTGAGTTATGCTTGACTCAAAAAATTATTTTCTAAGTATGATTAAGAAGTAAAAATAAAATTGTTATCAAATGAACTTTATAATATTAAAATATCATTTATGAGACATTTTATTTTCTTTTTCCAAATGAAAAAGGTACGATGAATAGATTCTAAAAAATGAGATTTTTTATTTTCTTTTTCTAAATGAAAAAAGTACGATGAATAGATTCTAAAATATCAAACCGACTTTTATTTTCAAACTAAATTACAAATCTGGTTTCGACTTTTATTTTCAAACTAAATTACAAATCTTGTTTCAAACAAGTATTTTTACCCTTTTTTTATATATATATACTCTGTATATTAATTGACACACCTAAGAACCCAATTTGAATAAACAAACTCAAATTTTCAATAGCAGAAAATTAAAAACATAATGAAACGAAATTTAAAACAACTAGATATTTTAATTAAAAAAATTGAAAAAATGAAACTATTTGACTCTAAAATATATAATATGAAAAATACGCGGTAACGTATAAAAACAAATTAAATTAAAGTTAAAAAATTCCAATACAAATACGTATATATATATATTATTTATTATTATTTTTATTTTTTTTTGTCTTTTTAGTGTGACTGGTAAAAGCACACGAGGGAAAAAGCAAATTAGTCCAAAAATAATAATCAATTTCCCACTATGGCTCTAGTGGTAAATAAAAGCAGCCTAAAAAAAAGAAAAAGAAAAAAAAATTAAAACGACGTCGTAGTGAGAACGATCCAGGAAACTGGCTGCTACTTCAGTTGGACGATTCGACGTCGCTTCGTGGCACGTGGGGTTTATTTAGTTATAAATAATAATCTCATTAAATTTTATTTATTTATTGTTCTTTTTTAAAATAACAACAGTAAAGTTAATTGCATAAGGACCCATTTAGATCATAATCAAACATAAATGCATTATTTTAAATGATATGACCCTTAAACTTAATAGTATAAGCGCCATCACAACACTTGCTTTAAAACCTAATTAAAATCAAACTTTATAGTAAATAACAAATCATGAATATACTTTAAAACCTAATTAAAATCAAACTTTATAGTAAACAACAAATCATGAGTTTTAGAGCCCAATATTCAACATTTTATCTTTTATTGACTTATATGATGAATTTAAGGTGTTGGACTATTGTTTGATGTATAGTAATTTTTTTATGATGTAAAAATATATGCTTTTTTGTGTCATATTTATTTTTGTAAAATTATTTTGTATTTGTGTAATTTTATAAAATTATTTTGTTTAATAATATTTAAATTTTATGTTGAATTTTCGTACTTGTATTTATTTTAGGATAACCATTGAGTTTTCCACTTTTAAAAATTATGCCTACTATATTTAATTTATTTGCTAAAATTTTCACCTTTCTTAAAAAATACATTTAAATTTTGAGCTAAATTTTAAAAAATTATATTAGTTCTTACAAACTTTTTTTTTTGACTTAACCTTTAAAACCATTTAAATTTTGAGCTAAATTTAAAAAAATTATATAAGTTCTTACAAACTTTTTTTTTGACTTAACCTTTAAAACCATTTTCAAAGGTTAAACAAAGATAAGAGTAGTATTTATAACCTTTATAAAAAAAAAAAAAAAAAAAAAAAAGGTCAAATCGAACATATAAACTATTGATATAAGTGTGAACTAATGACTAAGAGGTTAGAGGTTTGATCCTTACATTGCATTAATTAAATACCTTGCAAAGAAAAAATAGATATTTTCAACTTGGTCATTTTATCTTGTATTTTTAACTTTTAATTTATTTGTCAACATGAATATAACTCGACTGACATGATGTATAAATTACTAAATTAGTGACCAAGAGGTCAAATGTTCGAATCTCTCTACTCCAAATATTATAATATATATATATATATATATATATATATATATATATATATATATATATATTTAATTTATTCATTTTAACTTCTTTCGTGTGTAAGTCGGGTAAAATTCGTCGGGAAAAAAAATTATCGAAGTATTTAAGTTATTGTACTTTATTTTTTTTTTGTTTTGATCCCTATAATTTTTTAAAAAGTGATAATTTTGCTTCCTATTAAAAAAAAAAAGTTGAATACGTAGTATTTAAAAAAAAATACAAAATAATTATTTTCATCGGTATAGTTTCAAGAAATTTATTGAGGGTAGTGTACTTGTATTGTGAAATTTATTGAATGTAGTGTACTTGAATTTGACCAAAAACAATTCATTTTTAAAAGTACGGGACTTCAAAAGTACATGGTCTAATATAGATTAAAGTTAAAATAGATATTTTGAAAATATAAAAACTCAATTAAACAAAAGTTGAAAGTGGACTAAAATACTATTTAAACCTTAAATAAATTTTTTTTTTTAAACAATTTAAACCTTAAATATTGATAGAAGGCTATTTGGGAATTTAATAAGGAGTGATTTAAGGTGGCTATAATGTACTTTCTATTTTATTTTGGTGGCAAAGGGTATTTTAATAAGAATAAATGGTTCATTATAAATAGAAACAATAGAGAATCCATGCAATAAGGATCACATGCCCCACAAAAAAATAAAAATAAAAATAAGAAAAGGCACTGTCGGCTTATTATTGTAGAATTCAAAAATCTTAAAAACATTTTTGTAATGTGTAGTTGGATGCGGTTTTGTTTTTGTTTTGTTTTTTTTTTAATCATATATATTCTATTTCAAAAAGAATATAATATTTATTTTAATGTAGCTACTATGAATAATATATTGTACAGCCTTGGAAACTAAGCTTTAGATATAAATTAATACTCATACGAGAATCTAACAATGCATAACTAAATTATTCTATTTTTTTCTCCTTAAGTCCATCTTGTGATTTAGATATACAATATTATAATTTATTAATTTATACCAAGTCTTGTTTGTTAGTGTGTTCTTGTTCTTCGTTGTTTCTTACTTTTTGTATCTAATTTTGATCAACTTTCTTATTAGTATTTATATTCCTATTGGAATCTAGATTTAGATGAATAAGACACTATCTGAATTTAAAGAATAGCCATCGATGGTGAAGAGAGTTTGATCCCTTAACATGGTGTAGGCTTTAATTTAATCATTTTTTTAATACAAATTTTAAGTATAGTAAGTCTAACCTTCAACTTCAAAGAAAAGAGTACACGTTGTTGATATTTAAATTTGGTATTGACTGTAGACTTGATTTAATTGGTGGAACAAAACTTGATCTTACAACACCTGAAAAGAAAGAAAGTAAGCTAGGACCGATGGGAGACTTTCAACACCGATTCCAACGCTCAAATTAGCTCTAGAGAGAATATAGAAAGTCTATGAATTATGAAATTCGAATAATATATCAAATTGTCTACCAAATATGTTAAGGTCATTTCTTTATATAGGAATTATTAGATGACCGTTTGAGGCTATTAGAAGGATCATCAGGAGGGGTCTTTATGTTTCTCATAACTCTCGGTCGTTACAAACGTTGTGTAACGGCTCTAGAGAGGCGTTTCCTTCAACTGACGAGGCTGAGCCGAGACCTCGGAGAGAGGTCGGTGTCTTCTTCCTTTCGGCTGAGCCGACTCCACGAGGGGGGTCGACCTTCATGGTTGGCCAAGACGAGCTCCTTAAATCGAGGGCGAGCCGACCTGTGTTGGCGTCGCTTTCCTCTCTCTCGGTTTCTCCTCGTGGGCCGGACTTTATTTTTAAATGGACATTTATGTTAAGATCTTGAGATTTTACCCATAACACATGTCAATTACAGTTGAGAGCTATGCTCGACCGGTAAACTTTAATTCTTAATTCTACTTGGTTGTTTAAGTTATATTTATTTCCTTCTTTTTTTAGATAACATTATAGTATTTTATTGAGATTTTTTTTAATGAAATTTTGGAATAAATTAAAAGACCATTTTATAATATTCATAATAAGCCCTCAAGAATACTTGACTTAGATTAATAAGCCATTGGATTGATAGAAGCCTAGAGATGGAAACCATGACACTATTCAATTTTGTATAGTACAACAGAATAGGTTTATAGAAATTTGATTTTATACAACCTGTATTATTTTTTATTTTTTATTTTTTTTTTTAGAACATGTTGGGGTGAAGGATTGAACCCTAGAACTTCATGGTCACTAGGTCATACATCGTTGATCTATGCTTTTATTGACTTATACAACCTGTATTTAAGGACATGTTATAAAAGTTGTTGTACTATACAATATAAAAGTTGAGTTTTACAAGCTTAGATTCTGTAATAACCTATTAATCAAATATTATACCGAAATTTGGATGATTGTGAATTTGTATGGTATGGGAGATACAATAAATGTCATGCAAGAAAAAGAGAGAATTAAGCATGGTGCTAATAAACCACCTGCATTCTGATCTCAAATCAGTATCGAATTTGTAGACAACTTAAAAAGTAGAAATAGTAGTATTTTGGACGTATTTTTTCGTATCATCGTATCCTTTATTTATAGCTGAGTAACAAAAAATATTATTTAATTAGACTGAAAATTTTGTTGAAATTCTCGAGATGTTTCAATCAAAGAAAACGATTACGGAACCGAGCTAAAGTTGGAATGGTATCTTAGCTATGAGTGATTTGTGTGAACTTGTTGATAATCTCACCTCTAACATATATGTTTATTGATTTCTGAAGCTTGAGTTATATGAGTCAAATCAAATAGCTTTCTAATTTACAAAAATGTAAATTAAAATGACTGAAAATATCTATTTTAGTCACTAACTTGCAATTAGCAGTTTTATTCTATTTTATACTTGAACTTTCAAAGTATTTTCTCAGTTCTCGAACTTTAAAAAATAGTTATTTTTCATTATTTTGTTGTAAATCATTTTGAAGATAAATTTCAAATATATCTATTAAGGTGCTGACTTGAGCCTACATTAGAGCACCATATATTGACTTAAATGACATTGAACGAGCATTAAATTGTAAAATATAACAACAAGACTAAAATGATTATTTTTTTTTTATTTTTTCAGATTAAAATAAACATTTTGAAAATGAAATAAACACACAAAATTCATACGCTGTATAAAAGGAGGTGAAAAAAATTAATTTTTAATGAGACTGCCACAATATGATTGCCTTAATAATTGTTAGACATTGATTCAAAAATTGCATGCATCTAATGTGAAGTGTTTTTGCAACTTTTTTTCTCAAGTTTCAAACATTCTACAATAGGAAAGTGACAATTATACTGCAATAGTCTCCTCAAATAATTTCTCTTAGTGGTGGGCATAACAATCAAATCAAAGTGAGTCAGGTTTATGGTATTAAATTTCCATCGACATTTCCATATATTCATAAATTCGATATTGACATGAGGGGTGAATCTTCATTTCCATCACACCGTATAAAATCGATGAAATATTAAAAAAAAAAAAAAAACAACAAAATAGAACCTAACGTGAATATAATATTATAATAAATATATTTCAACTCAGTTAATTTATTAATTTAAATATATTTTTAAAAATCTTTCGGATCGACATCGACATTTTATCGATATTTTCATTGACATTTTTATAAAATTGAGATCTCGATATTTTCATCGGAGACATAAATCCTTGGCCGGTTTGAAGCTCCAAAATATGCATTGAAAAGTCAAAGAACGTGGCCAATAATTTTTCCAAATAATCACCAAATTGGTAAGAAAATGGAAAAAAGTAACATGATTGGGGTCCAAGTTTTGTACATTGGGGGTTTGGTTTGACTTTGACTAATCATTAGGAATAAGAACAAGAAACAGAACACCCTCTCTCCTTAAAGCTTTCATCAGTCTAAAATTAATTTGAGTTCATTTCACTTCAATTTTCTCTACTTCCTTTTCAGCTCAAAAACTGACCCATCCATCATTTCCCTTTTCCACACCTTCAAGAAAATGAGAGGTGTTTAGATCATATACATTTTTCTTGTGTACATTCAACCAACTTCTAGTTTCTATCTCGGATTCAAACCTTAAATCTTCTGATCAGTTGAGATATATTTATGTTGACCTTTGTTTTAGGAGATATTTGGCCAGATGACCTTAAATTAAGGTTCATTCGAAAGATTGATCCGAAATTTTTAAAAGTAGTCAAAATTTCAGCGAGAGTGATGTCAGCAAAATGTTAGTTTGACTAATTCATGTATTTCAGGCCATTCTCTCGAATAAGCCTTAATTTATTTAGTCATCTTGTCAAATTTTTTATTTTTTATTATTATTATTATTTATTTATTTATTTTTAAATTTTTTTTAAGGGTTGTTTTAAACTAACTTTATAAACAAACTATTTCAATTATTATCGTTAATTTTTTAATAAGAGCCCGGATTTATTAAAAAATTATATTTTAATTAATCTACTACATGTAACTTTAAATGCTGGATCTATGCGTACATCTATTAATCTATTAATTAGGGTAAATGAAAAAAACAATAGGTTTATTTGAAAACTAACATAAAAGTCTCAAAGACTGTAAAATTGTAAAATTTAAGGATTAAAATGAGATATTTGGGAACATAAAAGTTTAAAGATAAAAATAGAATTAATTTTTTTTTAGTGATATGTAATTATCGGAAAAATTTGTACGAATGACTCTAAATTTTTAGCACTTTGAAGGATTGAACCAAATTTTAAAAATTAATGAAATTGATCATTTGCTGACATCAATCAACCATCTTTTTATATTATTTTGCTCCCTTTCACTTTTATGCGCGCTCCACTTTAGAACTGAAATTTTCTACCTTCCCATAAGCGTGAACGAGAACCAGAAAAATAGCTTGTGAGATCTATTAAAAAAAATGGTTAATGAAGTTATAAAAAAAGTCACTTTAGCTAATCAATGATTAGAAGTGCTGAAAATTTAGAATGATTCGTACAAATCTCGAATTATAATAGGTTCATTGACAAAAACTAATTGGTTTAAAATTCTTTATCTTCCTAGTCCCAATTTCTCTCGCTCTAGTTGCCTTTGTGGAAGAAAAAAAACCCTTGAATTAAATAAAAATTAAATGACTTATTTAAGAAGGATTATTATTATTTTTGAGATAATTACAAATCATTATCACATAATTTTCCAATTGTGTCTCTAAATTCTAAACAATTGTTTTAGACACTTTTTATTGTTTGAAAATCTAAAAACCACTCATGTTCTTTAAAATTTAACATAGTTTAAACAAAATTGTCATACGTATATATAAATATATATTATGGGTTGGTTGCACAGTCCAAACTAATTGCAAATTTAGCAAATTTTAAAATATTTTGTAAATATGACAAAAAAAATTGTTTCTATCACTATAGACTTTATCATATCACTGATAGACTATTATCACTGACAAAAATCTATAAAAAAGTTGAGATGATCAGCGATAGACTTCTATCAGCCATAAGATATCAGCGATAGAAATTGTCATATCTACAAAAAAAAAAAAAATTAAAAACATGTTATATTTTTAATTATCTTATTCTAAATTGACATTTGTTACAATTTCTCTATATATTATTGTTATTTTTTTTAAAATATTTAATTAATGTAGAAATTGAACTCATGACCTCTTAGTTAAAGACATAACTTTATATACTTAAAATATGTTCGGTTTGACAATATTATTACTATTTATTTAATTAGTTTAGAGAATTAAGAGATAAAAAAAAAAATGTGCCCAACAAAGGTCTAGAGACAAGAATATATGGTATATGCTTACTCAAGTGAGAGCTTTGATTTTTTATTGTTTTTATTTTGAAAAAAAGTGAGCTTTGATTACTTTTATGATAATAAATATGAATGAGAATGTTTCCTAACTTTGACCACAATGGTTAAAGTTAGTTAATGTATTTGAATAAACCCTTAATTTCATCCTATAAACATAACTTGTAAATATCTATATAAACATTAGAAAATGTTGCTTCAATAGTTTTAGCTAATTTTAAATAAAAATCATCATAGTTAAATAAAGATCTTAATGTTATTATTGACCAAGAAAATTAGAGAATTATTTTTAGACAACAAAGATCAAATTTTAAAATATATCACTAAAGAAATTAAATTATATATATATATTAGTACGTTGGGGTGGAAGAATTCGAACCATGGACCTCTTGATCGTCAACACATACATATGTATATGTCAGTTGAGCATGACTCAGCTGACAAACATATGATATATTGATATTGAGCATGACTCAGCTGACAAACATATGATATATCTAGTATTATATATCTCATACAAAATTAGTATGTGAGATTACACTATATATATATAAAAATAATTGTGACGCCATGACGTATATGGAAAAATGATAAATATTAATAAAAGAAAATTTTGAAATTATTATTTTAGGGATAATGAAAAGCATGTATATTCAATTTATTTAGCTGTCAAAAAAAACACAATAATGTCAAAACAATTTCTCATTGGACTATATAATAATTAATAAATGTGAAGAGAATTTAAAACATAACAAAGTTGAATTATTCAAAAGTTTGCAAAATAAAAAAGAGTTGAAATTCAAAGTTATGCAACTTAAAGCCTCAAAACCACCCAAATACGTTTATATGTGCATGAATGGAATCAAGTCAGAGAATTTTTCAATAATAATTAATTTCTTGATATCCCTTTTTTATTGTGTACATTTAAAAAACAAAAAGAAAAAATGTTTGTTTTCCTCTCTTTCCCTCCTCTTGTTGACTGAATGCAATATTATATTCAAGTGAACCGCAGCATATGGTGAAATGAAAAGTCTCGCTGATGTCAAGTGTCTGGCACATGGTATTAAATTTCGGTCGACCCATCAATATTTTCATAAATATTTCAACATATTCATAAGTTCGACATCGATATTCGATTTCTATCATACCGTACAAAATCGATGAAAGATTAAAAAAACAACTAAATGTAACGTAAATATAATATTATAATAATTTTATTTTAATTCATCTAAAAATGTAAAATGTTAATTTATTAATTTAAATATTTTTTTAAAAAAATATTCCATAAATATTTATCGCTGTCAACATTTTATCGATATTTCGATTGACATTTCTATAAAATTGAGACATCGATATTTTTGTTGACATCGACAATTAAATCTTTGGCACGTGATATATTTATGTATAAGTGGAGCTCAATTTTTTTGAAGTTGTTTAAGGCATTGCATAATAATTTGTGAATATACTTACTTTATTATTTGTGGATTATAATAATCAGTGTGCCGCTGTCTATTTTTAAAAGTCATATTTTGTTATGGATGACTAATTTTGTTTTGTAATTTATTTTTAAAAATAGTTTAAAATCATCCTATAAAAAAATAATAAAGAAAATATTTAAAAAAAATTAAACCTTAGTTTGAATTCCAAAATTAACTTGCCCATTCATAACAATTTTTTTTTATATATAAATTTTTAAATCTAAAAAATAAAACTTTGTTTTTGGATAATCTAAAGTAAAACTTAATTATATTTTTAAAATAAAAATATACTTTTCTGAAAACATTTCTCTTTACAGAAATTGGGTAAGATCTTAAATGTATTTTAAAAAAGGATTACAAAATAGAAGAAACATGTCTTTAAAAATTCAACTAATGAAATAATAATATATTAGAGAATTACCATTGAGAAACTAGTTAGAGTTTAGTTAGTATTTAGTTAGTTTTCATATATGTTTTAGAAATTAAATTTAGTATTTGTTTTTGTATAAATACAACTTATTCTAATGAGAAAGAAGAGAAAAACTTAAGAGAAATATTTTGTTTTATCATAATACGTATAAAAATAAACAGTATGCTTCTGAATCCCTAAAAAGTACCAAAATTTTATAAGTGTTTTCAAAAATGAAAAGGTGAAAGAAAGAAAATGGTTAGTGGCCAAACATGAACATAGCTCAACCTGCATAATGTATGAACTATGAGTCAGAGATCTCAAGTTCAAATTTCTCTCCCCACATGTTGTAAAAAAAAAGAGACTAGTTGCACAAAGAGCAATGAGACCCAAAATATTACAAATTTAACAAAGTGTAAAACCTTTTGCAAATATGGTAAAAAATCAACAAAATTATATAAAAAAGACTATTATCATCGATAAACTTCTATCAGCGATAGATCATACTATCAGTGATAGAAATTGTCATATCTGCAAAAAAATTTAAAAAAGTGCTATATTTTTTAATTATTTTACTCTAAATTGACATCTGTTATAATTTCCTTATATATATATATAGGGTTAGTTGCATAAATATCAAGCTCAAAATAATGGCAAATATAGCAAACTTGCAAATAATTAGTGACTATCACGACTGTTATCGTTGATATATGACTATAACTGATAGACTACTATCAAAGATTACTATCAGCGATAGAAATTATCATAATTACAAAAAAAAAAAAAAAAGGAGAAAATCATGGGAGTTGTGTTTATTTTTGTTCGACCTTATTTTATGTGTGTCGATGGGCTAAACTAATTGAATATGCTTTTGCATTATTGGCCTAAAATATTTTTTTTTGTTTTTTGTTTGGATTATTTTTTTTTATTCATGTGTTGAGAGGCAGAGTGAAAATGCGAACAAAAATATAACATAACTAACTGACATAAAATATATGTTCTCGACCTTTTGTTAGTGGTTCGAATCCCTCACTTACATATTATTGAACAAAAAAAAAAAAAAAATGACCTATTTTAGTGTAAATTTCTTGCTTCCCTTGATAAGTCTCATTTTTAGTGTCACATTATTTATAAAGCTGGTATGTATTAGGTAATAAAATTTTATCATATAAATATTATGTTAAATATTTCTATTTGGTCGGACATATATTATTTCTTTAGTTTCGATCTTAATATTTAAAAATTAAAAAATTTAATTACATCGAATCAAACATATAAAGTATTAACTAATAACCAACGGGTCGAAGGTTCAATTTTCTTACCCACATCAATTAAATATCTTCATAAAAAATTGTGTATAGAAAATAATTAGATTAATTAATACTAAATAACACTACAAAAATATAAAAAGTTAAACATAAATTAACTTTAAATCTTAAACCCTAAATCCATCGTTCTATTTTACTCATGTTTTCGACCTATAAAATTATTATATTTAATAAATAATTATATTTCATTAACACTTTCAAGGTAATATAAATATAAGAATCACATAATAAATATATAAAAATTAAGTTAAAATATCATTTTTGTCTCGGTAATTAGAGAGTTATTACATTTTAGTCCATTCAAATTTAGTTGATACTTTTAATAAATTTTAAAATAAATTTTTATTATTAATTTGAAGTTAATTTTTATTGTAGATAATAATAATAAATTTCATTTATAAAAAAAATAAAAATTATTGAGGAAAAAATCAATTAATAAAGACTTAATTATTTTTTTTGAAAAATTAACAATAAATTAATAGTGGATAGTGGAAACATCTTAACTAAATTTGGACATTTGAAAGTGTAAAAACTAAATATAATATATCTCAAATTAGTCAAAATAATATTTTAATCTAAAATTTAGTTGTGTGAAGTCAATCATTTTTTTTTCAATCTAGAATGGTAAGTTTTCAAATTGAATGGTTAAATTAAATGGGAAAATAAAATAAAATGTCCATGGGGTAATTTTCAATTGAGAAATTTTGAAATCTATGTTGACATTACAATAATTTGGTCGGCAGGTCCTCACAATATAATTTAAGATTTTTTTGTGTACCCACACGTGTGTATTATATGCTTTTGGCAAATACCAATCTTTATGTGAATAATTCTACTTTTTTTTTTGTTTCACATGTAAACCTAGTGTGTTTTCTTTTTATATCTTTTTTTTATTACTTATTATCTATCGATTTTCAACCCGAATTGATATCATGAAGAAAAAAAACTAACAAAGTGAACACACTCTCATTGAAAAAAAAAATCAATGTGAAACTAAATTCAGAAAAAATTTAAAAAAGTCTCGAGTTGTAAGTAAATGTATGAGTCAAAAATATCAACACAAACTTTGAACTTAAGTACTTTTCGTAGTCTAATTTGCATGTGGAAATCGTACACGGAACTCGTACAATCCCTATTCTTTTTGTTTTTGACAATATGTGAGGTTGAAGATTCTAACTTCTGACCTTCTAGTCTAGGATACATGTTGTATGTCGGTTGAGTTATGTTCAATGTTGGCTACAATCTTTAGAATTTTTTAGGCGTATAGTTTGGCTCCCTTCAATAATCGATTTTTCATTATTATTATTTAATCAATAAATCCATTATTCAAAATTCAAATGATGATGTTAATTTAGAGTAAAATAATTAAAAATATAGCACTTTTTAATTTATTTTTTTTTGCAGATATGACAATTTCTATCATTGATAGTATGGTCTATCGCTGATAGTATCTATCAACTCAGTTTTTTTATAAAATTTTGTCAGTGACTATCACTAATAGTCATATATCAACAATAGCAGTTTATCAGTGATGTAGAAATTTGTTCCCCATATCAACCAAATTGTGATGTTTAAAATGAGGATAGTTGCCATTCTATCTAACATATCCTTAGTTTCACATTTGTAATAATTAATGACAAAATGTTAGTTTGGTTTGTAGAGAGGTGTAGGACTTTGTGGAAAGAAAAAAAGAATCATAAAAGAGATCATGTTCAAATAGTTGAAGAGTTTCATTTGTAAACACAATGAAAAAAAAAATGTTTAGTTTGATTTGTTTGAGATGTAGGCCCTTATGGAAAAAAAAAATCAATAGAAATTTTGAATGATTGAACCTTATTGAGAAATTATATATCTATACGTGTGGTTCATCTTTACGGAGAATTTATATATCAATATTTTTTTTTATTATATACAATTCTTTTGTCATATGTACCGTCCTTGCATGAATTCTTGTTTTAGAATAAAAAACATATATTAAGCAATATGTCCTTGATTAAAAAGTCAAATGTAATTGAAATTTTCATACCCGTATTATTGAACCTCAAAGAAAAAACATAAACATATTAAAAAACATGAACTCCTAAAAGTTATGAAAAAAAGGTGTAATTAACTTTTGTTTGTTAAGTTTATGAGGTACCTTTTGAAAGTTGGATGCACTTAACATGATGTAGACGAACCCTAAATAAAAATTATTTTCATTAATATCCAAAGGGGCAAGTGTTTGTGATTCAATAATTTATTCCATTGAAATTATTAATTAAGTAGTTAACAATATTTTAAAGGGCGGGTTGCACAATAATCAGATTCAAAATAATTGTAAATTTAGCAATATTTAAAACATTTTACAAATATGATAAAAAATCAGTAGCTACCACTGATAAACTCTATTGTTGATATATGACTATCACCGATAGACTTCTATCACTACAAAATTTTATAAAAAAAACTACTATCAACCATAGACCATACTATATATGATAGAAATTGTCATATCTGCATATTTTTTTAAAAAGTGCTATATTTTTAATTATTTTACTCTAAATTGACCACGGTTACAATTTTCCTATTTTAAATATATTTATTTGAATAGGTTAGTTGTATAAATAACAACCATACTCAAAAGAATGACAGTAAAATATAAAATAATTTGTAAATATGTCAAAAAAAAATCAGTGACTATCATTGATATTGATTGATAAAATGTCATCAATAGCTATTGGTGATAATCATTAATCTGCTATGAGTGACGGTTAGTGATAAAAATGGTCTGTAAATATTTTTAAAAAATGTTATATTTTTTAATTATTTTACTTGATATCTCACACAATTTCCTTATTTGAAATGAGTTAAATTAATTTAGTAGCAAACTCATTTTCAATAATTATAATTATATTTATAGGAATTAACTTTGATTATTAGTAATTTATCTAAAAAAAATTTTGAAATAATTTCATAAATAAACCTAAACATCCATAAAAATCAAATAACATTCATATGTCCAAATACAGTAATCTCATACCTCTTATTCTTAAGCATTTATTTTCATAGATACTAAGAAAAAAGATCCAAAGAAATAATATATGCTTTTCCACTTTGGTTTAAGCATGTGAATTGAGATGTCTTTAAAATGTATATGTTGTTGAATAAAGTTGGTAGAATGTTTAAATCAATCAAATCAAATTGAAATTTAATTTCAACATTGTGTTTGACATTGACTTGTTTGTTAATGGGGAAAGATAAATTTATATATGATATTACATTTTTATGCATTTGACAAAAGGACCAAAATACCCGAGATGGGAGGACCATGGGACTTCCAAACAAACCTAAAAAGAAAAAAATTATTTCAATGAAATTTGTGATGAAACCTAAAATAAAATGTAGCGAAATCTTATTTTTACTTTTCCTTGTTCAACTTCGATCGCTCTAGGATTAGGAGTTCTTTCAGCTTCGAAAGTTAGGTTAATTGAACAATGGAAGCGTTTTTCTTCTCTTCAAGCGACTTTGAAGGTAATCAAACCATTGAAGCGATTAAGAAAGTCGATTTGGAACAACTCCGATCCAGAAATCGATTCAATTCTAGAGAATCCTAATAGAAATTTGGCCATTCGCTACATATAATCGACTAATCAATCAGTTTTAGATTCCTAATAATTCAATTCTTCTATCGAGGCGGCCAACATAGTGGAGAAGAGGAAATTGCAGGTTCTACTATTAATATTGTCGACTTTGGGCATAACCCTTCATGATTTTGCTTTTGTTTTCACCCAAAAGACCTCATTCCATTAGATATAGTTGTCCTCCCTTATCTAGTCGATGTAAGACTTTGTTTGTGTTCCCAACTAGGGGCGGACTGTACAAGGGACTAGGGGGGCCATGGCCCCCCAATTTTTTTTTTTTTTTTTTTATATATGTAGGTAAAAATATTACCTTCAAATATTTTGTTTTAATATTATGTATACTGGCCCCCAAAACAACTATAATTGCACTCTGTCTTGGTGGTTAGAGGACTAGCCTTTTATCTTCCTACTAGATACACATTAATTTTTTTATATTTTCTTTTGTATTTTTCATTAAATATTTTATATTTTATTCTGTGTTTTTTTTTAAATATTTTTTTTTTTCAAAATCTCTAATAAGTTTAACATTTAATTTTGTGCTTTAAGAATTGTATTAATTTTGCCCCCCCAAAACAACTATATATTTTGTTCACCTCTTTCTCTCTTCTTCCTTCTTCCTCCTCCAATATTGCCGCCGACGACGATGCAATAACAAAAAAAGAAGCCTCCAAACGACGATGCAAACCCTAACTAAAATATCCGATATTTATGTTTTGTTAAAATACTCCGTATTTATAGTGTATGAGTGCGGTGGACGACCGTGAAACAGACCAGAGACGAAATAGAAACCCGAAGATGCTTCAATTTCGTTGAAAATCCTAACCAAACGGTGGCAAAAACAGATCGAAAACGAACAAGGCGACACCCTGAGTACAATATTTTTCAGAAAATCAATTTTGGGAAACATTTAGTTTAAGAAAATTAATAAAAAAAATATATTTTTTTTCTAAAACCCTATCATGCCTTATATTGGGATTAGAGAGTTAAATCTACATATTATCTTATTTTCTATTATTAGACCGACATTATATAATAAAAATTTATATTAAACATTCGTGAAATATCATATATATTATCATCCTATCATTTAGTTTATGACCTAAAGGTTAGTTCGAGCTTGATCCACGTTCGTCTCAAAATCGAAGTTTAACCAAACTGACGACTCCCCATCACCAAAAAAAAAAAAAAAAAAAAAAAACCAACCCGACCACTCATCCGACTCAGTCATTCATTGAATTGAATAGATACCACTCATTTGAATAGTGTATCAATCTGTCAACGGACCAAACATGCTTATTATTGGGCTATAGCTCAAATATACAAGTAAAATATATAATTATTTCCCATTTATAGATTATATTTAAGCTCATTTCAAGCTGAATAGTGAATATATAGAATTATTAGAATCAACTTTGATTATTTAACTAAACAAAAGTTGCTTCTTTAATTAACATATAGTTTAAAAAATTAGTCTTTATCATAAAAATCTCATCAAAATAAAGTGGGGTATTTTTATATTCTTTTTTAAGTGTCTCTAATTTGTTTATTGATGTACATAATTACAAGAAAATTCGTTAAATTTTAACTAGATGTTATATTGTAGAGACTAGATCATTATAAATTTTAAACAATAAAATTAATTTTTTATATACAAGTTTGGTTAAGTAAATTGTCAATAAAGTTAAAGGAATTAAAGAGAATGAGTTTAAGTCAGGGATGACGACCTATCTAGAATTTAATATTTAATTTACACGATAACTAAATGTAGGAGGGATCATAGTTAGGTGAACAAAAATATAAATGCAAAAGTATTTTTAAACCTTTTTAACTTCATTGTTTTTTAAGAAAAAAAAAATCAAAGTGTATCTCTAAACTTAATAAGTTGTATTAATTTTCGCAATAAATTTTTAATTTCATAAATTTGGACTCTAAACTTAGATAAGTATTGCAATTTTTACCATTTCTTCAAATTTTGCTAATTCATTCATTAATTTTAACAATTAATAAAGTAAAAAGTTGTCAATATAAACATAGTTTCAAAATGATGTTATATGTAGTTTTTATTTATTTAAACTACATTTTTTTTTAGTTTGTATTTGTGATTTTGTCTAAATCCTATCAATGGATACTAAATATATTTATAAAATAAAATCAATTCTAAATTATTGTCATTCTAAACAAGTTTAATCGAACTTAACTCAATTGACATAAATTTTATTATAAATTGTGCGTTCGACCAATCGACCATGCAATCTAAGATTCGAATGCCGAAAAGAACCGCTCACTAGCTAGCTGGACTAGTAGATGCCCTATCTCGTTCGCAATCGACCATGCAATCTGAGATTCGAATCTACTACCGATGTTGAACTAAAAAAAAATTGCAACCCTAAACAAGTTAAAAGGTACCATTCCATGAAATTGGAAAGTTGGATAAACATTGATATACTCTGCTAATTTCAGTGTTAAAAATGATCATTTCCTTTTTCTTCTTCGTCTTTTACCGGAATTGTCAGCCTCTTGTTGGAGGGGGAAATTGAACGGTACGCACTGTGGAAGCTTGAATCTGAATGACAGAGATGGCGTGCATATTGATCTCCTCCACCTGATGAAGTTCTTCTATTCAACTCTGATGCTCATTTCTCCTTGCCTGGAAGTGGAATTTCATCTATAAGATCCATTGTTGCAACGTAATCGAAGACCATTGGCCTCCGCCCAATTCTACTGAAATTCTTGCGATTTTGTAAGGGATTGAGTTTGTAATTGGAGTCTGGAGAAGTAGAATCCATGGCTACAGCTACGTGGGAAACTGAGCTCTAATGGCAGGTATCATTTTTGAGTTCATTTCTGAAAAGTCGAAGTTCAAAATTAGAGAGTTAAAAACTAGTGTAATTTGCCTGCAAAACGTATTTATACATATCTGAATTCGAGCCGGATCAGTATTGCTTTGAAGTGAATGTTTGGCGATTGGGGAAAAAGAAGGGACATAACTGAACGGAAGGGAAACGTTTGAGTTAGATTTATCAATGTTTTTGGATGCCCCACATCGTTTCAGCTTTCTATCAGAGTCTTTAAAGTTAATCAGCCGACATCACCACACCCCACTCTTGTTCATCTTCACGTGGGATTTCCCAATTGGTTGTCTGCCTGAATGAAATCTAATTTGATTGAATGAAGCACTGTCAAAATTTCAAATGGGTTTTGGGGAAATTGACTGATTATTAACTTTTCCAACTGTAGTTTCGACTTTGAATACAAGCTTTTTTTGCTCCACAATGCGTATACGGTAGTCAATAATCAATTTTTTTTGGGAAAACTAGAAATCTCTTGCTCGAGATTGGCAATTTTTTTACTGTTTGTTATGTTATTCAATATTCCCATTTCTATTTGCATGAACTGTAGAAAATTAGAGATGCACAAATTTGAAGGAACTGCCAAATCTTTCCGAAATAGGTAATAAAAATGCAAAGATTCAAACTAGTTTTTATTGGGGTAAGTCCATTTTGGACCCAAGTGAATGGCACATGCTTGAGGCAAGCCTTATCTCTTTGCCAGTGGGCTCACACAATCAATACTGCGACAAGAAGTGCCTCCTAACACCGTCACTGTCAGCGACCATGTGAGCTTTCAGCAAATTGGAACCTTCAAGTAACTCACGTGAAGACATTTTGGTGATCACATAATTAACCTCAGCCTCAGTGTTTATTTCTTATTAGGCGAAGACATCATACATGAGTGTATTTGGAGATCTCTCATCTCTTTCCTGTTCTTGTTTATCTTTAATTATTTATCAACTTGGTGATCACTTAATTAACCTCAGCCTCACTGTTTGTTTTGAATTAGGTGAATACATCATACTATTTGCAGATCTTTTATCTCTTTCATGTTCTTGTTTATCTTTAATTATTTATACTTTTTCTGGCTCAAGTAAAATGAGGACTATGAAATTTCAACCCCTTTTTGTTTTCTGGTAGGTAGGGCTAAGTGGGTTTCTGATATCTTACTGAAAACGCTCTAATCTTTACTAGAACCCTCGATAGAGTTCAGATTCTGTATTGATCTCTTGTTGATATTTCCTGGTTTCAGTGATGGTATTATTTTATGACGGTTGTTGTGAAGTCATATAAGTTCGTCTCAGATCTATTATACTCTTGAAGCTGCTCCGATCATATTTGCAACAGTTCTTGTGCGTTTATTTCCTCTGTCTCTCTTTTTATTAACTTGTGATTGTAAATTAAGCTCATGATTGGTTTTGACTTTTGAGTTGTTGAGACAGCGTTGGGACACTGTCCTAATTTGAGACTGATCAACTTGATAATCTGGGCTAGTGATGACCCTTTTTTCTGTTACCGGTTTACTGCTTATTCCTCTACTGGGATTTTGTAGTTCATAGTTTTCTTTGACTGGAATTTCTATATCATTCTGTTAAGAGTACTTTCCAACTGATTTTGCTAAAACCATATGTTGAATTACTTGCTTCTGTTGTGGTGTTTCTGATTTGTGATTTGATTTGAGTCATCTCTGATTGGTTGTTATGAATTTGATTGACAGCAATTGGGGGGACCATCTGGAATCATTGGTGTTCCTCACATAGATTTGCATTTCTGAGATGTTGAGAAGGTTTTAACCTTTTTGTAAATGGATGCTGGAAGTTCTGAATCCCCTAATATGGGTTGCAACAAGACCATAGTATGGTTTCGGAGAGACCTTAGGATCGAGGACAACCCTGCTTTAACTGCCGCTGCTAGAGATGGTTTTGTATATCCTGTGTACATATGGTGCCCTAAAGAGGAGGGGCAATTCTATCCTGGTCGGGTATCGAGATGGTGGTTGCAGCAATCCCTTGCCCATTTAAAACAGTCATTGAAATCTCTTGGTGCTGACCTTGTGCTGATGAAAACTCAGAGTACTATTTTCTCTCTTTTGGAGTGTATCAATGCTACTGGGGCAACAAAAGTAGCATTTAACTGTCTCTACGGTACGTATGTTTCCTTTCTAGGTTTCTTTTCTTGCTTGAGATTTGATGGTCTTTTCAATATGACTCTTCTAATGCATTTAATTTATTGCATTATGTGTATCATATAGCTCTTGGAAATTCTGTGTAGTGGAATTGTCATTACATTGTAATGTGCTTCGCCTGCTCGATGTTCTCTTGTCTTTCCTAGATAAGAGTTGCAGTTGATTGAGTTGTAGTTTTGTAGTGGATTATCAGGCTTCTTTGGGATTTCCTGTGCATGTTACTTTAAGTTGATGAATAAAATATTTGCTTTTTCTACGAGGACAAAAGTCCTGTAAACTTCTAGTGGCAAACCTTACCAAACTTGGTGCGGATAGATAACTTCATTACTACCCAGTTGGAAGGTTGGGGGGAAAAATGGAGGGGAAAAAATCTCAAAATTCATTACTACCTAAAAGTTTGTCATAAAGTCAGCAGTTGGCTTCACAACGACACGTTAGAGTGCGAATTAACCAGGAAAAAGTTGATTGGGAATCACATGCATTTAAATTAGCAAAACAGGAGGAATTCATAGATAATCTTAGAAGTTCTAGATGATGCAAATTTAAAAATAACAAATAAAAAATAAACAGAAGAAAGAGGACGGTATGTTAAATATAACCACACAGTTTGTGAACTATTATCTTTTTCACATCAAGCAAAAAAATGTGAAAACTGATACTTTGTTCAAATTTGTAGGGATGCCGTCAATGAGTATGGACACAACATAAATCACCATCAATTCAAGGTAGATATTGTATAAAATACACAAATCATGATACTAAATTATCTTCACTTAACTGGTGAAGAGGAACCCTCGTAGGAAGTTAATTATCTCATTTTATAAATTCCTCCACTATAAGAGGAGGTTTCAATCTCAAGCAATCACATTTTGGAATGGGGCCTGGTAAATTAAATAGCTTTAGCATCTTCTCCTTGATGTAGGGTCGAATAAATAGGTTTAAAGGAATTCTTCTTGCCTCTGTGTTTAGGACAGTGCCTGTGTCAAAATAGGGGGATATCAAGATCATTCTACTAATGGTTAACTTTTCATCTCAGATCCCATTTCACTTGTCAGAGACCACAATATTAAAGAAAAACTAGTTGAACTCGGAATTTCTGTGCAGAGCTACAATGCAGATCTTCTATATGAGCCATGGGACGTATATGATGAAAATGGGAATGCTTTTACGACCTTCAAGGAATATTGGGATAAATGTCTACTTTTGCAAAAGGAATTTGTTTCAATTCTCCCTCCATGGAAACTACAGCTGGCTGCAGGTACATTTCTGACAGTATATATGTGATAGCTGAATTATTCCTCCTAGATGATACGTTCTCTGATGCTTCTAGCCTTCTAGGATTGATATTTGTGATACTTTTGGAAGAGAGATAGTAAGTAGTAAGAAGCTGCATTGCTATTCTGACAGAATTTTAGAATTAACAGAATAGTAATGCTGCCTTTCCAATGCTTAGCTTCTGAAATATTTGTTCTGTAGATACTAGATACGCATGCAACTGCAAAGGAGCTTACTGTGAAACTACTAGAACTCTGTAGAGCATTGTCTTAAGAGCTTCTCTCCTGTTTTAATCTTGACAGGAACAGTGGGAAGTTGTTCCATTGAGGATCTAGGTCTTGAAAATGAATCAGAGAAATCTAGCAATGCATTACTAGCAAGAGCTTGGTCTCCAGGCTGGAGCAACGCTGATAAGGCTCTGGCTGAATTTGTAGAAAATCATCTGCTAGAATATGCGAAAAATAGGCAACAGCTTGGTGGTAGCTCCACATCTCTACTGTCCCCATACCTACATTTTGGGGAAGTAAGCGTTTGCAAGGTTTTCCAAAAAGTGAGAATGCAACAGATATTGTGGGCGAGAGAGGGAAACTCTGTAGGGGAACAAAGCACAAATCTATTTCTCAGGGCTATCGGGCTCAGAGAGTATTCCCGTTATATATGTTTCAACTTTCCATTCACCCATGAGAGATCGTTGCTGAGCAGCCTGAAGTTCTTCCCTTGGAATGCTAGCCAGGATAACTTTAAGGCTTGGAGGCAGGGTCGAACCGGTTACCCATTGGTTGATGCAGGAATGAGAGAACTTTGGGCAACTGGATGGATACATAACAGAATAAGAGTGATTGTTTCTAGCTTTGCAGTTAAAGTCTTGCTTCTTCCCTGGAAATGGGGAATGAAGTATTTCTGGGACACTCTGTTAGATGCAGATTTGGAAAGTGATATCCTTGGTTGGCAATATATTTCTGGGAGTTTGCCCGATGGCTATGAGCTTGAGAGATTGGACGATCCACAGGTATGTTTACTTTCTTTACGTTTAAAAGCACTAATAGTAGACTACACATATCAAACGTACCTTTATGAACTTAAGTGTCTTCAAGATTAAATTCGATTTCTCGCCTAACTTAATGTTGGAAGCATGTGGTAGATATAATAAAGAAAAATAGAACAATAGAAATATTTGTAATCCTTCCTAATAGACAAACTTGCTTTACAAATTTTCTCACGTCTCTTTTACTTTTCTTCTCCAAGTACTTAAATCCAGTGATACCAAAAGGCAAAAACCATAGAACACTAAATGGGAATTTTCGAAGTCACAGTGACTCTATCTGACATTTAGCGACATCTAATATTAAAATGTGTTTAATTTCCAATTCTTAATATATTTCTTCCCATGCCACATGAGAACACACTCCATTTATTTTCGCATACAACTTTGTTTGAGGATTCCAAAGAATGGCCTCATTTTTATTGTTATTATATTTCGTTATGATGACTCAATGACATGGTACAGGTGTCATTCTCATGCTAGCTAGCCATTTTTCATATCTCTGATCTCAAGTTTAGGAGAAAGAAGTTCCTAACTTCCTACAGTTGTTTAATGATGAAGTTGGTAGGAGTTTGTTGAAATGTTTTATTAGATCATTGCAGTCTAAAATTTCAAAATTTTGCATCATCCATCGGGCATGGGCTTTGGTTTTCATGCCCTTTTATATTGTAACTGCAGCTCCATTTTGTAAATCTCCTGCAGGCTCCTAGTAGAGTCGTTTCGTTTTCTGTTTCCTCATACTCCTGTACATCTTTTACGTTGTACTGATAATATTCAGTTTCTTATTCATAATTAAAAGGAAGAAGAAGATAATTGGTTGGCATATTCCAGTAACTTAAGAAAAAACTCTATTACGAGGCCTCGTTCTCGTTGTACCAAGAAGTATCAAGTTTAGTGTTGACTGTGTTGGTGTATTGCTGTTTAAGGATGACCAAGTCAACTTGACAGCCAGTAAATTGGATAACACTCTACTTCTTTATCTCATCATGCTAATTATACATTCTTGAACTCAGATCCAAGGCTCCAAATTTGATCCAGATGGAGAATACATCAGGCATTGGCTGCCTGAGCTTGCACGAATGCCAACCGAGTGGATTCATCACCCTTGGGATGCACCTCAGACTGTCCTACAAGCTTCAGGAGTTGAGTTAGGTTTAAACTACCCAACACCAATAGTTGAGTTAGATTTGGCTGTTGATCGATTGACAGAAGCCATAGTCAGAATGCGGGAAATCGAAGCAGCTGATGGGGCAAACTCAAATGGTACAAATGAAGTTGTTATGGATAATGCAGATAGGGTTCAATGCATAGGTACTACAAATGTTGTTGCAGAGGCAAAAACTTGTGCTACTAATTCTTCTAATGATCAGAAGGTACCCACCTTTCAAAATTCAAAGGTTAATAATCCGTTGAGTAGGAAGCGGTCCATAGCCATGGAAGAGAAAGGAAAATTTCAGTATAATAATATTCGCAACAACATACAAAATGAAGGACCCATGGAAGAGAAAGGAAAATTTCAGTATAATAATATTTGCAACAACATACAAAATGAAGTTGGGACCTTCAAATCAGACGAAGATTTATGCTCTACTGCTGAATCTTCATCATCTAAGAAACCAACCACCAGCAGAACTACTTTTTCTGTTCCTCAGTTTTGTTCCTCGTCAAAAGGGATGCCACAGTCATCTGAAGAAACTACTGATAGAGGAAAGTTCAATCAATGATTGTAAGTTTTCGATTACTTCAGCAGTTTTACAGAAGCTAATGATTGAATGCTAATCACAATATGGTTTTAAATCTACACCAGAACCGTAACCTGCGGCATGCGCCGCATTTTGATGTTGTGGGCATGCAAAACTTCTCTTGGATTATATCTTCTACACAATATTCTGGATTCTGAAACCTGATTTTACTCTTGGATTTCAGCTTTTCTGATTTGTTCTGAATGTGCAAATTTTCTATCAAATTTATGCAGGAGCTACAGAATGATAATGACAATAGATCTACCACAGCGATTGTTGGCATGTGCGCACCGAGGTTGGTACACTTTTCGATCTCTAAGGTACCGAGTATAGATGCCTTCTTCCATCTATTTGTACATATAAACAAATATACTCGCAATACATAAAAGTGTGCACAACTTTTTTTGCAACTTTGTCTAAATATTTGCAGTTAGCCATTGTAATGCCTGTTCAAGTCCTCTCGAGTTTCTCGACCATGTCGTGGTATTGAAGCATATACCATTCAAATTTGTGTCGGTTACTTTTAGGAGCAGATTTTAGTCACTGTAACTGAGAAATAAGATATATTTCACAAAACATTTAGTTTGCTAGCTTGCTAGAGAAGACCCATGCCATGGTGATGAGTCTCTATGTATAATTGAAGCTTTGGAATGAAATTTGTAGAATTTGTAGATTCAAATATCTCAAGTCTTGAATTTAAATTTTGATAAGCTTGAAATATCAATAGTTCTATGTGTTTCTTGATGTCGAAATATTATATTCTTAGGTGATTGTTCGATGAGATTTGTTGCATTCCATGAGTTGCTACTATATGTATGTATAGGTTTCAGTGTGGTCAAGCCAACCTCAGTCTCAATTATTATATTTTCGACCAAAATGTCGTTTAAAAAAAAAAAAAATTGTCAAGAAAAATGTTGAATTATCTTCCAGATGAATTAGTTTGGTGAAAAAATCCAGCTTACTCCAAAGTGCTATTGTTTTGGCTTACTATTTCATTACGAAAATGGAACTATGTTTGTATCTCATCTCACCTAATTGAAATCACTTTTGTCATGTTTAAAATTATTTCAAAACATGTTTTCAATAATTTGAAATCAATTTTGATGGTATGAAAATTGCGTTTAAAAATGTAAAACCACCTGACTTTGCAATCTTTCTATAAGACTTTACACATTTTAAGAAATTTTCATTTTTAGCCTTTCTTGGTGCAATCCTAGTCAGGATCGAACGCCGAGATTTTTACTTTTCGATGGGCCAAACGTAAACTGAGTTATAATTCATCTATATTGAAATGTATTTCATCATTGTCAATTGATTTTTATTTTAACAATTTCAATAGAGGTTGTCTGGGACTGACTGAGTGAGTTATTATAGTTGTAAATAATAAATATTATTAAAATCAGTATAATTATTTTATTGACTGTGAATTATAATAGTCGGTGGATCAAACGTTATAGTAACTTAATCCATTCAACTTCAAGTTAGTGGTCGCATTGAGTTTACACTTTTTCCTAGATATGATTTATTAATTTTCTTCTTCAAAAAATATATGTATCATTTTTCTTAACAACTCCTTACATTACCGTTTACTGATTTTGATGGAAAAATTATATTTATTAAATTAATGATGTGACAATATTTGAAAAAATCTAATCGTCTCCTTTTTCAATCTCTATCTTCTCCCTCGCCCCATGCTGGTCATGAACAAAAAATAATATATTGTACAATATAATTGCAAATACATGGTACAAATGAACAAAAAAAAATAATATATTGTACAATATAATTGCAAATACATGGTACAATTGAATCAATCACGATCATGCGTGAGTATGACTCAACTGATATATGTATGTGTTGACGGTCAAGAAATTTGAGGTTCAAATTTTTCACCCCAATGTACTTAAAAAAAAATTGAATCAATCATTCTCCATTTGAACAGTGTTTCAAATAATTTAAATCTGTAATTAGTTGCAAGATATTTTAGTTCGAATCGATTTTTGACTTTCGATCTATTTTTAATTTTTGACTATTTTTCTTATTAAAAACATAATCGACATTCACGAAAAGTGCCTATTAAAAAAGGACTCTCCATACTCCAAAATAAAATTGTGCTTAAGATTAAATATCAAATTGATAATGACCTAAAAATTTATGAATCATTTGACAGATTTAACCTCATGTTTCACATTAAAAATAGACTTATAAGTTACATTTTACCTTTATAAATTTTATTCTCGTTTCATAAACACAAAGTTGTTTCCTAGCGCCCATGGCCTAATGGATAAGGCGTCTGACTTCTAATCAGGCGATTGTGGGTTCGAGTCCCACTGGGCGTGCTTTATTTTATATTTTCAAATATATTTCTGAAACCCGAGAGACCAAAAATGAACCTTATACTCGGGATTGAGACACATCTTTATGTCAGTTATGTTCGGTTGTGGGGTGTTCATAATTATTAAACATTTAAAAAAAAAAAAAAATCACAAATTTTCAAATCCCATTATTCCCATTCTCCTCCCCGTCAATTCCTCCAAAGACTTCTCAGATTCCGGCGCCAACAAAGTAATCAAAGCATTCTTCTTCACCCCAATCCCACAATCGCCCCCGCCGATATCCCATGGCACGTCGACCTCAGCCGCGCCGGAAACATCTCCGCCGCCACAATAAACGTCGTCGAATTCGGCTTCTCCTTCCAGTGATTGCAAAGAAACGCCAAAGCAAACATGAAGATCAACTGAATCACGAATCTTCCAGTGATTATGTTAGTATAACCATTAATACCCAATACCCATATTTGAATTTACCTTATTTATGATTATCGTTTTGAATTTTCCATACCCAGAATTCCCATTGCGTGCAAGTTCAAATTAAAATTCTTGAATCCCGCCCGAATTTCCATAAATTCCCTTTTCTCACTCCTTCTCCATCTAGAATCTTTCAGTTACCATCTCTGAAGTTGAAGAAAGCGCATTCCGGTTGCCATGACGGCGGAGAAGAAGCGGCCACTGGAGAACAGCACCGCCGGCAATGTGGACCAGATTCCGGCAGCACCGGAGAAAACAATCGAAGAAATGTACCAGAAGATGACTCAACTCGAGCATATCCTTCTCAGGCCAGATACCTATGTTGGGTCAATCTTAAAGACCACCCAAAACCTCTGGGTTTACGAGAATGACAAGATGGTCCACCGAACCGTCACTTATGTACCTGGTCTCTACAAGATCTTTGATGAAATTTTGATCAATGCTACAGATAATAAGCAGAGAGACCCCTCGATGGACTCTCTCAAGGTTGAAATTGATGTTGAACAGAACTGTATCAGTGTGTTCAACAATGGAAATGGACTTCCGGTTGAGATTCATCAGGAAGAGAAGGCTTATGTGCCTGAGTTGATATTTGGACATCTCTTGACTAGTAGTAATTATGATGATTCTGAGAAGAAAACCACTGGTGGACGTAATGGCTACGGTGCCAAACTTACCAATATATTTTCGACCGAATTTGTGATCGAGACGGCTGATGGAAAACGCCTCAAGAAGTACAGGCAGGTATAATTTGTGCAGAGCAATCATGTAGTTTATGTATTAACTTAACTGATTGGTTAGTAGACTTTCATCCTATTCCATGTGCATATTTCTGTAATTCTGAAGTGTCTTTTAGTTTCGAGGTTCTATTTTTGTGCTTCAAGCGCTATAGTGTATGATGATTCTTACTCTTTTGAAATCAGCCTCATTTTAAAAAGATAGTTTCCTCCTGTCATGAATCTATCTTTCTGTCATCCATATAAGACTTTCGAAGTTCTTTGAAGTTAGCTTTCTTTGCACTAGTATGATAATCTGAACTTCTTTTAGTAAGAGCTGGGAAATAATATCGAGTATGTTTATTTTGTATATGGAAGGTATTCTTTGATAACATGGGGAAAAAATCTGAGCCGATCATAACAGAGTGCAAGGAGGGTGAAAATTGGACCAAGGTGACTTTTAAGCCTGACTTGGCAAAGTTTAACATGACTCGTCTTGAAGATGATGTTGTTGCACTGATGAAAAAGAGGGTGATGGATTTGGCCGGATGCCTTGGAAAAACCGTGAAGGTTGAGCTGAATGGACAAAAAGTCCCTGTGAAATCGTTTCCAGAATATGTAGATCTCTACCTCAAATCGACATCGACACTCTTGACAAAACCTCCAAAAAGGTAGACTGGTTGAAATTTCTGCTTGCGAAATTTAATGTTTATCTTATGTATTATGCTTGGCATAAGGGTTTATTAATTCTTTTAGGTGTCATTTTAAGCCTAATGAGAGATGGGAAATTGTGGTGACCGTAAGTGAGGGGCAATTTCAGCAGGTATCTAACTTTTGAATTAATAGGATCACTACAACTACACTGAACATTGTAAGTTCTTACATTGGTAATTGGTGTTTTGTTGAACAGGTTAGCTTTGTGAACGGAATTGCAACAATAAAGGGTGGGACTCATGTTGATTACATCACTAATCAGATAACAAATTATGTAATGAATGTTGTAAATAAGAAAAATAAGAATGCTGACGTGAGGGCCCACTCTGTCAAGAGTTATTTGCGGGTTTTTATCAACGCTCTCATTGATAACCCTGCCTTTGACTCCCAAACCAAGGAAACTTTGACAATTCGTCAAATCAGTTTCGGTTCTAGATGCGAACTTACGCCAGAGTTTTTGAAGAATGGTATGCACGCATAAATCACTAACATTCTACATAAATGCAGGTTCATTATTTCAAGTGTAAGATATTGATTATGTAAATATTACATTCCAGTGACCACGAAATCTGGAATTATGGATAACGTTCTCTCGTGGGTTAAATTCAAACAAAGCAAGGACCTGCAAAAAACGGATGGAACAAAAACAGAAAAGATTTGTGGTATCGAAAAGTTGGAGGATGCCAATTGCGCTGGAGGGAAAAATTCAGAAAAATGTACTTTGATTTTGACAGAAGGAGATTCAGCCAAGGCCCTTGCGGTAAGTTGTCATTTTTTCACTTGCAGATTCACGTCTTTCTCTCTATCTAAATGACTTATAATAACTTGGTTGTTGTCTCATATAGATGGCCGGGCTTGGTGTAGTGGGACGAGATTTCTATGGCGTCTTCCCACTGAAAGGTAAATTTCTCAATGTGAGGGAAAAGAGTAGCAAAGATATCACAAATAATAAAGAAATTCAGTACATCAAGCAAATTGTTGGACTTCAGCAAGGGAAGGAATACAACAATGCTAAGGGTTTGAGATATGGCCATTTGATGATTATGACCGATCAGGTCTGATGGCTTATGATTTTTATGTCCATTTATGTTTTCACTTGTGTGCTATTTCTACTTGTTTTTGTTCAACAAGTGGTTAACGTCAATGCTTATCCACAGGATCATGATGGTTCACACATTAAAGGACTCTTGATCAACTTTATTCATTATTTCTGGCCTTCTCTCCTAAGAGTGCCGTCTTTCTTGGTTGAGTTCATAACGCCTATTGTCAAGGTTGGTATGCTTCGTCGATTAGTCCTTGCTCATTAGCGCGTTTGCTAAAAGGTACGGCTTTTCACTCTTTTGACCTTTGCAGGCTACTCATAGGAATGGAACTGTTTTATCATTTATACCATGCCCGAGTACGAGTCTTGGAAAGAGAACTTGAGGGGCAATGCAAGTGGCTGGTCAATCAAGTACTATAAGGTCAGTCTTCTAAGACTTAAATATAGTAACTTCATTGTGTAAGTTGTATTTCTTCAAATTCTGTTTGAAAAGATATTAATGTTTCAATGCATTAATTCTTCAACTTCATTGTGCAAGTTGTATTTCTTCAAATTCTGTTTGAAAAGATATTAATGTTTCAATGCATTAATTTGTTGTCCTAATTGCGCAGGGGTTGGGAACAAGCACATCGAAAGAAGGAAGAGAGTACTTTGAACAACTGGAAAAGCACAAGAAAGATTTTATTTGGCAAGATGACCTTGATGGAGAGGCCATTGAACTTGCGTTCAGTAAGAACAAGATTCAAGAGAGGAAAAATTGGCTCCGTCAATTTGAGGTAAGAAGTTTCATGAGTTAGCCCATGTTTTTTTCGCCTTTGCAAGGAGTTTATTGTGTTACTAATGTCACTCTCTTCTGTAACGCTTGCAGCCTGGTACCCATCTAGATCAGACAGAAAAATTGATAAAATACAGTGACTTTGTCAACAAGGAGCTTATATTATTTTCAAGGGCTGATTTACAAAGGTCTATTCCCTCAATGGTTGATGGTCTCAAGCCTGGCCAGAGGAAGATCCTTTTCTGTTCTTTCAAGAGGAACTTTATCAAAGAAGCAAAAGTTTCTCAATTTGCTGGTTATGTATCTGAGCACTCTGCTTATCATCATGGTGAGGAGAGTCTTGCTCGCACCATCATTGGTATGGCACAGGACTTTGTTGGCAGCAACAACTTAAATCTTCTTCTACCAAATGGACAGTTTGGCACTCGGAACCGTGTAGATAACCCCCTCATTTCTTTGAACTTTGAATGAACTCGTCAAATTGTAATTTTATTGTCATTGACTTATTTTGAAAATCACTTTTTTTTTCTCCAGGGAGGCAAAGATCATGCAAGTACTAGGTACATTTACACTAAGCTTTCAAATGTTACACGGTTCCTTTTCTCGAAAGACGACGACAAACTTCTTAACTACTTAAATGAAGATGGTCAATCGATTGAACCAACCTGGTAAAATCTCTTCCTTTTCGCTGCTCCACTATAATCCAATTTTCCCTTTTTAAGAAAAAAAAATTTGCACAAGGCTTAGCGTTGTCATTTTAATCTTTTTCTTTTGAGAAATTTTAGGTATATGCCTATCATACCAATGGTTCTTGTCAACGGAAGTGGAGGAATTGGAACGGGGTGGAGTTCGTACATTCCAAATTATAATCCTAGAGATATCATTAGAAATATAAGGCGCACGTTGGACGGGGAAACAATGTTGCCAATGGATCCCTGGTATAGAGGTTTTTCAGGAACTATAGAGAATACTGCCACTAAAGAAGAAGGTACTAGTTACACTGTTTGTGGAATTATCGAGGAAGTCAGCAATACGAAGTTGAGAATAATTGAACTGCCAGTCCGCCAATGGACTAATAAATATAAGGATTTCCTTGATTCTATCACGAGAGTTGAATACAAGAATGACAAAGACAAAGAAAAAGCAGCGAAGAATCCTTTTATTGAGGTAGAGAAATGATAACACGCACATTCCTATGTAAAAGCGTCTCTTGCATTTTTCTTTTTCCATTGTGCACTAAGAAAATCTACTCGTCTTGATATGCAGCAAGCTGATCATCACAGCGATGACAAAAATGTCTCCATTGATGTTTACTTGACGGAGGAAAACATGATACTGGCCATCCAGGAGGGTTTGCTGGAGAAATTCAAATTAACTACAACGTTCAGCACGAGCAACATGCATTTGTTTGATGCAAATGGCGTCCTTAAGAAATATAACACCCCAGAACAAAGTATGTTGTGTTGATTTATTTATATGTACAATACCCGGATTTTTTTTATTGTTCAATCCTAATATTATAGGTGTTAAGTTTTGTGAACTAACTTATAGGAATATTATTAAGGGTATATTACTAACATATACAATACTAATTTTTTTTTATTGTTCAATCCTAATAGTTGTTAGAGTTCTATAACAGATAGGAATGTTATTAAAGGTATATTAGTAATTAGTTAGAGAGCTTGGTATGATATTTGGTTATAAATAGAGGGAATGACTAATGAGAAAGGAGGAAGTTAGGCAATTGTTGGGTTTGAATGATATCTCAATAGAGGAGGTTCTAAGTACCTCGAATATTTAGGGATGTTAATATTGTAATTCTGATATCTTTTATATTGTAATATAATTGGTTCTATCACTAACTCAAAATATAATTATTTTGCAGTTCTGGAGGAATTTTTCCCCCTTAGACTTGAATTCTATGAGGAAAGAAAGGTGAGTATCCTTGTATCTTTTATATAATTTTTTGACATCAGGCATTGGCAAACCATGATTTTGACGAAGTTGTTCATTTCTGATTGGCAGAGGACTCTTTTGGAAAACCTTGAAATGGAGTTGCTGAGACTGGAAAACAAGGTTAGGTTTATCCTTGCTGTTGTGAATGGAGAGATAATAGTGTGCAATAGAAGAAGAGTTGATTTGTTCCATGAGCTTCAAGCGAAAGGCTTTACTCCCTTTCCGAAGAAGATTAAATCTGTTGAGGCGGAGGTTGTTGGGACGTCTAATGAAAGAAATGAATCAAAGGAAAGTCCGGAAGTAAAAGGGGAACGACGAACGAGTTAGTGATTACGAGTATCTACTTGCTCTGTCAATTGGAAGCTTGACCACTGAGAAGGTTCAGGAGCTATGCAATGTAAGAGACAAGCTCAAAGAGGAAGTGGAAGATCTGAGGAAGGCAACTCCCAAGTCTTTGTGGCTGAAAGATCTTGATTCTCTTGAGAAGGAACTTGATGTAAGATGAAAGAAACTAATAATTTCATTCATATTTCACATACTTATCTGCTACATTTTGCTTAAGTATTTAATTGTAATACAGGATATGGATAGAAATGATGCTCATGCAGAGGAGGCAAGAAGACAGCAGATAATCAAAGGAAATAACTTAGTAAAGCCAAAAATATCTAGAAATGCACCAAAAGCTCCACCTAAGTGTAAGAAAACCACCAATTCAGAAACTGTCACAGAAAGTATGGACACAACATCTAGTTCTACAACAAAAAATGTTGGTAAGTTCTTGAATCATCCTATTAAGAATCTCCATTGTTTGTTTGTTTTTATTTTCTTTGCATATTATTAACCTCAATGATTTTTCACTTCACAGCAAGTAATGCGGTGGTGAAGCCCAAAGGAAAAGCAACTCCAGAAAAAGCTCCTGTTAAAAAGGTAACAACTGCTCATTCCATTTTAGTTGTCCTTTAAAAACTCCCCCATCATCATCATTGATCACTTGGAAATAATATGACTTTGTTTTATTGTGGAACAGCCGCACGGTAAAGCTATAGTTATCAACGATGATGGTGAAGACGACGTCGAAGTGCTCGAGCTTAAAGAGCGTCTTGACGCCTACAAAATTGATTCATCTCCTGATCGATCCGAAGGTAAAATAATTCACTCATTGTTGAACTACCACTAAACAGGAATTTACATAATATAACAAGTGACTAACAAATGACTATCAATATTAATTGGAAAGTAATCGACATCACAAAAGTTCAAACTTAGATCCTTTATCACGTAAAAGGTAAAACTACACTAAATCTAAAAGTTACGTTGAGACTCATATTATCACGTAAAACTATCATTAAACTTGGAAGTTACATTGGATTCATATTATCACATAGTCAAAGTAAGCTTAGCTAGCGGTAATTGACATGTATTCCTTCCCTTGAGGTCGGAGATTCAAATCCCTCCTAATCCCATTTGTATATTAAAAAAATAAAAAATCATATTATCACGTAAAACGTCAAAGTTATGTTGAGATTCATACTCTTTTAACACTGTAAAGTTGTAGGTGCCCTTGGTTGTAAATCAGGTCTCAAAAGTTCAAACTTAAGTTGTTAAGTTGTGTGTGCTGGGGTTTCTGAAGATCATACAAAACTGATGATGACCTTCTTTTTCATTTTTCGGTTTCAGCCATGGAGACTGAAGTGCCGGCCAAGAAGAGAGAACCTAGCAAGAGAGCAGCTGCCAAGAAGAAAACTAATGCAAAGTCTGCTCAGACTTCCAACAACGACGACGAGGACATCGAATTAAAGGAGATAGCCCCTCCGACAGCCAAGAAGGGAGGAGGAGGAAGAAAGACAGCTGCAAATGCCAAAACAACCAAGCCCCCGCAGCAGCGAAGAAGCGAGAGCCAGTGGCTAAGTTGGGGCAGAAATCGATAACTCAAATGCCGGAGTCGGCGGAGAACTCCAGCTTCTCGCCAGAGAAGAAAGTGAGGAAGATAAGAGCATCTCCTTTCAACAGGAAAAGTGGGTCTATCCTGGGAAGAGTTGGGTTAGAAGAAGGTGGAAATGAAGAGAATATGATGGGTTCTCCTTCTGAGACGACTGAAGAAACCGCCGGATTTCCGCCGGAGAGAGGAAGATCAGAGAGTGCCAATGGAACTCCGGTGAGATATGTGGTTATTGATTCAGACAGTGAGTGAGCCAGTTTCTGAGGATTCGGATATCAATGAAGAAAAGATGACGAGATTGATGAAGATTGAAGAAGCCTCTTTGTATAGAGAACCTTTTTTCAGGTGAGAAATTTATGTTGTTGGCTCTATCTGTCTTCTGGGTGTCTTATTGTGTATTTGCATTTAAGCAGTAGAAATTAGGATGTATAGCATACTCAATTATGGCCTATAAATTAAGCAATGAGTTTCACAGCCCCACTGTTCGTCAAAGGCTTTTAGTGGTGTTTGCCGCCATGTTGAAAGTTCAAAATTATGTTCCCAAAAGAAAAGTTGAATTATGACGAAAATATCCATATCCATATCGAGAGTTCAATTTTACGGATATATACATAGATATATCAGTGAAATATCGATATCGACAGATAATTCTGTAAATCAATTTTTTTAAAAAAAATATTTAAATTAATAATTAAGTTTATTTTACTTTCAAACTAAGTTATAGATTTTGTTATTAGTATCTATATCCATATTGAGATTAATAGATGATATTTTTTAAGTTTTACGAGTATTTATAAAAGATATTTGAGATATCCATTAATATCTATATCGAAACCTTCGATTTACTGATATATCAATGGTCGACATATCGACAAATATTTTCATCCTTAGTTTGGAAGAACAAGGAAGAGTTGGTTTGATTTGGGGGCAACTTTCTTTTTCTTTATATTTCTGTTTGGGAAATCTCCCCATTGAATGAGAGCCTTTTCCCATGTGATCAAAGACTCACAGTTTAATCAAGTTTTTTTTTTTTTTTTTTTTTCAGCGATTGGCATTTTTTTTTTGTAATTAGCTTCATTCTACAAACTAATTTAAATAAAATTTAGTTACATAATATAAAAAATATATAACATGTATTAAAATATATATAAAAAAAAGTTATTTATCAAAAGTCTACCTTACCTAATACAAGTAAGTTTCGATGCAAAATTAAAAACACTAGTAAAATATTTTTATTCATCAAATGTTGCCCAAATTTGAAGTGTAATGTCATCTTTTACTTGAGTCATTCCGCCTTAAATGATGTTGACTCGGATCCAACTCAATTATATACTCTGTAAATGTCGTAGTTGTAAAATATTATAGTGAGACTAAATGCATGTTTTAGTGAGTGAAATATATATTTGCAAAATTCTAAGTAGTTCATACTCAAAACTAACAAATGTATAATTATATATTGAAAAAATTAAATAATATATAACTATACATATTGAAAAATTTAAAATTTAAAATCAAAATGATATATAAAAAATACTGCAAAATTAAGCAATAAAATAAAAAGAAAAAATGTTCTACCTTGGCCCGAAGCCTGAATCTCTAAGATCGAGAAGACCAATATGCTAGCTGGAATGAAGGATCGAGGAAGACGATTTTACCGACTATGTTTATGCGGACTTAAATTTTCAATTGTTTGCGAATACTAGTTATTTGCCTTCCGTTAAATGTTCTTGATATGTCAAACCGAGCATAATTCAATTGACATAAGGTTGTGCTCTTGACTAAGAGGTATTGAATTGAATCCCCACATTAATTAAGTACCTTTGTAAAAAGAAAAATGTTTTTAACAGGTTGAAAGTATATTTATTCATTTTTCGAATTTTGCCCTCGCCATTAATGCATTAACCTGTTTTTTTATTTAGATTTTTCTTTTCCTTTTTCAAGTACATTTCAAGATCTTTACTCTCTTTTATTTAATTAGGTATTGATACATGATTTTTGCGTGGTTTTGAGAGCAATCGACTTTACTTGTTTCTTGTGTTTCATGTTAAGTTCAAAAGTTCTAAGTGAACCCATTAGTTGATTATATGCTTTCATGTTATCAAGATCTTTACTCTCTTCTATATCGCCTAATCTTAGGCGAAAATCTTTTAGGTAAAGATACAAGTTTAGAATCAAGCATTTTCTCACCTATAAGGCAAAATGCTCATTTGCAATATCACATAGTTTGGTATAAAAAATCAGATAATGATTCATTTTCTAGTATACTTCAATTTTCCAAAGCGAGCATAGCTCAGCGGGCATATGTATGTGTTAACGACCAAGAGGTCTGTGGTTCGAATCCCCCCATCCCCAATGTACTAAAAAAAAAGAATGTCTCACACCTCTTTTGCAGTTTCACATGTTGATATAAGTTTGATTTGATTTGAATCCACACAATGGAATATTAAGGCTTTGATGTTATAGTTGTTAGATGGTTTATCTTCCTCAACCGTCCACTTATTGGGATGTAAAACATAAGAGATATAAATAAACTGCTGAATAACAAATTAAATATATCTCAACCTCCCCCTTCACAGGTTAGAATCAATACAATAATAAAAAGATAAAAGGGAAAAGAGAACGACACCAAGAGATATATTGGTTCGTCCCGATTTCGGGACTACGCTTAGTTTTCTGCAGCTGCAGGTTCTATAATATGATGAAGATTACAAGAGATCCTTCAACTCGTGCGACAAAACTCTCTCCTATTCACTTCCAAGTACCACAACCCAGTAGTTTGGAATAAACATCGAAGAAGAAACCTTAAACCTGAACTAGAGTAATTATCAATACAATTCGCAATCAAAAACTAATTCAAGCTATTGCCGCAGAAGAGGTCCCTCAACTCGGCTGGGTCTTCAACCTCTCCAGATTTGCTTTGCGCGACGCACACACGCACACACACACAAAAAAAAAAAACAAGAACGGGTTAAATAACATTCTTAAATTCAGAGTTAATCTCGACACACACACACACAAATTTGAAACAAACAACAAGAACAGGTTAAATAACATTCTTCAATTCTCTCGTTAATAACTCTATGTTTATCTCGACACACACACACTAATTTGAAACAAACAACAAGAACGGGTTAAATAACATTCTTAAATTCTCTCGTTAATAACTCTATGTTTATCTCGACACACACACACTAATTTGAAACAAACAACAAGAACCGGTTAAATAATATTCTTAAATTCTCTCGTTAATAACTTAGCGACTTGCTTTGGTACCAATTGTAAGAACATAATTCTTGTTTATTGTAAATAAATTTATGTTTATCTCGATTTACTTGATAAACTTATAATCAAGAATTTAATTACGGCGTTAAAAAAACTTACAGTTGTTTTTTTTTTAGTACATTGGGGGTGGGGGGATTCGAACCACAGACCTCGCGGTCGTTAACTCATACATATGCCAGTTGAGCTATGCTCGCTTTGGCAAAACTTACAGTTGTTACACATCATATAACTTGTTATAACTTAGCCCTAATCAAACCAATAAACAGAAAATAATAGTATAAGAGACATCAACATGAGAGGATTAACACGTGAGATTTGTACATGGAAAAATCGAAACCGGGAGAAAAAAACCATATAGGCCCACGCCGAGAGAAAAATTCACTAGAAGACCGGTCACAAAATTACAATCTTATTAAATCAAAAAACAAACGAAAAGAATAAAAATTCATTTTTTTTCTTTCTTAATTGGTAGTTTCTCGTTATTTAATGGTGATCTTCGAGATACATTTTCTACAAGCTCCCCCTTGTAGATTTAGGTTCAAGGATCTCTCTTCCTTACTTAAGGTATCGACCAACTTCTACTTATCAAAGAACCGACCGATACACAAATTAGATATTTCGAGTTGATGAACACAAACTCACACACATAAAATTTTCTTTTTAGATCTAAGATGAATACCTAAGAGAATATAAAAATGTAAGAAACTTATTGAAAATGGGTGAATAAAAACAACAATAAGCCAAGCCTTAAATAGATAGCTTTGTAAGAAAAATCCTTGAGGCCAAATCGAGCATAGCTCAATTGGCATAGGGTTGTGCCGGTGACCAAAAGCAAGAGCATAATCAAAGACAAAATTTTGGTGATTTGCCTATCATCATGATCTTTCCAAAACTAGGAAGACAATTGCAACAATTTGTTGACAACGTTTTTAAATTTATATTCGGTTACAAATATGTCTATTGCAACACTTAGTTGCAACATTTTTAGTAATTGTTGGAATAAAGTCGTTTGCAACAATTATTTTTGCAACGTTTAAAACATCGTTGTAACAGTTTAATGCAACTGTTTAGTAGCAATGCATAAGAATTACTACAAATATTGAGATTACAACGATTTTAGTTGTTGCTATTTTCAATTCAATCTCTTCATGTTTCTTTCTCTAAATAAAATCAAACGATAGAATCTATGATACTTAAGTGAACTAAAAGCTCAATCCTAAGACGATATATTAAAACTTGATCTGTACACTTGCGGTAAGTGCTGTTACATGCATCAACGTCCATGTGGTGTGGTCGAAGATGAGGCGAATCTTCCTTAGGGTAATTAGATGAAAGACTATATTTAATTAGTCATTTTGAAAAATGGTCAACCGACTTTTTTATTAGATAAATGACAAACAGATTAAATGATAGGTAGTTTTAAAAAATGGAACGGACTCTTTGGGTCGAGCGGGGTTCGGTTGGGTCGATCGCGACCACCTTGGCCTCGTGAAGCTAGCAGGGTGCAAATTCCTTCATGACTATTTTGAGATCAAGTTACTTGAGGGCGAGAGCAATGATAGAAAGTCTAAAAACTTTGTCATCTTCGTCGATCCCATGTGGATGTCAAATTGAGGCCGAATCTGATTGTCTGGAACTATACAAACTATTAATCTAACTAAAATCACTTGCTTCATTTCAGAGGCTATTAAACTCAAACATGTAGCCGGGTAGTCTCTTTCATACACACAAAGGCCGATCTGGCTCATCAGGTGGCTCACAGTGCCATGAATTTTATGGTTAATGTCTCTGGGAGGATCGTGTTCTCACCGATTTTGATGCTTTTTTAAATATGGGTTGCCCAAAGTCTCGGTTAGTTTATGAATTTTGTTATAAAAAAAACTAAAAAATAAAAAAATAAAAAAATAAACATAGATTTGGTCCAAGAAAATGTTTACCAAATATCGATTGTGATATTTTTGGAAAAATATTAAAAACAAAAAAAATTAATAAATTTAAATTAATAAATAAACATTTTACGTTATTTAAACCAGTTAAAATAGTTATTGACAATAGGTTTTCATGACTTTAGGCCATCTCACGCTCTCTTTCTCAACCCAACCGATTAGTTCTCAGCACGCCGCCGTCGATTCCCAGCTCGCCACCGTCCGTCTGTCTCTGGTTCTTTTCGCATCACCGCCGTCGATTCGTTCTCTTCCAGTCAGTTCCAAGAAAAAAGAGCGATTTGCAAACAAGTGATGAACAGATTTCTCAAAACTGATTTACAGTCGGCGAGCTCACTAGATGTGATCTCTTATGGCCACCAAATGCTTGACCAAAAATCTTTTATAATTTTCTGAGATTTTGATTTTGATTTTAAAAGAGAGAAATAGAGATTTTGATTTTGGGTGTCTGAGATTTGTTCTATCATGTTCTACTCTCTAATGCTCTCTAAAAAGTGAAAATTGTAGTATTCATGCGAGACTCATTTGTCACATTAACCCGAATTTAAAAAAACAATAGCCAAATTGATCTTGACATCATCATTTTTATTATTTTCTCGCTCTAGATGTGGGCTCCATTTCATATCTGAAAATTTCAAGATCTGAATTGTTTTTCAGATTTGAAAATTTTAATTTCTTTTTTAGATTTTTTCGATCCAAAATGTTTCAGATTTGAAAAAAATCTTGTTCTCGAATCGTCATGGGAGAGTTGAGTTGTTGTCGATGAGAGTCGTCATCGGAGAGTCACTGACGATGGTGCGTAAAAAACGTGGAGAAAAAAATATAGGAAGAAGAAAAAGAAGAAAATATGTTCGGAAGAGAGAAAAAAAAATATAGAAAAAAGAAAATATGTTCAGGAGAGAGAGGGAAAGCGAAAAAATATGTTTGGAAGAGAGAAAAAAAAATATAGGAAGAGGAAAATATGTTCAGGGGAAGAGAGAGGGGGAAGCGAGAGAGCTAGAAAACTTGTTAGAAAATAATATTAAAACAAAATGATGTGTCAGCCGAGGTCAATTTAGTTTGTTTTTAAATTTTAGTTAGTTTGATAAATTGACCATACTAACAAGTTAGTAGTACAATGAGGTCAATTTAGCTTGTTTTTAAATTCTAGTTAGTTTGATAAATGGACCATACTAACGGGTCAGTAGTACGTAGCTTGTTTTTAAATTCTAGTTAGTTTGATAAACGGGCCATACTAACGGATCAGTAGTACAATTTCCTCCCTAAAAAATTCAAAATTTACCGAATTAAATATATAATATAAAATTAACAAATTTTTTTTATTAAGAATAAATTAAAAAGAAAATTATCACGAAAAAATTACCAGCTTCATCCGTGTAAAATTAAACTGGAAATACCATCCCGAGAACGAGTAATAAAATAGGGAACGGAGCCGGAGAAGCATTATCCGACCCTATCCGACCCCACCTTATGAACATCTCTACTGATTTGGTTCAGGTCGGTTTGGTAGATTCTACCCGACCCGTTTCAACCCTATATAAAAAGAGCGCGCAAATTAACATGAAATCTCTTAAATCGCGCCCTAATTTCAACAAATTCACTCTTCTCTTTGATTCTCCATCTAGAATCTTTCAGCAACCATCTCTGTATCTTTACCTTCTCTCTGAAGTCTGAAGACAGCGTATTCCGATCGCCATGTCCGCCGGCAATGTGGACCAGAATCCAGCATGGGCTAAGAAAACAATCGAAGAAACCTACCAGAAGAAGACTCAGCTCGAGCACATCCTTCTCAGGCCCGATACCTATGTCGGATCAATCGAAAAGCACACTCAAAACATCTGGGTTTACGAGAACGACAAGATGGTCCACCGATCCGTCACTTATGTGCCTGGTCTCTACAAGATCTTTGATGAAATTTTGGTCAATGCTGCAGATAATAAGCAGAGAGATCCCTCTATGAACTCGCTCAAGGTTGTAATTGATGTTGAACAGAACTGTATCAGTGTGTTCAACAATGGAGATGGAATTCCAGTTGAGGTTCATCAGGAAGAGAAGGTTTATGTCCCTGAGTTGATCTTTGGATATCTGTTGACTAGTAGTAATTATGATGATACTGAGAAGAAAACCACTGGTGGACGTAACGGCTACGGTGCCAAACTTACTAATATATTTTCGACTGAATTTGTCATCGAGACAGCTGATGGAAAACGCCTCAAGAAGTATAAACAGGTATAATTAGTTTGTGTATTAACTTAACTCATGTTAATATTTGGATAGTGGCCTGGATATTGTGTTTTAGAAGGAAATGAGTAGCATCTTGTTCGACTAATTGTTTAGTAGACTTTCATCCGGGGGGTGTAAGCTCTATTGCATTTTCATTTCTGGAATTCTGCAGTGTCTTTTAATTTCGAAGTTCTGTTTTTGTGCTTCAACAACTAATATAGTATGCAAATCCTGTTTGCAGTTATCTTGTGTAAGCAGTGATCTTCCATGCTTGATTCATACTCTTTCAAACTCATCCTCATTTTGAAAAGTCATTTTCCCCTGTCTTGAATGTAACTTTCTCTTACCCATATAAGACTTTTGAAGTTTTTTGAAGTTAGCTTTCTTTGCACTAGTATGATAAGCTGAACTTCTTCTTTTAGCAAAATCTGGAAAATAACAAAGAGTGTTTATCTTGTATATGGAAGGTATTCTCTGATAACATGGGGAAAAAATCTAAGCCGAAAATAACCAAGTGCAAGGCAGGTGAAAATTGGACCAAAGTGACTTTTAAGCCAGACTTGACAAAGTTTAACATGACTCATCTTGAAGATGATGTTGTTGCACTGATGAAAAAGAGGGTGTTGGATTTGGCCGGATGCCTCGGAAAAACCGTGAAGGTTGAGCTGAATGGACAAAGGGTCCCTGTGAAAATGTTTAAAGATTATGTAGATCTCTACCTCAAATCGACATCGACATTCGCAACAGAACCTCCAAAAAGGTAAACTTATTGAAATTTTTGTTTGCAAAAACTTTAACGTTTATCTTACGTATTACGAATTTTGCATAAGGGTTTATGAATTCTTTTAGGTATCACGTTAAGCCTAATGAGAGATGGGAAATCGTTGTGACCTTAAGTGAGGGGCAGTTCCAACAGGTAGTCTTTTGAATTAATGCGATTACTACAACGACACTGAACATTGTAAGTTCTTACTCTGGTAATTGTTTTTTTGTTGAACAGGTCAGCTTTGTGAACGGAATTGCAACTATAAAGGGTGGGACTCATGTTGATTACATCACTAATCAGATAGCAAATTATGTAATGAATGTTGTAAATAAGAAAAACAAGAATGCTAACGTGAAGGCGCACAATGTGAAGACTTACTTGTGGGTTTTTGTTAACGCTCTCATTGATAATCCTGCTTTCGACTCCCAAACCAAGGAAACTTTGACAATTCGTCAAAGCAGTTTCAGTTCTGGATGCGAACTTACGCCAGAGTTTTTGAAGAATGGTATGCACGCACAAATCACTAACATTCTACATAACTGCTGGTTCATTATTTCAAGTGTAAGATATTAATTATGTAAATATTACAATCTAGTGGCCACAAAATCTGGAATCATGGACAGCGTTCTCTCGTGGGTTAATTTCAAACAAAGTAAAGACCTGAAGAAAACCGATGGAACAAAATCAGATAAGATTTGTGGTATCGGAAAGTTGGAGGATGCCAATTGCGCTGGAGGGAAAAATTCAGAAAAATGTACCTTGATTTTGACAGAAGGAGATTCAGCCAAGGCCCTTGCGGTAAGTTGTCATTTTTTACTTGCAAATTGATGTTCTTGCTCTCTCTTTAAATGACTCATAAAAACTTGGTTGTTGTCTCATAGATGGCCGGGCTTGGTGTGGTGGGACGGGATTTCTATGGTGTATTCCCACTGAAAGGTACAATGCTCAACGTGAGGGACGCGAGTAGCGAAAAGATCACAAACAATAAAGAAATTCAGAACATCAAGAAAATTCTTGGACTTCAGCAAGCGAAGGAATACAACAATGCTAAGGCTTTGAGATATGGCCATTTGATGATTATGACCGATCAGGTCTGATGGCTTATGATATTTATGTTCATTTATGTTTTCACTTGTGTGCTATTTTCACTTGTTTCTATACAACCAATGATTAACGTCAGTGCCTATACACAGGATCATGATGGTTCACACATTAAAGGACTCTTGATCAACTTTATTCATACTTTCTGGCCTTCTCTCCTAAGAGTGCCTTCTTTCTTGGTTGAGTTCATAACGCCTATTGTCAAGGTAGTTATGCTTCGTCGATTAGTCCTTACTTAGCAAGGCAAAATGTACGACTTCTCACATTCTTTTCTCCTCCGCAGGCTACTCATAGGAATGGAACTGTTTTATCATTCTATACCATGCCCGAGTATGAGTCTTGGAAAGAGAACTTGAGGGGCAATGCAAGTGGCTGGTCAATCAAGTACTATAAGGTCGGTCTTCTAAGACTTAAATATAGTAACTTCATAGTGTAAATTGTATTTCTTCAAATTCTGTTTGAAAAGATATTAATGTTTCAATGCATTAATTTGTTGTCCTAATTGCACAGGGGTTAGGAACAAGCACATCGAAAGAAGGAAGAGAGTACTTTGAACAGTTGGCAAAGCATAAGAAAGATTTTATTTGGCAAGATGACCATGATGGAGAGGCCATTGAACTTGCGTTCAGTAAGAACAAGATTCCAGAGAGAAAAAATTGGCTCCGTCAATTTGTGGTAAGAAGCTCCATATGTTAAACCCTTTTTTTTTTTTCTTGCCTTTACAAGGACAAGGAGTTTATTGTGTTACTAATGTCACTCTCTTCTGTCACTTTGACAGCCTGGTACCCATCTAGATCCGACAAAAAAATTGATAAAATATAGTGACTTCGTCAACAAGGAGCTTATATTATTTTCAGTGGCTAATTTACAAAGGTCTGTTCCGTCAATGGTTGATGGCCTCAAGCCTAGCCAGAGGAAGATCCTTTTCTGTTCTTTCAAGAGGAACTTTATCAAAGAAGCAAAAGTTTCTCAATTTGCCGGTTACGTATCTGAGCACTCTGCTTATCATCATGGTGAGAAGAGTCTCAATGAGACCATAGTTGGAATGGCGCAGGACTTTGTTGGCAGCAACAACTTAAATCTTCTTATGCCAAATGGACAGTTTGGCACCCGGAACCATGTAGATAACTCCTTCATTTCTTTTAAAATTTTATGAACTCGTCAAATTTTAATTCTATTGTCATTGTCTTATTTTGAAAATCATACGTTTTCTTCAGGGAGGCGAAGATCAAGCAAGTTCTAGGTACATTTACACTAAGCTTTCAAATATTACACGGTTCATTTTTCCGAAAGACGACGACAAACTTCTTAACTACTTAAATGAAGACGACCAATTGATTGAACCAACCTGGTAAAATCTCGTCCTTTTTGCTGTTTCACTTTAATGCAATTTGCCCTTTTTAAGAAACTGAATTTGCACAAGGCTTAGTGTTGTCATTTTAATCTTTTTCTTTTGTGATATTTAGGTATATACCTATCATACCAATGGTTCTTGTCAATGGAAGTGAAGGAATTGGTACTGGGTGGAGTTCGTACATTCCAAATTATAATCCTAGAGATGTCATTAGAAATGTAAGACGCATGTTGGGCGGCGAAACAATATTGCCAATGGATCCCTGGTATAGAGGTTTCTTAGGAACTATAGAGAAATCTGCCACTAAAGAAGGAGGTACTGGTTACACTGCTACTGGAATTATCAAGGAAGTTAGTGATACGATGTTGAGAATAGTTGAACTGCCAGTCCGCCTATGGACTAGTAAATATAAGGATATCCTTGATTCTTTCACGAGAAGTGCATCCAAGAATGACAAAGACAAAGAAAAAGCAGCGAAGGATCCTTTCATTGAGGTAGAGAAATGAAGACAATAGCACATTTCTATGTAACACCTTCTCTTGCTTTTTTCTTTTTTCATTGCGCGCTAAGAAAATTTACTTGCATTGATGTGCAGCAAGCTGATCATCACAGCGATGACAAAATTGTTTCCATTGATGTTCACTTGACGGAGGAAAACATGAGACTCGCCATCCAGGAGGGTTTGAAGGAAAAGTTCAAATTAACAACAACTATCAGCATGAGCAACATGCATCTGTTTGATGCAAATGGCGTCCTTAAGAAATATGACACCCCAGAACAAAGTATATTGTGTTGATTTATTTACATATAAAAACCCGTATTTTTTTTATTGTTCAATCCTAAGATTATAGGTGTTAGAGTTCTGTGAACTAACTATTAGGAATGTTATTAAGGGTATATTAGTAACATATACAATACCCATATTTTTTTATTGTTCAATCCTAATATTATAGATGTTAGAGTTTTGTGAACTAAGAGACAAGAATGGTATTTAAGGTATATTAGTAATTAGTTAGAGTGTTTGTATGGTATTTTGTTATAAATAGAGGGGGAGTGAGAAATGAGGAAGTTAGACAATTGTTTAGTGGATTAGTGCTTGAATGGTATCTCAAGAGGGGAGGTTCTAAGTACCTCGAATATTTAGGGATGTTATATTATAATGTAATTCTGATATCTTTTATATTGTAACATAATTGGTTCTATTACTAACTCAAAATATAATTATTTTGCAGTCCTGGAGGATTTTTTTCCCCTTAGACTTGAATTCTATGAGAAACGAAAGGCGAGTATCCTTGTATTTTTTTTTAATATATTTTTCTAACATCGGGCATTGGCAAACAATGGTTTTGACGAAATTGTTCATTTCTGAATGGCAGAGGAATCTTTTGGAAAACCTTGAAAGGGAGTTGCTGAGACTGGAAAACAAGGTTAGGTTTATCCTTGCTGTTGTGAATGGAGAGATAATAGTGGGCAATAAAAGAAAAGTTGATTTGTTCCATGAGCTTCATGCGAAGGGCTTTACACCCTTTCCGAAGAAGACTAAATCTGTTGAGCCGGAGGTTGCTGGGGCATCTAATGGAATAGATGAAACAGAGGAGAGTACGGAAGTAAAAGGGGAACGAGTTAGTGATTACGAGTATTTACTTGCTCTGGCAATTGGAAGCTTGACCATTGAGAAGGTTCAGGAGCTATGCAATGAAAGGGACAAACTCAAAGGGGAAGTGGAAGATCTGAGGAAGGCAACTCCCGAGTCTTTGTGGCTGAAAGATCTTGATTCTCTTGAGAAGGAACTTGATGTAAGATGAAAGAAACTAATAATTTCATTCATATTTCATATAATTATAAGCTACATGTTGCTTAAGATTTTAATTGTAATACAGGAGATGGATAGAAATGATGTTCTTGCAGAGGAGGTAAGAAGACAACAGATTATCAAAGCAAATAACAAAGTAAAACCAAAGATATCTAGAAGTGCACCAAAAGCTCCACGTAACAGTAAGAAAACCACCAAGTTAGAAACGGTCACAGAAAGTATGGACACATCTAGTTCTACCACAACAGAAGTTGGTAAGTTCTTGAATCATCCTATTAAGAATTTCCATTGTTTGTTTGTTTTTATTTTCTTTGCATATTATTAACCTCAATGATTTTTGACTTCACAGCAAGTAATGCCTTGGTGGTGAAGCCCAAAGGCAAAGCAGCTCCAAGAAAAGCTCCTGTTAAAAAGGTAACAACTGCTCATTCCAGTTTAGTTGTCCTTCAAAAACTTTCCCATCATCAATGATTACTCGGAAATAATATGACTTTTTTATTGTGGAACAGCCGCAGGGTAAAGCTGTAGTTGTCAATGATGATGGTGAAGACGATGACGAAGTGCTCGAGCTTAAAGATCATCTTGCTGCCTACAATTTTGATTTATCTCCTGACCGACCCGACGGTAAAATAATTCACTCATTTTTTAACTACCACTAAACATGAATTTACATATAACAAGTGACTTGTTTTTAATTGGATAGAAAACGACATCACAAAAGTTTGTACTTATGTCATTTATCATGTAAAACTACCACGATATTTATCACGTAGAACTACCACTAATCTTTAAAGTTACATTGAGATTCATATGATGATGTAAACACAAAACTTGAAAGTTACTTTAGATTCATATTATAACGTAAAACTACCACTAAACATGAATTTACATATAACAAGTTACTCGTTAGTGACTATCAAAATTGGAAAGTAAATGACATCACAAAAGTTCGAACTTAGGTCCTTCATCACGTAAGACTACCACTAAACTTGAAAGTTACGATGAGATTCATATTATCATGCAACCACTAAACCTGAAAGTTACGTTAGATTCATATTATCACGTAAAACTACCACTAAACTGAAAGTTACGTCGAGATTCATACTCTTCAACATTGTAAAGTTGTATGTGCTCTTGGTTTCTAACAAGTGACTATCAATTGGTAAGTAAATCAACTCAAGTCTTTTATTATTTTAAACTACCACTAAACCTGAAAATTATGTTGAGATTCATACTCTCAACACCGTAAAGTTGTGTGCCCTTGGTTTCTGAAGATCATACAAATTGATGATGATCTTACTTCTTTTTCATTTTTCAGTTTCAACAATGGAAACTGAAGTGCCGGTCGAGAAGAAAGAACCCAACAAGAGAGCAGCTGCCAAGAAGAAATCTATTGCAAAGTCTGATGATACTTCCGACGACGAGGACGACAGCGACGATGATGACTTTGTAATAAAGGAGATAGTCCGTTCGGCAGCCAAGAAGGGAGGAGGAAGAAAGGCAGCTGCAAATGTCAAAACAACCATATCCCCTGCATCAGAAAACAAGCGAGAGCCATCAAAGTTGGGGCAGAAACTGATAACTCAATTGCTGGAGCCGAAAGAGAATCCTTTCAGCAAGAAAAGGAGACGACTGAACTCAGGTGAGATATGTGGTGAGTGATTCAGACAGTGAGCCGGTTGTTGAGGATTCAGACTTTGATGAAGAAGATGGCTCCTTTGATGAAGGAGCCGGTTGCTGAGGATTCAGACTTTGATGAAGAAGACGGCGACTTTGATGAAGGCCGTCTCTGCTTTTGGGGGTGGAAGTGCTTGGGAAAGTGGAAAGATTATGCCACGCGGAGATGCTTGCAATTGAGAACATTGAAGCCGGGAAGTTTGATGCATTCCCTGTTTGCGGGTGAGAAGAAAAAGGAGAGCTTTACCAATCCTTTCGCGAAGAGAAAGAGAAAGAGAAAGGAAACGGTACCCGTTCAGGTATGGTTTAACGTTTCAACCATGATATGAAATGAGTTCCATATAACAAGCACAAATCCTATTTTAAAAATAACTGTACTACTAATAACAAATAAAACAAGTGGTAAAGCATGGAATATGTGGGTGGTTACCCAAGGCCAAATGTAGTTTATGTTATAGATTTCGATTGATGTCAATCAGAGTATTTTTATAGATGTTTAAAGTGAATAACACAAGTTATTATATAAACTTAAGCTTATGAAGATCATAGATGACTTTATTTTTTCTTCTTTATAATTCATAAACCTAAAACATCAAATATAGATTATATAAACTTAGGTTTGCAAAACCTTTTTCATTTGTATAATTCAGACATAGATTACTACATTATCTTTCTAACCTTGACTTTAATAAACTTTAGTTTATTAAAATTGGAGTCAAACTCAAACATTGGTAAGGTTTTATTTTACACTTTTTGGAAGTACGAGGTTTATGAAGATCTGCATGCATTTGGAAAATAAAAAAATGAAAAGAAAAAAAAATCTAAGTTTAGTTTATTGAATGGCAGTTAATTGATAGAGTAGCATGTAATTTGCATAAATGAGGGGTTGTTTACTGAAAGAAAACAAAACTAAACAATTGGAAGAAAAAAAAGGCTGAAGGTAGAGAGGGGGAGTGCAGTGCATTTTTTAGAATTCGAATCTTTGATATTTTGGTCGATGGTACAAGGTCGGAAGGTAGAGAGGGATTGTGCTAATTAATTTGAAAATATAACGAATGGTTTGATAATAACTTTTATTGGATTGTTTCCATTTTTTTTTTAAATTATTAGGTTAAGTAGAACAATCAAAACGAAAAATTAGTTTTTGATAGTTTTTGATCGAGTCTAATCTTATGTAACAAAGTTTATATAATTACGAAGTTGATGATAATTAGAGAGTAGCTCAACTAAATAAGACATATATCTTCAATTAAGAAGTCAGAGACCTAGACTTAAAGAGAGTTGAAACCACACCTCAACAACACATATCCAACTCAAAGGGGAAAAAATGTTAGGTAGTATCCAACTCAAAGGGGAAAAAATGTTAGGTAGTTAATAAAGTTATAGTTTAAGATAAAAGTAGACACATGTACTAAAATCAACTTTTTAAGTTTTTAAATTTCCTTTGATTTTTTTTAAAATTTTATTGGAATGTAAATTTAAGGTTAAATTATCAAAAATGCTCCTGAACTATGGATTCCGTTTAAAAAATACTTTTAAACTTTTAAAAGTTTTAAAAATACCCTTAAACTATGAAAAATATTTCAAAAATACCCTCTCGTAGTTAACAACGTACACGATGAAATTGTGAACGTTTGAGGTGGTAAAACAATCGTCAAAACCTCAAACAATCATGAAAACCTAAATACTAGATGGGTCGCGTGTCTCTGCCAAGTTCTACTCTAAAACAAACAGAAAAACTCACAACTTCATCCCATAAAACATGAATTACACCTGATTTTCGATCTCCTGACATGAAAACAACGAAACTAAAAAGCTAACAAATCTGCCCTAATGAAGTCCACAACTAAATCCCTAACAAACTGCCTCAACGCGAGCCTCTTGACAACATCAACTGAGCAATTGGTGGTCCTAAAGGTAAATTGTGAACAATCTTCAATGCATCATTTTGGCTTTCACACATTCCCTTTGTGAAATATCCATAAGTCCCCAACGGATCGCCAAAGCTCGCAAAGCTAATACTCGAGATAGGCCGACCTTGATACGAGAGTTCTAATTTGTTCTTCTCATAAGCATGAACACAAACCTTCTCCATTGAAATCGTCTTGAAATTGACCAAAGATGGGTTCCCTCCAAATTCCTCAAACAAAACCAAACTATTTTCGTTGTCTTTGATGAACGATCTTGGAACGTGGTACCATTGTTAAGTCGGGTGACCACAATTGGTCACACATTTGTTGTTGTCGTACGAGCCGCGGTAGTCAGCGCTGCAACCCTCTTCAGCTAATTAGAAGCTGGGCCAAGGGCCAATATCGACCGATTAGTTGAACTGGACCGATGATTCCTGATTGGATTTGATCATATTGGGCCCGTAGTAAAAGTTTATGGTCAATAGGATCCGTTTAATAAAAGTTTTCTTTCCCACGATGGAATTTAGGGGCCGTTTGGTTGGCGTCTTTGAGGGTGGGCATCAGGATGAGAATGGCTTTCTGATGGTCATTCCCACGTTTGGTATGCCCGGGCATAGCTGTAGCCCAGGCATCAAAAGTATGGCTTTCTGATGCCCTCCGTTTTAGGCGACTTTCTCCGAAAGCCATGGTGATGCCTTGTCCAAGTATTTCTTCTTCTTCCCATTTTTTAAAAAATCTTCTTCTTCATTCTTTTTTTTAACAACGTTTCTTCTCCCAAGTTTTTTTTTTTCTTTTTTTAAATCAATTCCAAACTCTAATTTCAAGTTTGTGTATTTTTTTCTTCTTTTTTTTTGGTTAAATTCATTCCAATCTCTGAGAGCTCTATGTAATTATTATTATTATTATTTTATTTTTTTTGTTAAATCGATTTCAGTAACTTCTTGATTTAAGATGTGCGATAGCTATGTTTAGTAATCGATGATAAATTATATTTGATTTTTGAATTATATAACTTTTATCATTAGTTCTTCAATTTTATTATTGTATTAATTAATTAATTAAAATTAAAAATTTGTATAATTTTAAATACCTTTTGTTGAACATAATTATTAAGATTTGTTGTTAAATAAAATAAACAACAATTAATTATTTAAAATTTATTTACAAATCTGATGACATTCTCAGCACCAAACACAAACATCATTTATTCCACGAAAATTTGATGACATTCCCATGCAACACCAAACACATCATTGATTCCTAGACATGCTTATTTCCAGACATCTCATTCCCAGGCGTCTTCTATTCCCAGCATCTGCAAATCCTCAAACCAAACGACCCCTTAGGGTGTTCAGGATGCCACTACTCTACGTTTTGAATGTGCGAGATCCTTTCTTGTCAATTTTTTTTTTGAATTTTTCCTAAAAAAAGAAATATTTAAGGATATTTTCAAAATAAATAAATCAAAAATGCAAAAAAAAATTGTTTCCATAAAACTTCACTCATTTAAAAAATTTAACGAAATGTTTTTCTTAAAAAATATTTCTTTGATCATGCATTTTAAAAACTAATAAATCAACATTTAAAAATAAAAAAATAAAAATTTCCATATAACGGAAATTGGTAATCAAAATAAGTGATGTCCCAAATATTGTCGAGATTTATTTTTATTTAGGATGCCAAATAAAATATTTAGGATGCTAAATAAAATTTAAGTAATTTTTTAATTGATGGTGTTACGAATAATATGATGATAAAAAAAACTTTTGATAACCATTTAAAATAGTTGTAATAGAATTATATATAACTACTAACGACACGTTTGATAACCATTTGTCTTTTATTCTTAAAATTAAGTCTATAAATATTACTTCTACATATTGAATCCTTTGTTTCCAAAAATAGTGGAGAAACAAACATGGTTTCCAAAAAATAAAAATAAAAAACAAAATGATTATCATATGCCACAATAAACTTTGATTAATTTCAAAGCTATGCAAATTAATTACTTTATAATTGATAAGAGAATTATGGCGACGGTAATCTAATTTGGTAAGGAGACTGTACTATGCATAGCTCAATTCATAAAATGACGTGTCTTCGACTATAAGGTCAGAAGTTGGAATTTTCCACTTTAATATTGAACTAAAAAGAATTGTCAATTATTTTTTATTTTACGGGTGAAAATATAAGAATTGAATATCAAATTCTTTAATTAGTCAATGTCTTATCTTAATTAGCAAAGAAAAAATCTTTGGCATTGAGTTGAATGAAAGAAATTTTCCACGAAAATTTTCCACAAAATTTTGGACAAATATTTTTGGCCCACTAAAATGACATTGTCTTGGTTTAGCATCATGACCAAACAACAAAATATTTTATCACTCAATAATAATAATAGTTATTATTATTTAATTCAATAATTATGGAAGGAGAATCAAACCATTAATGATATGCTTTTTAATAAAAAATGTCACTCAATTACTTGATGATTGAGTTTATAGTGTTTTTATTATTAATGCATGAAATATGATTTTTATTGATTTTTTAAAAAATTAAAGTTGTTAGAGAATTGCGCTCAACCGATGATGTATCACCTTGTGACTTTTTTCAAATTAGTTTAACTTTTTTTTTTTTAAATATTTCATAAGGTGAAATTAGTTTCTTTTTTCTTGAAACTACAGACATGGTCATCAAAACATACATATGTCAGCTGAGTCATGCTCGTTTTAACAAGGTAAAATTAGTTGTTATTACCATTCGAAGGTGACCAGTATAATAAATAGTTGAAATATAATTAAGATACTTTTTGGACAGAGGTGGAGAATTCAAACAATTGACATTTTAATTAGATAATTTATTTATACAAGTTGAGTTAGCCAACATAAACATAGTTCAACCGACATATTGTCTAGATTAATGATCAAGTGGGTCACGAGTTCGATTTTCCACCCACATATTGTCAAAAAAGAATATATACATGGGCAGTCATTTAATAACACGGTTGTAACTTTATTTGATGAAGAAGCTAAAGATGTGGATTGGATAATTAACGTCTGTGTGGCGATTCTAGCCACATTTTTTTTTCCTTTTTTTTGAGTTAAATATATGTTTTAATCTTATGTCTCAGATATTTTTTTAATATATTCCTATTGTTTAATTTAAAAGGTTTCAATTTTAATTTTGTATGTATTATCTTTTTTTCAATTTGGATTGTTAAAATTGTTTGTCGATAAACTTGCATAATATTAGTGATCAAATTAGTGGAAATTTAAACAAAAAAAAAACAAATATAATAATGATCCTTTAAAAGAAGAAAACTCGAAATTTATACCAATTTTATAGAAATTTGATGTTGGGATTATAAACTTTCCTTAAATTATGATAAACTTAAGTGCTAAAATCATTATAAATAATCATTTAATAACATAATTAAATGTTGGGTTGAGGTACTTGAGGCGGTGGAGGGTCACTGATTTTAGTTCTCTCTTGGTGGAATCTGATTCAACTGAGATTATTAAAACATTTAATAGTCCGGATTTGGATCTTTCGAAAACCAAAAATATTGTGGATGTCGTTAGTAAGGAGTAGGCTCTGTTGACTGTTGGGGTGTGTTTCCTTTGAACACTGCCCGCGTATTTGTAATTTTGCCACGCATAATTTAACTAGAGCTGCTACTTTTTTGGATTATGAGATGTTGCCTTCCTCGACTGTTGAGGAAGGTTTATTCTTTTGGAACTCTGATTTTCCTTCGTGGGTGGTCTCAACTCTTGTGAAGCCTAGAGACTCTTTTGGTGTGTTTGTTGTTGGTTAATGTTATATCCTTCTTCAAAAAAAAAAAAAAAAAAAATCGTCCAATCAAATTGCACTACCACCCACATATATATATATATATATATATTTTTACAGTGTGACTCATTTGATGACATAAGTTGACCCAATTGTATTAGGTTTGCACCATGGTTACAAACTCACTAACAATATATTTGGATTTGAGGACAAGAAATAGTTTTATTGCAAACTTAAACCATATAATAAATCATTTGGAAAAATGACACAAACATTTGGTATATAAGGGTAACAAAGATGCTAGGTTATTGCAACAAGGCAAAGAGATTCACAAAACAATATGTTTGTGAAATATTTAAGTCTATTTCTTGGAGTGATGCTTCTTACCACTCATGCCCTTGCTCAATATTATGGTGATCCCCTGCCGTCGCCGCCTTATCCTCCACCATATGAGAGGTTTCCGCCGGCGACCCACCAGAAAGTGACTCCGGCCACCGACAAATCCGTCGGGAATAAGAAGTTCAAGTTCTCCAAACCACCATACCACTAAAAGCCACACCACACCAAAGTTCAAGTTTCAGGTGATGGAAAAGACATTGGTATCAAATAAGAAAATATGTTGATACTAATATGAAGAAAATGATAAGAAATAAATATCTATCTTAGTTTATGAATAAGAAATTGGAGACATTAGTATATGTTGTATCATATTATCTACCTTTATCGTTATTAGAGAAATATCTATCTTAGTTTATGAAGAAAATATCTATCTATCTCCATTAAGAAAATATCTTCTAATCTTTACTATTTACTATTTTTTAATACTTTCTTGAGGTTCATGTTGAAGATAATATTTGGAAGTTTGGTTTATTGTGTAATACGTTAAATATGACATGTCTCCGACACTACGATAAATTGGATCGGATTTTGTATTTTTTTCTTGAAAACTTGCTTCGGATATGAAAAAATTAGTATTTAGCTGAGGATGAGATTTGCTACCCGATGAAAGGGGAATCGAGAGATAAGCCTTGAGCGTTCAGACCAATTACGATCGATTCACTAAACATGATGAGAAATAAAAAGGAATATCGAAAATTCGAGTGGCTGATACATTTTCACAAAGAAATTGTCCAAGGCTAATTCTTGTTCATTTTTTTAGAATATCAGCATGCGCCTCGAAACGTTCAAACCCAATTACGATCGATTCACTAAACATGATGAGAAATAAAAAGAAATATCGAAAATTCGAGTGGCTGATACATTTTCACAAAGAAACTGTCCAAAGCTAATTCTTGTTCATTTTTTTAGAATACCAGCATGCGAAAACGATCTATTCAACCTGCCTTTCAAGATGAGAGATAGACCTTTTGTCTTTGCAATCTTCTGTAGAGGTTTACCGCTGTTGTTGTCACTCTTGGAAATGGTGGAGAGATCAGAGGAAATGAAGTAACTTGGCCGTCTACAAAGGGAAAAGCGCCGGACTCTGAGAATACAGTTTATTCTAAATGTCGGGGGACAATCAGTACACACGATATCTGTCTGTAAATAAATCGCCGAATGAAATAGGTGGTCGGGTTCTCTTTCGCTTCGAAAGAGGGGCCAAAGAAATATTCCAATTTCGAATGCTGCCGGGTTGGACGAGTCAATAACTCGAACTAGAATAAATATAAAAAATGGCTCTTTTTCAGCTGCTTTTTTAATGCCATCAATTTTTTAAAAGGTGAAAAATCCATACCCCGGGGAACTGGCAAGAACCACTTCATCTATTGTAATGTTTTTTGCGGCAAAAAAAAAAGTGTGTGGGAGAAAGAATTTTAAAAGGAGCGGTAGGGAGCCGAGGAGCAAAGCAGTAGATAAGAGGGGCATGGCCACAAAATTATTATTATTTAAAAAAAAAAATATATATGTGGATGCAATTTCTAATTTTGTTGTAAATATATAATATAAGATCATCCCTCCAAATTTTCAAAAGTTCTCCTTACTTCATTTGTCAAAGCGGCACGATAGATTGCCTAAGCCTAGGAGTGTCTAGGGTTTAAATTTTTTTATTTAAAAAAACACCTAATATCTATGAGAATATATAAAATATAAACTATATATACTCGTATATATCAATATTTATGGTGGCTCGTGAGTATATATAAAAAAAATACATATATTTTCTAAAAAATAAATACAAGCCATTTATGAGTTGAAGAAAAATGACAAAGTCAGAGGTCTCTCACACATTGATTCCTCGAGTAGGAACAAAGGAAGAAGGAAAGGAATTGAGGAGGAAACAGAAAGAGGAAGAGGATAATATACTCACATATGAAGTATATGTAAGCATACATGGTGTGTACATATAAAAAATTCATATATTTTCTAAAAAAACAAATACATCTTATCTATAAATATATATAGTATATTTGAAATATATAAAATATATATGATATGCATATATAAAAATATACATATATTTTCGTGGAAAGAAATTTCTGAAAGGATATAAATGAAATTAAATGGAGGGAGAGTATGTATAAGTATATATTGATGTGCATATATATATATATATATATTTTGTGGAAAGAAATTCCTAAAAAAATACAAATCAATTTAAATGGTTGGAGAAAATTGATATTTATTATACTTATAATTTAGGGAAAGAAATTTCTAAAAGGGTATAAATCAAATTAAATGAGAGAATAATTGATATTTATTATACAAATGGAAAGAAAAAATAAATATTATTATTCACATTATGAAACGCATAATAATAATAAGCAAAAGTAATAATATTATTTATTCAGTAAATTGTTTTTTTTTTAAATATTTAATTAAAGCAAAAGTAATAATATTATTTATTCAGTAAATTGTTTTTTTTAAATATTTAATTAATTAAATTGGATAGAATTAACCGAGTAAATATTTTAAAATTTAAATAATAAAATAAAATAAATTTTAATAGTAGAATAAAATCCCCAATATAAGGACCAATTTGACGATAGTGATTGATTCTTATATTTTTTTTTGGGAAAAAATCAATTTATACCCCTAAACTTTGAGGGTTGTATCAATTAAAACCCTAAACTTTCAATTGTATCAATTTAAACCCTGAACTTTCATAAGTGTATCAATTTACACCCTCTATTAGAAAAATGTTAGTTTTCACACGTGTGGAGACTTGTAATTGATTAATTAAACCCCTAAACTTTCATACAATTGATTCAATTATGAAAGTTTATGAGTTTAATTGTTAAAATTATAAGTTTTCACTCGTTTAAATGGATTTTTTTTTAAATAAATTCTAATAGAAGGTGTAAATTGATACACTTATGAAAGTTCAGGGTTTAAATTGATATGATCGTTAGTTTAGGGTTTTAATTGATACAACTCTCAAAGTTTAGGGGTATAATTTGATTTTTTCCCTTTTTTTTTTGTCTTTTCGTTAATATAGTTTAGGGTTCATCCTTAACCTCACGCAACTCTATGGTCTTTTTTTCTGCGGGTTGTTTTCTTTTATTTTTTTTTGTTGTCGCTTAGTCACGCAATAGCTACTCCAAACATTTTAATCATGAAGCTGCCAATTGGAGAAGCTGCCAATTAGAGCTTTCTCCGACTACTAACACGGTATTTTCAAATATTTATTTATTTATTTATTGAATTTTTGAATCGTGCGTTTCCGATTTGTTATGATTTGTCCGATTCAAAAGCTGTGAGGGTTATTATTGCACTTCAATGGATGATGGGAGCACATACAACTTGGATCGGTCAATCTGGTGATCACTTCAATGGAGGAATGAAGCAACTCACCGAATTTTTATACTGCCTTGTATACATGGCAAAAACATTTGTACCAACAACATTTTCTCAGGTATACGTTAAATTCATTTTCGTATGTTAAGTGTATAACCATGTAATTGGGACTGGTTAATAGTCAATTATTTTTTTACATTAACTTCTCATCCCTTACTTCCCTCTTTCTCATTTTTTACAACACCATTTTATTTTATTTTTAAATTGTAGAAAATATAATAAGGATAGTTATGTCCATTTTTGTGTACATTGAATTACTAAATTTAGTATTTAGACATTATTCTAAAATCAGGTTAGACAATTTTTATGTTGACATCTCTCCTTTTAGACATTTTTATTGTTACTCGAAGTGTGCCAAAAAATTGGAACAACCCGTTCATTTTAGATGGAACAAGTTCAATCTAAAAATATATGAAATTAATCAAAGTATGCATAAATTGGTCGAATCTTCACAAATATATATAAAAAAAAAAAAAAAAAAAAAAGGGTTAGGGCGGCTTTAACCTATTTTGGCAAGGAGACTGAAAAGTGAGTGTGACTGGCAATGTCACGGCCATTTACGTATTATTAAATAGTTAATTTATAAATTTGCTATCCAATTTTGACTAGTCCGTTGACGCCGACAGTATTAAAGTCTTTCAATATTTTTTTATAAACTAAAGTCTTTCAATTATATTTTTGATATTTTTAAAAAAATCTCTATTTTAGTTTTAATATATTTCTAGGATTATTATATTATTTAAATGTTGTACGATGCATTAATTGAAATAATAAATAATGTAATCACATATTAGCATAAATAAAGTTGTGTGGTTGAATAATAAATAAATAATTGATTTAAAATATATTTATATGGTTCTTCCTCTTTAATCTTTAGGGGGTGTTTGGGGCGCAGGATGAGTTATTATAGTCTTTTTGGGTGCATAGTTGTATAGTTTGAGTTTAGTAAGTCTGTGTTTGAGGTATAAAGTTGTTTAGTCCGAGTTTAGGAAGTCTGTGTTTAGAATACAATTTTTTTTAACACGGAGTTTGAAATATGTGTTTATGGTAGTTTATTTTTTCTACAATTTTTTGTTGTATTGTATAGTTAAATGTATATTGCATATTAATTTTTTAAAAGTTAAAAAAATAAATATTATTTAGGAAATTACAAATAATCCACCACAACAAGCTTCGGCGTTGTCGATGGAGAGAGAAATTTAGGAAGAAATAGAAGATAAGGAATCGTGTGATGAAGACAAAGAGAGCGAAAAAATCGGTAAATTGGGTTAAAAAAAAAACAATAAGAGAAGAAAAATCAATAAATTGGGTGAAAAAAAAATCCGCCAAAGAAGTGAAAAAAAAAAAAAAAAAAAAAAACCTTCTACAGTGACACTGTAGCAAGTTGGGGGTTATAATAACCCCAGCCCGGATTTAATAACTCGGTGCCCCAAACGTAGGGTTAAACCCTACCCCACCCATGTTGGGGGCCAATCAACCCCTTATATTGTGGAAGGATGTGTTTGGAATCGTTATTAAAAAATATTTTTTAAATAATGCTTTTTTTTAAACATATATTTTTTAGAAACGTTTATAATTTTTTTTTTTCAAAGGAAATGTTTATAATTAAAACCACATATTTGGTTACATTTTCTCAAAAAAGTATTTTTTTATCTATAAGTTTTTTTAGTTTGATTTATATTAAAAGTGTTTCTACTCATATCAAATTACTATAAAGGACAAATATTAATAAACAATATGAATTGATAAGTTTAAATTTGTAGTTTAAAAACTACGACCAACGTTTACTATTATCGATGGTCGGTAACGGAGTAAGAGTGGTGGTGGTTGTCATTAGTTGTCGGAGGTCGCTGGAATGGTTGTCGTCGGAGGTGTTGTCAGTGATCGGTGTTGTGCAAAATTAGTGCAATAAAATACCGCAAGTGTACGGGTCAAGTTTTAATATAGTGTATAAAAATACGGATTATCGTCCTCAGGATTGGTTTTCTAGTTCACCTAATTACCATGAATACTATCACTCAATTTTATTTAGATAATGAAAATCAAATGATATGATTAAAACAAAATTAAAATAAAACATAAAATAAAAATTGGAGAACAATAAGGAGAGATATATCCTAGGAAATTGACTTGAGCAATGACTTCACCGTTATCTCATCAAATTCTTCATTCATTAAAAGATGAAATTAATTAATTTCTAGATTGTTGACAAGTTCTACTCTATAGACTTGTTATTCTCTCTCGAGCAATAACAATATTCTTTGAAAAGTAAATTACCTATATTTCTATGGCAATTCAGACAATCCAAATATGAAGAACGTAAAACTCTAACTGCCACAAAATCTACAAGGATATGTCTATCTCATGTATAAATCAGGGAAAACAATTCAGGATCATCAACAATAATCGTCTCTCGACCTCAAATCATTGATATAAAAATCATGCAAAGAATGGCCAAATCCTAACATGCATTAAGCCTAGAAAAGTTCTCACAACCAATATGAAATTAAAATACCAACTATTAATTAAGAAGAATAAAATTCAATAAACGATTACATCAAAGCTCAAAGTCAAGAGAGTTTAGCTCATAATGTTAAATAATTCAAAATATAAACTCAAAAAATAAACCCATGACAAAAACTACAAATTAAAAGGGAAAGAAGAAATAAAACTCGTGTCGATTCCACGTTTTCGCTGCAATCTTCACGATCCCGAGCATGTAAATCTGTACTTGGTGCTCCCAAAAATCTCTTCAAACTCCAAAAATTATGTAATTTCGAAATTGGGATTGACTCTCCAAATCGGCTCTCCAAAAACTGCATAAACAATACGTATTTATATCGAAATTTAGTTGAAAATCGTGCAAAATAGGTCTGGAGGAGCTCGGATCAGGTGCAGCGCGCGTCCATGGGGTTTGATGCAGGTGCGGAGCTGAAAATTGGGAAAATGAACTACCATTTTAAATATCAAATGCGCGGTTTAAGTATAAAATGTTGTAGTTGGCGCAGTGGTGAACTGGATGTTGGGTTGATCTACGCGCGCGAGGATGCTTGAGTTCGAGCCCCAGCTTGGACAATTTTGCGTTTTTTATTTTTTTCTTCATCATTTTGTGGCGCCTAGGCGCCCGGACGGGCGCCTAGGCGCTATGCTCTCGGGTTTTCAACCATTTTTCTTCCTTTTGGTCACTTGGGAACTTCAAATTTCATCCAAAAAACTTAGTTTTCACCACAAAGCTTCTAAATTCTCCGGTTTGCTCCAAAATGCTCGATATCTATAAAATAATCAAATATAATCGTGAAAGTACACATTTAATCCTCTAAACTAGCATAAAATAAGTCATAAATATAGCTCATTTTGTGTGCTATCAAATACCCTCAAACTTAAGTTTTTGCTAGTCCTCGAGCAAAATAAAACAAGACCACTAATTAAATCAACAAATGCATGCAAGTGACTCAAACCTCAGTGTTCATAAAACAAATAATCCACAATTGAAGGACATATTAAACCACAACCCATCATTAAGACATTTAAAAACAATTCATTGTATCTCTTGCATGAGTGTGCACAAATTAATCTTCCCTTGATATCTATGAATCCAAATAAAACTAAACACACATCAATGACTTGAGTCATAGTGACAATCAAGAAAATAAGCATTCATAGGCTACATTTTGTACCAAAAACTCAAACATCTCATCGAGTTACCAAATTTGAATGCACAAGACCTAACACCCTCACAGAATTTCACTCAATACTCTCAGTTGTTTATGGTAAATATAGGATAAACACTCGAACCAAAACATAAAAGATTTTCACCATAAACTTGCTAATATATCACATCTTCATCGTCGATGAATAGAATGAATGCAAAAAAAAATTCAAGGGTCTCATTTTGGTTGTACTTGGGCTTAGGTAAGGGTAGATGGATGGAAATTTTAAGCTACTATAATAGAAGAATTATAAAACGTTTTCACATGAAGCTCAATTTTTCGACTCTTGAAGAATGATCATTTTTTTTTTACTTTGTTGAAGCATTAACTTCCCTTCACGTAATGAACTATTTTGCTTTTTTTTTTTTCAATACATATTTTTCTCTTTCTTTTTCTTTTCTTTTCTTTTCTTTCCTCTTTCTATTTTTTTTTTTTTTCTCTCTAAAAGAAGCTACAAACGATATGCTTCCCTTTGACTACTCTATTGACAAATGATCAACTCTTTTTATTTTTTTTTATTAACTGAAACTTCATGTGGTAAGCAAATATAATCTTTCATTTCAAGGTTCAAAGAAAGGAAAACAACAAAATAATGGATCTATGGCTTGTAATGTGATAATTTTCCAATGAATAGGTCTAAGGCTCAAAATTTGGCTTTCTAAGGATTATGTCAAAGGTAGGCTCTTTGAGAAAGCTAAAAGTGGTTTTACCTAATTGCCCTTGTGAAATTAAAGCATTCAAATCAATTCAGAGATTTCAGACATGCATAACAAAGCAAGTTCTAGAAAAATCAATCATGCATGGTAATCACACAATTTAAAAGAGTAAAGCACGATGTAATGGAGTGCTAAATGGCTCAAAAACTCACATAAAAGTAGGGTAGTTTGGCATAAAATCCTATGCATTCTTCATTCAACAACTCAAAGAGACACCATCATATATTTTTCAACGAAAAACTAATCATGCTTATCCCTCTCATGCTTAAAACTCAAAACAAAGATGCACATTTAACTTACAAAGTATTCAATGATATCATTAGGGACTCAAAAATAAAAATTTACTTTGTTTACAAGCATGGTCTCATAGTCCAAGAATTTCAGATTATCATGCTTAGAACACTTCCTAGGTTGTCTTAATCACAAGCAATGCAACAAAGATTCAATCATGAAGAGCATGCTCAAAATTTAAAATTTAAGCTCAAAATCATGCTATTCAGGACTCAAAGTGAAATATTTTCACCCCCAAACTTAAGACATACATTGTCCTCAATGTATAAACTATTAAGTAATGCGAAGGACAAATAAAATACAAGAGTGGATAATACTGCCCTGATAAATGAGAGAGTCAACATTGGCAGTAGAGTTATGGAAGAGATTGATAGTGATCTTGCTCCTACAAAAAATAAATAAACAGAAACATGAGGACCACGACACACAACAAAATAAAAAAAATAACAAAAAACTGAAAAACTTAAAGAATGTAAACTTGGGTTGCCTCCCAAGAAGCGCTTTATTTAACGTCTTAGCTAGACGGGAGAAATTTTTATGCGTCAGGGTACATAAAACTCCTCTATTTTCTTCGGTCCCTTCTTGCTTGAATCGATGTTACCTACTAAGTTTAGTAGGCTCACTTGTTTCTCATGGGTACCTGAAGAATAAATATTTTTGTTATTTTTATTTAAATAAATAAAAGAAGAAAAATACAAAAAATCAAAATCACAACCACAAGATTCGTGAGAATAAAGAAAAGAAATATCAACTTTAAGAGGAAATTCTGGAAATAAAATAAGGTGAGACTTTTCAGTCTCATACTCTATAATCTGAATTTCCTCCTCCACATTAGACTCATTTTCTTTCTTTATCTCACAAACCTCATCCTGACATGACTCAAAAGTCTCCAATTCATCCTCACTCTCAATGTCTATAGCTTCACAAATTTTTATATTATCGGCCTCATTGACATCAACACAATTTTCTTCTTGTAAAGTTATTAGTGAGTCAGGACTAACTTGATATCCTATAGAATTGAATCTTGCTGTAAGAGCTTCTATTTGGGTATTAAGTTTTTCTCTCGACTCACTCATGAGTAAACAACTAGCTCGTTGTTCAACAATGTACTCTTGCAATAAAGTTTGATTGGCTTCCAAGGCAGATTTTAAATCAATTTTGTTGGGAGAGTAAACATTTTGGTTCTGAATGCCCTCATCATTATCATAAAAATAATTTTCATAACTCATAGATTCAGAATGATAATAATCATGCATTTGATATCCCTGAAAGCCATAATTATCATTATAATTCTCATTGTCATAAGAGGTGTAGTTCAAAGGGTATGAATTGAAGGATGGTGTTGGTTCTTGGGTGGTTTGAAACTCCCTATAAGACCACCCATAATTATTAAAAGCCATAAAAATAAAATAAAGAACTAAACTTAGGCTTTCAGATAAATGCAAACACCAATAAAAAATATATATATAGTCAGGATGTAAAGACAAAAACACAAAACAAAAACAAGAAAATAACAAGAAAAAAAAAAAAAAAAATAAATAAATAAAACTCTAAAGTAAGACCGAGTGGGTTCTCCACAATATTAGGTGAAACTAAATAATTACCAATCCCCGGCAGCGGCGGTCGAAGATCACTGACGGTATGCTGGAGTTTCGTCGAAGGTGGTCACCGGAGGCAGCGGCGGAGGTCATGGCCGGAGGCCAATCGAAGGTGTCGTCGGAGTGATCACCGAAGATCGACGACGGTGGCCAAAAGTCACTAGCAGTGGCCAGAGATGGCCGGCGGCAGCGATGTAAGGTGACCGACAACAATCATGGGTGGAGAAAATTTAAAAGAATAGTATTGAAGTATTTTGGTAATTTTAATATATTATGAAAATTACAAAAGATTCTTTTTTCTAAGAGTTAATATCGGCCAAAATGATTTATTTCCAAAATTCATTCTTCAAACAAAATCATTTTGGATGGTTGCCAAATACCTCAGTTTTTTTTTAAATGATTTTTTTTAAAAAATTAAACACTTAAAAATATAATTTAATCGTACCCTAAATTGGTAGTCTATTAAATATGTCACTTAATATTTAAGTATAAAGAAAATAAATTTTATTATTTAACAAAAGTGAAAAAAAATTCAACAAATGAAATGAATTAGTTTCTCCATATATATATATATATATATATTTTCAATATTGTTAGAGTAGATCTAATTTGTAATATATCTTAATTACTAGTCTATACAATATCTCAATTGAATTGAAGTGTCAATCTATACAATATCTCAATTCACCTGTTCATTCAATTTAATTTATAAAATCACAACTCTATCATGATTCATGCCAAATAGAAAAAGACAAGCTTATTAAATAGTTCTTGATTCAAGGACCAAATGACTTTTTTGGGAATATAAACTTTAATAATTAATGAATTGCAAAAATAACGTACAATTTTAGTATAAAAGGGCACCTAAAGTTTGAGCTGGTAAACAAATAAAAGAGCCACAAAAATGTCTCCAAAATATTTGCTTATTCTTCTTCTTGGAGTGATTCTTGTAAGCTCTCAAGCTCTTGCTCGATCTTATTACCCGCCGGAGAACCACCAGAAAGTGACTCTCGCCGCCACCCACTCATCGGCGGTCGTTGATACTTTGAAGTTCAACATCCCATGGAAGAAATTTCCATGGAAGAAATTACCCAAAAAACCCGATCTCCCACCAATTCCCCCACCGCCGCCGCGACGACGCCACAAACCGAGACCACCCACCGCCAACTGAGTGTCAATGTACCTATGTTGCAGTGATTTATAGGTGTTTAATAAATAAGCACCACCATAACTGTGGTGTGTGTTCTCTAAGTTTAAGATAGATAATTATTGTAAGTTTATTTTTATGTAATATGTTATTTATTGGTGCAATCTAATAACTACACCATGTTTGCTGTCTTTTTAATTATATATGTCGTAGTAAATAATAAAATATTCATGCCAAATCGAGCATAGTCATTCACTTGTGTTCTTGATTAAGAGATCATTCACTTGTGTTCTTGATTAAGAGATCATTCAATCTCGTATTATTTAAATATAGTTATAAAAAAAATATAAAAAATAGAATATTCATATTTTCCACTCTAACAAAATATTTTTTATTAGCTTTTTATTTGAGAACAAAAATCAAACTTTCTATGCGCACAAGCTTTCTAACTAAATTACTTTTCCATGGTTTTCATTCTAAATAATAATTATGGCCAGGGGCGGATCCAGAAGATTTTGTCAGGAGGGACACAATTTCAATAGGGTTAACGGAAGTTTAGTCTATGAAAATTTCGATATATATATATATACTCCTTGAACTTTAAAATGTGGGTAAAACACTCTAAAACTTTCAATTTTGAATCTAATAGATCCTTAAACTCTCGACCTCTTAGTCAGAGGCACAAATTTATATCAATTGAGTTATACTCGGTTTTGCAATAATAACGTATTTATTAGATACAAAATTAAAAATTTCAAATGTAATTGAGTCCTTAATAGTTGATTTTTACTGGAAAAAAAATTAAATGCCTAAGACCTATTAGATACAAAATTAAAGTTAATGAATCTAAACTTCACGAATCTATTAAACACAAATTAAAAAATTGAAAGACTAGATGTGTAATTCTCGATCCATATAAATAAAATTTTAAACATTTATATATAATTTTTTTTTAAAAGGTTTAATATTTATATAAAGTAATATTAATTGAAAAATAATAATAAACCATTTTAGAATTTTCTACTTAAATAAATAAATAAATAAATAAATAAATAAATAATTAATGAGATTAAATAATAAAATTTGAAGGATACTGAAAAACAAAATAAAGAAAAATAAATAAATTTGCAGAGCTTAAACTTGAGCCGTAGAAGGCAACATACTTGAACTTTGTGTCCCTTACCATCCGACCAAAGAATAATTTTGTTACATATTTTGATTTTTTAAGTACAAATAGTTAAACTGTAGTTATATTTTTCGAACTTTTATATATAAATTTATAAAACTAATAATTCGAAGGGCACGTGCCCCTGGTCCCAGGGGCGGACCTCTGAAGGGACTAGGGGGGCCACGGCCCCCCCCCCCCCAAAATTTTTGATTTTCTCATACTCGTAGGCAAAATTAATGCCTTAAATATATACTGTTGTTATTAAATACATTTTGGCCCCCCCAAAATAACAAAATCTGATTCTGCTGCAGTGGTCATGTGTATGTTTTATATTTTGTTGTGCCTGAGTTCGAAACTCAACCACAACAATCATTTATTTGCTTTACATTTTCTTCCATATATGTATATTTTTTTTAAAAAAGATGGTTCTCTTTTAATGTTTTGTTTATATATATTTAAAAATATATAAATTTTATTCTTAAAAATAATTAAGACCTATTGTTTTTTTAATAGTTATATTATTTTAGTCATTGTAATTTCAAATATCTAAATTTAGTATTTTCATACCTTAAAAAAATTTATTAAATCTTAGTATTAATTTATTTATTAACATTTTCAAAAGTAATTTAGACTATATTAACCTTCCTTTTATAAATTTTGTAAACAAATTCATGTTATATTGTGTTTTTTTTTTTAATAATTTTTTTTTTTAAGAAAATGTCTAATAAATCTTTGAACTTTTAATTTTGTGTTTAATAGACCACGAACTTCAAAAAGAGTTCAATATATTTTTTAACTTTCAATTTTGTATTTAATTGGTCCTCAAATTTTCAAGTTTAAGTCCAATATATCCTTGTATTTATTTGACATTTTTTTAAAATCTAGGAATTCATTAAAAACAAAATTGAAAGTATAGGGATGCATTAAAGACTTTTTAGAGTTTAGAGATTCAATAATTTTTTTTTTAGATGAACAAAATTATATGATGATATTAAGTTTATTTAAACTTAGTCCGTAAGTCTTTGATACACTCACATATGTTTATCACTGATAACTTTTTTTGAATGTCAGCCTAGTGAATTCGAACCTCTGAATTTTTGGCGATATTTTTTTAATATTTATATACTCTAATTTTTGGCCCCCCAAACATCAATGGCTGGATCCGCCCCTGCTTGGCCCTCATGTGGCTCCGCCCCTACTGATATGACGATAAGGCTACTATATATGAATATGAACATAGAGAGAGAATAAAATGAATCGAAATAGTAATAATTAAATTGACATGTTAGTTTATGGAAAAAAAAAATGTTATTTTTTTCCTACATGTGAACAATAAAACTATATTAATATATTGTTAAAGAAAAAGTGTCCTATTATCTAGAATTTCGAGATGCGTGCCTCTACTGGCAATGACATGTTTAGTTAGAATCATTTTTACACTCAAAAGTAGACCAAAAAAAAAAAAAATCTTACAAAACCCTATCTTTTAAAAAATAATGTCATTTTGAGTTCAATCTAATTATTCAATTAATTAGTGCCACACCGTTTTAATTTGACTGCAATAACAAATAAAAATCGACCTTTCCATTAAGAACACAGTTCAACTAACATGATGTATCGTCTAGTAAGGGGGGGTTTGACCCAAAGAGTTAGGGGAGTTATTGAAGTTGTTTAGTCTGGACTTGTTTAATCTGGGGAGTTCTGAAGTATGTGTGTTTGGACCAATGAGTTGTTTAGTCTGGAGTTCTGAAGTCTGTGGTATTTTTGGGCCAGGAGTGTTGAATTTAGAATTCTTGAATTTGAGTTTATTTTAACTGCTTTCTTCTACTTTTTCTACAAACTTTCTAAATTTCATTATTAAGTAGTTCTTTTTATTTCAATAAATTCTAAAAAAAAAATATATATATTTTTATTTTATGTATCATTTACAAATTTGTTTGAAGAGAACAAAAATATTTTTTAACACAATACTTCATATTATTAAAATATATATATCCATTTTATTAGGATTCATATTTAATTTTATGAATTCTAAGATTGAGATTTTTTTGTTTTTTTATTAATGTAGGTATATTTTACAAAGTTTTTGAAGAAAAAAAAGAACAATACATATCTTACATTCACCACGTGTCAAACACATTTTTCTCCGTCTTCACCCTCTTAAATTACTCATTCCATCTAACTCTACTATATCCGAAAATCAGCATCTCAACAATAATGGTTTATTTTAGCTATTTTTTTTTTTACAATTTTTTCTATAATTTTCCAATATTTTCATTGGTAAGAACTTCTTCCAATAAATTTTAAAAATGCGATTTTTACTTTTTTTTTTTTTTTTTATTTTATGTATCCTTCACAAATTTCTCCGAACATAATAAAATTAATTTTGACCACAATACTTCACATTCTTTTTTCAATATCACTCACATTAATTATTCATTTTATTTGGATAATTTTGAAATAAAAGAGAGTTGTACAATAGTGTTAAATATTACATGTGAATTTGAAAGATTTTAATCTGTTAATTTAAACGGATTCAAATAAACTAATGTTTTTATTCTCCATTGTAATAATACTACATTTTGAATTTGGTTTAAGTACCAATTTTGATTAAACAACCTAATTTATATTTAAAATAATAAAAATAGGTTGAATTGCATTTTTAGTCATTTTACACACACTACAAGAAAATTAGTCTATTGCGACAATTTTTTTACAACGATTTAGAAAGTGCTGCAAAATTTAATAAAATCGCAACAATTTTTGGAAACAAATAAAAAACTGTTGCAAAATATATGTATTGCAACGATTTTCTTGCTACGATTTTAAAATGTGTTGCAATAGGGTTCATTTTTTTTTTGGACAATTGGCAAAGCCCAAATAAAAAAAAATTCTTTAAAAAATTAAAGCCCAAACAAATAAGAAAGTGTTGCTATTTATTTCAAAAATGTTGCAATAGGATGAGTGCTGTTGCAACGGTTGTGAGAAGTCATTCCAGCACTTTAAAAAGTGTTGCTAGATCCCTTACAACACTGGTTTTTAGCCAGAGGTTTCTCAAGCGTTGCAAAAAGTGTTGCAGCAGTTTAAAACCGCTGCTATAGCTCAAAAAAACCTCTGCAATAGCCCTGTTTTCTTGTAGTGACATTTTGTTTAAATTACGTTTTTTTTTAATAATTAAAAATATTGTGAGAGGGGGAGAGAGAGGAAGAAAGAGAAATGTGCTGCTTTGAAAAACGGGTCAGACTTGAATAGTAATTACTGTAGAAGTCTGGAGAGTTAAATAGTAGTTACGGTAGAAGTCTGGGGAGTTGATATTTTTTATCCGAGTTCAACAAGTCTGTGGAACAAACGAGGATGAAACTTCTCTCTCCAACTCCTTGTCAAACAATTCCTTGGGCCAAACACGTCCTAACTAAGAAATATTAACCCTAAACTCTAGATTTTCAAATGTAATTAGAATATTTTACTAAGGTTAAGGTATCACTAATTTAAATTTTGTTTTTCTTTCCTAAGTTCAACAATATGTGGGGTGAAAAGATTTAAACCTCCGACAGCACACCAGTTGAATTTATAATTTGAACCTCTACTTTACACACTTTATATCAGTTGTTATTGAGTAAGTTTCACCCTCACATTTCTGATGTTATATTTTGTTTTTAAAAATAAAATCAATATAATATATTAATTGAAATAATCAAATTTACAGCAAAGTTTGACTATGAGCACGATGATTGTCCTTCAAGGCAATGCCGACAACGAAATTTCCTCCAATTTTGGTCACTTTTCTATCTAGTTTCAATCCAAGTGGCCCAAGTGTTCAGTTTTGAACCCGTGACACCCCACTATCATAACTAAACTTATTTAATTAGCAACAAAAAATCAAAAGATATATATAGTTTTTAAACCCGTGAAACACACTATCATAACTACACGTTTACCTTCTACCAAACGTAATCAATCAATAATAATTTTGATTATGGGACTCACACATCGATTACGTTTGATACGTTTACTATAAAATCTGTCAACGTATAATCAAAGTGTGAATCCATCTTAAAATATGTAATCTCATTACCACATTTTCCTACCATAAAATTATTATTGATTATTATATGGGTCTCACCCTTTTTTTTTTAATTTTTTTTTTTAAGTTTGTTTCTTTCTTCCTCCTCAAAAGGAAGTGATGAACATCTCCTCCACCTTCTTTTTTCTTTTTTTTTTTTCTTTTCCTCCGGCCAATTTTGTCGCCACCCACCTCATTTCAGTCAATTTGTGGCCTACTTCACTTTGGCTTGCTGCTGCCTATACGTTAGAAATGAGTTTCGTTTTCTTTTTGTTCAAAAAAAAAAATGGATTTCTTTTTGTTTTTAAAAAAATGGAGTTTCTTATTATTATTTCTCTTTCAAGTAATAATTTTTTTCTTCTTTCTCTTTCAAGAAGTGAATTTTATTGTTCTTTCAACAAATCTTTTCAGGCCTTTTGTCAATCTTATTTTTTTTTTCTTTTTTCTCCTCAAATTTTTGGAAAAAAAGAAACTCATTTTGATAAAGAGATGAACAAATTGTTGGTATTGGATAAAAAATGAACCAATTGTGGAGAAAAAAAAAATCATTACTTTAATGTTTAAACCCTTGAAAATTGGGAGTTGTTTTTCTTTCTTTATCTAAGGAAGAAACAAAAATGAGTTAATGGAGGAGGGAAGAAATTGAGGCTTCAATAGCAAAAAAAAACGAAGAAAAAAAAGAAAATAAACGAAAGAAAGTGGAGATTGGAAAAAAAATTTACAAGTATCCACACGAATCTACACGAGTAACTGTGAGATTCAATTATTTGAGTAGAAAAAAAAAATACTGTTGAAAATGGGTGAGCTTCCATGTGTGATGTTTAATGGGTTTTGTTGTTGTTGGACACGTGACAATGATTGAATTTGTTTTAAGAATAAAAAATAGAAAAAGGGTTTGAAAATGAAAGTTTGACATGAAAGAATAGGATTTTAAAGGTGAAATTTCTTAAGTTTTAATTTCCAGTTACTGTATTTGAGAATAAATGGTAGATTTGATTTGATCTCCATAACAAATTTGAGAAAAAGCTATGGAGTTTGGATTGATTTTAATTTTGGAAGTGGAAATTAAGAAAAAAAGTGATGTGAATGATAAGGACAAGGGGCCTCTGTCCACTCCACTTTTTTTTGGTTCCAAACAAAAGGAGAATGTACCCATGATCTTTCCCTCTTCTAACCGATGTGGAACTTTGGTCGCAATCCTAATCTTCCCCTCTTCTAAGTCCCACTCCTAACAATCTTCGATAGTCATTTCGCTCTTATCCAGGCCAACTCTCCTTCACCGGAGCACACCGTCTGTCCGCTCATCATCAGATAGTCATTTCTATCATCCGTCTAGCTCTTATCCAGGCCAACTCTCCTTCACCGGAGCACACCGCATGTCCGCTCATCATCAGATAGTCATTTCTATCATCCGTCTAGCTCTTATCCAGGCCAACTCTCCTTCACCGGAGCACACCGCCTGTCCGCAGCTCATCAGATAGTCATTTCTATCATCCGTCTAGCTCTTATCCAGGCCAACTCTCCTTCACCGGAGCACACCGCCTGTCCGCCGCTCATCAGATAGTCATTTCTATCATCCGTCTAGCTCTTATCCAGGCCAACTCTCCTTCACCGGAGCACACCGCCTGTCCGCTCATCATCAGATAGTCATTTCTATCATCCGTCTAGCTCTTATCCAGGCCAACTCTCCTTCACCGGAGCACACCGCCTGTCGGCTTTCTATCATCCGTCTAGCTCTTATCCAGGCCAACTCTCCTTCACCGGAGCACACCGCCTGTCCGCTCATCATCAGATAGTCATTTCTATCATCCGTCTAGCTCTTATCCAGGCCAACTCTCCTTCACCGGAGCACACCGCCTGTCGGCTCATCAGATAGTCATTTCTATCATCCGTCTAGCTCTTATCCAGGCCAACTCTCCTTCACCGGAGCACACCGCCTGTCCGTTAGAGCTCAACCACTGATCTCCGCCAATGACTACACCTTTTGAGGCTCATCATATCTTTGTTCGGCACCCGATGATTTCACCGATATGGTTAAGTTAGGGGCATGACTCTGATACCAAGGACAAGGGACCTCCACATTGGTATGACACTTTGGACATAACCCGCATGACTTTGCTTTTGGTTCCACCCAAAAGGCCTCATACCAATGGAGAATGTTGTCCTTCCTTATATATCCATGATCTTCCTATCTTCTAACTGATGTGGGACTTTGGTCGCACTCCTAACTGAGGGATCAAGAAAAGTGAAATAGGAAATTCTTTCATAAATTTATGTAATTCATAAAATAAAAATTGAAATTAATTGGTGGAGTCAGGCTAAATAAAAAAATGAAATAGGATTAATCATTTCGTTGTTGGTTCTGGCAGTGGATTAATAAGAGGCTGAGCTAGGAAGCATAAATATTAAATATTATTATAAAAAAACTAAACGGGGATACCCTCCCCATCCCGGCACCCAGAGACTTAATTATTGTCTCCAGTTTGATTCTATACCCGGTCAAATTAGGAATTCCTCGATTTGCACAATTGGATGAATTACAAATAATGACACAACCTTATGCCAATTGAGCTATGCTCAGTTTAGCAAAAAAATTGCCTTTATGGGCGGTATATAATGCAGTTAAATATTTTAAATCATTCATGCCCCGTTTGCACGGTGCAGGATCAATCAACCCCCACTCTGGGCTATCTAGGTGATGCGCTCACTCACCCGTTGCACCAAGTGGTTGTTTGATAATTTTTATGAAAATCTGCCCTAGGGCAGAATCGAACCGCGGAGAGCACTCACCCACTTCATCAAGTGGTTGTTCGATTAAATTTGCCTTTAAAGGCGGTATATAATGCAGTTAAATATTTTAAATCATTCATGCCCCGTTTGCACGGTGCAAGATCAATCAACCCCCACTCTAGGCTATCTAGCTGATGCGCTCACTCACCCGTTGCACCAAGTGGTTGTTTGATAATTTTTATGTGAATTACAAATACATGATACTTATGAATTACAATTTTTTTATAGAGATGTGTTTGATAAGATTATTATTATAAACCATAAAACTATAGTTATCAACTAAATATTAGGTTAAAAATAAATTATTATTAATTAATTTATAAACATATTTTATGTTATAAATTTTATATAATTATTATTTTACAATATCGTATAATTTATAACCTGAAATACTATATTTCTTTAAATTTATGCATTTTAAAATTTCAAATTCAAAATTTGGATACACTAGAAAGAAAAAAAAATATTGTTTTCAAAATTTAATCTATTTGAATCACATAATTCAAAAACAATTTTCAAAAACAGAATTCAAATCACAATTCAAATGTGGTTTAACTCTGTATAATTTAGATCGCATACCAAAGAGCCCTAAAATTCCTAACAACAAAATTTCTAATTTCTAACGGACAATAATCTTTTTGCTATTTTCTAATATTGCAAAAAAAGAAAAAAAAAGAAAAAAAAGAAAAAAAATGTTTATAAAATTTTATAGGTTGTTTTTTAATAATATTGTTTTTTTTTAAAAAATATTGTAGGTTTGAAACTATTTTTAAAAGGTAGTTGTTTTAAATGGGACGACCTCACATCGTGTTTTGAAAGGACGACCTTCATCGGCGTTTATTTTATTAAAAAATTGATATCTTTTTAATCAGATATTCAAAAGTTTCAAAAAAGGTATGGTTGAAAAGCTTACCGAGAGAGTTTCAATTTGATACATGGTTTCACTATTTTGGAATTGTGTATTTAAAGATAAAGATCATCTAAATTGGACTATAGTTCTGCAAATTTCAGAATTGAAAATTATTTTGAGAAGTGCATTAAAAAATTGATATCTTTTTACCCAGATATCAAAAACTTCGAAAAATGTACTGTTGGAAAAGCTAACACAGACAACTTTAATTTGATACCTAGTTTCACTATTTTGTGAGTTGTGCATCAAAAAATATATATCGTCAAAGTTATGAAAACTTCACTAAATCCAGAACTGGAGATATGACTGAAAACTTCAAAACTGTAGCTAAACTTCGACGAGTATCTTTTAGTACACAGTTCTACAAATAAGTGAAACCAGATATCAAATTGAAGCTCTCTGGGTTAGATTTTCAACTGTATTTTTTTTTTCGAAATTTTTGAATATCTGATTAAGAAGATATCAATTTTTTAATGCATTTCTCAAAACAGTATCCAATTATGAAATTTGTAGAACTATATAGTCCAACTTCGATGGTCTTTATCTTTTGATACACAACTTCAAAAATAGTGAAACCAAGTATAACCTTCCAACCATACACTTTTTGAAAATTTTGAATATCTCGTTAAAAAGATATAAATTTTTTAATAAAAAGAACGTACATGACGATGAAGGTTCCCTGTGGAGCAAGATCGTCTTTTCAAAAGACGACCTTCATCCACGTGGAGCAAAAGTGTAGAAGTCTTCTTTTGAAAAGACGATCTCCATTTAAAACAACAATATTTTTAAAAATAGTTTCAAATGTACAATATTTTTATAAAATAAATTTAAAAAATACAATATTATTAAAAAACAACCAATTTTATAAGGTAAAGTAATTATATTAACCGTTAAATCAATAATGAGTGATGAGACTATTAAAACTCTTCTAGATTGAATCAATTCAATTAATTTTAGTCGAAAAAATGCATAAATTAATTCGAATATTCACAAATATATATTAAAAAAAATAAAGTAAAGTCGGTATTTTTATTCTATTCAAATTTCAGAAAAAAATAAGTCAGGGCGGCTGTAACCTAATTTGGCAAGGAGACCGAACTGAGTGAGATTGGCAATGTCACGGCCTTACGTATTAATTAAATTGTTAATTTATAAATTTGCTATCCAATTTTGACGAGTCCGTTGACGCCTTCAGTATTAAAGTCTTTCAATTATGTTTTTGATGTTTTAATTTTTTTATTTTTTATTTTAATATATTATAAAAATTAGATAAGACCCTCTAAAAAAAAAAATATTTGTTTGCAAAATATCTCATTTTTTTTTTAATTTTTTTTAAAAAATTAGACATTTAGCCTCATTGGATAATCATTTAGTTTTTAGTTTTTGATTTTTGAAAATTAAGCCTATAAACAATACATCTGTTATCTATTTTTTTTTACTGGTGTTTTCAAAATTGAAGTTAAATTTAGGGAAAAAAAAGTAGCTTTCAAATTTTTTATTTTGTTTTTAGAATTTGGCTAAGAATTTTAAGATTTTTTTAACAAAGATGAAAATTATGGTAGAACCTCATAGGTGGATGATATTGTTTATAGGCATAATTTTTAAAAACCAAAAATTAAAAATCCCAACGGTTATCAAATGAAACTTTAAAAATGTAATTCAAATCCATCTTAAATCTAAATCTCTAGTAGCTTAAGTATGTCACTCAATATTTAAGTATAAAAAAATAAAATTTAATTATTTAACAAAAATTACTCTGTCTACCAAAATTCAACTAAACGAAAAAGAGAAAAAAAATTCAACAAATGAAGATGAATTAATTTCTCCATGTATTTAAGTTCAACATTCAATTTAATTCATAAAATCACAACCCTAGCATATCTCAACGAAATGATGTATCTCTTAATAATTATAAAATCTTACGTTCAATCTCCACTCCAACATGTTGTTTAAAAAAAAAATAAAAAATAATGCCAAATAGAAAAAGAAAATTATATTAACTATATATATTTTGATTCGAGGACCAAATGACTCTTTTTGCAAATATAACTTTAATAATTAATGAATTGCAAAAATAATGCCAAATTTTGGTATAAAAGAGCAGCTAAGGTTTGAGGTTATAAACCAAGCAGTGAAACCCAAAGAAAAGAGCCACAAAAATGTCTCCAAAATATTTGGTTATTCTTCTTCTTGGAGTGATTCTTCTAACCTCTCAAGCTCTTGCTCGATCTTATTACCCGCCGGAGATCCACCGGAAAGTGGCTCTCGCCGCCACCCACTCATCGGGGGTCGTTGAGACTTTGAAGATCAACTTCTCAGGGAAGGAATTATGGAAGAAATTATTGAAATTTTTTTTCGAAACAGTACCTGATCATCTCCCACCAATTCCCCCACCGCCGTTCAAAATACCCGATCTCCCACCAATTCCCCCACCGCCGCCGCGACGACGCCACAAACCGACACCACCCACCTCCAACTGAGTGTCAATATACCTAAGTTGCATTGATTTATAAGTGTTTAATAAATAAGCACCACCGTAACTGTGGTGTGTGTTCTCAAGTTTAAGATGATAATTATTCAAAGTTTATTTTTATGTAATATGTTATTTATTGGTGCAATTTTAATAAGTACACAATGTCTCATTGGATGTTTTTCTTCTAAATAATGTGTAGTAGGAACATCCTTTGCTGTCTTTTTAATTAAATTTGTGTGTTTGTGAATTATAAATGTCTTGGCCAATAATAGAATATTCATATTTTCCACTATATATAACAAAATATTTTTTATTAGCTTTTTATTGAGAACAAAAAATCAAACTTTCTAGGTGTAAATTTCTTTTCCACGGTTTTGATTATAAATAATAGATCGCAATAATGCTACTACTATATATATGAATATGAACGTAAAATCGAACAACCACTTGGTGCCGTGGATGAGTGTTCCGCCTAAGATAGCAGAGAGTGGGGGTTTGATTCTGCCTTATTGTGCAACGGGTGAGTGAGCGCATCACCTAGATAGCGGGGGTTTGATTCTGCCTTAAGACAGATTTTCATAAAAATTATCAAACAACCATTTGGTGCAACGGGTGAGTGAGCGCATCACCTAGATAGCCCGGAGTTTGAGTGAGAATCATTTTTAATCAAAATTAGACAAATTTTTTTCTCCAACTCAGCAACAACCCTACAAAAAAGAACATACATGATGTATCGACTAGTAAGAGATACAATCCTCCCCTCAAACGAAGTACCATCGAACCTCCACCAATGACTACACCTTTGAGGCTCATTTCACCGACTAAGTTAGGGACATGACTCTGATACCACTTGAAGATTAGAAGATTAGATGGGATTGTATCAAATTTAATTAGAATATTTTACTTACTAAGATTAAGGTATCACAAGTTGGTTTTTGGAGAGAATTAGAGAGAGACCCAAGTAAGTAAAATATTGTTTTGTTTTGATAATATTTCCATTAACAAAGGGAAAATTACATGTAAGGAAATAAGTAGGCTGTGATTACGCCCGTTGATGCTAATCACAACTGGAAAATATGGTTAGTTGCCAATTTTGACTGTGTTATCATCTTCTACAAGTTTATAATTTTTTGCTACAATATCACTAATTTAGATTTTCTTTTTCTTAGTTCAATAATAGAGTTCAATAATACGTAGAGAGAAAGATTTGAATCTCAGTTGAGAGTATATATTTGATGTCGGTTGAGGTATACTTATATTATCTATTAGTAAGTTTCACCATCACATTACTATACCATTTGTAATGTTTCATTCTTGATATTCTCTGATAAAAATTACATCCATTAAATAAAATTTCTAAATTGGTATCTAGTGTAATTTTTCTTTTAATTTATTAAGTTGTTAATTTTACTTTGAATATAAATTCAAATGAATATATTTATTTGGGTGTGGAAGGATCGAACCTAAAACCTCTTGATCACTTCTCTTGATCAAGAGTCATACATTATGTCAATGGAGTTATGTTGTTGTTAGCTTAAATGGGTGATTTGAAATAATTAAATAGAACTAAGAGATCCATACATGTTTCAAAATATATATATATATATATATATATGCAATAAACTTTCATGATTCAAAATTAGTGAATCCATTACAATTTTTTTTTTGTTTTTTAAAGTTCAAATTGAGGGTTGATGGCAATTAAGTTTTAGAAATCGATTATAGAATTTATATTTGTGTTCGGAAGTATGGATCATTTAGCGAAATCGAACATAGCTCAATTGTCATAAAGTTGTGTTCGTGACTATGAGGTCATGGGTTCAATCCTTCATTTATGGCAACCTGATTTGGTAAGAAACTGAGCCATGTGAGACAATGTCAGCCACTTGCATATGGATAGGTTAGATTATAAATGTTTCTAGCATTTATTTATTTTAAAAAGAATTTTGACTTTTCAAACTTTACAACTGAGCCATGTGGGACAATGTCAGCCACTTGCATATGGATAGGTTAGATTATAAATGTTTCTAGCATTTATTTATTTTAAAAAGAATTTTGACTTTTCAAACTTTACATTTTAATCTAGATTGGAAATATTCACATTTTTTTCTCTCTAGTACTATTAACATAGATATTTAGGCAATCTCCTACTCCCAAATCTCTGAACAATACTTCTTCAATTCCCACCAGGAGCAGTTTCATGAATCAAGACATTAGCCCCACATCGGTGCAAGTTCAATCTTACTCTCTTCGTACAGGTTGGCCTCATGAATCAAGACATTAGCCCCACATCGGTGCAAGTTCAATCTTACTCTCTTCGTACAGGTTGGCCTCGGACTACACGATGGACCTAACTCGCCCAAAGCTTATCGATGAGAAGTCTAAATTCTTGCACCAATAATTTTCATTTTAATAAATATCATTAATATTTACTTAAATGTTTTCACATCACACTTAGTGATCACATGTAGCATAAATAAAGTAGGTCAATCAAATAAAATTGAGAGTGAAAAAAAAAAAACTTGATTGAAAGTGTATTTTTATGTTGGCCCACCCTTGACTCTTATATTGTCGAGTTTGTAGGTATTATCTTCTCTTATATTATTTTGTACTAAATCATCATTCGATAGTTTTGTTGGAATGCCTAGAATTTGTTATGACCCTCTACGGCTAGCTTGGTATGGAATATCACTGATTTGGGTTTTACTTATTCGTTTTGGGCTTTGACCCATTTTGTATTAGGTCATTAAGAGAGTGTCATATATAAACATTCTAATGACTTCAGCCGCCTTTAGTCTGTGATCATTTTGTAATTCTCTCTTATCCGTAATAATATTGTTTTCTCTCTTCTGCCCGTGGACGTAGCTAACATGACGTTAGTGAACCACGTAAATCTGTGTCGATCTTTTTCTTTTAAGTTTATTTTGTTTTTTGTTATTTGATTTATCGTAACAAGTCTAATAATACAAATCACCGTCTCACTCCATATTTAAGTATAAAGAAAAAAAAATTATTGGTTTAAAAAAATAAGATGTTTATTGTCTATCATTATCTGGAATCCTTCGAAACATGAAGTCTTTTCTGTTAAGACTGTTTATCAGCTTTGGTTTATCTTTTGGGAATAAATCTGAGGCTTCACCCTCAAATGTTGAAACTCAAAGCAGGAGTTAAAAGAATTTTTGGACCTTTAAAGTTCTCCAAAAGTCAAAATTTGTTGCTGAAAAGTTTAGAACAATATTATTCTTACTAAGATAAAAATGGAATCTATACTGATAATTTATGTGTTTTTTGGCGGGATAATGAAGAATCATCACAACATCTTTTCTGGCATTGTGAGGAAACCAGGGAGGCTTGGTCATTTTGTTCCTCTATTAACTTGACTTGTTTATGTGATAACATGAACCCTTGGTCGATTCAAGAACTTTGAGATATTGGAATCTGGACAAGGATCAAAAGAGGATGTTGAGTACTCGATGCTGATAGTGTGAAAAATTTGGAGCTCCGAAACAAGGCGTTTTTCAACAATGCATCAGTGACAGATCAACTCGTGATGAATATTAATAATCTTTTTCATCAGTCCAAAAGGTGTTAGAAGTGGCAGTTCAGATGGTAGCAGTGCTGAAGGTAAAACTCATGTCAAAATTGAAGGGACCTTAGATGATGCAAATAGCAATTGACAATCTCCCGTCTTCAATTAATGGAAGCTGAATGTGGATGCATCTTTTATTTATGTCCACATTCGGTGAACTAATAATATTTCATATATTTTTTAAAATAATTATCTTAATTACCTGTCTAATATTTTTTTATCCTTTTCTAATTTAGTTTCCTTAATTTTTATATTAAATTTTATTAAGTTTTATATTAATTTTCAATCAAAATGTAATAAAATGTTAAATATAAATTTTAATTAATTTTTAATAAAAAAATAATTAAAAAAAATGGGGATTTTTATCCGTGGGACCCGATCCCTAAACGAGAATTTCCCTCCCCAAAGTGGAAAGCGGGAAACGAGGTGGGGATGAAGATTAAAAATCCTCACGGGGATGGAGATGAGGAATGCATCCCGACCCGGCTCCACCGTGTTGTCATCCCTAATAATATGTTAATGTAAACTTCGCTTGTGTCGTATGACTGTGTTAATCTCTGCATTATCCTTTATATATCGTGTATTCTATTTTTTTAATGGAAAATAAGAGTTTGTCTCCTACTTTAGTTTTGGAGTTTATGTGAATTATAATTTATTAATTTAGAATTTTAACTTTAGTTTATTGTTTAATGTTTGTAACAATTTTGTCTACTATTCTGAAAAAATTCGTTATTTATTTTTTTTTTTTTGAGTACATTGGGGGTGGGAGATTCGAACCACAGACCTCTTGGTCATCAAATCATACATATGTCAGCTGAGCTATGCTCGCTTTGAAAAAATTCGTTATTCTTTAAATTGTTATGGGAATTCTTATTTATCTAGATAGATAAATCACTTCGGCCGTGTTTGGGATATTATCCTGCATTATTTAGTCAAATATTGTTTGTATCATATACTTAGTCATTTATGTATTAATTTATGGTATGTTTGATAACGTTCTCTTATCCTATTTTTTATTTCTGTTTTTTTTTATTTTGTAAAAATTTTATTGGTATGCACATTATGTCGGTTGTGTATTTTATATATATATATATATTTTTTTATTTTGCAAAACAGGGTATGAAGATCAAATTTCTGATCTCTTGATCACTAGTTCACACTTATGACAATTGAGCTATGTTCATATTGGCGTTTTTTATATGTTTAGTTATATTTAAATTATAAAAATGAAGAAAAGAAACAAGAAACAAAATATAGTTATCAAACAAGGTTTTGTTTTTGTTTCTTTTTTTTTAAGAAATAAAAAATATAAATAATTATTAAACATATTTATGTTTGTAGTTCATAAACAACATGAAATGAGAACATTATCAAACAATCCCTTAGAATAATTAGGTAGGAACCCTTTATATATATATGGTGGAATTCTATCAATAAAAAACAAGTTTATTGTAGCTTATGAGTTATGATGACCCCATTTGATAACCGCTGTTTTTTTTTAATATTGTATTTTTTAAAACTTATTATTAAAATATTGTAACTTTCAAACTATTTATAAAAATATAGCAATTTTAAATGGAGGTCGTCTTTTCAAAAGACGACCTCCACATCTTGTTCCACGTGGATGAAGGTCGTCTTTTCAAAAGACGATCTTGCTCCACGTGAGATGGAGGTCGTCTTTTGAAAAAACGATCTTCATCTACCTCATTTATTAAAAAATTCATATCTTTTTAATCAGATATTCAAAATTTTCAAAAAAGGTATGGTTGGAAAGCTAACAGCCAGAGCCTCAATTTGATACCTGGTTTCACTATTTTTAGAGTTGTGTATCAAAAGATAAAAACCATCGAAGTTGACTATAACTCTGCAAATTTCAGAACGGAAGATTGTTTTGAGGAGTGCATTAAAAAATTGACATCTTTTTACCCAAATATTAAAAAAAATCGAAAATGGTACTGTTGGAAAGTTAACACAGAGAGCTTCAATTTGATACCTAGTTTCACTATTTTTTGAGTTGTGTATCAAAATATATATATCGTCAAAGTTATGAAAACTTCACTAAACCCAAAACTGAAGATACGACTGAAAACTTCAAAACTGTAGCTAAACTTCGACATACACAACTCTACAAATAGTGAAACTAGATATCAAATTGAAGCTCTCTCTGTTAGCTTTTCAACCGTATCTTCTTAGAAATTTTTTAATATATGAGTAAAAAGATGTCAATTTTTTAATGCACTATTCAAAAGAATCTTCAGTTCTAAAATTTGCAGAATTATAGTCCAACTTCGATGGTCTTTATCTTTTGATACACAATTCCAAAAATAGTGAAACCACATATCAAATTGAAGCTTTCTCGCTGTTAGCTTTCCAACCATACCTTTTTTGAAAATTTTGAATATCTGGTTAAAAAGATATGAATTTTTTAATAAATGAAGTACATAACGATGAAGGTCGTCTTTTCTCCAATGTGGAGCAAGATCGTCTTTTGAAAAGACGACCTTCATCCACGTGGAACCAGATGTGGAGGTCGTCTTTTGAAAAGACTACCTCTATTTAAAATTGCTATATTTTTATAAATAGTTTGAAAGTTACAATATTTTTATAATAAATTTTAAAAAATACAATATTAAAAAAAAACAGCCTTTGATAACTATCTGAATTTTTTTTTTTGATTTTAAAAATTAAGTCTATAAACAATACTTACACTTGTGAGTTTATTTGTTTTGTAAACTGCATATATTTTTTTTCGTCAGAGAAAATGACAAACAAAGAAATGAAAGATAATGAAAATTGATGTTGAGATTATGGAGCCCAAAGAATTAAAAATCCATATATTCATTTGGCCCAATCTAAAATGGTATTTTTGGTGGATTCTTTTAGATCTTATTGTTGTTGGTTTTATTTTCACATTGATAAATCTAAATTATGGTAGGAATGTTTGTTCTTTCTATTGAAGTTACCTTTGAGCTATTATTCTACTTTTCTCATATTCCTTCTATTGAAGTTGTTTCTAAAATGTTATTATAGTGTTAAGTAATGTTAGGTTATGAATTTTATGTTGTCTAACTCTTTGATTATTATCTTTTTACAGATTTTCGAGAAAGCAATTTCGTCTTCAAATGCTTATAACGACCAATTCAGGTAGGTCTTGTTATAACAAGTTATTTAAATATGTCTTTTACTTTAGCACACTATGATTTGTAGTTAGTTTCATAGATATTTTTTTTTTTTTTTTTTTTTTTTTTTGTTTGTTTGTTTGTTAAAATACACTTAGAAATCTTATGCACTTGCTAGGTTTGTTTTAGATTAAAATTATACTTGGTAGCTTTTCAGGCACTTGCTAAGACACTTGGTAATTTTTAGACACTATTAACCTATTTTGCACTTTTAGATTACTTTAGGCACTTGCTAGGTTTGTTTGAGAATAAAAATGACACTTGATAAATTTTTAGGCAGTTTTATGTTATTTTGCACTTTAGATTCACTTTAGACACTTGTAAGGTTTGTTTGAGAGTAAGAATGACACTTGACAACTCTTTAGGCACTTGTTAAGTTCATTTGACATTGAAAATGACACTTGGTAACTTTTTAGACACTTGTTAATTTCATTTGAGGTTGAAAATGATAGTTGGTAACTTTTTAGGAACTTTTAGGCTATTTTGCACTTTTAGATTCAGACACTTACTAGGTTTGTTTTAGGGTAAGAACGACACGTACTTGGTAACTTTTTAGGCACTTGCGAAGTTCATTTAAGGTTGAGAATATTATTTGGTAACTTTGTAGGCACTTGCTAATTAAGTTCGCTTGAGTTTGAAAATGACACTTGTTAATTTTGTAGGCACTTGTTAAGTTCATTTGAAGTTGAGAATGTTACTTGTTAACTTTTTAGACACTTTTAAGACTATTTTACCATTTTAGATTCGCTTTAGCACTTTTAGTCAAAGTTATCCATCATTATGAAACTTATTGTATTTTATTGTTTTATTGTATTGTTATATTGTATTTTATGTTTAGCTAGTTTGTAGTGTTAGGGGTGAATTATGTGCTTTAAGCTCACTTTAGGTGTTTGACCGTAAAAAATGACACAATTTTTTAAGCAATTTCAGCCCTTTAAGCTACTTTAGGAGTTTGAGAGCCAGTTTGAGAGCCACAATGACACTTAAATGTTATAGGTTTAAGATGTTTGTGAATCAAAGATAACTATTCTTGTTTATGTTTAAACTTTTTCATATTATATATTTTTTTCTTTCGGGTTTGTAGTAGTGTAATCTTGAAGGCGACTTCTGAAAAAATACGGATGGAGATCAAAATAAAAGTGTTTTAGATTATTGTTTACTTTACATTGTACTTTTTCTTTCGGTAGTGCAAGTGTATGTATTCACTACAAGAAAACGGGGCTAAACACTTTTTGCAACGCTTGAGAAATCTCTGGCTAAACCAGTGTTGTAAGAGATCTAGCAACACTTTTTAAAGTGCTGGAATGACTTCTCACAATCGTTGCAATAGCACCCATCCTATTGCAACATTTTTGAAATAAATAGCAACACTTTCTTATTTGTTTGGGCTTTAAAGTTTTAAAGAATTTTTTTTTATTTGGGCTTTTCGCCAATTGTCCAACAAAAAATGAACACCCTATTGCAACACATTTTAAAATCGTAGCAAGAAAATCGTTGCAATACATATATTTTGCAACAGTTTTTTATTTGTTTCCAAAAATTGTTGCGATTTTATTAAATTTTGCAGCACTTTCTAAACCGTTGTAAAAAAATTGTCGCAATAGACTAATTTTCTTGTAGTGATTAGATGCTATTTTTGTAAGAATATTGCATTTCAATGTATTGACTTTTATGATATTCATTTGGTCTAAAAATTGTGCCATTGATAATATTTACGTTCCAATAATATTGAATTTCTAGATATTTCATTTTTTTTTTTTTATAAAAAACCTATTAATAAAAAGTAAAAAAATACACACTTCGTCGGCATAGACATACCTATGTCGACGCAAACCATTGCGTTGACATAATTATGGCTATGCCGACGGCTCTACACCGACGAAATGATCGACTCCAAAATTTTGTCGACATAACCTATGACGACGCATTTGGTGATTTTTTTCGACGCTTTGGGTTGAAAAAACTCAAAAATTTTGTAGTGAAATAATTTGAAAGATTAAAGTTTAAAATAAAACTTTTGAATTAATGTCATAATTGAAACTTGACCTAAAATTTAGGGGCTAGATGAAATAACTTTTTGTTTGGGTATGATAAGCCAGAAATCCTTAGAGGCTAAAGTTTTTAACATTAGGTTCATAATTATTCCGATGGACCAACTTTGAGAGATAAATAAAAAAAGGGAGAATGTCGGAAAAAAGAATGTTAATAAAAAGAAACAACCAATTGATTAGCGAGTTAAATGGTTATTTAAAATGTAGAAATGGGAGAACGAATCTATGCCATCTTGATCATTAATCAAACATGTCAGTTAAGTTATGCTCTTGTTGACATATTTTATAATTGTTTATATCATTGATAAAGTATATACTTTCCTTATATATGACTCTTAAATTTGTGTCATTTTTATAAAATATTTTTACATTTAGGCTAAATCTAAAAATGTGTTATTATCCATTTTAAATTTAATTAATAACAGTAATGTAATATTTAAATTTTAATCAATCAATTATATAGTTTATCTTTATAATATTAAAAGATGAAATAATTGTGAATTATTTTCGTCTCATTTATTGTAACTTAAAATTCCAAACCCACCTAATAAGAAGAGTTTGTACTTGATTAGTTCCATTATTTTTATTAAAAATAGAATTCACATTTATGTTACAGATTGACTAAGATTTTAAAATTAACTTTTAAATAAATACATCAAATTATTATTCAATAAAATTTCAAAATAAAAATATATTTCTAAATTCTAGTTGATTTTTTTTTTATTAATACATTGGGGTGGGAGATTCAAACCATAAATCTTTTAATCATCAACACATACATATGTCAACTTAGTCATGCTCGCTTTGGCTAAAATCTAGTTGAATTAATCTATAATATGTAACAAGATGATTCAAATTCCTAATCTTAAAAGATTTTTTTTTACATGGATTTAGTAAGACCCGTTTGATTATGTTTCCGTTTCTTGTTTCTTATATTTTAAGAACTAGAAACAGAAACATATTTGATAACTACTCATGTTTCTTGTTTTTTTGACAAAAAAAAAAAAAAAAAAACAAAAACTTGTTTGATAACATTTTTTTTTGTTTCTTGAAAGAAAAAACAAAACATAAACATGTTTGATAACTATTTTTTGTTTCTTGTTTATTTTTTGTTTCTTTCTCTATAATTTTTTTCTTTTTTATAGTTTAAAAAAAAATTAGTTTACATAATCTAAAAAGTAATTATCCAAAGTTTACATAATCTAATACAAATAAGTTTCGATGTAAAATTAAAAACAACGATAAAAGTGTATTTATCTTTCAAATGTTGCCAAAATTTGACATGCAATGTCATCTCTCACTCGAGTCATTTTATAAATGATGTTGACTTGCATCGAACTCAATTATATAACTTTGTAAATATCGTGGTTGTAAAATATTAAAGTGAGACTAAAGACATGTTTTAGTGAGCAAAATTTATATTTGTTAGTGTACTAAAAATTAAAATAATATATAGATATACGTATTTCAAAATTTAAAATTAAATTAAAATAATATATAAATAATACTGCAACATTAAGAAATAGAATAATAAAAAATAATTATCAAAAGTTACATTATCAAATACTAGTAAGCGCCGATGCAAAATATTTAACAACAATAATAAAATTATTTTTAATTTATTCAAATTTTTGTATGCAATGTCATCTCTCAATTGAGTTATTATACCTTAAATGATGTCGACTCAGATCTAATTCAATAATACGTAAATATCATGGTTGTAAAATATTAAAGTGAGATTAAATGCATGTTTTAGTGACCAAAATTTATATTTGCAAATATTTACCATATGAGTTATATATTTGCAAAATTTAGGAATGTTTGATAATGCATTTAATTCCTACTTTTGATTTTTGATTTTTTTATTTTTAGAAAACATGTATGTTTGGTAAAAAAAAAAATAATAAAAAAAAAAAAAATTCAAAAACAGGTTTTTGGTTTCAAAATTTGTTTATTTATGTATTGAAATTGGAATGAAATTATCATTAATATTTTTGGAACGAAAATTGTGATTAATATTATTAGTATATTCTTTAAAAGATATTATTAATATTTTTTTTAGTATAAAAATATTATTAATATAATATATTATAATTTTATTTAAATAAAAAAATTTAGTATATTATATTTTAATATTATTATGATATTACAATGTACTTATCCACTTTATATAATTAACATATTTTATTTTTTCCTTTTTCACTTTACACAATTAACATATATATTTTTTTTTTTTAAAAAAAAACATATTTTATTTTTTTGACTTTAGGTTGATAAACGTATTGTCTAATATATTAAATTATCAACAAAATAAATTCTTTTTATTTTAGGGAAATCATTTTTTACCTTAAATTTTCAATTTCATCACATAATTGGACCTTAATTAAATTTTGATAAATATTTCAATTTTTACATTTTAATAAATTAACATTATTTTAGAAAAAATAATTTTATTTTATAAAAAAATACAAAACAAATGGTAATTATCGAGCCACTTGGAACTTTTATGTGTTTTAAAAAACAAAAACCAAAAACAGGTATCAAACAAGTTTGGTTTTCTATTTTTTAAAAATAGAAAACAAAAAACAGTTATCAAACCTATATGATTTTTATTTTTAAAAAACATAAAATCAAAAATCAAAATAAAAAAAAATCAAAAATTTAATGCGTTAGGAAACAGGTGCCTTAAAATTAATAAAAATAATAATAAAAAAAAATTCTGCCAAAAATTTGAACCCAAACCCTAGTGAATTGAAAGTTTAAATGGACGTTTAAATTGATGAACCAGACAACCTCAATTTTTTTAATTCACTAGGAACAAAATTTAAATAAAAGAAATGAAACTAAAGAAACTACATTTAAAATTTGTCCATTTGTATTTTAAACCTTTCTCAAAATTTAAAAACAAAAATAAAAAAAAAATTATTAAACAAATCTGTTCGTTAAAAAAAAAAAAAAAAAAAACAGAAAACAGAAAACACGAACGTAATCACCGACCTAAATTTTTTATTATCAGTGAAATAGTCAGTCTTTTATGGCGGCTGTGGCATTTAATAAGGAAACTAAGATGTAGTTGTGGTGCATAATGATTGTCCTACTTGTAGCGTGTGTTCATGTCAGCCACTTGGCTATTAATCAAATTTATACCTTATCCTTATAATTATTTCTCTTTTATTTTAAAAAATAGTAATTTTGTTTTTAAATTTATTACGTATTAACTAATTTTATAAAATAAATAAATAAATAATAAAAAACTTCTTTAAATTGAACCAATTTTTATTCAAAAATTTTCCATTTTCCCATTGAATTATAAATAAATTAAGGGGAAATTGTAGTAAATGACAATTTAAGACTTATTGTTTGCAAATATAACATGTTTTTAAAAATTTTGCGGATATAGCAATTTCTATCGCTGATATCTTATGACTGATAGAAGTCTATCGCTGATCACCTCAGCTTTTTATAGATTTCAGTGATAATAGTCTATCAGAGATAATAGTCTATCACTGATAGAAGTCTATCAGTGATATAATAAAGTCTATCAGTGATAGAAACGAGTTTTTTTGCCATATTTGCAAAACATTTTAAAATTTGCTAAATTTGCAATTAGTTTGGGCCTGATTGCTATTTGTGCAACCAGCCCTAAATTAAGATACTTTTAAAAACCAAATTGAAAAAGGTTATAAATAAAAAAAATAAAATGAGTGTTAATAAAAACATTAAAAGCAATGTTTAAATTTAGTCAATAAATTTTAAAAATTAACATATTGTACTTGTTTGAAGTTATTTTTTTTTATTGAATTTACGTAAATAATAATAATAGTTTTCATATTTGAAAAGACAAAATACAACAATATATTTCCAAAATTTATACAAAACACTCTCTATATATATTTTGTTGAAAATAATTTACCATAAATTATATAGAGATTTTAAAATTTATTCAAAGTATAAGACTAAAATAAAATGTCAAATCGGACATGACATAAAATTGTGTGAGGTTAAGATTCAATCATCCACCTGCATTAATTGAATACTTTAAAAAAAAAAAAAAAAAAATCTCTTAACTGTAATCTATTTTAGAAAAATGAGAACTCAAAATATAAAATGTATTGGTTCCATTGTTTATTTAAGAGATGAATTTAATGAAATTATTTTTGATTATGAATATAGGGCTATTATATATCTATTATAAAATTGTAGTTGGATGTCAAAGTGAGCAATTGACATATATTTTCAATGACAGAAGAAGAGAATGAGACATAAAACATTTTTTTTTTTTTTTTTGACAATATGTGGATTGGGAGAATCGAACCAATGATCTTTTAATCACTAGGTCGTATATTATCCCGGTTAAACTATGTTCATATTGACGCACAAAGCAATATTTTTATTTGGGGACGAAATCTTTCTCAAAGTAATAGAATCGAACTTGTGATATATTTTTAATTAATTATGAATATAATGAATAGATAGTATATTATCTCTACATTTTTTTTTTTTTCACAATATGTGGGCAGTAGAATCGAACTCGTGAATCACTAGATAGTATATTATTCCGGTTGAGCTATGTTGTGTTGGCACAAATCATCATTATTTTTATTTTAGGACGAAATCTTTCTCAAACACACAACCTCATAATTAATAAATTACAAAAATAACCCCAAGTTTTGCTATAAAAGGCCACCAAGTTTGAGCTTCCCAACAGGCAACTAGACCCAAAAAGCCACAATGTCTCTAAAGTTCTTTCTTGTGCTTCTTCTCGCCGTGGTGCTTCTTACCACCACACAAGCTCTGAAACATCCGTCGGACTCCAAGCAGGAAGTGATTCCGGTGACCGACCAAAAGCTTCCCACCGACACCGAGCCTGCGTCGGAGGACGAGGAATCCAAGTACTACTACAGGAAACCCTACTACAAGAAACCCTATTACAAGAAGTACCCACCCTACAAGAAACATCCCCCATACAAGAAGTACCCGCCATCTTCCAACTGAATGCCACCCGAAAATTTGCGACCATGAACGTCACATGTTTATTAGATAAATAAGCGTCGCTATAACTTGCAGTGCCCAAGTTTAGGGTACTATTAAGACGTTCATGAAGTAATTGGCTTTTGATTTCTGTATTATGTGTTAATCTAAACTTGGTTTCTCTGCATTATGTTTCACTTATCTCATAATCTAAGTTTGAAATGGATATAATATTTTGCCTTTAATTTGTTTCAATTCTTTAGAACTTTATGTGAATTATTAATCATACAAACTAGAGAAGATACAATACTTTAAATGGGTGAGATGTTTTCCTTTTTGAATTATGAAGTAATAATCATGTTAAATTATACCAAATACTCGTGGAAGTTTCAATTATATGCTCCTATACCATTGTAATTCTATTACTTTGAAATTGTTTAAAAATAAAATCTTTCATTCAAAATAATTGTTCAAATTGAGGTAGCAATTCATTGTGAAAATTGGAAAACGGAGGCAAGAGAACCATTGAATATCATTTACATCTCGGTTTCAACTAAAGATTAATTCCAATGTTACTTTACATTTAACTCAAAATATATCACCGACATCATTATATCTAAAGCGTCCGAAAGTAAGAAATGATTAATTAGAAACGATTAAAATCATATTTTTCATGTTAAAAAACACTCTAAAATATGTTTTATGACAATAAAATCAAAGGTAAAAAGTTTAGTTACTCATAATCAGTAAAACAATCTCTAGACTTAGTTTAGAATCTATAAAACAATGCAATAAAATCAAAGGTAAAGGAAAAAAACTCTTTGTAACGTGTCAAACCTCGTTCCCGAGCTTCCAAATCTCTTTTTCAGCTTTCTACAGTGTCCCTTAGTCTATCCACTGACTGTATTTCGAATTATGGTTCAAATTCGCTAAAGTTGGCTCCTTCAACCGTATGAGAATAAGATGAATATATAGAAAATTTATTAGGATAGTGTCGACGCTGCCCAAGAAAACGCGTGAAGTATTTTTGGAAAGATAGCGTCGAGACACTACACTTGTAATGACAAGTATGATGACTTTAATGACGACCATAATGGTTGTTGATGAAAGCACAATATTGACTTTTAATGACGGGCATTATGGCTTTTAATGACAGACATTTTGCGCGCTTGGCTTTCATGACGGCTGACGACGAACAACTTCGTAGCGTCGACACGCTATCCGCTCGAAATTCTTAGCTCATTGGCTTCATTTTGGAGCATCTAGACGTTATTCCCTCGTTATTTTTTTTTTGTTTGATTTCTTCTTCTCTTAGCTCTAAGTCATCAAAATAAATATTTTAAACTCTTTTTTCATGACATTACTCTTAAAAAGCTTTGGTTTGCTCTAAATGTTTGAAATCTACAATTCAGACAAATAAAATCATGAACGCATCCAAATAACCTACAAAACTAGCATAATAAATGTCAGATAGCTCATTTTTAGTGTATTATCAATTTGTGTTCGATCTTCTCCACCTCATATTGTACTTAAAAAAAAAAGCATCCAAGACAGCAAGAATGACTAGTACCTCCAATATATATATATATATAGATATAGTATTAGTCTACCACAAAAAATACTTGCAACTATTCAGAAAAAAAATTAAAAAAAATAAAAAATAAAAAAACAAGGGCGACCCTACACAAAATATACCCATCTACAAGAAACGCCCTCCATTTAAATGCCACCCAAAAACAAATTGTGAGCATGTATGTGAGAAGTTAAGACGTTCATGAACCTGGCTTTTAATCTCTGTAATATGTCAATGTAAACTTGGCTTGTATCCTATGCCTGTGTTAATTATAACTTATTAATTTACCATTTTAACTATTTCAACTTTAGTATGTTATGATGTAATCTTTGTTGTTTAAAGTTCGTAACAATTTAGTCCCTTATTCTAAATAAAATTAATTGAATTGTTATGGAGATTCTTACGTATTTGGATAGATAAATAACAGAACTTGCGCCTCTATCATATATTTGGTCATTTAGACATTAATTTGAGGTATGATATTTTCTACTTTTGTAAGAAACATACTTGTTTGATAATTTTAAGAAACGTTTTTAAAAAAGTGATTAAATTTAAGAAACTTCAAAAACTTGTTTCTCATTGATCTGTTTCTTTTATGTTTTTTATATTAAATCGTAACCTCATAGTCACTAGGTTGTACATTATATCAGTTATGTTTTTTTATATGTTTGAATGCATGTGTTATATATTAAATTATATTTATATTATAATAATGAAGAAAATAAAGGGAAACAAAAAAATAGTTATCAAACAAATTTCTATTTTTTTTTTTTCAAGAAACAAGAAATATAAATAATTTGATATTCATGTTTGCAGTTCCTAAAGAATATGAAATGAGAACGTTATCAAATGACCCATTAGAATTGTTAGGTGGCCTGGGACCCATTTTGTATATATGTATATGTGGTGGAATTCTATCAATAAAGGACAAGCTTCTTGTAGTTTATGATCACTCGGTTTGAAAACTATTTGGTTTTTTATTTTTAGTTTTTGAAAATTAAGTTTATAAACATTACTTGTACCTCTGAGTTCTTTTGTTTTGTAATCTATCATTTAGGAATATTTTCAAAATTAATAGATTTCTTACATAGTGAGTTCTTTTGCTTTGTAATCTATCATTTAGGAATATTTTTAAAATTAATAGATTTCTTACATTTGACGAAAATTAGTGTTAGAAGGAATGGAAGAAGATAGATTGACAAACAAAGAAATCAAAGATAATGAGAACTACCAATTTCTTCTCCATAGATTTCTTACATTTTAAAATGGAAATTGGTTCCTTAGGGCCCGTTTGGTAACGTTCCTGTTTCTTGTTCCCTGTTTCCCGTTTCTCGTTCCCTGTTTCTTGTTCCCTGTTTTTTTAGAACAAGAAACAGAAACATGTTTGATAACTACTCCTGTTTCTTGTTTCTTGAAAAAAAAGAAACAGAAACACATACTTGTTTGATAACGTTTCTTGTTTCTTATTTCTTGAAAAAAAAAAAATAGAAATATCGTCATGTTTGATAAATTTTTTTTTTTGTTAATTGTTTTTTTTTTTTTTTTTTTTTTTTTATAGTTTAAATAAAATTTAGTATACATAATATAAAAAAGATATAACATGCATTAAAAAATAAATAAATAAAAAAAAAAAAAAATTGCAATTTGATTTGATTTGGTATATGTTTTTGTGTGTTGATAAGGAGACGTTTATTTAAGAATAGGGAAACGAGTCTCCAACACGCCAAAACAACGTTCAATAACATTTTGCAGTGAAAAAATTTCGATAGTTAAACATTTTTCCCTACCTCGAGGATGATGTCTTCCTTGCTCTAAAATCTCGAAGTCGTTGTCATTCGTCATTGTTTGTTATGGGTCATGTTTTAAATTTTCGTTGACACATTCCCTACCTCGAGGATGATGTCTTCCTTGCTCTAAAATCTCGAAGTCGTTGTCATTCGTCATTGTTTGTTATGGGTCATGTTTTAAATTTTCGTTGACATGTAGACATTCCCTACCTCGAGGATGATGTCTTCCTTGTTCTAAAATCTCGAAGTCGTTGTCATTCGTCATTGTTTGTTATGGGTCATGTTTTAAATTTTCGTTGACATGTAGACATTTCTACGTGTCAATGAGCTCAATATCGACATGAGAGGTGAATCGACATTTCAATTATATTATAGATAAATTTATCTTATATAACTAAAATATCACTATTTTTGAATCTAATATTTAATAGTGGGAAATTTAAACTGATTTAAAAATATTGAAATGCTAATTTGCAAAGTTTAAAGTGTCGTAACATAAAAAATAATAATAATTTTTTTTTTACAATTAATAAATAAATATTTTAATGTATTTAAAAAAAAAATATAACAAATTTAATAAATAAATATAATAAATATTTTTATGTATTTAAATAAAATAAAAAGTAATTAGTAATGTATCCTAAAAAAAAAATAGCAAAATTTAAAATTAAAGTAATAGATAAAAAAAAAGCATTGCATAATTAAGAAAGAAAAAAAAAAGTGTTATAATGAGGATTTGAACCCAGGACTTCATAGGTGAGGAATTTATTTGAGTGCTTCTCTTGCCAATGAACCAACACTAATTTATCATCATTTTGGGAACAGATTAATATAAAGAGAAACGGAACTGGGAGAAACACATTTTTGAAGTTTCTCAAATTTTACCTTTTTTTTAGAAACGTTTCTCAAAATTTAGAAACAAGAAACGGGAATAGTTATCAAACAAGTCCGTTTCTTAAAAAATGAGAAACAGGAACAAGAAACAGGAAACGGGAACGTTACCAAACAAGCCCTTAGGGTCTGTTTGATAACGTTCCCGTTTCTTGTTCCCTGTTTCCTGTTTCTTGTTCCCTGTTTCTTGATCCTTGTTTTTTTAGAACTAGAAACAGGAACATGTTTGATAACTACTCTTGTTTCTTGTTTCTTGTTTCTTGAAAAAAAGAAACAGAAACAGAAACTTGTTTGATAACGTTTCTTGTTTCTTGTTTCTTGAAAAAAAACAAAAAAAAACAAAATAGATTGATAATTATTTTTTGTTAATTATTATTATTATTATTATTATTATTTTATGTTTTTATGTTTTTTCTTTTTTATAGTTTAAATATAATTTAGTATACATAATATAAAAAAATATAACCTGCATTAAAATATATATATATATATATATATATATATATATATATATATATATATATATATAGAAAAAACTATCCAAAGTTTACATAATCGAATACAAATAAGTCTCGATGCAAAATTAAAAACAACCATAAAATTGTATTTATACTTCAAATGTTACCCAAATTTGATTTAGTATATGTTTTTGTGTGTTAACCGGATAATGAGACATTTTAACGTAGATATTTACATTACTATTAATATATGAGTTACTTAAAATGTTCACATTACTATTAATATATTCAATATATAAATTAATAAATAAACATTTTATAAAAATATTGATAAAAAAAAATATCGATAAAATGTGATAGATATTTATTAAAAAAGAAATATATAATTAAATTAATAATAAATAAACATTTTAAAGTAGTTAGATAAGATAAAAGACTTATTATTAATATTAGGTTCACATTACTATTAATATATTCTCAAACAAAACAAAAATAAAAAGTGACAAAATTCAAAATTAAAATAATATATAAAAAAAATACTGCAAAATTAAGAGAGAAAAGATAAAAAAAACAAAAATGACACTTTTAGGATTTGAACACAAGACCTTGAATGTAACATACTAACCACACTTTTTTAACTTAAAAACGAACTGAAGTTTATAAATGAGAACATAACAGAAGAAACAATTTTTTGGTGTTTCTCAATTTTTGCCATTTTTTTAGAAACGTTTCTCAAAATTTAGAAACAAGAAACATGAATAGTTATCAAACAAGTATGTTTCTTAAAAAATGAGAAACAGAAACAGGAAATGGGAAACGGGAACGTTATCAAACGGGCCCTTAATTAGTCAAATCTTTTTCTTTGTTAATCTCCAACTTCTGGTGGACCACAAATCAAGCTATCAATTCTTCCCAACAATTATTTCAAAACAACCATTTCATTAGCTTCACTTCATTTCTTTCATAATTTTTCTCTCATTAATTTATTCTTTTCATGGAGAGTTTTCTCTCTGACTCCTATCTCTTTCTACCTTCCGATATTTAACTTTTCACAGTCAAAGAGGTTGATTTTTCCGGTGCATGACTTTTGTTGATATTCCCTTTCCATGACTTTTTTTTTTTAACATATGCTTCTCCCACTAATGTTTCAACTAAAACTTTATCTCCTAAATTTGTTTCGCCCTTTAATTAATTAAGACATTTTAAATGTGATTAAAATCCATCAATTTTTTTAAAGCTCACGACAAAACTATGCCCTCGTGGAACCTTTATTTTCAACTAATCGCTTTACTATATTTTTTTTTTTAGTACATTGGGGGTGGAGGGATTCGAACCACAGACCTCTTGGTCGTCAACACATACATATGCTCGCTTTGGCCGCTTTACTATATTTTCATCTTCATTTTAAAGGAAAAACTAATGAAATTATTGTTTTAAAATTAATTTAAAATGTTAATATTTAAAATAAAACTTTTGAAGTAATGTCATAATTGAAACATGACCTAAAATTTAGGGGTATAGATGGGTATGATAAACAAGAAATCCTTGGAGGCTAAAGTTTTTGACATTGGGTTCATAATTATTTTGATGGACCAACTTACATTCTTGAGAGATAAATAAGAAAAAGGGAGAAACAACAAATTAATTAGCGGCCAAAGCGAGCATGGCTCAGCTGACATATGTATGTGTTGACGACCAAGAAATTTGTGATTCGAATCCCTCACCCCCAATGTACTAAAAAAAAAAACAACAAATCGATTAGCGATTTTTTTTTTTTTTAAGTGAGGGATCGACTAAATAGAATATGTGACATCGACCAAATTTCTATTTATTTTTTTCAAAAAACAAGAAATATAAATAATTATCAAACATATTCATGTTTGCAGTTCTTAAAAAACTGGGAATTTTATCAAATAACCCATTAAAATTGTTAGGTGGAGACCAATTTTGTATATATGTATATGTGGTGGAATTCTATCCATAAAGGACAAGCTTCTTGGTTTGAAAACTATTTGGTTTTTTATTTTTAATTTTTGAAAATTAAGCTTATAAACATTATTTGTACCTGTGAATTCTTTTGTTTTGTAATCTATCATTTACGAATATTTTCAAAATTAATAGATTTCTTATATTTGACAAAAATTAGTGTTAGGACAGGAATGAGAGAAGATAAAATGACAAACAAATAAATCAAAGATAATGAGAACTATCAATTTTTTCTCCATGATTGTCGCCACGTGCCTGCGACGCGGAGCGACGTCCTCGGGAAAAAGGGATATTTTAACAAATAAAAGGAGTCGCCACCAATCTTTTTATGTTGTGATTGAGCACCGAAATACAATAAAATAACTTTTATTTTAAAAAAGAAAAGTTATATAACAAAATGGTATGCGGAAACAGAGTTGGATTCGGGAGTCAATTGAGTGTGAGGAAGGTATTAGCACCCCATAACTCCCGTTAAAAACGGTGGCCAAATTTTATCTTGAATTTAAAAGGTTCTTTAAAGAGTTTGCTTGAAAACATTATATTTTAAAACAATGTCTTATTTTTACCGCTCATTTCTCCAATATTTGAAGTCATGATCCCATAAAATAAGTGGAAATTATCCATCGATTTTGACTGTATTAGAAATATTCCTGATACTTAGGAATATTCTTCACCTCGAGAATATGAGAGAATATTACAATTTCTCAAACTCCGTCATAGGATAGTCATTCGTAAGAGAGTTTTTTTTTAAAAAAATAAAACATTTTTTTTGTTTAAATTAAATTCATTTTTTCTTGGGATCAAAATCCCGGACTCCCAAAGATTATGATCCCTCACCTCAAGAATTCTAGAAAATCGGACTCCCAAATGTTTCTAGATTCCATCGTAGGATATTTTATAAAACGTTCGAAATATAAAAAATCACTTTTGTTTTTAGAGAAAAGAAATAGAAAACTTTAAATTAACATTTTGGTTATAAAACTTTCTTAAAATACAAAGAGTGTAATTTTAAAGATTTTGAAATAATTTTACAATGTGATAAAAAGTTTAAAATGATTTAAAAAAAACATCAATAATGTAACATAAACAAACATCAATATATAATATAAGTTAACATCATAGAAGTTATGCAATTTAAATAAGCGCACGATAACATAATAATTAAAGCATAAACATATAAGCATATAAAAGTAATAAACAAGCATATTTTAAATTAAAATTATAAAAAAACATATTGAAATCGATCTCGCACTTCAAAAATTCTAGAAAATCGGACTCCCAAATGTTTCTAGATTCTGTCGTCGGATATTTTATCAAACGAAATTGTAAATTAAAAGATTAATATAATAATAATAACACACTAAAACATATATTAGATTCAATATTTAAAATATAAATAGACATTTATTCAATAACACAATAAGACACAATATAAAAGAAAACATAACATGTAATTAAATAAAAAAATGTAAAATAAATAAAACTGGGAGGAGGAGGAGGAGGATAATAATAATAATAATAACACTACTCAAAACAAGACTTCCACCCATCCAACATTAGAAGAAGTAAAAAAATAAACTAAAAATAACACTTTTTTTTTACTGATTTTTTTTTTTTTTGCAAGGCTTAACTACATCTTCTCCTCCCCTCAATTTCATCTTTATTTACTCTCTTTTTTACTTTTTCTCATCTCTTTCACTAATACATTTTTTTTTACAAAATCAGAAAAGATTAAAGATTAAGACTATAGAGTAGGTTACATTTCTCTTTTTTTTCTTTTTTGACTTCACACTTTGCTTCCTCCATTACATTTTTTCTCTCTTTTTTATAAATAAAAAATAAAATAAAATGAAGATAAGAAATAAGAATAATAAATAATAAATAAATAGAGGATGAACAATAAAAAACAAAAAATAAAACAGTAATAGGAAACTCTAAAATAAAAGATCTAAAAGCAAAAAAATATTTGAAACGAAATGAGAGATTTAGAAGATAGAATCAAGAACACTAAATCCGCTTGTTGCTTGAGGTGTGGATCCTTGGGACAAAAGTCTTACCAAGTGCAACCTCCAACTAAGCTAGAGTTTCCATAGTGTTCTTGTATGGAAAAAAAAAGTGTGTGAAGTGTATGAATATATGGATGTTGGGATGATTAAGATGGAAGATATAAGAATGTATAGATGAAGTTGTGGAATGTATGAAAATATGGATGTTCTTCCTCCCTTAACAACAAAAAAAAAATGGGGATTTTAAAGTCAAAATCAATACCATTTTTGTGCATACAAATTTATATCTAAAGTGAGCTTTCACCAATAAAGAAAAATCACTTTTATAAACCAAATACAAATTCAAAATTTGACCACTTTCACCAAATGAGATTTTTTTTGTCTTTTTACTTCATCAAAACAATAGATAAAAGGTAAGCTAAATTAGCAATGCAATTATCAATGATTAGAGGCTAATAACAACCAAATTAACAAGCAAAAAATCATAAATTATGCATTGACATTATTAATTCAACAAAATAAATTAAAAGGGCCGGGCAAAAATACGTGGCTACAATGATTTCTTACCTTTTAAGATGGAAATTGGTTCCTTCATTAGTCAATCTTTTTCTTTGTTAATCTCCAAGCTTCTACCCGAGCACAAATCAAACTATCAATTCTTCCACAATTGTTTCAAAACAACCATTTCATTAGCTTGACTTCACTTTCTTCCATAATTTTTCTCTCATTAATTTATCCTTTCATGGAGATTTTTCTCTCTCGACTCCTATCTCCTTCGACCTTTCAATATTTAACTTTTCATAGTCAAAGAAAGGTTGATTTTTCCTGTTCATGACTTTTGTTGATATTCCCCTTACATGATTTTTTTTACCATATGTGGCATTCCCATTCATGTTTCAATTAAAACTCTATTTTCTAAATTTGTTTCCTCTTCAATTGAGACCTTTTAAATGTGTTTAAAATCCATCAATTTTTTTAAAGCTCACAACAAAATTACGCCCTCGTGGAACCTTTATTTTCAACTAATCGCCCTACTATGTTTTCGTCTTCATTTTAAAGGAAAAGCTAATTAAATTATTGTTTTAAAAATAATTTAAAAGGTTAATATTTAAAATAAAACTTTTGAAGTAATGTCATAATTGAAACATGACATAGATGGGTATGATAAACAAGAAATCTTTGGAGGCTAAAGTTTTTTACATTAGGTTCATAATTATTTTGATGGACCAACTTACATCCTCGAGAGATAAATAAGAAAAGGGAGAAACAATAAATCGATTAGCGGCCAAATTAGCGAGCATAACTAGCTGACATATGTATGTGTTGATAATCAAAAAATCTGTAATTCGAATTATTATTATTATTTTATTTTATTTTTTTTTGAAAATGAGAGATGGACTAAATAGAATATGTGACATCGATTAGACATCTGTTAAAAAAAAAAACTACAAAAAACTACAAAAAACTATAAACATATATATATATATATATATATATTTATTAAGTTTTCTATTACAACTAAAAGAGTGGTCTTTTATGGCGGCTGTAGCATTTGATAAGGAAACTGAGATGTGGTTGTGTGTTGTGCATAATTGCTGTCCTACTTGTAGTGTGTCAATGTCACCCACTTGCCTATTAATTAAATTTATACCTCATCCTTATAATTGTATAGTTGTTGTATAATTAAATTTCAAAAAATATATATATATATATAATGTACTTTAAATTGAACCAATTTTTATTCAAAAACTTTCCATTTCCATTGAATTGATAAATAAATTATGATACTTTCAAAAACAAAATTGAAAAGGTTATAAATAAAAAAAATTAAAAAAAAGTTAATGAACCAAACATTCATATTGTTTGAATTTAGTCTATGTAGTTTCAATAAATTAATTTTTTTTTATCAATATGACAAAAATCTATAGATACAAGACTAATAAAGATTATTTTTTTTGTGTGAAATAATTTACCATAAATTAATTATTTATTGAAAATATACGGACTAAAATAAAATGAGTAACACATAGACTAAAATAGTATTTTAACCTTAATCTATTAAAAAAAAAAAAATGAGAACTCAGCTCATAAAATGTATTGATTCCATTGTTGTTTAATTAAGAGATGAGTTTAATGAAATTATTTTTCATTATGAATATAATGCAACTAAAAATGAAATATAAATTTAAGCATAACTCAAGATACTATAAAATGAGTTGCACATAGACTAAAATAGTATTTTAACCGTAATCTATTTAAAAAAAAAATGTATTGATTCCATTATTTAATTAAGAGATGAATTTAATGAAATTATTTTTTATTATGAATATAATGCAACTAAAAATGCAAACTATAAATTTGAGCATAACTGAAGATACTATATCTATCATAAAGTTGTAGTTTAACGCTTACTTTGACATGTATTCCCTTCTTTAAAAGTTTGAGGTTCAAATCTTTCTATCCCTATTTGATGTGTACTAAAAATATTGTTGTTCATTTTTTTACTCTACATTTGTTGGAGGGAAGAAAAAGAAAATAAGACAAAAAAAAAAAATATATATATATATATATATATATATATATTGACAACATGTGTGCCATGTTGGGGGAATCGAACTCGTGACTTTTTAGTCACTAAGTTGTACATTATGTCGGTTGATCGATGCTCGTGAGTCGTGTTGGCACAAAACAATAATTTTAGTTGAGGACCAAATTCTTTCTCAAACACATAACCTCATAATTAATAAAATACAAAAATAACCCCAAGTTTTGCTATAAAAGGCCACCAAATTTGAGCTTCCCAGCAGGGCAACTCAACCCAAAAAGGCCACAATGTCTCTAAAGTTCTTTCTTGTGCTTCTTCTCGCAGTGGTACTTCTTACCACCACACAAGCTCTGAAACATCCGTCGGACTCCAACCAGGAAGTGATTCCGGTGACCGACCAAAAGCTTTCCACCGACACCGAACCAGCGTCGGAGGACGAGGAATCCAAACACTACTACAAGAAACCCTATTACAGGAAACCCTACTACAAGAAACCACCCTACAAGAAACATCCCCCATACAAGAAGTACCCACCATCTTCCAACTGAATGCCACCCGAAAATTTGCGACCGTGAATGTGACATGTTTATTAGATAAATAAGCGTCGCAAACTTGCGGTGCCCAAGTTTAGGGTAATATTAAGACGTTCATGAAGTTGGCTTTTGATTTCTGTATTGTGTGTTAATCTAAAGTTTGCATGTGTGCTATATAGGTGTATTTTCTCTCCATTATGCTTCGCTTATTGCATAATCTAAGTTTGAAATGGATATATTGTTTTGTCTTTAATTTGTTTCAATTCTTTTTTTTTGCAACGGTATTTTAATTAATGCGGGGATTGAACCCATGACCTTGTGGTCATGGGCACAACCCTATGCCAATTGAGCTATGCTCGGTTTGGCATTTGTTTCAATTCTTGAGAGCTTTATGTCACTACAAGAAAAATCACGACATAGAAAATACGTCGCAGAAAGTCTAAAAATGTCACTAAGTATTATCGACACGTTGAGGTTTGTCATTGTATTCGTCGCTAAAGGCGCGTCTTCTTAAGTTTTAGCGACATTTTGACCACACATCACTAAAACTTAACATTTAGCGACAGGCGCGCGTCGCTTGAAACTAGAGAAGATAAAGTTATAACTATATACAACATGTTAAATGGGTGAGATGTTTTCCTTTTTAAATTATGAAAAAGTAATAATCAAGGTTAAATTATACAAAATACTCGTACATGTTTTAAAATTTTCATTTTAATTCTGAAATTGATTAAAAAAAAAGGCTTTGCGAGATTTTTTCTTCTTCTCTCCATTTAAATTAATGGTTCAAAAACATTTACAACTCCGTATGAACTAAAAATTAATTTCAATGTTACTCTGAAATATGTTTTTAATCATTCAAAATTAAATTTAATGGAATGAAAATCACATTTAAAAGTGTAAAATCAAATATTAATTAATTTAATTTTGAAGGATTAAAGACATGTTTCAGAGTGATTTTTTTTTTTGACAACATATCGGGGTGGGGATTAAACCTAGGACCTCTTGGTCGCATGCCATTGAGCTATGCACTTGTTGGCTGATTCAGAGTGATTTTTGAACTTAACAGAAATGATTTTAACCATTTCAAAACCACTCTCAAACATGCCCTTTAAAACATCATTCACATAATCAATTTTTACACTTAATTGCTACATCAATTAGTGTTATTAATAGTATGTCAGGTATTTCTTACCGATTTTATTCATTAATAGTTATCGAATCATTTTTTATCCATTATTTTAACGTAATCTCTCTCAAGATTTTTTTTTTAAACAATTTAAAACTTCAAACTACACTAAATCATTAGATTAAAGTTTAGAGATTAAATCGTACCAAATAAACTACAAATACTAAATTATTATATTTGAAAGTTATGTGACAAAACTATTACCTCTCGCAACTTGAAAGAACCAAATGTGGTAAAAAAAAAAAAAGTGAAAAAGTGATGCATTGTTTCCACCGATTTATACAGTATTATTATAACAGTATATTTGTGTTCTTATTTTTACTCATTTTATCATTTAAAAAAAATGTACAAACTTGTTCTTATTTTTATTGTACTGAAATTTGTACCAACAACCTAAGAATTAAAATAGAATTTTATACATATCAGTAGAATGTTTTTTTAGAGCATCAAAGTGAAATATTCAAATTTTCAATTTTTGTGAAAGTAGACATGTAATTGATATCTCGCGTTGTTTCTATCTACTATTAACTAAAAATAACCAAGTTATTAATGACTGGACGAAACTAAGAAATAACCCCTCATTCATTCTACTCTTTCACAAGCGTATCTGAGCGGAGATTTAATTTCTTATCACAAGACTTGTGATATATATTATATATGATACACGTACAAACGAACATCCTTGTGCAAGGAATTTCAGTTGTTAAATTTTAATGATTAACAATACTATCTACTGTACTAAAATTTCAAAAGTCTTATCCAAATGGTATATCTCAGTATAGAGGATGATACCAAAGATCTGTATTTATTTATAAACTCTCCCGGTGGATGGGTAATACTCGGAAGTGAAATATTCAAATTTTCAATTTTTGTGAAAGTAAACATGTAATTGATATTTACATATACTAATTCTTGAATTATTGAAGTCGGAATTTCAATTTTCCTTACTACTATTTTAACTAATTGAATTATGTTCATATCATCAACACCCTGATAAAACTTTCAACCAAATAAATCATCAGGCGTTGTCTTGTGGTCGTGAAAAGTTTTGAGATATTATTAATGTTGTCTCATAAGAAATAGGTTCAATCTTTGATGCCTACTTATTTAGAAATTAATTTCGGTTTGTCTCGTGAGATTAGTCGAATTGTACGTTAGTTTGACGAGAGAAAAAAAGAAAAGAAAAAAAAAAAAAAAAAAAAAAAAAGGGGCTACTCTCCAAATAATATGATTGAAAAAGAAATAATTTGGAATATTGCATGGACGCTAAGAATTGATGAAGATATGATTTTTCAATAATTTTCAGTCACTAATCGAATCAACATCACATTAGAATACATCTGTGTGGCAAAATTAATTGATCTCTTTTATTATATTTTGTATTTATATTCACAAATTTATAGTCATGCATGACATCACTATATGAAAACTCTCACATGCTCTCTTAACTCTCACCATCACTTATATTAATTATTTTCAACTTATCTTTGAAAATGGTGGAAAAACTGCAAAAGCCATCACCTAATTATTTATGGGATAAAATAATCAAACAAATTATTTCCTTTAAAGTTGGTAGATTGTTCTAATGAAAACTATACCCTATATACTATATATCATAAATTTTTGCAAGTGTTTTGAGTTTAATTGAGAATTTCCATTTTGATAAATTACCTTCTTAAAGTTATGAAATTATTGCAATTCAATCCATGGTGTCATAAGTTTATTGCAGTTGAGTCGTAACTACAACAACTAATTCATAAATGTGAAAGTATCATTGCAACCATCCTTAATATAGTTTATAAGTTGTAAAACTATGAGATATAGTTTTAGGGTTTAGAATTTGGAGTGTCAATGTAGCGATCATTTTAACACATAATTTGCAAACCATCATATATGACACGAATAAAATAAAACGTCGTAAACAGTACTTGCGACAAACAAAATAAAACGTAGCAAACATTCTTTGCAATGAAAAGTAAAAATCATTGCAAACGTGCGTCGTTCTGCTGTGTCGTCGCAAGATTTACGACTTTTTGCCAAAAACGTCGCCAGATATCTAGAGCGACATTTCTTGCGACGTTCATTTTTACGTTGCAAAAGATCTTTAGCGACAAAATCGTGATTTTAGCAACATTTTATTTTCGTTGCTAAAAATAATTTCTTGTAGTGATAAGTATAGTGATGGGAGTTTAATATCACAATATGGTTCTATAAACTTGAGATAATCGTTCAAATTTAAACACAAAATGGGTTGCAATAAAAAATCAAGTCAAACCCATTTTTTTTTTTTTTGGCATATAGTAAAAGACTTAATATTTATGTCATCATATGGTTTATATGAATCTAATAACAAAAATAATTTGTTTCACATCTTTCATTCTATAAGACGATTCTATAAGACGATATAGACGATATTACTATAATATTTATGAAAATTCAAACTTCTGATTTATTGATTGTTGATATATGCATTAATTAATATTAAATTACGTTCGGACAAAAATAAATATTATTAATATCACATCAATTTATTATCTTTTCTCTAATGCCAACCAATTTAGAGACATTGATTGCATTTTCAAACTTGGTTCAAGAAGTGGGGTTAGGTTGAATTGAATGAAGAAAATAACATACATATGGGACCAAAGTTTGAAAATTCAAATCTATCAAAACATTGATATATGTCAATTTCATGGTTGAATTGAGACCTCTTTTGTCTACTGTTAGTCTTAATGTGATAGACCCATTTCTACAAATTTCGAATCTTAATTTCATTATCCAAAGACTGTCGATTTTTTGGTCTGCCGACAAAGAGGAAAGGTTCGTAGTTGACACAAGAAGCTGGCTCGATACACTTTTGATTTCATCTCCTACATTTAATTGTAATTTTATTAATTGCCTTATGTTTTACAACAAAAATTAAATGTTGGGTTTTTTTTTCTTCTTCTTTTAATCTGATCTTTCCATATTCTAAAGAATATGCTGTGTCCCCCAATAATTGAGCTATCCAATAATTCTTAATAATATCTATTGAAATGTTTGAATCTGTTATGATCTTTTATAATGTTGATTCGTATATAAACTTTTTAATGATTTCAGTTGCCTCTTAGTTTGTTGTTATAATTCTCTCATTTGTAATATAATTGTTCTTTCCATTCTATACGAAGACGTAACTAACACAACGTTAGTCAATCAAGTAAAAAATAAAATTAATGTAAATAATTTGATATTATACTTCACTTTTTTTTTTTTAGATATTTATTTATTTTTTAAGTAAACTTTCAAAGAATAGAGTGAAAAGAGCAACACATCTTCAAATAACATACCTTCTACAAACAGAAGGAAGAGAGAACAATTGTATTATATTTTAAGAGATTACAAAGGGCATAGAAATAATTAGAAAGTTTATATATGACAACTTTCAAATGACTTAAATAGAATGACTAAACAATGCTCAAAACTGAATGGTAAAAGTCCATATATACAACGAGACCTCATACTAGGTCATTTGTACCGGGTCATATGAGATTCGAAACATTCTAATTTAAAAAGTTTAATTTTTTGTAATGGTTTAGAGACCTATTAAAGACAAAATAATGTTTAAAAACGTATTAGACACAAAATTAAAAGATTAAGAATCTATTGATTTTTTTTTTTTTTTTAAATTCAAGGATATATTAAATAGTATTACTTTAAAAAATTGGTTGTTTTTTTTAATATTGTAATTTTAAATTTTTTTTTATAAAAATAAGGCAGATTTCAAACTATTTTTAAAAATATTGTTGTGTTTGTTGAAATATCGTCTTTTGAAGAGACGACCTCCCCACGCGAGCAAATGTCTGTCCTTTGAAAAGAGGATTTTGTTCCACGTGGATGAAGATCATCTTTTCAAAAGACGATTTCTTTTGGGCCCACACATGTCGTATTTTCAAAAGACGATCTTCATCGAGGTGGCTTCCAGCACATTATCTTTTGAAACAATGTACCTTCAAATATATCTTTTTTATTCAGATATGCAAAAAAATCGAAAAAGATATGATTGGAAAGCTAACACACCGAGAACTTCAAATTGATATGTGATTTTGAAAACACTTGTAATAGGTAGAATAATAGACCAAAGTAATTCATAAGTGGAAGTACACTTAATTTTTTAAAGTCAAATGGTTATTAAACAGAGTCTAAAATTTTCGACTTTATGTTTCTTTAATCTTTAAACTTTAGAAAGTGTCTAATAGGTCATTGAATCTTAAACGGTGTCTCATATATTTTTAAACTTTCAATTTTATGTCTTATAGATTCTTGAACTTTTTTAAAATTCACATATCTCCTAAACACGAAGTTAAAAATTTATAGTCTCATTAGATATAAAAATCAGTTTTATATCTAGTACATCAATTAATTTTTAAATTTTTTAAATATGTTTCGAATTAAATTTAAAGACTTATTAGATATTTTAAAGTTTGAAAACTTATTAAATATTTTAAAGTCTACAAATCTATTAAACATAAAATAAAAAATTAGAAGAACCACAGAATCAAATAAGACAAATTGAAAAAGTTCTACAGCATAAACTTGTAATTTTTATTTAACCAATAAAAGATCTACTCTTTTCCCATAAAACCATTTTTTTCATGTCGTAGAACAGATCAAAAAACCACATTCTTTAAAAAAAAAATAAAAAAAAAACTTTTTTTTAGGGGTAACAGAAGAATGTCTAAAAGAGAGAAGACAACCTGAAAAATGTCTAACTCGCCTTCCTAATTTAGTAATTTCATCTACACAACATTAGACAAAACTATCCTCCTTCCATTTTCCACAATTTAGCGATCGAATGAAATTGTGTTGTAATATATAAAATTATTGGGAGGAGAGAGAAGAAAATGAGGGATGAAATGCATCACCTAAGAACATGAATTTGATGACACTGTATACCTCAAAAAATTATGTTGCTACAGATAGGTCTAGGCCGTCTAGTTGTATACATGTTGGTATACCACGAATTAAATATTATCATATGTTGGCCAATCACCATAGGCCATTTACTGTATACCTGAAAAAATTATGTTGCTACAAATGGGTCTAGGCCGTCTAGTTGTATACAGGTTAGTATACCACGAATTAAATATTATCATATGTTTGGCCAACCACCGTAGGCCATTGGTGTGATGGTAGGGATTCTGACTCCATAGCCACTGCACCAAAAACCTCCGTCCATTTCTCCTTTTTAAATTAAAACTCCCCCTTCTCCATCCTTCGTCACCGCCCCAATATACCCTGTTCCGCCGCCGCTTTCGCACAACCTTTTACACAAATCCCCAATCTTCGTCGGCGTCATCGGATCTTCGCCGACGTACCAAGCATTCACCGAAGGATTCAACGACAGCTCCGCCAACTCATGTTCGATCACGCTTATCATCTCATCCACCCCGACGTCTTCGTTCGGCGACGACAACATCGTTGCCCATGTAGTTAGGGACAGCGAACGAATACACGCAGACCTCCGGGCACTACTGAACGAACGTTCCGACTCAAGCGTACGACAGCGTGTAGCCGACCATCGATAGGAAGGTGAAGTAATGGAATCTGCAGACGGCTCTGCAGAAATCTTGTACAACCATCGTAGGCCATTGGTGTGAATCACATGAAATAGTTTCGGGTAGTTACAGATTTGGATATGGGTTTCAAGACAGTAACCCATTTTTGTAGGGACGATTATGGTTTGTTTGCTATTTTTAGGGTTTTATATTACACGGTCTATAGTCATTGCGCGTGACTTGTCCGTGTATATACTTTGACAGGCTATGGATGACTGCACCAGGGATATGTGCACGTATACAGCATCCCCTCCCCCACCTAACGGAAAAAGTAATCTCAACTGAAATTAACCGGGAAAAGAACAACCTCACACACAAATATTGTGGCCATTAATTCTTTTATTTTAAAACTAATGAATTGTAAAATAACAAATAGGTAAAAAATAGTACGGTGATAATGTGGAACAAAAAAAAAAAAAATAACAACCCTCTCCTACAATCACTCTTGACATAGAGGGCAAGTTTTCCAACATCTATACATTTTTCATTTTTCACTAATTAAATCTAAACAATTCACTTATTTTTTTTTTTAAACTACCCTAACTCTAGTGGTTAATGGTTAAGCATTTATACCATCATTGTGGTTAATGGTTAAGCATTTATACCATCATTATAAGTTGTAACTTCAAAATCTGGTGCCTACCAGCTTCAAGTTGGGCTATAGGATTGGTAATTGAAAGTTGGAAAAACTTGGCACCTAGCCAAAATTATATAGCCAATAGTTTCATAAATTGTAAAAATATTCATGAGTGAAATCTAGAGGTTGGGCTCCTAACATTTGGGTACAAAACTCCACTTCCCATATACTTCCCATATCTTGTATGTCCAAATCCAAAGTTGTTTCTCAAAATCTTGACTTCGTTTCTCAAAACCTCAAAACTCCTCGTTCTTTTGGTTTCAATCACTTCTTTCCTTCTTTCACGTTGTGGATTATAATGACGAACTCAAATATCTCTACAGTATCTGAGATATTGATAGTGTTTACAGTGAGCATAACCCTTATGGTTTTGCTTTTAGTTTCATCCAAAAGACATCATACTATTAAAGATAATTGTCCTCACTTATGTATCCATGATTTTTCTCTTATCTAGTCGGTGTAAGATTTTGTTTGTATTCTCAACAATCCTCTCCTCGAACAAAGTACCACTCCAGCCTCCCCTCAAATAGTCATCCCTCCTTATTACACTTTAGCAAAGCTCAACCACTGATTCACTATGATTAATTATGAATATGTCATTGGAAGTTCATCAATATCTTTGTTCTACACTTAAGGATTCCATCGACACGGCTAAGTCAGAGGCACGACTCTAATACCACATGTTAAGGACAACCGACCTCTGACATTTCCACAATAGTATATTGTCCATTTTGGATATTAACTCTCAAAACTAGTGAAAAAGTGAGTAATGACGATTAAAATATTTATATATATAAAAGAAAATCACATTCAATTTGAAAAGATGTTAACAAGATAATTAAAAATAATTAAAGTTAATATTGTAAGTTATGAAAATCGAAAAATCTATATAGCTCGGGGGTTCGATCCTAGCAATTTAAAAATGTATTATTACCGTCCAATTTGTTTTAGTCTAGAATAGTGGAGTTCGATCCTGAACTTGTGCAGAAATTTAAAATGCATTATTATCCCCCAAATTTTGCCAACATGAACATAATTTAATTGACATAAAGTATGAACTAATGAACCTCTAACCACTTGGTTGATGATAGATACTTTATATGTAGCTCAACTCAAACCGATCATATTTGAGATTTATAAATATTTCGATTATTTTTCATTTCAAAACTGTCAATTAAAAATGGTCATTTGTTTGTTATAATTTTCAACTCGAAATGAAAGGTTGTCCACCCCAACCTAAACTCAAATAATATATTGGGCCTTGGGCTTGGGTTGTACATGTGTTAGCCAGAGTCCAACCCAATAACAAGATGAGCTTCTCTCATAAAGCTCTTGAAGTGAGATTTCATTGTGATGAACAGCGAATTTGAAGAAGAAGAAAAATAGGCTAAATAAATATATACTCAGGTTATTAGATTTAACTTTTAGTTTTTTTTTAGTTAAATTATAAATTTAGTCTTGTATCTATTTGATCTTTAAATTTTTAAAATTACAAATTTAATCTTAAAAGTCTTGAATTTTTTAAAATTCGCGAATCTAGTAAACACAAATGTAAAATTTTAGAGTTTCATTAAATATAAAATTCAAATTAACATGTTAGTTTTTTTATATTCCAAATTTGTCTGACCTATTAGGCAAAAAAAATTGAAATTCTTGAAGACTTATCAGACACTTTCGAAAAAATTGAGTTTATTTGATCCTTAAACTTTTAAAATTACAAATTTAGTCTTAAAATTTTTTAAATTTTTAAAATTCGCGAATCTGCTAGACACAATTGTGAAATTTTAGAATTTCATTAAATATAAAATTCAAATTAACTTCTAATAGATCAATTAATTTTTTTTATATTTTGAATTTGTCTAACCTATTAAACACAAAATTAAAAGTTAAGAGGTTTATTAGACACTTTTGAAAGTTTAAAGATCAAGTAGACATAAAACTCAAAGTTTAGGGACTAAAATTTTAAATTAATCTTTATTATTATTAATTTTTTAATCAAACACATTTTATTTCTCTTTCAACCCGAACGAAAATTTAAACATTTCTTCCCAGTCGTCAATCTGAGTATAACTCAACTCATTATTAATTTACACATATACGTGAGGTTGAAGATTAGAATCTCTCACCTTCAAATGTTATTCAGCTTGAGACATTTTACTTATAGTTCATACATTATGTCGATTGAATGCTCAGGTTGGCGTTCGGTTTTAGAATTTGAAACACGAGCAGAGAAAAAATGAACCAGACTTTGAAATTTGAATCCATTGGCTGAATTGTCAACATTTTGGACTTTTCCTTGTCCTCGCTAGTTTAATACCACAAACAATATAAAGTTGAAAGATTTCCATCTTCATCTTTTTTTCATACTTCACTGCCGACAAAGCTCTGCTTCATTTAATTACTATCTATTTTTCCTACTATCTTTTCATTTCATTGTATATTATTATTCAACTTTAATTACAACTTTATCTAACCTTTAAATTTTTTAAATTTTTTAATTTTTTTTAGTGTGTCTAATAGTTCTTTCAACTTTAAAAATTATATGTCAAACTTGATATATTTTTTAATTTACAACCATATCATATATAAAGTTAAGTTTAAAATCTTACTAAATTTAGATAAGTTCAATTTTATGTCTATTAAATTCATTAATTAAAAAAAATGTTCAATATATCAATATTTTATAATACAAAAAATTGAAAGTTCAAAGATACACTTCTAATATTAAAATAACTATTGATACAAAATTATAACCTTGAAGATTTATTAAATAATTTTTAAAGTTTAGATACTTAAAAAAGAAGGAAGAGAAGGAAAAGTGGAAGAAGAAAATAACTATTATACATCAATTTAAGATTTCAAAAACTAAACTTCAATTTAAATATTCGTTCATAAATATTACAATAATACAATAATAAAGTAGGGTGGGTTTGAAATCACTCTTAAAATGCTTAAAAAATGATTTTTAAGCGTTAAAAATATAGTTTAACACTACAAAAAATTTAGGCTATGTGGACGAAATTTCTGTCGACGGTTTATACTTCGTCGACAAAACAATCTGCCTCAACGATTTTTCGTGGCATCGAGAAAAATTGAAGTTCTCTCAACGGTTTACAAAAATTGTCGATAGAACTTCGATTTTTCTCGACGGCTCGACGGTTTACAAAACTCATCGGAAGAACTTCAATTTTTCTCGATGATTTAAAAACACTGTCGAGAGAGGTTCGATTTTTTACGAAAGGTATCGAAAATAATCAGACCTCTCTTGACGATTTTTGTAAACCGTCGAGAAAAACCGAAGTTCTCTTGATGGTTTACAAAAATCGTCGAGAGAACTTCAATTTTAGAAAACCCAGTCCACTATTTTTAATCTAAAAATAAACAAAATCGGACCTCTCTCGACGGTTTACAAAAATCGTCGAGAGAACTTAGGTTTTTCTTGACGGTTTACAAAATCGTCGAGAGAAGTCCGATTTTTCTCGAGAGGTTCATTTTTTAATCTAAAACTCTGACCTTTATTTTATTTTTCCTTTTTCTATTTGCCTCATTTGTTTCTCCCTTTTCTTCCGTTGTTCGCCCTCCAGAGTTTCAGCTTCGCCCGTTGCTCGCTATCCACCATCGCTTCGCCTGCTGCTCGCCATCTACCGTCGCTTCGCCTTCTGCTAGCCCTCCATTGTTGCTTCGCTCGCCCTCCACAGTCACTCACCCTGTTGTCCGCAACTTTACCATCGTTCACCCTTCATTTAACTTACGATGCTAACAACTTCTTGAAACAAAGTTAATTCACATTCAATTGCTTAGTTTTCTTACTCAAATTTATTTATTTGGCCTGTAGTAATTCACATTAGATATTTGTTTTTTGTTATACTTTATGTCTAACTTTCTCTCTATCCCATTTCAGTTCAGTGTAATTACATACCTTTACTTACCTTTTTTTCTTATGTGTGTGTCATTTGGAAATATTTAAACATAATTTTGACGGGAAGAAAACAACCACCATCTTTCATTCAACCAACTTGCAGATTTTTTTGTTTATATTTCATACTTTTTGGAGAGAGAAATGAGAGAAAGGGGAAGAAGTTAATAAGGGACATACATTTTTTAGGTCATTTGATTTTAACCCTTTTGATTTTAAGGCCATGTGATGGTGTGTTTAGTGAAAAGAAATTTGAAGAGTTTTTTTATGAAATATAATTTATGCAAATTGTTTGGTGGGACCAATGGAGAAATCATGTGAAACTTAACTAACTACTCTTCTCCTATCATTTTGGCAGGGCTAAGTTTATTGTATAATTTGTTCATGAAAGGGATGTATGAGATTGAGAAGGATTTACTTTATTTTTTCTTTTTCTTTTGTGACCTACAGTTGGTGTTAGTTGAAAAATTATCATTTAGTTTAACCATCCCGTTTAAGTTTAGTTAATTTACGGTTGTTTTAGTTTTCATTAATTTGATTGTTTATATTTAGTTAAAAGATGAATTGAATTTGATAGTTTTATCTTCTTATTAAATTTCTAGCTTAGTTAAATTTAGTTAATTTGATTGCTTAAGTTTATTTTAAATTTTCTAGCTTAGTTAAGTTTAGTTAATTTGATTGCTTAAGTTTATTTTAAGTTGATTTGGTTGTTTTAGTTCTGTTTAAGTTTAGTTTGAGTTAATTGAATTGTTTTAGTTTTAGTTAATTTGGTTGTATATGTTTAGTTAAAAGATGAATTTGATCAATAGTTTTACCTTCTTATTATATTTCCAAGCTAAGTTAAGTTTAGTTTAAGTTTAGTCAATTTGGTTGTTTAAAGTTAGTTTAAGTTTAGCAAATTTAGTTTAAGTTAATTGAGTTAAAAGATGAATTGGATCGGATAGCTTTACCTCCTCATTATATTTCTAACTTAGTTTAGTTTAAGTAATTTGATTTTTTAGTTTAGTTGAAGTAAATTTGAGTTGTTTAAGTTTAATTTAAGTTTATGTAAGTTTTAACCTACTTTTGATTTCTTTAGTATATATGTAGTGCAAGATAGTTGAGTTCTAGATATTATGTTGTTCATCAAATTTTGAAAGTGTTAGGTAAATTAAGGCTCTCATAAAAGTCATTTTAATTACCAAACTCTCTCCTATCTTTTTTTTTTTTTTTCTAACAAGAAAAAGTGAATATATATATATATATATATATATATATATATATATATATATATATATTTTTTTTTTTTTTTAATTTGTTTTTTAATTTTAGTTTTATATATATATAAAAAAAAAAAAAAAAAAAAAAACTCTTATTGGAGAGAGGAAGATAATTTATTTTTTCTTAAAAAAAAAGTTTTTTTATTTATTTTATTTTATAAAATATTAGAAACAATATTGAATAATTTACCTAATATTTGTATCTATAAATAGGCGCCATTCTCTTGGAGCTCTTCACCACAAAGATGTCTTCTTCCTTGTACTTGTTAGCTCTGGTTCTTGGGCTTCTCACGGTGGTTCTCACCAAACCGGCCGTCGGAAATTACGCCGGTCACCCTAAACCTCTACACCCACCATCAATTCCAATTTACAAACCACCCAAACCTCCGGTGGCTCCAATTTACAAGCCACCCAAGCCTCCGGTGGCTCCAATATACAAGCCACCCAAGCCTCCGGTGGCTCCAATATACAAACCACCCAAGCCTCCGGTGGCTCCAATATACAAACCACCGGTTCAAATTCATAATCCACCAGTGCCCATTTACAGGCCATCTCTTCCGCCGAGAGTAGTGAGACCACCACCGCTATACAACCCGCCACCATATCCATACAAACCTCCCCACAAGCCACCAACATCCAACTGAGTTTTGTGTGTTGAAGTGAAGCAATCTAATTAAATAAGCGCTTTTGCCAACTCTCAATGTTCTATGCTTTTGGGGAGAGATTATGGTTTTACTAAAAGCTATAACACTCTTCTAGTGCTAATCTTTCTTTTATGTAAAGCAGAAATGGGGAGCCATTTGGTGATGTTGTTTGCAAAAATATATCTACTTACCCTTCTGCTTGCCTATTTTTCATGTTTGTTCTTCTTCTAAAGCTTTATCTTACTTAAAAACTATGTAAAGTGTTATGACTATATAAGCGCCATCATGGACTAAGGCCCGACAAACCGGGCCAACACGAGGAATGACCCTCGGAGAGGTTAGGCCCGTAGCGAAGAGAAGGACCGCCTTTTCAGAAGGCCCGTATAGAAAACCCGTGCGCGGGAAAAGGGCCTCCTCTTGGCGGCCCACATAAATATTAAGGGTCGGTCGTTTGACCGACCCATACGTTAGAGTAGTGTAGCTCGATAAAGGCCCATGCACATCACCGATAGTCGACCGGAGTCCTATTTTTGCCCTAAGCCGTTATATCTCGAAAAGAATTGATTGTCATAATGATAGTCAATCGGAGATGTCGTTAGAAGATAAACAATTCAAATCCTCAACGGATGGTGGGCCTACCTCTTAAACGTCAATGATGAGCGTGAGAATGTAACAGCCCTCACTGGAAGGGCGGTTGACAGTTACGAACGCGTAAATATATAAATAAGATACAATTTTTTTTTTTGTAAAAATATGCTAAAAAATACTTTCTAAATTACTTCGATCAAAACAATACTGACTTGAGCGTCGGAATAAACGTGGTCCAGACCACCTCGAGTTCACTTACCTTTATTTTTCAGGGCGTTTACAAAAATTTCATACGAGACAAACAAATTTACCCGTTGCTACCATTTTTTGGTAGCAACAGAAAGTTATCGGACATTTTCATCTTATCAAATGAAGATCAGTGTAGTCCATAGGAGTCCACTTGCTTGACTCATTTAACCCACTCAAGTAATTCAGCTCTCATATAACAATAATAGTAGTAAGTTAAGAGAGAAGATACGATGAAGTATGACAGTGAGCGGATGTGTCTCCAAACATGTCTTTAATCATTCGAAATCGCTTTAATGTTTAGTTGTACATTTTTTTATGCGATTTTCATATCATTAAAATTGATTAAAAATCATATTTATAAGTGATTTTAAACATGACAAAAGTGATTTTAACCATTTCAAAATCACTTACCAACCTAGCCTAAATTTACTATGATATTGGCATCAATACGGAATGAGGAATTTTAGAAAGAAAAAAAAAATATTTGTGTTTTGAAAAAGTAATTGTGTCATCGATTTTGTGCATAATTAAACTTAATTTTGTGACACTTCATTTTTACTGAAAATAATGATTTTTTTTTTCACATTGTATTTATTTATTTATTTATTGTTGGAATTAGAGGTTGAATTAACCTAAATTGCATAGAAATACAAATTACAATAGATGTCTAAACTCCAATTTATAAAATTGAAAAAATTAGTGTGAAAATACACCTAACCAAAATTACAAAACACGGTCTAAATTTAATTTTGATGAGACAAAAAACATGTTTGAGAATGATTTTGAAATGGTTGAAATCAGTTTTGTTAGGGTCAAAATCACTCCAAAACATGTCTTTAATCATTTAAAATTATTTTAATATTTAATTATACACTTTAAATACGATTTACATGCCATCAATATTTATTTTAGATGATTAAATATATGTTTTGGAGTGATTTTGAAAATAAAAAAATAAAAAAAATAAATAATAATAATAATAATAATAATCATTTCAAAATAACTCTCAACCCAACCATTAAAATGGATTAGCGTTGCCATTTAGTAAAAATGGTATTTTTTTTTTTTTTCTCTATAATTAAGAGACAATTATTAAATTTACAGTAAAAAAGAAGAGAAAAATATATCCTTAAAAACAAATCAATATAAAATTCATTGGGCTCAGTTTGGGAATCAAAGAAAAGTTGGGCCGATGAACTAATCCATACATAAAATGGGCTCAGTACTTTCGGGGCCCATTTTAAGACTCGAGCTCGCTTTACTGGCCCTTGTCTATTGGGAGGGTAGAATTGTCATATTAATTAAATTTCAAAAAAATAATACTATGAGAAATTTTATAACAAGTAATAAAAAACTGAATTGAAAAATAACTTTTCATATTTTCACGGCTACCACCACAATTATAGGGAATTAAGTTGACAATTATCATATATATATATATATACTTATTTTTTACAACCGAATAATTAATTTTAATTTTATTTATATTTATTTGAATTTCAAACAATCAGAGTTTATATTTATTTGAATTTCTAACAATCAGATTCATTTATCACTTTTTCAAGTTTCTAACCACTAGAACTATAAATTTTGAAGAAAAAAAAAATCTCAACAATTTAGATTTGAAAATATTTTAAAAAAAAAGAAATACAAATTTATCTCACTAACTACCCTCCTAGGGGTTCATTTTTTTTTTTTCCAAAGTTGAAACGAGGACAATGTACACAGACGAGAGTGAAGAGAGACTAAGATCCTTACTCACTTTGAAAATACGTCATTTTGGGAGTCTGCCCAATTCAAGCGTTCAACGATATAAAAGGTTGAGGTAAATAGTTTTTTTTCAAGGTAGAGAGTTTCAAAGGTGAGAATCGATGGTTGTTTCAAATCGATTTGGAGGAGGGAAGATTTGCAAATCTCATAATTCAATGTTGCAGGTAATGATACAATTGATTGAACGTTTTCCCGGGTAAACTCAACATGCATACCAATTTTAATGTTTTTTAGTATCATTTGTTCAATGCTCACGGATTAATGGTTTATGGTGTATATACACGCGTATACTTCATATGATATACTTACATGTACATTGTTATAGATGTAACTACGAATATATACCCACACTAGAAGTTATCGAGGACCTTCATTTTTATAATTTTCTTTATTTTTTTTTAGTATCATTTGTTCAATGCTCAGAGAGTAATGGTTTATAATGTATATACATGCATATACTTCATATGATATACTTACATGTACGTTGTTCACACTAGAAGTTATCGAGGGTGTCATTTTTATAATTTTCTTACAACTGTCTATGAACATTTTAGTTTTTATAAACATCAATATGCTAAAAATTTAATTGCTTATATAATTTTTTTACGGGTTATGTTATACTTAAATGTACGTTCACCAATTAATGGTTTGTATATATACACTTATACTTCATATGATATACATATATGTACATGTAACTTCGAATATATACATATAAGAAATTATCGAGAGGATCGTTATTATAATTTTTGTAACAACCGTCTCTGAAAATTTTAGTTTAAAAGTTAATTTGAATTAATATTCCAGATTATATTTTATTGAATTTTGTTTACGTGTTTCGATTTAATTGGTGGTTGTTATCCTTGGTTTGAGCATATCTTAATTTTTTATTATTTTTTACATAATTCTCTCTCAAAATAAATCTTTTTTTTTTCTCCGATTCTTTTTTAGGAAATCCTTATTTTCACCTAAATTTTCTCTCGGAATAAATATTCTTTTGGTGGAGTTTGAGTTCAAGGCTCTAACGTTCACATTTTTTGTTTTTCATTTAATTCTCTGGGATTAAATCTACAATTAAATGACTGAAGGGGAGTTTCGTCCAACTACATTCTAAAAAAGTTTTTAATTATAGGAGTTAGCTATTTTTCAACACAATAATTAGTTTAACTATTTTTCATCCTGCATCGTCTCGTTTCAGTTATTCTTGTAGTTGCCCCATATTTTTTTAAGGGGGCGTTTGGCCCCCCGTCTTGTGTTTGGGTGGATTTGGCTTTTGAAGCTAAACCCATGTTTGAACGGATGTATTTGAAAACCATGGGTTCCTTCTCACTTCTCCAATTTTGTTTTTCTCTCTCTTCGTCGATTTGGCCTCAACAATTTTATCTCTCTCTTCATCAATTTGACACCAACACCAACAATTTTTTCTTTTATCTCTTTTTCAATATTACTAACACCGTGTATATATATATATATATATATATATATATACGGTGTTAGTAATTTTTTTTTTATTTTAGTTAAAAATATATTTTTTTCTATTATGAAAAATGATATTCTTTTGTTATGTTTTTTTTACTACTTTTTAATATGAATATATTTTAATATTATTACAAAAAAATTATTAATAATATTGAACTATTGGAATCTACGTTATATCCGAACTAAGGCTTTTATTTTAATTTTTTTTTCTCTCTATTATTTGTTTATTTTATATATTTTTTCAACCGTATTCTATAAATTAATGTTGTGTTTGTAACTTCTTTTTTTTTCCTTTTATAATAATTTGGTTTTTAATTGGAATATACAAAATTTTCATTAATAATGTATTTTTTTTTCCTTTCTTCTATTCCTTGTGTTTGTGTTTTTGTTTTTTTTTTTTTGTTAATTTTTGTTTTTTTTTTTTTTTTTTTATATTGTGTTAAAATATATGTTTTTCCATCCTATTCCATAAAAAAAAAATTCATCAATAGTAATATAACTTTTTTTTCCTTTGTACCAACAAGAGCGTAACCCAACGGCATGATGTATTGCTTAGTGACCATGAAGTTAGGTTCAATCCCCAACCCCAACATGTTGTTAAAAATAAACTTTCTTTTTTCTTTTATTTATTTTTTTTTTTTCTTAATTTTTAAAAGGTATATTTTTTCATCCTATTTCATAATTTTTTATTTTATGGGTACAAAATATGAAAATTGTTCAATTTATTTTCTTATTCTTAGAATATAACATAAATTAAATGTTTCATTTTTAAGTTCCAAAAGAATTTTGCTCATGTTACATGAGGTCGGATTTTACAATTCACCACTATAAAATAAGGGTATAAAATAGAAACGAAATAGTAAAAGGGAAAGGAAAAAAGAAAAAGAAATTGTTCAACACGGGATTCAGAACACTGCACCCCAAACACTGGTTTCTGATTCCGAGGCTTCCCAACCCTGCACTCGAAACACAGTTTTTTGATTCTCAGGATTCAGAACCCGCCCTGAGAAATCCCTAGGGTTCTGATTCCAAAACAGGGAACCAAACGCCCCCTAAAAGAATAGCAAATTCAGATAATTCTTTGTTTTTTTTTTTTCGAAAAAATCAACTTTTATTCCTAATTTTCATTCTAAACTTTCAATTTCATCAAATTGGACTATTCATCCTTGACTTAGTTAAATGGTACAATTTCTACCCCCTATCCAATTTCGGCTAATTCACCCATTAATTTAAGCAAAACATATTGATGCCAAAACTGATGCTTAAGTCAATATCAAGAGTAGTAACAAGTTTTTAGGAGTTTAGGACCATAATGAACTTACTTTCTCATTGGTGTGAGATGATATTTATAATAGTTTCTGAGGGTCATTCATTTTTCTCTTAGGTTTGTGTCAGGAGTACAAACAATATCCCACATTAGCTAGATAAAGGAAAAATCATAGGTATATAAGGGAGGAAAATTATCTCTAATGACATGAGGTGTTTTGAGTGAAACCAAAAGCAAAGTCATGAGAGTTATGTCTAGAGTGGACAATCTTATCAATTTTGTATATGTTTTCAAATTTAAGATTAAGATTATAACACTTTATCTAAGTTGGGGAAAATTTAAGGTAAAAATTGAAACAATTTAAGAAATTTAAGAGTACAAATTGATTTTCTCTCTATAATTCTGAATTTGTGAAATAATGATAGGTTTAGGAATTTCGAATTTTTAAGTTATTGAATAAATAATACTACATACCTTCGACGACGACCACCTTCGCCTATCACTAGAGACACTGGCGAAAATTTTTGGCCGACTTTTGGCGACGACCACCTCCGTCCGATCATCGGCGACGACAACCGCTGGAGACTTCCTGCAACGACCACCACCGACAACTTCCGGTGAAAATTTTGCCGACGTTCGACGACCACCACCACTCTTATCCCGTCACCAATAATCGACAATTAATGATGAATGTCGGTCTTAATATAGTCCTTTAAAGAAGAAATAAAAGTAATATAACCAATAATAGGGTGTCCAGCTTTCCTGCAACGATGGATCGGTCGCTAACGAAATGAAAACCTCATTTAGGCGGGAAATAGAAAAGGGAAAAGGATGAAAAATACTTGTGGACTAAACTAGGACGGGGACAAGGAATACATTCTACCCCGCTGTCCCCACTCATTCCTGGTCTCTACCTCAGTTTCTTTATATTGTTTTTATATATTTAAACTTTTTCAAATATTATTTTATTTAAAAAAAAAAAATCAAAATTTTTCTTAAAAATTATAGTTATTCCTCTAGTTGACCCAAAGTTATAATTGGTCAAATTACTATTTTATCCACCCACAACGTTATAATAGGTCAAATCACTATTTTATCCACCCACCAACAACATGAAGTAATCTTGAAAATTAATATCATTTACCAACTCTAACCATAAACCTAGGTTTATTACCTCGTTTCAATTAAATTAATGAGAACAAAAAACTTTATAAATGATGACATATTCATTTGCCAAAGAGGATAAACCCTTGATATAAATTTTATTACATAGTTAAAAATATTACGACTCTTTATGCCAAAGTGTGAGGGAATGTGATGGTCACTATTGAATAAAATTTAAGTTTGTAGTAGTTTGTGAGTTATAATCGTCTAAGCAGTAAATATTATTAAAGTTAATATATTTATTTTATTAATTATGGATTATAATAATCGGTAAATCAAACATAAACTTAATTATCTCAAAGGTAAATTTAATTATAATAATTTAATTCATTATATTTTAAGTTGGTGTCTAAGCATCCTTAATTGGCTTGTTGAATTGTAAATAATGTGTGTTTAATGATGAGTTGGTTGGAATTTGACCATTTCTTTGACTTTGACTATTTGACCCGACTCAACTTTCACAGCCCATATTCAAGATCCACGTGACAAAGTGATAATGCATGGCATTTTAATATTTTCAAGGAAAATAAAAATGTAAATTTTTTAATTAAATTTAGGGAAAAACCAATTTTTACCACTAAACATGTATGTATCAATTTTTACCATAAATTTTTATTTTCTATAAATTGCATCCTAAATTTAGATTAGTGTAATCTTAACCTTAAACTTTTACATTTGTTATAATTTATATTCTTTTAGGATAAATTTTTATTTAAAATATTTGTTAGAAAAGTATTTTCATATGCGTTCAATGAATTATAAAATATATGCATGGCAATTAGAAAAATCAACATTAATGCTCAATTTTTCTTGAGATTTATGAGTTTTAGCATAGGTATTTTCAATGGTTAATTGGTGTATGCATGTATCAAAACTTAGTTTTGTTTGTGTCAAAGTGAGTATCACACAAACGGTAATTAATATATATTATTTCTCTTGAAGTCGGAGGTTCAAATTCTCTCCACTCCCATTTGTTGTACTAAAAAAATTTAATTTTATGTAAAATTTGATTTTAAATTTGTGATATTATGAATATTTTTACATTGTGTTTTTGTTAAAAATAGTGAGGGATTTAGAGGAAATTGAATAGTGGGTAAAAATTGTAAAATTTGTCTAAATTTAGGGTACAATTCAATGAAATTGAAAGCTTGTAGGGTATAAATTGATACAACCTGACAAGTTTAGAGGTACGGTTAGAATTGATTTTTTCCCCTTAAATTTAAAAATATTTAAGTTCAATAACAAGTTTCACCCTTCAACTTTCAAGATCTATTTAATTAGTTTACTTACTTTAAAAACTATTATTAAGCCAAAACGAGTATGACTCAGCTGACATATGTATGTGTTGATAGGTCTGTGGTTTGAATCCCTCCAACTCCAATGTGCTAATAAAAAAAATAAAAATAAAAACTATTCTTAAGTCCCTAAGCTTTCAAGGTTATGTTTATATATGTAAATCTAAATTTTTAATTTTGTGTCTAATTTTTTTATTTTTTTATTTTTTTTTTTATTTTTTTTTTTTTTTTTTGGTAACTCCATTGTTTAGGGTTTTACATTATTGTTATTTAAGGGATGAAGAAGTTTAATAATGATGACCTATTAGAGATAAAGTTAAAAAAATCATAAACTTATAAAAAAAACGTTTTAAAGTAGAGTGACTTAAAATAGGAAATGTAAACCTAAAGTATAGGGATTTATTAAAAAAAAATGTAATTATAATGTTTAAAAGACAATAAACACAACATTCACAATCCAGATTAGTTTTTGTATATACATTTTTCATTAAACTTGTGCTGTTTTAAAAATAGCTAATGTCCTGTTCTAAAATAGACTATTTTTCATAAATATAATAACCTAAAATATAAAATTTATAACTATCATTTTGTTTAAAATGTACTTGTTCAATTAATTGAACGATAAAAAGATTATACCATATACTTTATGTCTTAACTAAAGGCTAAGGATGAATCCAATAACTTTATATTGTCAGTTAAAGTAAGTTGACATGTATTTCTTTCTATGAGGTCGGAGGTTCGAATCTTCTCACTCTAACTTGTTTTTTTATTTTTTGAAGTTCAATCGGGACCAAAGTAAAGACAAACACATCAACTACATCCAGGATAAATTTAGAAATCTCAGAAGGAAAATCCTTCAACGAGACACCTCTCCACGAGGAAGAAGTCCCAAACGTGACAATTGATGGGCAGCTTGATTACCAACCCTTGGAGTAAACACACGAGCAATTTCCTCGGCCATCTATTGAGTCTCGCAGCTAACTGAATCAACATAACTCTCACCTCGACTTGTTTGTTGAAAAAAAAAAAAAAAATACATTATCTCAATTGGGATAAAACATGTGTTATCGATTAAGAGGTTCATAAGTTCAAATTCGTTCACCCTACTTGTTGAACTTTTCGCATCCAAGAATAAAAGTCCGCCAGCTCGCTGAAAAAAATAAGAATAATGAAAAAAAAAAAAAAAAAAAAAAAAAAACTAGCAACTTCTTACGTGTTTGGATTCATCCTTGAACGTCAAGTGAAAGTCAATGTGTTTCCAGAAGATGTGATAATAATTTTTAGGAAAAAATCAATTCATACCCTTAAACTTTGACATATGTATCAATTAAAACCTTAAACTAATGATTGCATTAATTTAAATCTTGAACTTTTAGAAATATATCAATTTACATCTTCTATTAGTATTTTATTTTGTAAACGTTAATTTAAACACGTGAATACTTATAATTTTAGTAATTAAACCCCTAAACTTTCATAAGTAAATCAATTGTATGAAAGTTTAAGAATTTAATTGATAAATTATAAGTTTGTATCCGTGTAAAAATTACTCTCTCTTTTTTTTTTTTTTTTTTTTTTTTTTTTTTTTTTTTTTTTTTTTTTTTTTTTTTTTTTTTTTTTTTTTTTTTTTTTGGGGTAGGAGATGTAAATTTGATTCACTTATTTACTCTTTCCTTAGATTTATTTAAATGAATATTAATAAAAATTTGTTTTCATGTATTAGATTATTAAAAAAGAAAAAGAAATCTCCACGATGAATCTTTCATATAAAAGTTGTTCGAGAAAAGGACAAAGATATTAGATGAAGAAAAAAAAGTTTCATATAATTTTTACACAAACACAATAATAAAACCCAAAAAATAAAAAATAAAAAATAAAAAAACAAGATTTTGCTATTTTTCTTTGCTTAAAAAAGGCAAAGAAAAAATTATACAAAATCTTGAAACCATATCAACTAATGACAGTAATGTATGGTTCTATGTATATCACAAGAAGATCTAAGGGGCAAAATTATAAACAAAACTAAGAAAAAACATTTCTCTGTAGCCGCCGCTACAATGTAGCTATTCTCTTGATCGCTAGCTATATGATCAAAATTTGTCTCATTGTTCTAGCTTCTCGAATAATTTCTCGTCCAATACACGAAAAATAACCGATTTTAGAAATGTGAAACATAATTCACCATGGTCGGAGATTCTCCGACGACTTTAAAAGTTCTTCCAAATAATCAGCTCCAAGATCTTCCAAAACAACCACATTATTCTCTATTTTCCCAATTCCATCTCTCTCTTTGCTTTTTCTCCTAGTGAATTTCTTCCTCATCGAGTGTTTTCTCTTAAGAGCCATCACCGGAGATCCGCCGTCGCCGTCGCCGTCTCCGCCGTCTGCGGCGGAGTTGATCATTTCCATCTCCTTGAGCGATTCCTGAACTCTTTCCACCGGAAAATTGAGAACGGCGGCGGCACCCCGCATCGAGAAAGCGGCTTGATCGTAAGCCAAAGCGGCTGCCTCGGCGCTGTCGAATGTCCCGAGCCAAACCCGAACCCCATGTCGGGTCGAGTCCCGTATCTCCGCCGCGAATTTCCCCCACGGCCGCCGGCGGACACCTCTGTAGGATTTTCGCTTGTGGGGGTCTTCTTCTTCGAGCAATTCGACCTCCTCGTCTTTGATCGGAGTCTGCCGGAGAGAATTATCCGTCGGGTACACGGCGGCCTCTGAGATCAAGCTGTGGAGGAGCATTTCGCCGGAATCATTCTCGTTGAAGGGCAGAGAATTGTCGCTGATTTGAAAATCTTCCCATCGGAGCGATTCGAAGGAGCCGAAGGAAGATTCCGGTGAGAAATTAGAATTTTGGGAGTGATAGAATGAAGAATTCATTGAAATTTTAGAAGAATTGATGAAGGAGAATTGTGGTTCATGAAACAGGGAAGCTACTACTCTGTTTTTTTGGACAGAGAGATGGCTCCATTGGCTTAAATATATACCAAATGGCAGAGTAATTGGAAAAAAAAAAAAATAAAAATAAAATTCTTTTGGTTGATGAATAGTTTCAAGAGGACTTAATTTTTTTTAGAAAATTTGAGTTTTTCTTTATCTAAAACTTTAATAATTTAAATCCTTGGATTAATTATTGTGATAATTCACATTGAATTTTTTTATTGGTGGTAAATTATAAGATTTTTTTTTGCACCTATATTTTAATTAATGGGGGATTGAACCATGACTGGTTAGTGGAGAGCACAACCTTATTACAATTGAGCTCAGCTCGATTTGACAAGATTTAAAGCTATATTAATTTTTTTAGTTTTTCTTGAGTTTGAATTTTAATTTTAGTTCCTATATTTTAGTCCTAAATTATTATAAAAAGAATAACATGTCGCATGAGCTAGTTCAACTAAATAGTGTATAAACTAGGAGCAAATCTCCAAATTACATAATTATTACTAACATAAAACAAAATTACATAAGTTTGAATGCTTTGAGTTGAGTACTTGAGATTAGATAGCACAACATTTAATGACAAAATAGTGAATAATTTTAAAGTTTAAGAATCAAAATGAAATAAATCGTAAGTATCATGATCAAATATGATACTTGAAATGAACTAAAAAGGAAAGACAAAAAACTGCACATTTCATTAATTCAACATTTAAAGAAATCTACACGTGTAAGAATTGATGCATGATTTTTTTTTTTCAAATAGATGTTATAAATTGATTTTTTTCCTAATGATAATTAGGGTAAAAATCAATTTATACCTTTAAATTTTGGAGGTGTATCAATTTAAACCCTAAACTACTGATTGTATCAATTTTAACTTTAAACTTTCATAAATGTATCAATTTAGACTCTCTCTCAGAAAAATGTTAGTTTTCACATGTGAAAGACTTATATATTTATCAATTAAACCTTCAAACTTTCATACAATTGATTCATTTATGAAAGTTTAAAGATTTAGTTGTTAAAATTATAAAAAAAAATTATATGTTTAAATTAACATTTTTAAAATAAAATTCTATTAGATAAATTGGTAAGTTACGAGTTTAAATTGATATAATTATTAATTTAAAGTTTTAATTGATATAACTTTAAATGTATAAATTAATTTTATTTTTCTCCTATTAATTAAGGTATGGAGGTTTAGGAGCATATAATAAATTAATGAGAAAATGGGTTTCTTGGGCACAAAGCCTAGAAGGTCAATTGGAACACATGGGTCAATAGGGAGTATTGAAAAGAATTGGTGGCAAAGTCAAAGTGGAAGAAAGGAAAATGATGACGTGAGCCGATGACCTTTTTATTCTTTATTTATTATTATTAATAATTGATGTTTTTTTTCAACAGTATTTTTAATTAATGTGAAGATCCAACATATGACCTATTAATTATAGACAAAATTTTACAAAATTTTATCTCAAATGAATTATGTTCAGTTTGACAAAATATTTAAATTAATGCGGGATGAATGAATTGAACCCCGACCTTTGTTAGATACTTTTTGTACACGTGTGAATGGTTTAGAGGATGACGTTGCATTTAGTGTTCGGTTCATGTGGACAAATTGTGTATGTAATGGATGGGGAAGTTTTATTTAGAGTGACAGTTGAGAGGGAAGCATGTGATCCTCAACTGAAACACACACATTCCAAAATTTCTAGAATCCCCTACCTTACTAAATCACATTATTATTATTATTTTTAGGTTTATGTCTTATTCTCCCCTTTGAATTTGATTTTTTTTTTTTAAAAAAAAATAAAAGTAATTTTTGTATTTACATGATGAGTAGATTTCTATGTGGATAAGAATTGGGAATCACTTGTAATGGGGTATAGAATTGAATTTTCAAACGAGTTTTAAGTTTTTATTTTAAATAGATATATAATGCAAATTTAAGATAAAAGGATGTTTTTTTTTTTTTTTTTTTTGACAACATGTTGGAGTGAGGGATTAAATTTAGGACTTCATGATCACTAGACGATATATCATATCATTGAAAAATACTAAGTCAAAATGTTTAAAGTTAATGTAAAATAAGTATGAAATTAATGCATGAGGATGCAAACATAATGCATCGAGACTAGAATTTGAAATATTTTATGATACATAAAGGAAAGACCATATTTCCATTAGATTGAAATCTAAGATTTTTTTTTTCAAGGTGAAACCACCAAAAGCATATAAAGTCACATGAGCTTAGACAAAACAATAAAGTATTGGGGAAAACATATTTTTTGTCCTGAGATTTATATTTAAACGTAGTTTCTCTCTTTTTCCTTTTAGATTTTCAAAGCTAATAATTTTGGTTATTGATATTTGAATTTAATTTCTATTTGGTTATTAAAGTTTCAAAAGTAATGTATTTGGTCTCCGAGATTTAAATTATATTTCTAATTTGGTCACTGAAGTTTGAAATTAGTTTCACATGGTTCTCCGAATATAAAAAATAAAAAATAAAAAGATTTCTCGAACTCATTTTAAAAAATACATGTTGTTGATGAGTAATTCGTGTCCTCTTTGTTTGGGCCTCGGATGAGGTGTCTTGTTCAAGTTGATCTGCAGATAAAGAGAACTAGCATCGGTGTGGAACTCGGCCCAACACGCTCTGATGGTTAAATCAAAGAGAGGGTTGTAGAAGTCGAGCTTAAGTGGAGTAAGGTTAGATTACTTATCCAATATGAGGGAGGAACCCCATACTTATAGGGGAGATGCGTTGGTCGTGGTGCCAAAGTCGTACACCTAGTCTAGCGTGTCAGGGGAGTAGTCGGCGAGGGCACCACCCCATCTGGTAGTCGGCTCGACGGACCGATCTTCGAGGCAAGTTTTGCCTCTTCAGACAAATGGGCCCATGGGCTTCTTGGGATTTTGTGTGGGCTTCTCAAGATTCGTGCCTCAGCCAACAAATGGGCTTTTTCCCATAATATTGGCCCCTCCAGCCAGGCCCCCAAAGATAGTACACGGATTTCCTTTTGTCGCTTGTCGTTTCGAGGCGGGTGATTGTGGCGTCGATTATTGGATTGGTCCTTCTGACCAGATGCGAGAGGGTCGCTGACAAACTCTTTGATGTATCCCTTCTGGATTAGTGACTCTATCTGGTTCTTCAGCTCTAAACATTCGGATGTGTCGTGTCCGTGGTCCCGATGGAACTGACAATAGTTGGAGTGGTCACTTTTTCGGCTTCAGACTTCATCATGTCTGGCCAGCGTAACACATTTTCGCCCTCTATTCAGGCAAACATTTGATTAATTTGGATGTTGGTTGGAGTGAAACAACCATACTTGCCGAAACGCAGTCGAGCCATGATGGTCGGGTCCGCGTTGCAGCGATCAAAATCTCTTGATTCTCTTATCTGAAGGTCGTCTTGCATCTTCTCTTTACCGTTTTGTGCAGTTTTGCCTTCATTCGCGATCCTTTTTCCTTGGGCATTCATGACCTTGTCCATCGATATATTCTTCATAGATTGGTTGAGGAGCTCTGCGTATGACGTGATGGGGTGCTTGCTTAGGGAGTTGAGGAAATTCGTGTGTCGGAGTCCTCTATAGAAAGCAAAGCAAATGGTGTCGTACGAGCACCGGTGGGTCTGTAGCATAGAGGCTTTGAACCTAATCACGTAATCCCTGAGAGTCTCGTGTTCCCCTTGGGTGATCGTAAAGAGATGCGAGGTCGACTGCTCTGTCACGTGGTTGCCCACGAACTGGTCAATGAAGGTTCTGGTCAGCTGTCAGAATGATCCAAATGTGCCCTCTTCTTGTTGTCGGTACCACGTCTGACGTCGGTGAGGCTCAGATCGAAGGCTCAACAATAAACCGCCTTTGAGATATTATACAAATTCATGGTCGCTCAGAAGGTCTCGGCGTGCTAAATCAGATCAGAGTTGTCGTCATATTCCTTCACAGTAGGGAACTTGAAATCGGTGTCATCCCAGTTGGTCTACATTTGTACGAACATGATTTCCGTTGTGAAGAGAGTGTGGTTACTTTTGAGTAGTTCTTTGGAAAACTCGACTCTTCTCATGGATGTACCACGTCGGATCTCGACCACCTCGCCTCAAATTTCTCCACATATTTCCCTTTATAGCCAATACAACTGGGAACCCCTTTTCCACGACTAGTCAATGGATTTGCTGACCGAGCTGGGTAGGTCGGTGTCACCACAACCCTTGGTGCACGTGTAACAGTTTTCAGCCTTACCTATTCAGGTATTTGCGTAAATCTCTCGAGGTTGAGGCAAGTCTTTCCTTGGCCGAAAGTTTGAGTTTCAGCTTGCCGACACCTTTCTAGAGTAGACTCTAGCATTCGACTAAGCCTCCCCTGCCATGAAGTTTGTCTTTCCCTTTCCTGTGATCACGCTCCACAATTGAGGAGTTTGGCTTGTCGGTTTTAGTGCATTTGCAGATGGCCTCTCTTGCCATGACTTCCATCATTCCCATGAAATCGGACTTCTAGGTTTGGAGGGCCTTTTGAAAGGTTGCCATCATTCCCGCGACTCTACGGTTCCCGACTGGCTTGGATATCTCGGCCATTTGGACCTTGCGAGTCTTGAAGGTTGTCAGACGAAGAATCCGACCAGTGCTAGCGGGAAGCAAAGGTGCTTCGTCGATGCGAATCGACAGTCTCGGTTCACAGTCATTGTCTACTCTTTCCTGCTCCGGTTCGAATTTTGCGCGTCTTGACATGGGCAGATTTCAGAGAGTAGGGTACTTGGCTTTATTATCTCTCTTTGCCCACAAACAACATCAAATGTTGATACGTAATTTTCATCCTCTTCGGCTGGACATCAGATGAAGTGTCTTGTTCGAGCTGACCTATAGAGAAAGAGAACTAGCATTGGTGTGTTACTCAATATGAGAGAGGAACCCCAATACTTATATGGGAAGATGTGTTAGTCGTGGTGCCAACGTCGTACGCTTAGTCTGGCCTGTTAGGGGGGTAGCCGACATTCAGGTCGTCCAGGGCATTACCCCATTTGGTAATCGATTCGGCTAGTCGGCTTGGCAGACCAATCTTCGAGGCGAGTTTTGGCTCTTCGGGCAAATGGGCTCGTGAGCTTCTTAGGATTCTGTGTGGGCTTCTCGAGATCTGCGCCCGAACAAACACATGAACTTTTACCCATAACACATGTTATTAAAGTCTAGTTATCATATTTTAAGTGTCACGTTCATCAATATGTTGTATCAACTATTGGGGTAAAACTATCAACAAGTCTAAAGCCCACAAAAGACTCAAGAAGGGTCAACCCCATAAGAGATCGACCATAACCGATATTCGAGTATGAGGTTGGCCTAGCAATATCCGAGGAGGGTCGACCTCTTGAGGTCAACCCCCTAGCCCATATTTGAGGAGGGCCCTAACTCATATCCAAGGAGGATCGACCTCCTTATTCCATATCCATGGAGGGTCGAACTCCTAGAGGGCCGACCCCATAAGAGATCGACCCTAGCCTATATTCGAGGAAGGTCGACCTCATAGGAGGTCAACCCTAGCCATATACGAGGAAGGCTGACCCCATAGGAAGTCGACCTAGCCATATGTGAGGAGGGTTGACCCCTAGAAGCCCCATATCTAAGGAGGTCTGACCCCTTAAGAGGTCAACCTTGGCCCATAACTATTTCTCATGGTTTAAAACATCCCGAAAATTTCGACGAGATTTTCATACTCACTTGAATATTTAATTTTGTGTTACATTATAGTTTATTACAAATAGATAATCATGGTAAGATGGAAAGGTACGTCCAAAGTACTATGATTCTACCGTCTAAACACTCAAGTTTGATACTAACCTGAACGTCAAAGTGTTGTGGTTCAGCACCACACCAGTGTTCAATTGTTCTATCTTGCAGGCATTTCAATTCTTCAACTACAAATTTATCGTTAATCATTTTCCAATATCAACATCAAAAAATGATACTCTACTTAGGGCCATTTAGAAATAAATTTCAAACTTCAGGAACTAATTGAAAATCAAATTCAAATTTTATAAATCAAACATGTTCCCTTTGAAATGAAAACCAAACTCAAATTCTTGAGACCAAAAAGGTAGTTTATCTAAATAATTTCATACCATTAGGAGAAATAACAAATAAAGCACAACATGGCTTTAATGTATTGTAAGTGTAGCTAATTTTTGCTTTCATTTTCAAAGATGAAAAAAAATGGAGAAAGATATGATTAACCCAAATGCATATTCCTCACGTCTCTTTTATCCTAGCTACTTTTTTTGTTTTGCAAAAATGTCCAAAGTAAACATATCTGGTTTCATGTGAAAATGAGTTCATAAATAATCCAAATTTCCACTTATTGCTGCCCATATTATATATTCATTATTACTCGTACCATATACAATATGTTTGGGAGTGATTGTTTAACAACATACAACATGTTTGGGAGTGATTGTTGAATTAGTGATTTAAGTATAATTAATTTTGTAAAATTTATTTTCATACCATCATTTTCATGTTTGGTTGAAGTAATTTTCGTAGAATGAGAAATGATTTTGAATTATTCATGTTTAATTTTAGAATTGCTAAATTATTAAAAAAAAAAAAAAAAAAAAAAAAAAGCGTTGAACAAATTAAAAAACAAAATAATTCAAAATATATAAAGTTGATTTTATTAAAGTGTTTGGTTTCAAAATTAATTTACTAAAGTGTTTAAAATATATCAATTCGAAACTCATGTTTAATTAATTTTACTAAAGTGTTTAAAATAACACCCTTAGCAATTCCCGTCGCTGTGTTGGTCTTTTTCAATGACCGTCATTCTTCGTCATCTATCGTTTACAATTTTTTTTTTTCGGGTAAATTTGTATTTTTCACATTTGAATAGGATGAGGACAAATTTGATTGGTGATTCTCGGTCCATCACCTCAACCAAAATTACATATCAATTAATACTTTAATAATCAATTTTAAATGATTTTAAATTTAGCTAAAATCAATTTTATCTTTTGCCACATATTTATTTTAAAAGAGAGTGATTTTGGCAATGAAAAAATTGATTTTAGTCGGGTCCAAATGACTCCCAAACATGCTCTATACAAAGACAATCTAAATCATCCAAAAAAAACAGAAAACTCTTCTAGAACTTTTTTTTTTAATTTTTTTTTTTATATATATAATTAAAATCATTACAATTTTTAAAAACATTTGAAAAATCTTCAAATGTGTAAATTTGATGGTATGTTAATGATCCAAATACAGGCCCCCTTGAAGTTGTCTCTCTCCATTTCCAAAGTCTTTTAATTTCCAAGTCCTCCAAAAAGAAAGGGAGTCGAAGAAAATGACCATTCAATTCTATCGAGGGAATCTTTCAAATGGTTTTTTTTTTTTTTTTTTTTATCTTTAGTTTTTCTATATCACTACTTTTTAATAACCAACACGATTATTTTAATGGAATACACAAAATTTTCAATTTAACACATTTTTCTCTTTTTCTTTCTCTGTTCTCCTTCTTCTTTCTTTCACTCCCCTTCATCTTCTCCCGTTGATTTAAAACAACCAAATCAGAATCAAATCACCATATTTTAATTAACAAACTTTTTTCTCCTACATTTTTTTAGTTACTCTTCCTCTTCATTTCCCTTCGTCTCCTTCAAGAATTTAAAGCAACAAAATCAAAATCAAACCCCCATCTTTTAATGATTTCGTCAGACAAAAATAAAATGAATATTCATTTTTAGGTCAATCTTTTATCTTTAGTAGATTTATGAAAAAAAGAAAAAAATCAAGATCTATATTGATACAAAATTGAAAAATTGAAAAATTGAAAGATCTATTAAACACTTCCTAAAGTTTTGAAAATCAAAACTTACCAATTAAACACTTTTGAAAGTTTAGATATTAAATATACTCAATTCTGAAGTATAATTTTAAATTAATTGAAAAAAATGAAGGTAAGTAAATGAAAGAGAGAGAAAAGAGAACCAAAAAAAAAAATTGTTAATTAAAAAATAGATAGAACCCACACACAAATTTATATATTTTTATTTTAAAAGAATGGTCGCGTGTCAATTATTAAAATGGTAGTGATATGGTTTCATATCAGTACTAGAAATTTTTTCGATCCTTTCTCTTTGTACGTGTCTTTCACAAATCATTTCATATTTAGATAATGAAATTTGACCAACAAAGACACAAGAGAGGGTTTTAGTATTTTGTCCACTTTATCACTTGCTCTTATTTTCTTTGATTTCTATTATTATGTCATTTTTAATGCTATTTCTCACTTTTTGCTACAAAAATAATATCTCCATGTGTAGTGAATGTATAGGGCAGCTTGCATTTAACAATGTGTTTTAATTTTTAGAAATAAAAAAAAAAAAAAAAAAAATTGTTCTTTGACTAAAAAAAATGTGTTTTTATAAGATCAATATGTTACTATTTTTTACATTTTTCTTAATCAATTATATGTGTTTATTATGCTATACTACACGTTTATTTACTTAAAATTGAAAATAAAAAAAAAATTAAGATTTCCTTTATAACCCTTTGGTTTTTAATTTTATATTTTTAAAATTTAAGCTTCTTTTTTTTTAAATCTTAAAAAAAAAAAACTTTACTATAACTTTCTATTTTCTTAAATAAATATTTGAATTGAAAATTTTCAAAAACAAAACACGCTTTTAATTTTTTTTTTTTTTTGTTTTTTTAATTTTCAAAAATAAAAATTTAGTTTGAATTTTGAAAAAAAAAAAAAAAAAAAAAAACTAGCACTATAAAAATTTTAGGATCTGCAAATTTAAGAAATTTAGAAGATGAAAATGAGAGAAAAAAAAAGAAGTTTGGGCTCCATTTAGTTTTGTAAAAATGTTAGGTAAATTTTGTTTCTATGTGTTGTTATAAGTTACAAATTTTGAGTTGATGTTCTGATCAGTTATTGATTTTTTTTTCAGGTAGTTTGGGTTGATGTTATTCTCGAAAGTTACTCCTCAAGATTATATGAAGTTGACAAGATTGAATGATGATTTATTCTATGTTAAAGTAGGCTTAATTTTATTTTGTATTCAAACTTTCTACGTGCAAATAGTAATAACAAATTTGGATTATCATAAATGAACTTTTGTATAATTTCTGTAGGTATAATAAACTTCAAATTATAAAGGCATTTCAAATAAAAAAATATTGAGATATAATAAAAGAAAAAAAAAATTCCTAAATAAATGTTGACGATTTTGCTATAATCCTTGAGAGAAACACTTCTCTCGACGGTTTTTCAAAACTTTCGAGAGAAGTACATTCCGTCGAGAGAAACACTTCTCTCGACAGTAAGCAAAAAAAATCGTTGAAAGAAGTTTTTTCAATGGAGTTTTGCCGACGGTTGATTTTTCATCTAAGGAAGTTCTCTTGACGATTTTATGGCTTCTACGGACGATTTTTGTGGGTCGAGATAAGCTATAATTCTTGTAGTAGGGTGGGTGGAAGTAGTGTTTATAGGTTTTATTTTCAAAAACTATAAACTAAATGATTATCAAAAAGAGATTTAAAAAAAAATTAAAAAATGGATAGTTTGGTATTCTCAATAATTTATAAAATTCAGAGCCATCTAATCAAAATTTGACTAATTTTTTTTTAAGATGACAATTAATTACATTATATCATGTTAAGAGATTTGAGATTTGGAATTGAAATCTCATTAGAATCTTTATAATACCCACTACCCATCAAAATTGTTAGAGATTAGTCTATTCTTAATTTCATGGTTTTGACCTTTTGGGTTGCTCCAATGATTCAATATATATATATATATATATATATATATATAAACAATAAAAAATAAAAAATAAAATAAAAACTATCTAAAAAACTAAATGGAATTTTTTAGGTTATTTTCAAACTCTTCATTCCATTTCCCCATCTAAAGTACTCTAAAAATGGGATTGGAATTGTTTTGAATTTTGATGGGAAACTTCTTTTAAACATGTCACCATTTTTTAGGTTATTTTTTTCTTTTTCCCTTAGGAGGAGACAAAATCAAAAAACTATGTGTTTCTCTTTCCTCTTTGGTGCCACATCATCCCTTTGTGTGAGAAAATGACAACCAAAATTAAGTTAGGCACTTTGGTTTATATCTCAATTTCATCTTCAAACTCATTCAAACTTACTATATTTTAGTATGAATTATTAAAATATCTAATTTACTCCAACTTTCATGTTTGTTCTATTTTAACCAACTAACATTTTAAATATCTTTTATAATCTCTAAATTAAAAAAAAAAAAATCTTATAATTATACATTACATTCACATATAAATTGGTTGTGATATCGATCTTTTGAAGTGTTTCTAAAATCCAAGCTAAAAAATGAAAAAAAAAAAAAAATCAAAATTTTATTTTTATTTTTGAAATTTAACTAAGAGTTGTAATGTTTCTTTAACAAAAATGAAAGTCATGGTAGGAATTTCCATGTGGTTATCAAACGAGGTCTAGAAGTTTCAAATTTCATTTCATTCATGTTGTTGAACTAAAAACATTTAACACCAACAAGTAATGTATGGTCAAATCGAGCTATTCAATTGACATAAGATTGTGTCATTGATTAAGAAGTCATGAGTTTCATCCACGCATTAATTAAAATACCGTTGAAAAAAAAAATGTATGAGAGAAATTTTAATTTATTTATTTTTCAATTCTAGAGTTTATATATATAATCACAATAAGAAATGAAATTAAAAAAAAGAAAAAAGAAAAAAAAGACCCCTTATCTGCAACTACACAACAATATAATACATACAAACAAAAAAGACCCAAATCTTTAATTAATGTAAGAAGATTTTTATTTCTGTAGGATAATATAGAATTAAATAATTTAAAAGTAAAATTCAACTTTGCTTTTAATCTAATATTAATTAATTAGAGGAAAAAGGAAATTGTGGGGGTAATTTCTGCATTTGAATAATCAAATATGGTGTAGTTTGTGTGTTTGTGGTGGGTGGAGAAGCCAAAAAAAAAAGAAAGAATATATATATAATGAAAATCACAGCAAATTTATTGTATCACACGTGATCTAATAATATTTAATATTATTGATTTGAATAATAGTGGTTTTTTTTTTTTTTTTTTTTTGAGAAATGGTGACCGATAATCAATTTAGAGTAAAATAATTAAAAATATAATATTTTTTTTTTGAAAGCTTTGCGAAAATTTCTATCACGGATAGTTTAATCGCGAATAGAAGTCTATTGTTGATAGTAGTCTATCACCTAAGATTTTTTTATAGAATTTTAGTCTATTAGTGATAATCATATATCAACCACTTTTATCGGTGATAGCCAATAATTTTTGTCATATTTGCAAAATGTTTTAAATTTTGCTAAATTTGTAATTATTTTGGGTCTGATTGCAACCAGTCTTTTTTTTATGGTGTTTTTATGGCCATCTAAATATTTTTTCAATACACATAAAATAGTTATAATTAGATTCAAAATAATGATGGACATAATAAAATATAAAATATTTTGTAAATATGACCCAAACAAAAAAAAAATCAGTTATAATCATTAATGGACTGTTATCGCTGATAGCCATGGATAAGATGGTTATTACGAATAAATTGCTATCAATGATAGTTATTGATAAAATTATATAAAAAATAGAAGTGTATCAGTAACTATGATTGATGATCAATGACTATCACAGATAAAATTTGTTATATTTACAAATCTTTTTAAAACATCTTATATTTGTAATTATTTTACCTAACGAATTTCCCAAAATATAACTATTACATAAATAATAAAAATTCTTCAACCTAAACATAATTTATACCGGAAAGGTTAAGGCATATAACTTAGATAAAAAAAATCTAAAATTTAAATTCTAACCATTTAAATAAGCCAACAAGAACATAGTTCAGCTGATATGATGGATCGTGACCAAGAGATTTTAGGTTCAATCCTTGTAAAAAAAAATCACGTTAAAATAATAATAAAGAAAAGAAAAAAATCATGATTTTTACCAGTCACCTTCTAGTTATTAACTATCTAAAAAAAATTAGTTATTGACTTTGAAATTATAGGGTTTTTTTTTTTTTTGAATCTCGAAATTATAGGTTAATAGTGCTCTTTTTTTATTATTATTTTTATTTAATTTATGGTGTGATGTGATCCGTTTAACCGATTCTTCTATTTATTTCATATGTTTTTAAAATTTTTAATTTTTGTATTGATTTAAGCTTTGGAAATTTCAATTTTACTCCTTCAAATTTTTAATCTAGAGATCAAATTTATATATTTAAACATTTCTTTGGTTTTATAAGACAAAAAAAAAGTAGGTTGATTGAGGTTGAGAAGCAAATTTTGTTCCAAACAAGAAGTGTAGAGACAAGGATGTTGATCAAATATTGGGCAAATTAAGGATACAAATTATTGGGGTTTTTTTTGTCTGACTTTTTATTGTTAGGCAAGTGATGATGTATATTGATACAAAGTAGATGGGTAGATTCAATTTATTTGCACTATGCTTTCATGCCATCTTTCTCTTACTTTTTCCCACATCTTTCCTCATTCTTATCATCTCAAACCGAGCTCAACCTAAACACTTTGCACACTACCTTCTAGTCCCAATCGACATATGTCCAAAATCTTCTCGTTCGATGAAACTCGTGAACAATTTTCCTCAAATTTTTCAAACCTTCACACTTTTGAACATTTTTCGAGATTGAATCTAAAATTAACATATGACGACTTTAATATTTCTCCACGTTCGAAACATATCCGTCGATGTTTTAAGTGACTTTCAATATCGAGAATTGTGTTTTAAAATTTAATATAGATTATTAATAGACAAATAGAAAGAAAGATGTATACACGCTTGTTAGTGTATTAGTAACTATCGAAAATTTTAAAAACTTTTATTAACTATATAGTCTCTCATACTTTGAATAATTTTATAGTCAATTCTCGTTATCGTTTGATGTTAGTACATTCATATGATTCTTTTCACTTAGACATATATTACATATGTCTACCGACTTTTACTTTAGTTCGTTTTCGAATATGATACAAATGTTCGAGAAAGAATTTTGTTCTAATACTACCTGAACATCTATAGAGGTCTACTAGGAATTCCATAGGGGCCTAGATTTGGACTCCAAATTAAAGGAAGACTAGGAAGAAGGAAAAAAAAGGGTTTTGGTAGGCTTGAAAAAAAAAGAGAATGGATTTGGTAAGCTCGGAAATTTTAAAAACTCTTCCTAACTATACGTTGAGAATAAAATACAAATAAAGTCTCATTGACTAGATAAAAGAGATCATAAGTATATAAGTGAGAACAACTATTTCCAATTATATAAGGTTTTTAGGGTGAAACCAAAACCAAAGTTATGAGGGTTATGATCAAAGTAGACAATATCATACCATTGTATAGATATTTGGAATTGTTGTCTCCTTATACTATATATATATATTTTTTTTTTGTCTCTCCTACACTGCTTTGATGTTAGTCCACTTATTCTTTTCACTCAGACATATATTACATATCTACCAACTTTTACTTTTTACTTTTTACTTTTCTCGAATATGATACAAATATTCAAGAATATTTTTATTTTATTTTATTTTATTTTTGGTCCTCTTTGAAATTCCATAGTGGCCTAGTTTTGGGCCATAGATTAAAGGAAGAAGACTAGAAAGAAAGAAAAAAAAAATTGGTAGGCTTGAAAAAAAGACTTTTCCTTTCAAAATGAGCTTGACCCAAGATTTGACAGAAGGTTGGCACCCAAAAGGATAATATAATTTAATTTCTTCCAAAAGAAATACGATTGGGTTACGTCTAATTCCAGTTACTTGAAATAATCATATGATTTTTATTCATTAAAAACAAATATAAATACTTCCAAAATCTTAAAAAAAACCCAAAAGTCAAAGATTCTAGTTGCCAATGCCTAAGCCCCCAAAGTGCTTTTTAAATATAGCCCTCTTGGCTGTTGGACCCCACATTCTTTCATCACACTAATAACTAGTTAAATGAACCATAATTAATCTTACCTTATTAACCTCAAAATTAAATTAGCAAAAAGATAGTGATGTGGAATATATAGTATGATATGACTCATAAATCCTAGCTAGATTTCATTGTTAATCTTGTAATAATCAAGGTACATGAATCTGGATATTTAACTTTACAGAATTAAGTTAATTGAACCAATGTAAAATAAATTAATATAGATATAGAATGACTTGGGGGTGTATTATGATTATACTAAAAAATTCCATTTTTATAATCATGGTATAAACTCTGTCTTTTTAGCCAAAGAATTCAAATTTGGTCCCCCTTTGATTTGAAATTTTAAATATGCTTTGGATTAAAGGGAGTGGAAGTAGGGTTAAAGTGGGAATATAAGAATGAATGTGTTTTATTTTAACATGTGAAAGGGAAATTAGGGTTTTGGGTTGGTTATGGTTAGGCTCAATGTATATATTAATCTATGTTACTCATTGAGGAAGATAACTTATTCATTGGCCAAAGGAGAAAACAGGCTATTTTTTTTTAAAAAAATGAAATGAAAGGAATAACAAAAAAAAAATCAACCTACAATTTTCTTTTTTGAATTCACGGAATCGTTCAAACTTCTGACCTCCTGATCGAAAGTATATATGCTTTAATTCGTTCAGTTGTGTTCAGGTTGACTAATTATTTTTTTTTTTGCAACGATATTTTAATTAAAGCGAGGATTGAACCCATGACCTCATAGTCACATACATAAGGTTGACTAATTATTTGTAAGTTGTAATAAAAACATATAAGTCACATAAATTAAATATAACCATCATTATTTGTTGAAAATGTGAAATAACAAAACACACCTAATTTTTTTTTCTTTCTTATTAGATAAACTAACTATTTATGTATAATCCAATTTAAATTTATGTTTTTCTAATTTGTTATGTGTGCTGAACATAGTTTAACGATAATTAGTATGTACTGTCTCCCATGAAATTGGAGGTTCAATTTCCATCCCATATTTATTGTATTAAAAAAAAAAATTGTCATCAAAAAAATTATAAAACATGTCATATTATTATTATTATTATTTTGAAAAATAAAAATTTCATATTATAAAACCGATCAATGAAATTTTTTATAGTGATGGAAACAACCACGCACGGGGCATGAACGTTTTAAAAACAAATTATCAAACAACCACTTGGTGCAATGGGTAACACACCTAGATAACCCAGAGTAGGGGTTGATTGGTCTTGTACATGTGCAAAAAAATCACGCACGGAGAGAAATTTAAATGCATTATTACCGCCCAATTTATCAAACAACCAGTTGGTGCAACGGGTAACACACCTAGATAGCCCAGAGTGAGAGTTGATTGGTCTTGCACCCGTGCAAAAAATCAACCAGAAATTTAAATGCATTATTACTGAAAAAAAAATCTAAAATTAAGACATGGGGCAAAAATGTAATTTGCTTTTTTAGTGCAATGATTTTGGATCATTAATTCCACGTTTTGAATTAATGGAGTGGAGAAAAAAGGAAAATAAAAAATAATAATAATACAAAGAATGTGATGAATACTATTTTAGGAATTTAGCATATTGATTAGGGTTTAGGGTTCTGATATGGAAAAGGGACAAGTGGGTAAAGTGCATCACATAATGCGACCAAAATAAAAAAAAATTATTCATATTTATTCCCTTTTCCATGATGTATAAATTATCATTTTTCAGGTTCAATTAATTTATACTGTGGACTTTTATTATAGTTTATTTTTCTTTTCAAATGTTTAAACTACTCTATTTTACCTTTTAAAAAAAAACTCTGTTTTACTTTCTATTTTTTTTAAAAAAAATTACTATAATTTAAATATTTGGGCTGGTTGCACAAATAGCCATCAGATTCAAACTAATTGTAAATTTAGCAAACTTTAAAATATTTTGTAAATATGGAAAAAAAATTCGTTTCTATCACGGATAGACTTTATCATATCACTAATAGACTATTATCACGGACAAAAATCTATAAAAAGCTGAGGTGATCAGCGATAGACTTCTATCAGCCATAAGATATCAGCGATAAAAATTGTCATATCCGCAAAATTTTTAAAAACATGTTATATTTTTAATTATGTTATTTTAAATTGACATCTGTTACAATTTCTCTAAATATTTTGTGATGGATTACTAACTCTTTTTTTTTAAGTTATATTTTTCATTAAATTACTGATTCCCATAAAAATTTGATGATATTTTTTTTAAGTACAATCATCAGTATCAGTGGGAGATCGCAAACTATCAACTTAAAAATCATTAGTTTCAGTGGGAGATCGCAAACTATCAACTTTTAGAATGATAATTAATATTTTATCTATTAAATTATGTTCAGATTGACAATTTGATAAAATATAATTTTTTTAATACATTAAATATGAGATATGGAGATTTGAAGTTTGGACCTCCAGAAAATTAGTACATATTAATTATCGATGAGTTATGCTCAGGGGCAGATTCAGACAATAATGTTTGGGGGCCAAAATATTATGTTTTATAAATATTTAAAAAAATTAAAAAAATAAAAATTATTGGTGATAAAAAAAAGATAAATGTACAAAAAAATTTCTAACTCGGTTCAAATAAATTTAGTACCCATTATATAATTTAGTTCATCTCAATAATGTCTTATAAAATATAACAAAAAAAAAAATTAAAAAGAGAGAGTTGCCGTAGTCCCTTCTACCATCCCCTTGGTTATGCTCACACTTTGACTAATACATTGATTAACACATTGTGGTTTCAACTTTGAAGTACAAATTATTTAAATTAAATCTCATATAAACAATTAATGTTACGATGGCCGAATAATTCTAAAGTTTAAGAATCAAAATTTAACATTTTGGCTAAACCGAGCATATAACTCAATTGACATAAGATTGTGCCCTTGATCATGAGGTCATGAGTTCAATCCCCACATTAATTAAGATACCCACATGTTGTCAAAAACAAAAAAAATGTATTCCACTATTGAGATAACTTTAATTTAGGCCTGAGAATGATTAATGTAGACACCGTATTTTGTCCGGCCTTGTTTATCATTATTGCTAGGTTTTCCTCGTTGGAGGGTTTTTCCTTGTGTTTCGCTCAATGGATTATTAAAATCATTTAATCTCCTACTTCCCTATTTTCCTTGTTATTTTTGAGATTTTGGGGAAAACGCACAAAATAATTTCTCCCGTTTAAGAACTTTTGAAAAAAACATTCTATTTTAAGGGTTTAGTTTTATGGTTTCTATTCAGGATTTTAAAATTTATTAGAAAACATTTATTTTTTGGATTTCGATTTTATATTTTAATTGGGTCAAGATAAACTCAATTTGTTTTTAAAATTGAATCTTACGAATAGGTTTGTTTAAGAGATAAACTTCAGCCAAACCGAGCATAGCTCAATTGGCATAGGGTTGTGCCGGTGACCAAAAGGTCATGGGTTCAATCCCCGCATTAATTAAACTACCGTTGCAAAATAAAAAGAGATAAACTTCATAAAAAAAAATTTGGTTTAGGATGGTTAGCTTTAGATATGATTAGGATTTCAAATTTGGATTTATCTAGGATATAAAATGGAAAAGAAATAGGGAAAGACATGCTTTAGATATGATTAGGATTTCAAAGATTTATCTAGATATAAAATGGAAAAGGGGATGGAAAGACATTTAATTTTAAAATTTGATTTGAGGTTTTAATTTGGTTTAGATGGGTTAGTTTTAGATTTGATTAGGATTTTGAATTTAGATTGATCTAGAATATAGAATGAAAAAGAGAATGGAAAGACATTTAATTTCATTTTGACTTTAAATTTTAATTTTGTTTAGATTGGTTAGTTTTAGATTTGATTTTGAATTTAGGTTTATCTAGAATTTAAAATAGAAAAAGAAATAGGGAAAGACATTTATTTTTAAAAATTTGACTTGGTTTAGATTGATTAGTTTTAGATTTGATTTTAAATTTGTGGGAAAAGAA